>OX579635.1:34088428-34688428 GCA_951230915.1 Antitrichia curtipendula
GATTAACCCTTTAACGCTTGGTCGACCTTATTTTGGTCGATTTTGACTCTTTTCAGTTTGTAGAGAGAGCATGTCAAGAAATTTGATGACATGGCAAAGGAAACGGATCTGGAGAATTAGAAGGTGAATAGTGTAGGACAATAATCAAGCCAATCTGAGGTGGCATGTGGCAAGAGGGTTGGAAAAACTAAAAAAGTACTCGCTGAAAATACACTGATAAATGCAAAAAAATGACCATAACAACTAATAGTGATTATGATTCATGATGCATAACACTAAACCCTGCAAGATTAAACCATCTGTACGGTCAGATCTGCGATAGACATCCATTTTCAGTAACCCTAAAATTTCCCCAAAATGAAAATACAAAGCGGAATGCCCAACTCTAGAATCGACCAAGATCGTTAAAGGGTTAAATCAAAACTTAGTTTTTGGTGATAGTCTGTCGCTGCCTTTTTCCATTTGGTTGCGAATTTGGCCTTTTGGATAAAATGTTGGGAAAGTATCGAAAGTACCCCTCAATTCTTTCAAAATATACAATGTACCTCTATATTATTTGAAATCCAAAAAAAAACCCTAGATTTTTGTAGGAATATCAATTATACCCCTATCTCCTTGGCACCTTCAATTTTTATAGAACATCATATATTTCCTTGTTGTACTTGAATAACAAAAAACTCCCTAACTTGTTTGTGCCTCTATTTGCAAATATTTGTAAATATGTGGATGAAAATGATTAGTGCAAAACTAAATGAAAATAAAATACAAGCCATATCTTGGAAGCAAGCTCTTTCAATGGGTGTAGAGTAATTTTCACTGTCATTTTGGAATTTAAAAAAAAAATTGCACTCTACAGGCAGACCAAACTAGGGATATTAATGAAATTCTCAAAGATAACTAGGGGTATAATTGATATTCCTACAAAAATCTAGGGTTATTTTTTTTACTTTCAAATAATATAGAGGTACATTACATATTTTGAAAGAATTGAGGGGTACTTTTGATACTTTCCCAAAATTTTATGTGGTTTTCATCCACCAATTGGTGATTTCATCCAAGTATTATTTGAAATTGAAGCTTCTTAGGCAATGCCATCCAAATAATTAAGGTTTTTGTTCTATACGCTAAGTGCCAAGCAATGAACATTTGGTGCAATTCTTCCCCAAATCGGGAGAAAAAAAACTATACGTTAGAGTTCACATATTTAAAAACTTGGCAAAGGATTGGAAACATGGATCTTTATGAACAACCCATACTTGAAAGTGTCGGATTGATCTGAAATTTTTCCGACATGCCTTAAGAAAGGTGTGGAACATGTGGTAAAATTTTCAGAAGGAAATGACAGGTGGTTCATGGTGACCTCTTTTGAGGTCACATATTTTAAAACTTGGCAAAGGATGGGAAATATGGATCTTTATGAACAACCCATACTTGAAAGTGTCGGATTGATCTGAAATTTTTCCCACATGCCCCAATAAAGGTAGGGAACATGTGGGAAAATTTTCAGAAGTAAATGATAGGTGGTTCATGGTGACCTCTTTTGAGGTCACATATTTAAAAACTTGGCAAAGGATGGGAAATATGGATCTTTATGAACAACCCATACTTGAAAGTGTCGGACTGATCTGAAATTTTTCCCACATGCCCCAATAAAGGTGGGGAACATGTAGGAAAATTTTCAGATCGATCCAACACTTTGAAGTATGGATTGTTCATAAAGATCCATATTTCCCATCCTTTGCCAAGTTTTTAAGTATGTGACCTCAAAAGAGGTCACCATGAACCACCTATCATTTCCTTCTGAAAATTTTACCACATGTTCCACACCTTTTTTAAGGCATGTGGGAAAAATTTCAGATCGATCCGACACTTTGAAGTATGGGTTGTTCATAAAGATCCATATTTCCCATCCTTTGCCAAGTTTTTAAATATGTGACCTCAAAAGAGGTCACCATGAACCACCTATCATTTACTTCTGAAAATTTTCCCACATGTTCCCCACCTTTATTGGGGCATGCGGGAAAAATTTCAGATCAATCCGACACTTTCAAGTATGGGTTGTTCATAAAGATCCATATTTCCAATCCTTTGCCAAGTTTTTAAATATGTGACCTCAAAAGAGGTCACCATGAACCACCTATCATTTCCTTCTGAAAATTTTCCCACATGTTCCACACCTTTCTTAAGGCATGTGGGAAAAATTTCAGATCAATCCGACACTTTCAAGTATGGGTTGTTCATAAAGATCCACTGATCCGGATTTATCATCATTTGCCTAGTGGAAATCCCGTTCATTATTTAGTGGCACTTACGGCTAATGGAGCGTAGGACTTGATGAGTGTGTGTGGATTTTTTGTTACATTTTGGGATGTAAATTAGCGAATGTTGATATTCACATCCTTATCAGCGTTTCCTACATGGCTACATCCAAAGAGGTGTGTGTACAGGTTTAGGTAAATGACTCTATTAATCGTATTTAGCATTACCAAGACTAATTACAATACTCATTTGTAACCATTAACTTATTCGTATTTGTGAACTTTAGTACTTTTGTGGAACTAATTTTTCTACAAGTCCATAGGTAATGTTAGAAAGTAGTTTCTCTTGTTCTCACCGAATAAATTAAATGGATTTTATGAGTTCATACGTAGAGAAATATCATACATTACAAATTTCAAAGCCCTAATTCCAAGACTCTACTATACAAGGGGTTGTAAATAAGAAGACGATGTAATAAAGAGTTATCTGATTAACCCCTAAACATTTGAACAGCCCTTTGCGGCCAATGTAATACGGCATATTTTCTGATTTTTGGAATAGATCCACACCTCTTCTACATTTGAGATCAACAAAAAAGTTGGAATTTAGATAAATGTGATTCTAGTGAGCTATTTGAGATCCCAAGTTAAAATTCCTTATTGGTAGCAACAGCCAATATAGAACACCGTATCTACAAAGCCCAAAACCTTTAGGGATTAAACAGAAGGGAACTGCAAATGTGAACTATGTGAGAGTTAGAGTTAGTGACTTGAAAGTGCAGGTAAGACAACTGTGATCATAAAAATAACCACCATTCTTAACCCTTTAACGCTTGGTCGACCTTATTTTGGTCGATTTTGACTCTTTTCAGTTTGTAGAGAGAGCATGTCAAGAAATTTGATGACATGGCAAAGAAAACGGATCTGAAGAATTAGAAGGTGAAGAGTTTAGGACAATAATCAAGCCAATCTGAGGTGGCATGCGGCTAGAGGGTTGGAAAAACTAAAAAAGTACTCGCTGAAAATACACTGATAAATGCAAAAAAATTACCATAACAACTAATAGGGATCATGATTCATGATGCATAACACTACACTCTGCAAGATGCTTCCATCTGTACGGTCAGATCTATGATAGACATCTATTTTTAGTAACCCTGAAATTTCCCCAAAATGAAAATACAAAGGAATGCCCAACTCTGGAATCGACCAGGATCATTAAAGGGTTAATCTAGTACTTTATTGAGAATTTTCAGGGATACTCTGACCACAGGTCGGTGCACCTGCATTTGCAGAGTATCCAATGGACGGTTTGCCAGTCCAACGGATGGTTTCAACATGTATAATTTGTAAACCCAAAATGGAATGCATGGCAGATTGCAGGGACACCCATCGCGCGGACGGACTGTCCACTCCCTGGACGGACTGCCCGTTTGCACAGCAGTGACTGCCCGTGCCCCCGACAGACTGCCCGCGCTACCGACGGACTGCCCTAAACCTTCCACGGACAGGCCGCCGGTCTACCCGTCTTCAGGACGGACTGCCCGGCTCGTAGACGGACTGCCCGTCTCGTGGACGGGCTGCCCGTGTCGCGGATGGACTGCCCGTCTCGTGGACGGACTGTTCGTCTCGTGGACGGACTGTTCGTCTCGTGGACGGACTGTTCGTCTCGTGGACGGACTGCCCGTCCCTTCAACGGACCGCGTGCCTAAAGTCCTAAACCCTAACCCCTTCTTATACCTTACTTTCTTCTCATTTGCACGAGTTCCCACTTGCTCTGACAGTGCTTCCTTGTCCTGGATTGACTTCGATCCTTGCTTGGGAGCGCGGGTGCTTGGGTGGGGCCTCAGGTGAAGTTGGGGGGAGGAGGTTTTGCAAATTTTTGCAACCCTAGAACCCTTCTTCATTTTATTCATTTTCATACAGGTTTTTCAATGGCCAGGCGAGAATTGTCAAAGGAGAAGGTGGATGCGTGGTTCACAGGCATTGGGGACCCAATTGTGCAAATATCCCCGGAATCAACAGATATTCTGACGGAGGGGGCAACGGCTGTACCAGTTGGGGCCAACAGTGATGGCGCTGGGGAATCTTCTAAGGGGAAGAAGAAAAAGCAACGAAAACGCCACAGACCTTCCAGCCCCAAAGATCGGCCAAGCAAGATTGCATCGAGGACGGTGCACGAAGTGGCCTTGAATTTTTTTGAGCAGTACACGATGTCTCAGTTGGAGAAGACGTACATCTCACATGGAATGCAAGGAGTGGATCTTGTGAAGAACAAGCTAAACCACTTGTTTTGGACAGCGATGCGCGGGGACGAGTGGCTGGAAGACCGCACGAAGCCCAGCTTCCCTAAGTGGATTGAAGATCAAGTGCAGACATGCGTCTGCAACCTTTCACAAATGGCGGAGAACATCAAAGGCTTCACACGGGCTGTTGTGCCACGAGAACCGGCGTTGAAGCAATTGCATACAAAGGTCTATTGGTGGCACGACGCGGTACGGGGATTCTCCTCGAGCAATGTCCGCACTGCTCCGTGGTTCCAGAAGAGCCAAAAATTGGCCATGGGCCAAGGGGCAGCAGGGGGGGTGGTGTTCCTCGAGCGAGGGGTGGTGGTGAATACATATTCTAGCAGTAGCCATAAGGGGGGTAACGGACGGGTGCGAAGAGTTACCCTACAAAATTCTAGACATATTCCTAGTACGATGGAATTAGCGGGCAAGACATCTCTACTTGTGAATGACTTGAAGAAGGCGAGGGAGAAGTTGTCCATAGAGGCATTGGTTTGTCCGTGCGAGCATCCGGGAGTCATCAAATTCTTTGCAGTGAATGATGCGACCATGGAGTGTTATTCGCAGTGGTGGAATGGAGGTACTTTGGGTGCCATGTTTCGCTTGGATAACAAGACCGCGGATTACGGAAGCATTGGTGATCTCGGCTTCCACGCAGCTCCAGGAACGTGGGAAGAAGTGCAACGAATCAAGGCGTATAGACGCAACCGCACCGAATTGGCCTGGGCCTTGATTTCCATCGTGGACGCTGTGCAGCAGTACTCGGTTTTGCACAACGACATAACCCCGGACAACATCATGCTACACTTTCCGACCAATGATGGTAGAACGGTATGGATTAGTCTATGCGATTGGGGGATGGGGAGCCGCTTGAATGAAGTGACACCATCGCCGTACGGATACAACGACCATCAGCAATTGTAGTGTAACATACGAAGGCGTTGGTGGGTGGCACCGGAACTGATGTACATGATTGGAGGCGCAGGATCTTCGATCTCTCCCACCCGTATGGTTGAACCACCGTGTGTGAGTATACACACGGATGGGTACGCAGTGGGAAAAATCGCATCCCACATATGGAAAGAAGATCGAGGAAATGTAGAGATGATTCCAGATAATACTGCGTTCTCTATGTTCCAAGTAACATTGGATGATTTGTGCAAGGAGGACCCACTGCAGAGACGCTCAGTGACGCACGCCGTGCAACGAATGAGTGGGCTTCCAACGAATTGGGCGCCACCCATAGGATCCTACCACGAGGCACGAAAGGAGCAGGAATTGATGGAAGCACATGCTATATGGTTAGGGGAGCCGTTATGATAACGTAATGATAGTGCAAATTTTGGAATTCCGTACGTAGTGCTAGGCTGCTAGCATCTATGGTAGTATTTCAGAATTACATGTATAGAGAAATGAGCATTCTTATGTTGGATGTACAGCTCTCTGAGCTTTTTGTTGAATACAAATACATGTAAATTTTCTTGTTTCATTTGTGGATCTTTGTAGTGATTTGTGACGCCGTATTTTTTGAAGACCGTATTGATTGATCCTTGAAGTTGAGTGAAATTATGAAAACCTACTAAAAATAACCGTAAAGCACCTAATATGTCAGCTACATCGTGAAGTGCTGAACACCCTAAACCCTAATATCCATACAACGTGCACATTTTGGTACTGCATAAAATCCTTCAACTAATGAAAGCATTACGAGGTTGTAATTGTCATGTCCTCTGGAGAGAACAATTTTTTTTTAAAGCAATGTTTATTTTAGAGTTTGAAGAAATGAAGCCTTGAACCAAGGAAAACACTAAGCACTTCATCATAATGTGCATGAAGCATGTGAATTTTAATTAAGCACGCCCTTCATGATTTCGTATGAGGAGAGGGTGGAGTGGCACTTCATATTAATGGAACAATTTGGCATGCTTAATAACGCGCAATGACCTTCAATAATCATTGCAATCCCCAACATCAAGACGGTGCTCTATTCCACAAAGAAGCACTCACTAATTTCCATGCCTACGGGTGAGCCTAGTACTATTTACTAAACCCTGACCAATAGGTATTGCCTCATCGCTAGGTCCAGCTGTTGGGATTCGTCGCGGTTCCCTGTAATCACTGTCTCCTGGAACCTCCCCTGACCCACCAGAGATGGCACCAATGGATTCGGAATCCTCATCATCGTCGGATGTAGCACTACCACTGTCACTCGATGACAGAGGACGGCCGGTGTTGTCTAGACGCGGAGCACGACGAGCACATGAGGACACTCTTCGAACATTTCTTTGCCCAGTTTCATCCATAACCCCGTCTGTATTAGGTCCTCCTACGGAATCCAATGGTATGCTTGCCGCAAACTGTCTATGCGCCCTCCTCCGGCCCTTTTTACTAAGACGTCCACCAGCAGGGTCTTGTTGATGTGGACGTTTAGATGGGTTGTTCACGGGTACACTCGGGCATGATGGTGCTCGGTTTGAAGTCCTACGCTCTGACGTATTCAGCGTTGGCGAGAGACTGGCCAACCGCCTGCCTATCGATATAGTCGGAGCAGGAACTGGAACCACGGAAGACGGCATCGGTGACCTGAGAATTGGTGGATTCTCCGGAATTGGCACTTCGCGAATCACAGCAATTGCGATTTCAGGTGGAGGGGGCATATCTACCTCCTGATGGCTAGCTGGAGCTTCGTTAATAGTGTTTACATCATGAAGTGCTGGTGGGACAACCACGTCATGTTCACGTCCACTGTCGACACGAACAGCATCTGGTGAAGTTCCGGTGGCCACCTCTTCGCCACCACGGTCTATACCTGGCACCGTTTGTGCCACAATGTCGTCCAATGTTACCCTACCAGGGGGTTCGACAACCCCTCTGTTTGACATCTCTGTATGCAACCCTTCATGAACGCTGTGGTTGTAGTCATTATTATCCTCCCCATCCCAGTCAAAAACCGACGGGGAATGAGAGTGCCCGTTTCGAGCCTCTCATCGTCTCTATGAAATGCTAAACCGTCGTCATCAGAGTAGTCATCTTTGGGGTCCGAGAGAACAGACCCACAGTCCAAACCATCAGATTCTTTTGTCATGGAGTCCTCTGATATCATGTTCTCGGTATACCACCTTGCTGGATCTGCAGCAGCCCTTTGTTTCAACGTCTTTGAATTGGTAGAAATGTAATCCAACTGTTTTGCTCGCTCTGATGTCAATCTGTTGCGGACCTTGCTGTGAACGAAGGAGTACATGCTCCAATTGCGTTCGCAGGATGATGCAGAGCACACCTGCGCTAGGATCCTTTTGGCGATCGGTGCAAGCGTCCGGGCATCCGATCCAAGAAGATCCCACTATTGGTGGGGCTCCATCGATAGGGTGGAAGATTTTGGAAGCTCTCCGAAAAGACCCCGCCCTTCTCGAAAAGCTTGGTACTCAGATAGAGCTGAGCCATATGCTTGCTCTCCATCCAACATTGTGCGTAATACTCTGTGTATGGCATCTTTTGCTTCAGCATCGTCCATTAGCGATTCGTTGTCCAATAAAAAAGGATTCAGTAGAGCACCAGCATAGTGCAGATCTGTTCTCATCATATCCCACCTCCTGTAAAAATCGCATTCAACGTGACCCGCATACTGAGCCGATAACGAGAATGGTGGATCCATGAAAGATAAAACAACCTTCTCCAAGTTCTTCATCACAAGCCATGCCTTCCCCATACATGGACGTTTGCCATCAAACTCTCGAAGGGCAACCACAACGGGCTCCACCATGCGCACGAAGTTGAAGCACAACTTCCAAAAGGCATCTGACCGCACATGTCGTCGAACAACATCAGCCTTCCTTTGCGTTCCCTCTGTTGTCAATTTCATGTAGTATTCATTCCATTGCGGATCATGGAGAGTCGCTTCCACTGATTCCCTTACAAGCAGCAACCGCTCAATCATGAAGAACGTGGTGGCAAAGCGCGTCTCATTTGGATTTTTCAGCATGTGAGTGGGAGAATAGTGACGGAATATTGCAAGTGGCTTGTGATGCCTACGTATATAATTCACAATCACCTTCGCCTTCCCCACAATGCTTGTTATCCAATCTTGTTTTCCCCAGTCTTCAATTAAAAGGTCTAGCACGTGTGCTGCACATCCCTGAAAATAAATGTGTGGAAACCGTCTAGTTATCCTCGCGCCTGCAGCACGCATGCTCCCCGCATTGTCTGTGCAAACCTGTACTACGTTCTTCCCCCCCACCTCTTCGATGAAATCAAGCATACAATTAGCCACATAAATAGCATCTTTGCTTTCACCCGTGGTATCCACCGATCCAAGGAACACCTCTCCACTGGTACACGCCATCATGATATTAATCAGTGGCTGATGTGAGACATTGTCCCATCCGTCAGAGCATATTGTCACACCATACTTATGGATTGGGCCCCTCGTCTTCTCTGCCACCGTTGCTACCACTTCGTCCTTTGCAGATTCCAGGAGCTTTGTACGAAGTGCATTGTAAGCAGGAGGTTTGTACGAAACTCTGGCCTCTGATGTTGATTTCATAGCATCCAAAAAAGCAGGGTGTTTTGCTACATTGAACGGTATATTAGCTTCGTAAAAAAACTTAGCCCATTTCTTGTCTAACATTTGTTTCGTTGAGGAGTTCATCCCTTCTTGTACAGATAATTGCCTGAAAGGTCGACTCGGGGCTAAACTAGGGCCGGACACCTCCGACGATCGTACTTGGGAGCATTGACCCTCGTACTGTTCAGCCCCTTCATCTACTGAGATGGAAACAGTACGTTGTGGCTCCCCTTGCACCGCACCCGCTGGAACTGATGACGGCGATGTCACTTCCACGTTACTATTAGTTCCACCCAAAGGACCATCTGGTACAGTTGCCCCACAATGATAAAACGTTGTTTTCACGGCTGGAGGGACTTTGGTGCACGCCCGCACGCTGTTCATGGTATTACTGCCCCTGTACCCTAAATGGAAAAGCATGCGATCCCTCCGATAAGTAATCCCCAAACCGCAATACCTGCATGTGCTTTTCCCATCTGGTTCATGTCTGTACCACACATCCCACGCACTCCTGTTACCTCCCATTGCCACTACTTGTTCTTCTACCTTTCCCTACAACAAAGAAATCAAGATTAGTATTATGAATGAAATGCGATGAAGAAACAACACTTGTTGCTCTCACAACAAGTGCTTCCCATACACACCCTTCTTGGACTTCTCTCTAGTGCAATGGTTGTACACCAACCAAGTCATAGGAGCAAAGATCAACAAGGAAAAGTGACGTTGAATAGGAGGGAGTCCTTCTTATGGTCCTGGACCCCCAAAAATTTCGTGGACGGCCAGCCCTGTCCAACGGTCTGGAAAAGTTGACGGGCCGTCCCGTGGACGGACCGTCCGTCCTTGCGAGGGACCATCCGTCCGCTCGACGGACTCGTCGTCTGCTCGACGGACTCGTCGTCTGCTCGACGGACTCGTCGTCTGCTCGACGGACTCGTCGTCTGCTCGACGGACTCGTCGTCTGCTCGACGGACTCGTCGTCTGCTCGACGGACTCGTCGTCTGCTCGACGGACTCGTCGTCTGCTCGACGGACTCGTCGTCTGCTCGACGGACTCGTCGTCTGCTCGACGGACTCGTCGTCCGCTCGACGGACTCGTCGACGGGCGCGGGGACGGACTTCATCCACGCTGCGGACGGGCCGTCCGGATCGGGGACGGATCCTGCCGCGTCCGGTCGCGACGCGACGGTCACGTCACGACATCCAGACGGGAAATCCCAGCGTCACGTCCGTATGTGCAACCTTGGTCCGGTTTCATTATGGAAAGGTACCTCGAGGCGTAGTAAGCTTGACGGTGAGCCTCTTGTTTAGCTAAATGTCGTTGTAGCCCAGCTGCATAGTAATCGTATGATGTGGAGCCTACGGGATGAGCGTCTCGGAGTTGTTTTCTGTTATCGCACAACCCACAACGAGCAAACAAGTCACCCCGCCGCTTAATTATGCACTCGCTAAAGTTGTGGCGCTGCAGGAAACTAATTGTTGAGGAAGACACCGAAGGCAGTCCGAGTGCAACAGTAACCTGCGACAAGACATTCACAATACAATCAATTGCCCAAAGAAATGTACGTCTCTGCAGATCCCTGTGGACGCTGCTGGCGCATTGTTAACATTGAGGAGATCTCCTACATTCTCCCTTAGGAGACCCTACTCAATGTACGACATCAAAGACAGCTCAAAGACTTCCTCATAGAATTGAGGAGATCTCCTCAAACCACACTCCTCTGCAGTCCTGACAACGTGGAATATGCCCACTGAAATGAACTCCACAATGGAACTGCAAGATCCAAGAGGTTTCCTGCATTTCACCTACCACCCTCACTGCTTATCAAAAACCACAATGCCTCAGGAGCTCTTACACAATGCATCGCATCCAGGACAGCTACTGCAGTAGCCCAGCGAACTGAGGAGATTTCTTCAAGCAACAGTCCTCTCCATTCATGACATTTGATATTGCACCTACTAAACTGAGCGCAACCACAAGAACTGCAAGATTCAGGAGGTCTCCTACATTTCCACTCCAGCCCTCACTCACAACAAATAACCTCGACTAGCCTGGAGCTCTTAAACAATGCAGGAAGGCAAAAGAAAACTAATGGACTTGAACCCACACTCCTCTGCAGTCGTCACAGGCGGGACTGTGCACACTAAAATAAAGGCCACAAATGAATCTGCAAGACTGACAACATCCCAAGCATTCCACTTCACACCCTGACTGTTTCACCAAAAACTCAATCAGGCGGGACCTGTCATACAATGCAGGGCATCCAGGACAGCTATAGGACTCCCTCACAGAATTGAGGAGATCTCCTCAAACCACACTCCTCTGTACTAGTCACATGCGGGACTGTGCCCATTCAAACAAACGCCACAACTAGATCTGCGAGACTGAAGAAATTTCGTGCATTGCACCTCCCATCGTCGCTCTTGACCCAAAACCCCAACCAGCCAGGAGATGTCACACAATGCGGGACATCTAGATCCGCTACAGGACTTGTTCACAGAATTGAGGAGATCTCCTAACCACAGTCCCCTATAGCTGACACATGCGGGAATGTGCCTACTAAAAAGAAGGCCACAAGTGCATCTGCAAGACTGAAGACATCTCGTGCACTCCACTTCCCACCTTCAATGTTGAACCAAAACTCCAACCAACTAGGAGATGTCATACAATGCATGACATCCAGAACCGCTACAGGACTTGTTCACAGAATCGAGGAGATCTCTCAAACCACGCTCCTCTACAACCGTCACATGCGGGAATTGGCCCACTATAATGACGGCCACAAGTGGATCTGCAAGACTAAAGACATCCCGTGCATTCCACTTCCCACCTTCACTGCTGTAGAAAGCACTCAATCAGGCAGGAGCTGTCACACATTGTAGGACATCTAGGACAGCTACAGGACTTCCTCACAGAATTGAGGAGATCTCCTCAAACCCCACTCTTCTGTGGTGGTCACCTGCAAGATTGTGCCCACTCAATCGAACGCCACGGCTGGATCTACAAGACTGAAGACATCCCGGGCATTGCACCTCTCACCCTCGCTCCAAACCACAAACCTCGATCAGCCAGGAGCTCATCCAAAATATAGGACGGCCACGACAGTTAAAGGAGTTCCTGAAAAATATAAGGAGATCACCTCCAACAACAGCACTCTCCAGACCGGACAGTTGGGACTATGGCCACTGCATTAAACGTTGCGATCCCAAAAATGAACGCCACTAACGAAACTGCAAGATTTAGGAGATCACCTGCTTCCCCCTACCCCACTCAAGCTTGACCAAATCATCCAAACACCGAGGAACTACTATACAATGCAGAACCACCAATACAGCTACAGAATTTGCTCAAAGAAGTGAGGAGATCTCCTCAAACAACAATCGTCACCTCCCGCGCCACTAAGGTGGACGACAGAATTGCAATTTCAACATTGAGGAGATCTCCTACATTCCCCCATCCGCCCTCACTATGAATCTTGGGATATGCGTCCCAGTACGTCATTACTGCTAGTAAGAATCTCATGGGGTCTACAACTCCAACGCCCTCACTACTCAACAACCATTCCTTCACTCACAAACTATATTGATCCATGCAAAACGTTCACTCCAGCAATGGCCTCTTCACAAGTGCCACTCACCTCGTTAATCTTGTCTCGAATGTCCTTCCACTTACTCCCCGCCGGTAGAACTCGTTCCGGGACCTTCTCCCCTGAGGGCAAGGTACGGTATTGGTGTGGCATGACGTCGGCACATGCACTAATGATGCATTCCAACGACGACATTGCCTGCTGCGTAGCGGGCCTCCTCTTCTTTGTCCCTCTATTCCCATGATGCGTTGATTGAACACCATTCTTTGCATTTGTCCGTTGGCGATAAAATTCGCTTTTGGAGACATTCATTATAACCCTCCACGCTTTAAGGCACACCTTCCCATTATTCATGATTATGTACTTCTTTTTCCCTTCCTCTTGAACTTGCCTATGCACTTCCAACTTCATGTGCGCACGCATACGATGGTCAGCGCTCCACATCTCGTGCCGCATGCTTCTCACTGCATCACGATGCATTCGCTCGGTGCACTTTCTAGGACAACACTTGGTAGCCGCGACTCGCCACATTGCTTCGTCGCTCAGGAGACTTTCTAGCTTCGCCACACGCTGCATGCGCCGATGGCGAGTGGTCTTATATTGCCGGCAAGGTCCACGTGGAAGTCCCACGCCACGTCCCTGACGCACACTCTCATACTCTTCCCTTAATTGAAGCAATGATAGTCCTTTATGCATTGCCAATTTGCACGGCCATCGCTTCAAGGTCATAGTCCACTCCGCAGGTACTATGTCGGGCCTCAAATTCCAGGTTACAACAACTCCCACGTCATTTAAACCCAGCTGTTCTTCATCTATATAATCAGTACTCCCACTATTTCGAAGTATACCTATAGCACCTACTATGCCAGCAGAGTTTAAAAGCTGCACCTCCAAATTAACCCACTTCCCTCGATGATAGGCTAGGCGCGGTACATCTTCGTCCCCTCCTTGTACCAAACTAGCACTGTTGTTGCTGTCCGACTCGGTGGCACTTGAATCCGGTAGAGTCTGTCTACCAATCTAACAACGTATCAATACAAACAACTAAGCCAAAAATGGCGTCTGCGGTCTCAGAAGTAAAGGCCAATATATTACCTCTTCTGTCACAGTGTCCTGCACTTTTGGAACCAATGTTGTCCCCTGCAACGATGGATCTGTCAGTGGACAATCCACTTCCAATATTTTCATGAGCTTGTTGCAAACAAAACTACAGAACTCCTACCCAATATTTCCAACAGAATAGTACAACAACATGACAAGTGAAATTAGCAAGGCACTTGTTCCTTGGATGATGTTCAACAGGCGTGCAACGTACCGTCGAGGATCCGTGGGAAGGGAATGGACGCACAATCTATTTCGCCTTCAAATATGATCTGCAGTTCCACATGGTATATTACATACATGATCGGCCTTCTGGACTTCCTAGTAGGGCCTAGTCACTAAGACACATGAACTTAGTGAAGACAAGTACCTCCTCATCATCACTTTCTATAGTCTCAAACTGTCTGTGAGGATCATCCTGGCATGGTGCAACAAAGAAGATTTAGTACGCACGTCATATAATAACCAGAACTACTACTCCACTCCTGATTCATCATCAATGTCACAAATTGCTGTATAGACGTGGCCACTGTCTGTGAATACTGGTCAAACATTATACTCTTTCTGCAGGCATAGTGCTCGGTACTGTCGTTGCTCAAAACCTAGTTCAACTATCAAATTGAGGAGATCTCCTACAACCAACCCCATGGCCTTCTTTGCATGCTGTTACTATCAAAAAGTTTAACACACACTACGAATACTATAATGTTCGTGTACAAGATGTCTTGGGAAATGAATTGGTACTGCATCGATGCATCCAACTTCTAAGCCCGTCCCTCATTGCTACGAAGTCATTCCTTTGTAAAGTGCTCAACAGTAGGGTGCAACCACGTATTTGCCTAAAGCATAAAACAGCGAGGACTGCCTAACTACGCCTACTCCTCATATCAACACATTGCGAAATTCAACAATCATATTTTGCCGGTCGTGTACACATTATGTATTTCCTCAAGTGACGGGTTCGCTTCACATGCCGTTGTCACAAACTATTTATTGAGGTGACCTCCTCAATTTGCTAAGTACAGGCTACTACAACTATTGCTCAATACCAAAGCCTTTTTGTCCCCTGCTTTGAGGTGATCTCCTCAATTTCCTATGTTTGCGCATCGCCAGCGGTCGATCAGTACGACATCATTGACGTCCCCTATTTTGAGGTGATCTCCTCAATTTCATACGTACAAGCATCTCCAACGGCCGATCACATCGACAGGATAAACATCCCCTGCTTTGAGGTGATCTCCTCAATTTCATACGTACAACAGCATTGACGTCCCTTCTTTTGAGGAGATCTCCTCAATTTCCTATATACATACACTTGTCATAACCGCTGCCTACCTAACGGTTGCCCTCTACAGTTCTAGGACATCTCTTGAAACCGATATTTCACCCTCTACTACTCTACCGGTTGTTGGTTTATATAAATGTCACGCCAAATATTTTGTGTAATGACCAATGTTTCAATTCGGGCGTCATGAAGCCACGTGGCATTTACTTAGTTGTCCACTGGCCTCACGATGGACATCAATTCCATTGTTGGCAATCCTTCCCTGAGCGCGATTATTTCTTCACTACAATGGGGACCTGCTAATGACATCACGGCACTAGCTCTGCAATTGAGAGTTGCAATTTCCCCATTCCTCAGAGAGAACCATATCACTTTTGTGAAGCACCTTGCTCTATTCATTGGAGCAAAGTGTTTGCTAATTCCAGCAAGACATTGCCTACTGAGAATCTACACAAACATCACCACTGACCTCCAACACTACTGCAATCTAAATATGACTCAGTCCTCATCGCTGGCTCTCAACCACATTAGCCGCTCACACCACTCAAAGCTGGCATCTAACCACTCCGTCACCCATGAACTACAACGTCAGCAGCTCAAATGAAATGCACTCAGCTCCCCAAAATGGAAAAAGAAACAAAATGACATGCACTCCCCCCTTGAAATTTGATCCAATGCACCATACACACTAAGGCATTTGCTATATCAATTACTCTACTACCGCGTTCACAGCCATCACTAACTAGAATTGGAACACATGACAAGAACAAATGCAATACATCTCCCACCAGCAAAACGTTGTCTTCTACTGCCACGGCTGTTCATTTCCTTTCAGGACACCGACACCTCCCTCCCTTCCACAAAAACCTACAAACTCTGTACCTAATGCTATGGGGCTCCTGTATAATTTGAAGCAACATCCTCTTTCAAAAATAGCAATACAGCTAGTACTACGAGAAGTCCACAGCAACGGCAACCACTGAACAACAACTGGTGTAAAGAAGACTAAGGCGGAAGCATAGGTATGGGCGGAGAACAACCATGACGTGCATCACTTTTTTGCTACAAGCCTGAGATCCACTACGACACAAATTCGACAGAGCTTCCGCACGAACGCAGTTCCGAGTGAGATAGTAAGGTATAAGCTGGCGACATTGTCGATCGACCTTGCTGGAGGCATGCGACGAAGTGGACAGGCGATGATGATGCCGATGACGGCCGTGATTACTGCACCGGATATCAAAACACACTTGGCCACAAAGGCGCTTTTAGGGGAATAATCATTGGGCAGTGCGCCCTACTAAAAACGACGCAGGTCTGTTCTCTGCTGACGTCCCAATCTTGAAGTGTTCCAAGTACGTCAGTTTTTGTTGGATTTAACCCCTCAAGGCCCACGCTCTTTCTTGAGTATTTCAGAATTTGTTCTTCGATGAACAAAATGTCAATATTTTGGTAAGTTGCATCACTTTTTTTTAAATTGTAACCGTATAAATTCAAACTAGATATGTTAGAGATAACATAGCAAAAGAAAGCACAACAATACCTCTTATGGATTGAAAGATTATAACATTTGATCAAGAGGGTGGTAAAACTGTGAAAGTGATTTGAAGTCTTTCAATCCTCTTTTCACATCTCAAATTCAAATTTGAGGATGTAAAAAAAATATGAGTATGTAGAGTACAACATTTGTAACACTAATCAATTTACGGCTTCTAAAAATCTGCTCTACAACTTTTTAAATTAAATTTCTAGTGTGATTGTTTCTCCAAGTTCTTGTGTACTTTAGGCTCATTTTCAAGAGCTCTCAACACTAGAAAGTAAAGAATTTGCAGTAGACACCCTTGCACAAAATCTTAAATAGAAAAATCACAATTAGACATTTTCAAAATCAGACTTTTGATACTAAAAGAAGACTTCAACAAGAACCTAAAAAAAATAATGACCATTGTAATTAATCATGAAGAAATTTTAGGCATCCCAAATTACAAACAAGGAAGGACAGTTTTGGTCCCCTTGGGCCTTGAGGGGTTAAGGCAGATTCCTGTAACAGAGATACAATGACATGCGGGGTTTCTTTCATTATAGAACTTTAACCCTTAAACGTTCCCTGGGAACCGTACATACGCTGATGTATAAGTGTCATTTGCTACCAATTAGAAATTTCAACTTGGGATTTCAAGTAGCTCACTAGAACCGCATAGATCTATTCTTCAATTTCTTTGTTGGTCTCAAATGTAATAGAGGTGTCAATCCACTCCAAATACAGGAAAAATACCCCGTACTGTACTGGTCGGAAAGGGTCATTGAAACGTTTAGGGGTTAACCCCTAAAGGACCAAGCCCCCTTTTCAAGGACAAGTGGGATTTTGGGCAGGTACTTACAACTAAACTACTTTGTGTGATTTTCTGAAATTTTTATGGAAGATGGAGAATTCAAACATCTATGTGGGCATCTACATTTTTCTTCATTCTAACATTTATTGAAGAAGTTAAAAATGAATTTCTGAAAAAACAGTCTAGATGGGGCAGCCCAAAAATTTCTTAATAATTGCACTAAAAATAAATAAAAATATGGAACATGTTCTTTAGGCTTATATATAGATGGGGAACTTTGAATCAATCAATTTTCATTGATGAGATGAAAGTTATAAGAAGTTTTTGCTTGTAAGTAGGTGTGATTTCTCTCAAAATCACACCTACCCGCACACAAAAACTTCTTATAACTTTCATCTCATCAATGAAAATTGATTGATTCAAAGTTCCCCATCTATATATAAGCCTAAAGAACATGTTCCATATTTTTATTTATTTTTAGTGCATTTATTAAGAAATTTTTGGGCTGCCCCATCTAGACTTTTTTTCAGAAATTCATTTTTAACTTCTTCAATAAATGTTAGAATGAAGAAAAATTTAGATGCCCACATAGATGTTTGAATTCTCCATCTTCCATAAAAATTTCAGAAAATCACACAAAGTAGTTTAGTTGTAAGTACCTGCCCAAAATCCCACTTGTCCCCGGAGGGGACAATTGGTCCTTTAGGGGTTAACTCGATAGTCACTAGTCACAAATGCCCCCACTAATGCGACGCGTTACTCACTAAATGGCGTTGAAGATAGAATGTGATCTCTTTAATTTTGGAGGTCTAATAAAACCTAATCAACTTACTATTTCAATAGATTGTAGTTTCTTGTCATGTTCTTGGAAGTATAGGGTAGCAGCTTCATTAACCTCTGAACTACAGACCGTGAATATGGTAATTATTATAAACATCTCTCAAATTATACAATTCTTTACGCTCGAGACAAATTGCAAGTTTGCACATTCAAATATATTATGTGGATATTGTGAGGAATAACTTCTGAAATTTTGATAGGGCCAACTGCAATTTCATCTAAACCAACACTAATTGTTCCTGTACACTCGTTGTACACCTTGGTAATTGCATCTAATCATTTCCACAAATTTTCCAAGATTACAAGACTGATGGTTTCAGCTACGATGATGGTTACTACTGTTGGTACCTTTAAAGTAGATTTATTAGTTTGAGAGAAACAGTACTTTATTGGACTCTAAGCTGATCACCTAATTCTAAACCTAACCATTTTTTTTCGGACACGTGTTGTCCCTTTAGAGAAAGAATTTGGGGGACAAAGATCTTCGTGGCTTAGACTACATCTAATACATTTCAACTTAATTTAATGTAACTTTTCTAGTACAAGGGAAATACAAAGTTGGACACTCCTTCTCCCAAGCCAATGAATATGGTGTTCTCAGTGTCTGCACTAAAAATCACATCTTCATTATTTGTGATTGTAAATTCTCTATTCAAGAATACATGCAAGGATTTCAATTACAAGTTTGAATTTCTAAATGTTCACGGCTGAAACTTGGAAAACAGGCCCCTGTACGTTAGGTCTTGCAAAACATTCTACAATGAAAGATCACTACAGAGGAGATTACAAAAGGCTATAAGAGTTAAATGGAGTTATGTATGTTATTTCCGTCATTATAAACTTTTACTAGTGAACAACTTTCTTTGTTTGACATGTGAAGATCAAGTTGAAAGTCTAGAGGATGATTCCCCAATTTTCAGTAAAATAAGTGAGATACAAAATAGGCTTGAGTTTATTCATCAAAGATAAATTTCATACATCCGTTAGAAGCGCCATAGCATAAAAAATGTGTCCATAATTTCACTACATATACACGGGGTGCGAAATAATGCCTTCATATTAAAAATTTGTAGAAAAAATAGAATGGGAAGTGTAGGAACCTCTAGAAGGTGTTAAGTAAAGTGGGTTTGACTATTACTATTGGACAAGTCTAAATGAAAAGTGTTGTACGTTATGTCCAAGTTCAAGAGAAATGGAGGGAATTTTGTTTAGAATTACTTGGTCGTCTAGGCAAGAGCGTGGGAACACCAAATTTCAAGACCATGCGCGCATCAATTGACCATTGTAAGCCGCACACTAGGATTTGTTTCCCACTTAACAAAGCAAACTTAACAAGCTACTGTGTCATGGGAGACATGATTCTATGTGGTGTGGGATTTATTGGTTCTCTTATTTCTTTGTAAGTCTCTTGCTGCATTTTCTCTTTCAAAGGCTATTTGTAATTCAAATGATTGAAAGGGCCCAACTCTTCTATTAATACTATACATGTATTTTTTCCTCATGATACTTTAGTATCAAGAGCACAAAAGAGGAAAGCAACAAAATTTACAAGGGGCAAAAAAAAGGAGATTTGGGAGTCCCATACTTACCCGCAAACTAAAATTTTCTCATAACTTTCAACTCATCAATCCAAATTGAATGATTCAAAGCTTCTAGCATACATGAAAATCTAAAGAACCAATTTCAAATTTTCATTTTAAAACAAAAAGGCTCCCTTTTTTTTTTGCTGCTCGATTCTCCTTTTTTTTCAATTATCCGTGCATAACTTCTTCAATAAATGTCAAAATGAAGAAAAAATTAGATACCCACTTAGATCTTTGAACTCCACATCTTCAGTAAAAGTTTCAAAAAATCAAATAAGGTAGTTTAGCTGTAGGTACATGCCTAAAACCCCACTTGGCCCCCAAGGGTGCAATTGGCCCTATAAGGATTAATAACAAACAGCAGAAATGTTCACAGTTGTTGGTCATATGATATTTTGTTCATTGATTGACAAAACTCTTTTTTGTCTTTAAGGAACCATCTAAGACCATGAAATTGTACATAGAAGGTTCAAGTTTAATATTTCTATACACACTTGCATTTTAAATAAACTTGGTGATTCCGAAAAGGAGTATTAATCCCTACAGGTAGGAGGTCTTCATTCTAGTGAAGACATTAAGAGCTGGCACATATGCAGGATTGGATAGAAAAGTGGAAGAAAAGGTTTATTACAGAGATCAAATCATACGGTCTTCCCCTAGACTATGGAAGGTAATTGTAGGAAAAGTACCAACTCTTTCTACACTCCAAAAAGTGAGATATTGACATTTTAAGTGGAAATAAGAAGTTTCTATCCATGTTGCCCAATTATGTTATAAGTCATCCACTGCTCCTATATCAAAAAACTAGCTCTCCGGAACGTACAAGTTTTTTTAGTCCATGTAGAAGACCAACTTCAGAAAGTACCGGGATCTTTTAAATGAAAAATGCAAATATTGTTCTACATGCACTAGGACAAAATAATAATTGCTATCAATAACAATAAGAGGTTGAATATTCAGGAGAAGGGGTCTTCTTTAAGATATGTTGTTTGTGTAATTCATTGTTGTAAGAAATAAGGATTTGTATTCCTCATTTTTGTCTTTCACATTGCTATTTTTAAAAATTAATGGAACTAAATAATAATCTTGTTCGTTGTAAAGTGCAATCAATTCATTTGTTTATTAGGAAGCTTGCTTTTAGCTTCAAGTTAGGGATATTACAAACTTTATGTTCATAATGAGAATGACAAGTCACGCACTGCTACTGCAACTCAATTGAAGATTCACGTTTTTTTTCCCTAAATTTTGTCTATCACGTGGTTTTTGGTTATTATCTATTTTTATTATTATGGTTTTAGGGTGTTTTTGTGAAGAGTGTCAAAGTGTTGGTGACTGCAAATGCATGACCTTGGGGAGATCACTAGTCTATGTTCAGGAACCACATGAGTTAATAAATAGAGTCCATTTAATTCAAAGGACAAAAAAGTTATACTATATGAGCTACTATAGGGTTGAAAACATATTATATATTTTAATATAAAGTTAGGGTATGTAAAAATATTAGGTAGTAGGAGTTTCTTGTTAATAAATTAGGATTGACAAATAGAGTTTGTAAAAAAATCTAGTATTGTTTGCCACTCTCCATGTTATATTGTTTTAAATACATGGCTTAGACTTGAGAAATATTAAGAACAAGTTAATAAAAGATTTTCTTGGATAATAGCCCTTTCATTCATATGCTTGTCAGTGGTATCATAGTAAACACCAAGTATAAATATGTATTATAAAGAAAATTTTGTTTTAAGTGAATAATGGAAATAGGATAACATTGGACAAACAAATTTCATACACAAATAACAACATTTACAAAGCAAATGCATGAATGTATAAACAAACAAATGACACCAAAATCATGAATACCATAGCTTTCTATATATATATATATGGTCATTCTAAATACTAATTTTATAAAAATATGCCTACTTCAAATATCCTCTTAGATGACGTATATACCATAAAATTACAAGAAATACTCTCCTCAAGGGAATGCCCTTATTTGGTGTAATTTTGCTTCTCATGCCAGCACCTCCTTTGAAGCAATTTCAAAAACATGCAAGTGTTGTCTACTTGGATAGTTGTATTCAAGGCAAACATTGAGGGCATTCACTTTGGTTGCAACAATTAACCCCTGAGCGCTTGGCGACAAGATTTTGTTGTTCAAAACCACTACTTAATTTAAAAAATTTCCTTCATTTGTACGGTGAAAGCAACACTGGGTGGTTCCCAGTAGCAGAGAAGGTAGTCCTTTGTAAAATCGTACAGTCACTTATATTGGATTTAATTTTCCAAGCTACGGTGGTTAATAAATCCCCTACTTTTTTTCAAATCAGAAAATAACTATGGGCTCAAAAATTAATGGTGAATAAATATTGTTTGACTTATATGACTTTTATTTTCTATACTCAAGGGTGCACTTTTTGTTTTTATGAGTTTGTGTGCAGTTATTAACTTTAACCCTTTTTTTAGTGTGTAAAAAAACTACTGAAGAATCTTAAAATATTATAATGCAGATTTACGTATTTGAGCTTCACATTGTCAATTATTAAAATTGTCTAAATAATAACTTGCGATTCTTGGAAGGAAATAATAACGTTGTATGGATTACTCATTTTTTAAGGCCGACTTACATTATATGGTAAAAGATATTTTTCAAATGCAAATAAACAAGTGATGGGAAATGATTCTTGTATAGCAAACATGGATGTAATTGTCAATTGGAAATTGCCTAGATAAATATTTGAAGCAAAATTTCACCTAATTTAATGCAATCTTCAATTACGCTCTTGGATGTCTTGTATAATTCATGTGAATCCCACAAAAATTTCACATAAACTATGAAATGTAGTTGGAAAGACTTCAAAAGATTAAGAGCTACATCAAAATTTATGAAACAGTCAATAGGGGGAACAAAATTCACTTGATTGCAATGGATTCTTAAGAAGTACAAGAGGTGATCTCCGTGAGGCTTTGTACTTGTTGCCATCCGAAGTGTTCAATCAACAATTTTGTATTATTGTCATGCTGTAAAAAAACAAGACATCTGTTAAAATAAAAAGTACAAAAAGATAGCCCTAAACATTTTTTTATTAAACCATGTACCACACAACAAAGTATAAAAGGGTAGAAAGAGACTTCACTTTTTTGGATACTTCATTCAAATCCAAACGAGTGACCCCAAATAAATCTCAAAGCCCTAAAACGAAGCCGGTGCATTGTAAAAGGAAAAACAATGATAAAACAAAAATAATAGAGTACGTTCACATTTAAAAGTCATGACAAATAAAAGCACAACATGTTTAAAGGTTTTTAATCAACACATACAAAAAATTGTTTCATTTTGTTTTTCCTTTTGCAACAACCTCGCGTCGTTTAGAGCGAGAGATTTCCAACTTTTGGGCAGAACAGCCGCCGGACTAATTGCCCGGCAGGAAGTTCTGCCCGCAAGTGGGACCTCAATCTCAAACCCTAAAACAAAGCCGGTGCATTGTTAAAGGAAAAACAATGATAAAACAAAAATAATAGAGTACGTTCACATTTAAAAGTCATGACAAATAAAAGCACAACATGTTTAAAGGTTTTTAATCAACACATACAAAAAATTCTTTCATTTTGTTTTTCTTTTTGCAACAGCACCATCTATTTTAGAGCAAGAGATGACAAGCAAGAGCTCTTACAAGAATGAGAGGAGAGACCAGCAATCAGACCCCGCTGCCGCCGTGGGCAACAGACTCATAGGGGACAATATTGGCTTGGCTTGCCACCGCACGTTGACAAGCGGCACTCCGCGGGATGCAACCTGCTGCAGGTCCGATCCAAGCGTTGCACTCGGCCAAGTCCTGCCATCAAAACGGGGAAGCCGCCTCCACCGATCGAGACCAACGTTCCATCAGCGCGCTAACTGCCGGAAATTGATGGACAAGCACCCGACGACGCCCCGCCCGAGCAGCACCCCATGAAACCCCGCAAGCAAGGCGCGACTGGAAACCACCTAGAATGCGACGCGACTCACACCCTCGAGACGACCACCAGTTGCACCGGTACAGACCGTGGCGGCCACCCATGGAGACGTGAAACCCTAAACCTGAGAACTGATGAAGTGACCCTAAACCGGCTGGAGGAGAAGCTAAATCGTGAATATTGAAATCGTGAGCAAACAAACGAGAATGTTAGGATTTTAAAATATAGTTAACCCCTAAAGGCCGTGGCCCTTTTTCAGTGAAACTCACTCTTAACCCCTAAAGGACCGTTGTCCGTTCGGAGGACAAGTGGGACTTTGGGCATGTACCTTTGGCTAAACTACTTTGTGTAATTTTCTAAAACTTTTATTGAAGACAAGGATTTCACAAATCTACGTGGGCATCTAATTTTTTCTTCATTCTGACATTTATTGAGTAAGTTACGCATGAATTTCTGCTGCCCAAGGGAAGGAGGGCAATCCGGGCAGCCCAAAAACTTTTTAAAAAATTAAGTTTTTTTAAAGTTAAAATTTGAAATTGGTTCTTTAGACTTATTTAGATATGAGGAGCTTTGAATAACTCAATTTCAATCAATGAGGTGAAAGTTATGAGATGTTTTTATTTGCGGGCAATTTTGGATTCTCTACTCTAAAATAAACTTAGAAGCTCTTTATTTTACTCAATTTTCATTATTTTGGAAAACAAATTAAACCAAAGGAAGTAGATTGTTTATCACAACATTTTGACCATTGGGATTTGCAATTTCATTTTAGTAATTAAATTCTTAACCATTTAGTGATTTGACTCATTCTCTACTTCATTTTACTTGCTGATTTTTCCCATGTGTTGTGTAGTTCCAATTGATTTGAAAATTCTCCCGCACCTACCTAACTTGATCTCCTACATAGAAAAAATAAACCTCAACTTTGGGTAGAGCAGCTTTTTTGTTATAAGAGTGGTCAAAGGCTTTTGAAATTTTTTTGGCAGCATGAAAAAAGACTTTTATTTTCACTTTCGATGTAAATATCTCACTCATCTCCACTTGGAATGAGCTGATTTTTTTCACACTGGTACCTAATCCAGTCTAGGACAAGATCCTATGGTTGGATTTCCCAAAAAAATAGATAAATTATACCTTCTTACCAACCCCAGAAGTGGCAGTTTTGAGTGGTTTTTGCTGAAAAATTGGCTCGGACCTTTAGGGGTTAACTACCACTTGGGAGGTCTATTTTTAAAAATAGGTAGTAAAGTTTGCTTTGCAAACTTAAACCATATGATCTTGCCTTAGACTAGAAGAAGTACTTGTGGAAAAGAATTAGGTCATTCTAGATGAAGAGGAGGAAGATATTTACATCTAAAGTGCAAAAAACAACCTTTTTTTCATGCTGTCCAGAAATTTCAGAAATCTTTGAGCACTCATATTTCAAAAAGATTGTTATATGCAAAGTTGAGGTTTATTTTTTCCATGTACGAGATCAAGTTAGGTATGTGTGGGAGAATTTTCAAACCAATCAGAACTATACAACACATGGGAAAAATCAGTAACCAAAAAGAAGTAGAGGATTAGTCAAAACACTAAATTGTTAATTATGTAATTATTGAAATGAAAATTGAAAATCCCAACAGACACAATGTTGTGATAAACATTCTATTTCCTTTGGTATTTTTTTTTTCCAAAATATTAAAAATTAAGTAAAATAAAAGACTTCATAGTTTATTTTAGAGTAAAGAATCCATAAATGCCCACAAACTAAAACATCTCATAACTTTCATCTCATTGATTGAAGTTGAATGATTCAAAGCTTCCAACTCATTAAAGAATCTAAAGAACCAATTTCAGATTTCTAATTTTAGAAAATATGATTTTTTAAGAAGTTTTTGGGCTGCCCTTTATTGCCATCCCTCCTCAGGGCAGCAAAAAATCTTGCATAACTTCTTTGTCAAATGTTAGAATTACAAAAAAAAAAAAGATGGCTGCGTAGGTCATGGAATTCCTCACCTTCAATAAAAGTTTCAAAAACTTACACAGAACTATTTAGCTATAGGTACATGCCTGAAATTCACTTGTCCCCCAAGGGGACTGTTGGGCCTTTAGGGGTTAAGGGTTTAATAAAGGTAGAAATGTTAAAATTTGAATAGAGTACGAGTTTCACCAAATTAGGAAATCTAAAAAAGGATGGAAGTTTCCAGAGTGAAATTTGGAGAAAAGTAGATGACTGGTGACAACTAGATTTACCAATGCTAAATGGGTGCTAAGTGGGTTCATGTTGCATAGATGCTAAATGGATGTTAAATGGATGGATGCTTAATGAATGGATATTACATGGATGCTAAATGGAATCTTCAATTATACAAGTTTGTAAATTTTTTTAGCTTAAATGAATTCCAAACGAGTGCTAATTGAATGCTAAGTAGATGCTCAACGGAGGCTAAATTGATGGTAAGCAAAACCTTTTCTATACAAGTTTGTAAACTCAGTTAGCTATACAAAATGGGTTTAGGGTTCTTGTTCTTTGTGTGGATGTTGAAGTAAGAATGCATAAAATGTCATAATTTTTGTTCAATAAAATCAATAAGATTACTTGCAAACTGTGTCTATCTTATTTAAATAAGTTAATGTCATGAACAATTGGACACATCACAGAATTTGAATGTATGATGTCGGAGATGGGCATAACAGAATAGAGGTATTAAAGAGGTGACTTTGATTTTAGCAACAATACGTAATGGAGATTGAATATGTGGTATTACAAAGGTTCTTGTGATTTTAATAAAATAATACACATATTACCTAGTTCATTACTAAAACTCAAGACCATTACTTTTATAGAAACCAATCTATTGCATTTTACTTTTTTTTAAATATTGTATTGTAGCTAGTTGATTGATTAATAAAATCCAATGGAAAAACATATATATCATATGTGTGGTTTAAAGCTTATAAGCTTTAATTATATAGATTGGAAGTCATTTGCATTCAAGGTGTAGAAATCAAGCTTTCTTGCACCTTGCACAACTAGATTATTCAACCGTGATCCTATTTAACCTAAAAATCTTGCACCATGGAGTTGTGAGATTCATTTTGTTGTGGTGGGGAATGGTATTGAGAGTCTTTGGAAAAATACCTAAACCAAAAATACCTAATTTTCATTCCTAAAAAAACATTAAATAGAAGAAGGTTTGAGATTGAACGGAATCTTACATTGTCAATAACCTTGCAAAACACCATATTCATTAAAATGGGAGTTTTCCATTGAAATGGGAGGTAAATTAAAAAATTTGAGGAAAGATTTTATTGCAATTTAGGTCGAGTCGAGCTAAATTGGCATAGAACCTTTCAAATTTGACCTAATTTTGAAAGGTTTTTATTGCAATTTAGGTCGAGTCGACCTAAATTGCAATTAAACCTTTCAAGAATGTCCTAAAATTGATTTTTTTTATATCAATTTAGCTAAGAACTCCCATTTTAATGGAAATTGTTGATTTAGGTCGAGCTCAACATAATTTATTTTGGGAGGTCCCCAATCTTCCATTTTAATGAATATGGTGATCAATGGAGTTGAAAAGCAATAATCCCAATGGCAAGATTATTCTTGCAAGCAATCTTCACCTTTTTCAATAGTTATTTTTGCATGAGTGTTATGTTTGCATTCAAGAATGAAGTTTATAAGTTGTGTTTTCAAGAACACACTTTAATTGCCCAAAAATCAAGATTGTCCATAGTTTTCTCATGACTATGCAAATGGAATGAATCAGAGCATCAGATGTAGACAAAGCTACAACCTATGTTAAGGAATGTTTTATTACTAAACATTGTTGTTTTTGTAAATTTTTGTTTGATGCTCAGACCCCCTAAATTTTTCCTTATTTGGGCATAAATTTTGCTTTTGGGCATAGATTAAAATTAAAGATTATATTCCCCAAAAGCAAATTTGCTTTCTTATCTTCCTATAAAGTTTAAAAAAATCAAGACAAAAACTGAGACCATAGGTACCTGCCAAAAATCCCATTTGATCCCTGCATGGAGCCATGGACAATGGTCCTTCAAGGGTTAAACCATATTTTGTTTTATTTCACAAACTCCCTAATCAACATAGTATAAAAAACATCATTAATTTCTCACGCGTAGAAATATTACTAGTTCTTTGCCCACACAAAAAATAACTATGGGCCATTTCAATAGGTGCCGTAAAATCCGTAGAGTTCTAGCAATGCCTAAAACTGCTTATTGTAATTTATTAGAAGGGATGTTTAAGTTTCAATATATTAAGGACATGGAGTCCTTTAACTTATTCTATTACTGTTATTAAAAAGACTAGCATAACTATCGTGCCCTATGATACGGTTTGGAAAATTATCTAGTAAATGTTAACTTGTGAAGGCCCAAACCCTTTTTCCTTTGAAAGTCACTCAAAGATGCCACTTTTGGGGGAATGAGTACAAAAATCTGTTTTTTTGGAAATTTAACCATCAGAACTTGCTGTAGAGTATGGAAGGTAGTTGCGTGGAAAAAATCACGTGAGATATTGATGTATAGTAGAAAAGAAATTTTTCTTTTGTGCTAGCCATAAACTTCAAAAGTCCTTGACAAGTCCTAAATCAGAGAAATTGCTCTACACAAATCTAAGGTTTTATTTTCCCATGTACAAGACCAAGTTGGGTGTATGTGGGAGAATTTTTAGATCAATTGGATGTGTGAATCAGACTTTGTAATATCTTGCAATGTCAAAAGGTCATGGAATTTGCATATATAGTAGGCAAAATTGGAGGATTTCTGTAATATTTAGAAGATTGAATTACTTTGATTCAAATAGTGCAAACCAAGAAGTCTTAGTCTTCTACAATTAGGAGGAAAAACAAATTCAAGAAACAAATACACGAAGAGCTGAAAGAAGTAAAGGAACAAATTTTACAAGGGTGAAAGAAAATGGAGGTTTTAGGGTCTCAGACGTACTCCCAAATCTGAACTTCTCATAACATTCATCTTGTAAATTAGAATGGAATGATTCAAAGCTTCCCACATTCATAAAACTTGAAATAACCAATTTCAAAATTTTATTTCGATAAATTTTTTTTTTTTTTTGGGTTGCCTAATTCTCCCTTGGTTTTGGTTGTTCATGCATAATTTCTTCAATAACTGTTGGAATGCAAAAAAATATATATGTCCACGTAGATCTTTGAATTCTCCTTCTTCAATAACAGTTTTGGAAAATTACACAAAGTAGTTTAACTGTAACCCCAAACCCCTAAATCCCAATTGGCCCTCAAAGGACCAATTGCGACTTTAGGGGTTGAACCTGTCTCTCAAGGCTTTTTGGCAATAGATGTACGTCTAAGTAATCAAGTTTCAGCACAATATTTTGTAATGTTTGACTGAATAGTCATAGGCACCCATAAGTCCAATGTGGCGTACAATCATTTCTTCATCTCATCAATCCAAATGGAATGATTGAAAGATTTCCACATACATATAAATGTCTTGAACCAATTTCAAATTTGAGATTATGAAAAATTATTTTTTTAAAAACTGCCAAAGCTGCCTGCAGTCCATAAAAAGCAACATATTAGGCCATAACTTTTTGCTTCAAATGTCACATGTCATGAAAATTAATGCAAATGAAATATATTCATTGTCCCCACCATCTATTAGAATTTCAATTTAAAGTAGAGAAATCTCCAATCACAATCAGAGGTACCTGCCCAAAAATTATATGTTTCCAAAAGAAGCTGCTTGGTCCTTCAGAGGCCAATACAGAACCGCATTTGAATGACATGTTGAACAGTACCATGGAGTTCGGAATTCCACGTTCTGTTCAAAAGCAGTATTTGAACATTTCCAATGACTGTAGATTCGGATAGCACTTATACTGGTCAGCGGCTTCGTGATGGAAAATCATATCACAGAACAGATTAAACTGTATCGTTGTGAGAAGTCAGAAGGAGTAATGATTTTGGTTTTACTTACACCCGTCATATTTGTGTACATGACTATAAGCCATGCCTCGGGCATTGGGATATCCAGAGTCACATGTGACTATAGAGTTATGGTCATATACATCACCAGTTCACCACCAAGCTCAACCCCCCCCTCGTCACAAAATTAAAAAGAAGCACTGCCCGGTATATTTGTGCTTATATATTAATGGTTTTGTACGGGAAGATACATAGAGCGGCATCCATGAGTGCAAGCACGATAATCGCGTACATGTGAATTTTCATCCATAGAGGTAGACCAATGTCACTGAGGCCCAGCCACAATGTACCATATCTCTCTTCCTCCGACCACTCTAAGGGCGGCTTCACACTGTGACCGGCCAAGTTGAGAGGTTCTGTGATTGAGTGGCCAAACTTTGGCAAGAGGCCTAAAGAATTTGCTGAAAATGGACAATAAATGTTGAACTTGATAACATATATTGCTGAAACTGATGGCCTCTGGGCAAGAGTTTGGATCTAGCATTTTGCCAAACCCAACCTCTTGCCTAGAGGCCGTCAATCTTGGATGATAAAGTGCTGCCATGTAGGCAAATGACAGATGACGGCCTCTGGATTTTGGCCTCTAATGTGAAGACGTGAGCGGCTGGACTCTCTATTCTTTGCAATATGATTGGTGCAGATCGACGGCCTCTCAACCTTTGGCCATAGTGTGAAGCTGTCCTGAGAAAAGTTCTAGGCAAGTAATCCTTGAAGGACATGGTTGCCTTTTTGGGAAGCAAAGAAATTTTGGACATGTATTTTTGATTGAAGATTTCTATAATTTAGATTGAAATTTTAATAGAAGTTCAAGACAACCAATATCTTTCATTTGCACTAACTCTCCTAACGTTTGGAATTGTGAGCAAACAATTATGGCTTAATATGTTGCTCTTTATGTTCGTCAGGGACCTTGGGCAGTTTCTAAAAAATCTATTTTCTTGGATTTTTTTTTTGAAGTTCGGGTAAGAGATTCTCTTTAAAAATAAACTATTTTTTTTTTGAATTTTTTTCATGAAGTTAGTGCAACAGACTTCTATGTATGTGAAAATATTTAACTAATGTCGTTCACATTGACGAGATAAAACTTATGAGGAGTTTTTATTAGAGGGGAAATGAAGGTTCCCTACTGTAAAATAACTTTTGAAGTATCTTATTTTAGTCAATTTTTAATATTTTTGAAAATATGTAATACCATAGGTTGTAAGTTGTTATTTACAATTTACAGCTGTCAAGATGTAATATTTTTGTTTCCTTAACTGAATTATTAATATATAATTTTTTTCATCATTATCTACTACTTTGTCCTCACTAACTTTTTTCCACATGTTGTACAATTCCAAACAAGTTATTTTTATTTTTAATAGGCACCTTACTAAGGTGCCTTACTGAGTCTAGGGAGGTACCGCTAACTTCACTATTTCTTCTTAGAAATTTCACCTTTGGAAGGTACCTACCCGGTTGTTCAGATGACCCAAAAGAAAATTTGAAATTGTTCTATCATCCAAACCAGGGTTGTCTTGTCTGACACATTTTGAGTTTTGGCGTCGAGTTGTCTGTCTGACGTCGCATGTTGTGTTGAACAAATGTCAAGTATGAGTGACAAATCTTGTCTAATAAGGCCCTATTTATCAGGAATATTAGCTGAGGATAATTTTGAAATCTACTTTAAACATGACTCCAAATGTAGAATCTAGTAAGTGAATATTGAAATGAGATACTTCAATAAAATGAAACATGAATATGTCAAGATCGGAAATAGAAAGTGCTTAATTTGAAAGTCAACCTTAAGTTTGACTCTACTAGACGGACGGAGGGTCTCATGTCCGTCTGTGACGTCGAGTTTGTCGAGTTGTCTCTGTGTCGGGGAAGACAACCCTGATCCAAACCATTTTGTGTGAAACTGCGGTTATTCTAGAAATTTTAGTGTCCCAAAATGCATCGTTGCCCTTGATCATTAGTCACTATGTATCATCTCGAGCTGGAGTTACAGCATATCTATTGATCTGGAAAATCTGTGGTTCCTCAGAAGTGTTTGCCCGGCCGTGGTGGCAAAAGTAGCAAGGCTGGGAATGTAAGAGCTCCTCCACCCTTCCAATGGCCGGGTCCGGGGCACTACATGAATGGATGATAAATGCTCAAGGCCTGTCAAAATCCACTCTTGCCACTATATTTTAGAGTGTCAAAACATGCACCTTTCAAATCACTATTTGTCCTAACTATGTTTAGTATCCTCTATACCCTTCGGTGCATTGTCAAAATACTATTTATGGGGCACGCTTGGAGTGTGGGGGCCATGTTTGAAGTGCATGACTAGGGCTCAAGAATTTTGAGGGCCATTCAAAATAGATGTAATCTCCTAAACTGCACAGTGTGGCAACCAAGGGTGGAGATCCTCTAATCTCCATTGGTAAAGTCTAGGAAAGACGCACTATGAGGGTCTTAGCAAACTTTTGGGTCTAGGAGCGCCAAGGTTTTTTTAAGAAATCTCTTTTTTTATGTAAAAAAATTCTGAAATTGGTTTTTTAGGTTTTTGTATAAGTACGAAGGTTTTGATCATTTGATTTTGATTGCTGAGGTGAAGGTAGGCATGCGACTCCCAAACCTACATTCCTTTTGCCACTTGAAAATCTACGTGCTTTAGTTCGTTTGATGATTATTATTTTTCCATGATGTAGTAGACTAAGATTCCCTGCTTTTTATCATTTGGGTGAAATACAATTTAAATTTAAATTGTATAGAAATCCTTTATTTTTGCCTCAGTGTATATGCAAACTTATTGGCCCTATGGCAATGTAAGATTTTACAAAGTATGATGTACACCTTCAATTCATTTGAAAGTTCTCCCACACTTACATACCTTGGTGTTGTAAATGGGAAAAAAATTCTCAACTTTGCATAGAACAATATTTGTAACATAGAACACAAGGAAGGCTTCAGCAATTTGTGGGCAACAAAAGAACAAGCTTTTTTTTCACTTCAAATTGTAATATCTTTACTGTACGTTTAAAATGAGCTACTATCTTTTCCACAACTAACTCCCATAGTCTAGGACATGATCTTACGCTTTGATTTAAAATTTCAAGAAAACTTGATCTGAATCTTTCTATTCACTGCCTTGGAAGCAATGTTGTTACTTTGGGCAAGAATAGCCTGTTAGACAGCACGGACGGTTGGACAAATTGGACCGGACGGGCAAACATGTCCGTCCGTTCATGTAATTTATGGCATTTTTAGGGTTTCTGACCTAAAAATGGAAGAATCAAGTTACAAATTTTCATTTGAATTACATGATATGGCTTTGAATCCACCTTTTGACTTCATGTTGGCAACAACATGTGTCACTAGCATGTACAAAGTATCATTTTGCACCATTTTTTTAGAGTCAACTATGAGTTGACTTCACTAGACGGATCATGACCTCAATCGGACACTTTGGGTGTACAAGCGGACAAGCGGACGGGCGGTCCAATGTGACAACCATGCCTGGAAGTGGAAATTTCCAAGACTTTCACAAAAAAGGGCTTGAGACTTTAGGGGTGAACACCAAAATTTGGTGCCTTGGAAATTTAGGGATCAAGTGTCAATCATGAAGTAAGTGTGTAGATAGTGTTCTTCAATCATGTTCTTTCAAATATCTAGTACTATCAGTGATGACTTAGGTGGGCCTAGCATACTGCTAAGCCCACCTAAGTCACTAATAAAAACACAAATATTTGAAGGAACACGTCAATTCTTCGTAGATGTGCCTCAAATCAATAAACCACGCTAAATTAGAGCACAATACTTGACTTTGCATATGATTTGTAATAAGTATAGCTTCAAACAACATACTAGTTAATTTGGGAGAAACACGTGTCCCACCTTGTAGTCCACACTACATCCAAAAAGTTACCTTAAAACTAGATTCAGAGGTATTAGATTTAGTTTGAGCCACTAAAATTGTTTTCGTGGCAAATTCCTTTTGTCAAATGACTGCATGGGTACCAAAAAAAATTTAGGTTAGTGTAGGATGATCACTGAGAACCCTGAAAGTCCCAGGATGTATTATTCTTCCCAAAACAACAAATAAGGTAGGAGCACCCATAAGCGTTAGTGTCCCCATAACCGTCATCTCTAAAATCTTGGAAAACTTGTGAAAATAAATAGATGCAATGACAAGGATGTACAACATGTGAACATGAAACACTAGTGTTGGTTATGGGTGCAATGGCAGTTTGCTCTTGAAAATTCACAACTTATTCTCAGAGTATCCAAATATTACATTTGAAAGTGCAAACTCATTTTTTTTCTGTTCCTAATAGGATCCTATAATTTGCTAGATGTTCAAAACCCTTATTTTGACGCTTATGGGTGCTCCTACCTTATAGTGCTTTAAGTAGATTCATACTATAAAATTATGGGAGATCTTTGAAACCTAAATTCACATATCAAATTCATGGCTTTGTTTTTGTAAAGTTAGTGAGGCTACAGAAATACAGAATAAGGTAAGAGGCTGTATTTTGGACCAAAGTTCTAATTCATGTCTATGTTAGGAAGGGCTGACATGTTCTTCTAAGAATTTATTTATTATTGTAGTGAATGAGTTAGGTGGGTTAGCGAATTACATTAATTTGCAAAGCGCAGATAACTCATCACTGACAATAATAAATATTTGAAGAAACATGTCCACCCCTCCTAAAAGTCATTCAAATTACAACTGTTATCTGGATTACATCCTCCAACCTTGGAGCAATTGACAGTCGTACCTATATTAAATACTATCGTACGCAAACCCATGAACTTGGAACATGATTAATTTAAAAGCATGAAAAGCATTTGAGGACGTCAAGCTAACTCCAATACTTTTCAAAGTCTAGTCCGAGAGTGGTTATTTTTGACATAACAACTTAAATTTCTGGTAGTGTTGATTGTGCCGTATATAACAAGATATGAATTAGGTATGAATCATGCATGCACTCTACGACTACGTGAACGTCCTAAACATTTTTCAATATCTTGCATATATTCTAAAAGTTATGTTTTTCATTATCGTATACGTGGACTTCAAATATCTTGTGATGAGTTAGATATGTCATGAGTGTTTGGATATCTTGAGTTAGATTTGTCATAAGTGATGTAACCTCTGGGTGAGAGTACACTAGAGGTGTACCACTTTGGGTGTCACAACCCAAAAAATGGAGGTAAACATCATTTTGTACTTGAAATTGCTCAAAGTTTAAAGGGTTTTTTTAGATTTTTGCTTTAATTTCCTATTAACTATATGAGTTAAGTACATAGGATCATAATTAAAATTGTTAAAAAATTAAATTTAAGTTGTTAAATTTGTGCTTTTACTGGAACATCATTAAAATGTCACAGTACTAGAAAGTACTAGAAAATTATGGAAAAGTATAAAAAACTTGGACTTGGAGATATCATATTCTTCCACCCTTACTTCACAAAAGACATCCATGGCTCTTCTATCCAAATCTGCATTCAAATTTCTAAATACATCGCAAATTTTTCAAATATCTACAAAATAATGTTGAGTTTTTGCTCATTTTTTGGCAAGGGATAATTTTGTGAAAAAATATGTTTTCCTTAATTGTGATTGAGATTTCAAATGGTTGCAACTAGCTCTAGAATGGCTTCAAAAAAAAACTCCAAAATAATGTTTTTTGCAAAAATTATTTAGTATTTTAGTGTTTTTGATGTGTTTTTATACGCTAAATATAGTAAAAATTCTGTCGAAATTGGTAGAGGTCTAGTGTACTTCTACCCCTCTAAACCATAAAATTATGTGCAGGAATCATGTCAAGGTTGCTCAAAAAATGGCATTTTTGAGAGTTTTTCATAACAACCGAGCTTGGTCTTGTACTCTCTAACCCCTAAGTGGTTGAGGCCTATTTTGAGCTTCATGGAACTTGCTGTATACTTAACAACAATCCAGCAGTTCTATATTTTGCATCTATTATTTTTAAATTGTCACTACACAAATTCAAATTGAATGTGTTAAATATTATAGAGGAAAGGTCACCCCAACAATATCTCCTGTGGATTGAAAGAATACAATTTTTTGACCATGACGGTGTCCAAAGTGAGAAATTGACGTAATGCCTTTCTATTCTCTTTTCACATGTTTAAAGAAAAAGAACTGATTGCATAAAACAAAAAAGATTATTGGACATAACATACATAATTCCAATCAATTTACAACAGTTTAAAATCTCCTCTTCACATGTTCAAGAAGGATCTGTAGTGTAAATTTTATCTAGGACTTACAGAAATTATGACCCATTTCCAAAAGCTTTGGACAGTTCAAAAATTCAAGAGACTTGCACAAAATCTTGCATAGAAAAATCACAATAAAAAAGGTTTAGAATCAGATTTTCAATGCTAAAACTAAACTTCAAAAGGACTAAATCAACAATATATATTATTGACAGTAAAGACCTAGTTAGGTTTATTGAGCTTGAAAGTATTGTCAACATTTGCATTTGTTCCCAAAGGCTTTTACGGGATAGGTCCATGTCTTTATTTGTTTCCAAGGTTAAAGTTAAAGCAGTGGCTTTGCATGAAGTACATTGAACCGCTGAAGGACTATTGTCCCATTCAAGGGACAAGAAAGACTTTGGGCATACACCTATGGCTAATCTACTCTGTGTGATTTTTGAGAAATCTTTATTGAAGATGGGTGATTCAAAGATCTCTATGGGCACCAAGTGGTGTCTTCATTCTAACATATGTTCAGGAAGTTACATATGAAATTACTGAAAGCTGGACATGCCCATATAGGCAATCAAAGAACTTCTTTGAAATTGACATTAAAGATATATAAAAATGAAATGGGTTCTTCAGAATTTGTTTTTAGTGAAAAGCTTTTGAACAATCAAATTCATTGAATGACATGAAAGTTATGAGGAGTACTTCTTTGTGGGCAGTTACGGATTTTGTAGTCTAGGATAAACTTCAAAGTCCTTTTTTTTATGAAGGTTTCATAATTTTGGAAATTAAATTAAACCAAAGAAAGAAAATTGTTATCACAACATTATAGCTATTGGGATTTTGAGTTTTCATTAAAAAACTTAGATTCATTAGATTTTAGTGATTTGACTCGGTCCCTACTACTTTGTATAGTGTTCAAAGAAGTCCGTTAATTTGGGAAAAACGATACATTTTGGGACTTTTGGAGTTTCAGGAGGAAAGAAGTCAAAAAGTTTGAGGAGATCTACCAAAACTGGCACATATCCTCACTTGAGAGGAGGGACTTACAAGGGAAAAAGTCTTAGTGGCTTAGATTGAATCTGATACCATCAATTTTGGTTTCAAAGTAACTTTTTCAGTTTGAGGGGAAAACAAATTGGGACCCGTAATAGTTCCAAATTAACAAATATTGCAATCATACTATGTTTTCCCATGTGTTGCATAGTTCTAGTTCATTTAGTAATTCTCCCAAGTAAAATTTAACATGATCTAGTACATGGAAAAAATGATGCATGACTTTGGGTAGAAACGCAATTTTTGTTAAATTGGTAAAAAGAGTACAATTTGGTACTTTTCAGACTTTTAGGTACTCACCTACAACCAACCTTGTAAGGTTATTTTGGTACACATGCCATCACTTGAGAGGAAGAAGTTTTGAGGCAAATAATCTTAGTGGTACCAATTAAATCTAATACCTATTGAATATGGGATAAGGTACCTTTTTGGGATTCCAGTCCGTTGTAGAAAACCACGTTGGAATCTATGTTATCATGTAATGTAGTTTATGTTGAGTTCCATGTTTCCAATGTAGATTCTACGTTGGAAACAAGGAACTCAACATACACTACATTATACAATAACATAGATTCCAACACAGTTCTCTGCTAGTTGGCAAAATACATAATGGTACCCATGTTTTTCCCAATGTAATAAATATTGCTCGAAGAGCAGTTTTTTTTGTTATAAGAGTGGTCCATGGCGTATTAAAGTTTTGAGCACTCGGGTTCTTTTTTTTTCCACTTAGAATGTAAATATGTGAGGCCTCTACATCTAGAATGAGATACTTTTTGTCCGAAATGTATGTCTTCTAATCTATAGCAAGTTTCAGTTTGTGTAGTTGCATTTCCTAGAAAACACAACATGAATTCCATGTATAGTTGACCTCCTATAAGTGGCAATGTTTTGTTTATCAGAATTATTCTTATATTCGTTAATTTGGGAAAAACGGTATATTTTGGGACTTTTAGAGTTTCAGGAAGAAGCAAGTCAAAGAGTTTGAGGAGATTTCCTCGAACTGGCACGTGTCCTCACCTGAGAGGCGGAATTTACGAGGGAAATAATCTTAGTGGCTTAGATTGAATCTGAAACCTTCAAATTAGGTTTTAAAGTAACATTTTGAGTTTGAGGGGAAAACAAATTGGAACCCCTGAAAGTCCCAAATTAATAAATATCGCATATTATATCACGTTGTCCATAAGGTATCAACCTTTAAAGGACCCTAAGGCCCTTTGCGACCAATGCAGCACGAAGCACTTTTCTTGTGTATGGGATGGATTCACACCTTCACTACTATTGAAAACAACAAAGATGTTGGAGAATAGAGCAATGTGGTTGAAGAGGGTTGTTTGACCTCTCAAATAAACATTTCTTATTGGTAGCAAATGACAATCATATGTCAAAATATGTAGTGCGACGTGTTGTCTTTCCAGGTTTAAGTAGATTGAAGCAAATTTCTTGCATTGGAGTAAAGAAACCCCACGCCCACTTCTGCATGGCTATAAGGCACCTTTAACGAACCCTTCTGTCACAGTAATTTGCGAAACGTTATAGTGTGAATGCAGGCTGTCTTGTCGCTTGATTTCACTGACGTAGTCAGTTGGCCACCCTTCCCGAGGCAGACAGGTTGCCATTGGGCTGCTAGCAATGATGGCGATTTGGAAGGGAAATCCCGCCGCCGCAGCCCTCCCTTCTCAAAGGACAAGGCCTGTCTTACCACTTTCACTATTGCAGAGTTGTTTTCAAACATGTCAGAGAGCCTCACTCAAAATTTCACGAGGTTTTTGTCTGTGGCGTTGCTGCAAGTGTGAGTCGGAGCTGCGTGTGCTTACTGTCTTTCGCGAAACGTCCTAGCGTGCAGCTTTTGCTTGCTGGAATTTCCTGTATTTGTGATGTGTTGGTGGATTGGAGACCAGAAGAGGGCGAGATAGGGTCCACGCGCATCTGTCAGTTGCGAAGCGGAAGAAGAGGTCTTTGGGAAGAGGAAGATGGCACCCCTGAGCAACCTGAGAGCATGAACTTGTAGTTTTTGTTGGCAGGTGAGTTCCATTTGTGACTTTGGAGATTGTATGCAAGTACGCTCTGTTATTTTTGCCCTTTCTTTTGCCTTCCAGTAAGTGATGCGGAAGAGCCGAATTGAGAGTCGTTGCTCAAGTTTTTTGTTAGCTTGTTCTTGGCAATGTTGATTGTGTTAATTCTGTTGCATGCAATACATAGGCCCGGGCTTTGGCTCTGTAGGGAGAAGGCGCTGAAGCGACCTTTCGAGTGTTATGGTGGAACTGAATTCATGTGCTTGTTGTATACTCGCCAACGTTTTTGAGTTATGGGAACATAGGGATTAAGTACTGCAATTTTACAGTGATTGTTTGCTGGTATGTTTTATTTCAGAAGCACACAAATTCTGTAGTATCGCAAATGAAACAAAATGGTACTGCAGTCTTGTAATTTAGAGAATGCATGAATAGTGCAGCTCATAAGTTATGTAGGAGGGGTTCTGGTAATGGGAAGGCCATGTGGAATACGGAAGAAGTTTGTTTGAACAAACGTCAATTTGATTTTCAAGGGTGAATGTTAGGACAGTTACGTGTTTTGTCAGCTAGGTTGGATGCGTCCCAGATTGGTGAGTTTCACAAAGTCTTGGAAACTAGGAGTTTGTAAAGCACGTGGAGATGAGGCTTTAATACTAGTAGCACATACAGGTCAATTAGGATTTTCAATTGTCATAGATTTTTGGTTGCATTAGTTTTGACGTTGGCATTGGTGACTACAATAAGTAAAGCATCAGGCCTTGCCGATGAGGCTTCAGTACAATCTAGGTGTTGCCCTCCGTATTGGTGTTTAAAAGCACAGTGGAAGACATAGTATATGGATATAGGAAAATTGTAGTGGGAAGGAGGCATGTAACACTTAGAATGAGGAACTGTGGTTTCATTTCACGTATGGGTCCACCATGCCATGCAGCAATTGAACATACACGTGTGGTAGAACTAGAGTTTTGTCATATGAATTTGTATCGCGTTGTTTGTGATTGTGTCAGCAGTATTGATGTATAGCATGGTGCAATTTTGTAATCTGGTTGTGTGTAGGCAACCTATTTCAGACCACCAACATTGATATTCAAGGGATGTGCGTATGGTTGGCTTTGAGCCATTGATGACCTGGACATCGTTGTGGAGGGAGGGGCTGTCGTGGGCTTCAGTATTGTAGAATGCGTCGCGTGGAATAGTCAATTACAAGGTGAGTATCTACTTGCAAAGACATTGTTTTTCACCTTTGGTTTCCCAGTTTCATGCATGGCGTTGCTTACATTGAATCTGAAGGGGAGCACTGAGGTGTAATATAGAGCACTACATTTTCAATGTGACCCTTCTTATTCATGTAGGAACTAGTTAGTTGAAGGAGATCGCCTGGTAATGCTCACCGCGGGCCCTGCTTGAATGCACTGCCTTGTAGAACGTGAAGAGGGAATTCGTGTGAAGAAATCACATCAATTTAGTCCGCAACGTCTTTGTTTGGTCCAGGTTTGTGCATTAGTAGCAACCAGAAAGAGAAGTAATAGACTAATACAAGATGATACTAATGCCGTGGACAACAAGAGACATTGTATTGTTGTTTTATGCGGGGATGTTTGTAGGAGATCTCCTCAAAATGCTTCTTGAGGTCAAGAATTTGGTAGCTCTCCAGAAGCGTTTGGTTTTAGGAGATCACCTCAATTTAGTCAGCAATCAATTTGTTAGGTGCGACGCTGTCCATTACTATCTAAAGAAAAGAGAAGTAGTGACAACATCAAATGAAATAGCACTCCCACGAACAGAGTGCAGCACTATGATATAGTTTACGAGGGGATGTTTTTAGGAGATCTCTTCAAAGCGCCTTTAGCAATGAAGGATTTGTTAGGTCTCCATTAGCGTTTGGTTTTAGGAGATCACCTCAATTCTGTCACCAATCAGTTCGATTGGTGCAACATCGTGTATGATTACCAAAATCATAGAGAAAGGGGTGCCCAAGTGGATTCAATTACCAATCCCCTGAACAACGTCTACCATAATAATTTTCATTATGCGGGTTTGTTTGTAGGACACCTCCTCAAAATGTTTATAGATGTTAAAGATTTTGTTACTCCTCCTATGCGTTGGAATTATATATGCAAGTGAAGTATCCGCATTCTTGTGGAGCTAGGAACTGCTAGGAATGACGTTTAACTCGCTATCTGCATAGTGCCAATATGTGCTCTAGGACTCAAAAGTAATTCTGAAGTACTTCCCGCTGGGATCTAAATGACTAGGTTATTAGGGGCTTCCTGTTCTCTATCAACATATACAGTAAGCGCAGAAGTTTTCATGCTTAGAATTGAGGAGACCTCCTCAAACCTGATAATGTTTATGGTTGATGTGCAGGATGTCGTCAAGTGTATGGTTATTTGACCGGGTAACAGTGAAACAGAATGACAGTCCAGAGAACATGGACCCTAAAGTATTCACGGACATTGAGGAGTCTAAATATTGTATCAACCCTGATCAAATTAACATTGCAGAAGGCTGGTGTGTGTCCCAGGACAGCTCTCATTCCGGAGCTCTATTTCTATCCATCCGGCTATTAGGTCGCAATGTACATGAGCCTGTCAAAGGCCACAACATCGTTGCTTGGAAGCCCACATCACCGTATATACATCTAGTGATGCAATGGAGGCATAGTGCGGTGACAGATGCCCTACTTCTAAATCCGGCATTATTCCCCTTGAACCACAAGGAACTAGAGAAGTCTTGGCAATCCTCTCCGCTAAAGAATTTTGTGTCAGAAACTTTTGGGAGGAGGACAAACAAACCTGTACTTGTTTGCAATCAGATGGAGAAGATTGCACTAAGGCTGAAATCAGATGCAGAGGACGCGAGAGTACAAAACCGGCAGTATGCAAGCACGGGCGCGGGATCACTGTCGACTGTGGCTTCTGCAAGTGCTCACGTTCGGGGTCCTCCGAAGACTGTGCCCAATAAAACAACAGGGAAGAAGAAGCGGGTTCCTAAGGGTCAGGCTAAGGGTCAGGCCTCTGCGGGAGAATCTGCAGCCGACTCGGATGCAAACGACGGCGAGACCGAGTTGAAGGTGCACGCTATACCAAAATCCTTCAACGAAGATGGCACACTTGATGTTGGCAAATGCATTGAACGGTTTAAGAATTTTGAAGAGGACTATGGGAGGTTTTACCCGCTGGGTTACAAAGCTCTATTCAATGTTGACGTTGCTAATATAGACATTGCTCCGTCTAGCTACGTGGTTCGCGTATTAGAGAGCGACGGTGTCACCACTGTATACAACACGCTGATGACACAATGGAACGCTCATAAGCAGACACTCTGTCTATATCCGCAAGGCCTGATCTGTCCACCAATGACTTGGGAAGAAATAGAAGGAGGCCGATTCTACGCGATTAATGGGCAGCACACGGTGAAAGCAGTTCAAAGGCTTCTTTCAGAGGACAACTTAGACAACGATCAAAGGGAGCACTTAAGCAGTTGGCAAGCGCAGATTGTATGGGACTCGGAGCCATGGCGCATACAAGCTATTTCGGAATACTACAACCAACCGAATGTGGTCAACCCATTCAAGGCGACTTGGGCAAATAATATTGTACACGTGCGTCGCATGTACGAGGAGATGGGGAAACCAGTGAAAACAAGGAAGAATGCAAAGGGCCCGGACATGGTTGAGAAGCGCACGCAATGGAATGTAAGTAACCTACCAAATGCTGACAGCTATGTGAGATGTTTGTTTAATGAACTGTTAATTTAGATAAGTCCAGATATCCCTATCCTTTCTGCGTGTGTTTTCTGCGTGTGTTGTGTGAGAGGCATTCAGAAGATGAGCCTGTGCTCTGTGGTTTGCGGATTGTAAGTTGTACCTCAATTTTGTGTGGTTGTCGGACGTGATGACTCAAAGCTCTATTAATTTATACAGAATTGAGTGCTTGTAGTTGGTATGTAACTGAATGTAGGAGATCTCCTCAATGTTGTAGCAAATGCGTGAGCACGTTGAACACCTTAGAGGACGCCCAACCATGGTGACCTTGTGTAACAATCAAGACAACGGATGCCTACGTCCTATGACTGTGTGGATTGAATCGCTTCACCGTTTGTAGGAGATCTCCTCAAACCGGTGTAGCTTAATTTTGACATTGATGTTGCTGTCCATGCCCTCTGACGTAGTAGTTCTTTAGGTGGCAGAGATTAATAGTGAGTGCGCGTTGTCCCCATAGGCAACACTGTGACTGCCAAAGTGCTAAGAGAGTGCTACCTTGAATATGCTAAGCGTGTATATGTAATGTCACATTGTGAGTAACAGCTTCTCTCACTGTTTGACCGCAGCGATTCTATAATTCATTGTTGCATACCTTCTCAAGCGTTGACCCCAAGAATGACTTGCAAACCGCTGATGGAGGTTCCATCAAGTCCATGAACGATGTGAAGTATGAGTGGACACTCATACGTACTACCTCGAGTTGCTGGAGAAAGTGGGAAACATTCTTTGAGAGACACAGGGCTGGGGAGCTTGTGTCTCCTGAGACTGGTAAATTAGTGAAGGAGGCGGCAAATTTTAAGCCTGGTTGCAACGCAGTAAAGCCCCTAACTAGAAACTGGTTTCGATGCGTGGAATCACTGAATGACCGAGAATTGTTCAAGTTAGTACTGTATCTACTGAACGAGGTTAGCGAGCTTGGGTTGGAAGAGTCTCCGTATCCAAAGGGTTTTCCTTTAAAACCTAGGGCTAGCGTGAAAGCGAGGAACATTTTATCAGCTCTAGAATGGGGTAACAGAAAGAGGACTAAGCGGCGAATTATTACAGAGTTGGACAAAGCAGTAGGGGGGAAACATGGTTTGGTGGAAACCGTGGACCCTGACAACCTTGATGACAGCTACGTAGACGTTCATTGCGACAACTAGAGGACATTCAAGGGAACCTACAAGTTCTCTGGAACCACCATGTCAAATCTGATAGCCTCTGCGGGCGCAAAATTCTTCAATGGATATGACAACCCCGCAAGGGAGGAGAAGGATTTGCCAGCTTCATTTGTGGACGTGATGCGGGTAATCCTTGACTCACCTGGCAAGGAGGCACTGGAATCAGATGTGCAATTCTGCATGCTGCTGAGCCGAGATCACTTACATGTACACGGACCAGACGTAAGAGCAGGTAATTTTTTAGTGCGCAGTGAGGTGAGTAGAAGGGATATTCGTGCAAGGACAGGGACAGAGTGGATTGCATTTTTGGATTTCAGGAACATACTGGGCAGCTTAGATGGCTCTAGCGTGGAGAATCCTTTTTGGGACGATTTTGTTAGGAAGTTGGAAGACTTCAAGCTCCCAAAGTGGTACGAGACTAGACTATGGGTATGGATATGCGACTCCGCGCAAAAGAAGCAGGTCCGGTCATTATTTGATAGAAAATTAGAAAGTACCCACAAGCTACCAGTGGAGGCATACTACCAACCTGACGCTATAGAGGGCTTCAAGGCAGATGCGAACGTGATGACCAAAGTTGTCACCATCTTTTACATCGCTCACAAGGATTGGGATTTACCAAAGTTTGACAATGATTTTGGTTGTGAGAAGCTGCACTCATATGCAGAGGGAAGCCTAGCCTTTTACAATAATGAATTTCGCATGGAAACATATCTACGGATTCTTCGTTGTGTTTCTTCGAATTTCAAGGCCGTGCACAACATCTACGGGGGGAGGAAGCTAATGTTGGCATGTCAGGTGAGAATTCCCAAAAACTATTATGTAGTAGGTGCTCATGAATTCATGTACATATGTTGTGTCCGGATTGAGGAGGTCTCCTCAAAGTTGGTGTCATAATTTATTTCTTTTGGAATGACGCGAATGTTGCCGCGTCATGGACGCGGAAGCAATCCACGCCAACGTCATTGAGGTTGTAGTTTCTTTGTTTGTAATGTTGGCCTGGACTGTGTTAATTGCTTATGTTAGCCTTATTGTTAGTTTGTGTAAGATAGGTGGTTTTTGTTGAAGGTGTAGCTGTTGTTGTTCATAGTACTTGTCAGGATTGAGGAGATCTCCTCAAACTCCTTGGCAAATGTGCTTATGCCTTGTGTGATTAGATTGTCAGTCTTTCCTCTCGGATGTGACCCTCATATACGTTGTGGCAGTCGGTGTTTCTCATCTTTTAATTGCTGTAAGTTCTATACTAGGGTCATCTTAGAATATGAGTTAGGTAGCCAAAGCGTGTGTCATCAACAAGATGTCCATCCCTTCTTGTGGATTCTGTTTCTCTAGATTGAGGAGATCTCCTACAAAGTAGTGTCTCTTTCGGTCTCTTACCTTTGAAGATAGTGCTATGTGAGAGTGTGAGTCCTCTCCTCCGAAGAGTCCCTGCAAAGTATGAGTAAATTTCATCTTTTGAACTTCCAATGCCTGCATGATTTAATGACATTGCTGATTTTCATGCAGATGCTCCAAAGGCATGTATACACCTTTCTTCCCGAAGACGACGTGTCGGAGTACCTAAGCTTTGTGGAGAAGGGTCGTTCTCTTAACTCCATGGATTTCATGAAGGGCAATGCCACTCGCAATGGAGCAAAGAGAAGCAATGCAGCAGAAAGCAGTGCAGGTTGCGGGGCATCTCCAGCAAAGAGACTAAAACCTGCAGCAGAGTACAATGTAGGGGCATCACAATCATGGGACTCTGCCGAAATCGACCCTGCAAGTGTGAGTCATGGGCACTTGGAAGCCGTAAACATTGCACAGGATGATTCGGACGAAGAGTGGGCAACTGCAATCCAGCAATGCGTGCCGCTGAGTTCCCACAGTCCGGGGGGGCCAACAACCAAGAGAGCACGCACTGCACCTGCACCTGCACTAGTAGGCGATCTTGAATACGAAGCCCTTAAGAGAGAGGTACAAATGGAGGAAGAGAAAGTTCATATTGCTGAGGTCAAGAGCAAGAAAATGGAGGAAATGAGACTTCGTATTGCCGTGGCCAAGAGCAAGTTTGCTCCCGACGGACAATTCCTAGGTGCGGCAGAGCTAGGGTTTTCCAAATCCACGGACGACTTTGGAACTTCACAGCCATTTCAAACTTCATCCATTTCACGTGACCGTGGACCTTCTATGATGTCGAACCAGATGTTTATAGCTCTGAACCGAGGTTACACATTCCTCCAAGTGAAACCCATGATGGCTTTGTGACGCATGCAGCGGAAGCGGGCGCAGGGTCTGTAACCACACACGGAAATGTGGTTGCTGAGGTCGGAAATGCAGTCGCTGAGGTAACTGCAGTGGGCGCGGATGATGTAGTGGACTTGTCAAAAGAGACATAGTTAGGGAAGAAGAACGTCACATCAGGGGAAACGGCTTTGTCCAAGAACGAGGGGGGCCCCAACGACGATGGAGCGGTGAAGACTTCAGTCCCAGGTGAAGCGCAGGGAATCGCTCCGTGATTGAAACATGCTGTAGTCCTAGATCAAAGTCGCATGTTGGTCCCGGGTTTGCAAAAGGAACGCTTGGAGAGTATTGGAAATAAATTGACTAGATTGGTGTATGAAATCTATTCACGTCGGTCAACTTGTTCAACTTGTTCAATAATCTTGGAAGATTGTTTGGAGATTTCTTGCCCAAATAGGTAAAGCTAAGGTCGGGGCAGCTGCGTAGGATGTGTTGAAATACAAATTGCATTTCATGATATAGAAGTGATTGTCCGCAGTTTCTCTTGTTCATAGTTCATGGCTGTCATGGTAGATCATGTACAGCTAGTGGTGCCCTTGCAGGGGTTGGAGGAGAGCTCCTCAAACTAGAAGAGTTGTCAGTGAATGTTGTGTGTTACCGTTGTGTTAAAGTTGGTCGCTGAGTAATGTGTAGAATTCTGTTACTCTTCTTCTGCATCCATACAGAAAGTAGGGTTTGTGATGCATTGAAAAAGTTTGCACAGAAAACGGGTTTTCATGGTTGTGGCTGGAGACAACTCGTGTGCATTGCAAGCTCTGTCTTGATTTTGTCTAAGTTCTGAGAGCGGACAGTGAGGTTAACCTTTCATCTTTGTGTGCATATGAATGAGCAGATGGTGGTCGTCTTCAAGATTTGATACTTGCCAACGAGAATGTTAAATTGAAATTAACAGGCCATGTGGGCGTTGAAGACGCCCTCATACTCAGCAACCCGACCCACAACACCTCCGCAGCAGTGTCAATAGTTTCCCCGACCTCGCACTTATTAGTCACTGGCGGAGTTCGGCCGTCAGACCGTTCTCCAGTTCCAGTGGCCATTGAAGTTGCACAGTTGGGGAATGATAACTCTCTTGATTGTTGCCAAGGCGCTGACAAAGTCCTTGCAAGTGTGCCTGCCACATGCAATGGGGAGGAAGACCTGTGCAGCAATGGGGGCACAGACGAGGATGAGTACACTGTACCAAATACTGTTTTTGCTACGGATGGATTGGAAGATGCTCCCGCAGTAGTGGGGAAATGCAGCAAAGAGGAGGGCACGGGAATCAAGAATGCAACAGCAACGGCTGACACCGAGGAAATTGTGCCAGAAGTAGGTCCCCCACAAACAGCTGCAGATGATGCGGGAGTGAGCGCACCTCCTCGTAGGAGTCGGCGGAGGTTGCCAATTCAGGATGTGTCCCCCCAAAAAAGCGCTGGGAGTTGTGGCTTAGATGAAATGCGCAATTCCAACAATAGTGTTTCTGCACCATCTCAAGTTCCAGCTGTGTATCATTCGAAGAGGAAGGGGAAGGGCAAGAAAGTGGCGTCACCTCCAATGACACCTGTGAAGGTATAGCTGACTTTGCACACGCCTTTCTCTTGCATGCAGACGGAATGCATAGGTAAGTAGGAACTCTTAGAATTGAGATGATCTCCTCAATTCGGAAGCATGGTTATGTAGCATTGAAGCCATTTCTTGCGAACGCAGAGGGTAGTCGGCAGTTGGATAATCCTGGTAATTGCATATGCACCTCGATCTCAGAATCCGAAGCGTGCATTTGCCATAGCGGGTGTTGTAGGTGTAAATCTCTGGAAATGGACGCTGGGATTTTGTGGAGAAGGGATGGCATCCGGTTTGAATGTGAAGTTCTTAGCTGCAGCGAGCCTGACATCCTCATTTCATGGTTGTCGTTGTGCATAACTGGACTAACTTCAAGGTTCACTGGGGGGCACTCATGCTTGTCATATGACTTGTCCATTTGGAGGAGATCTCCTCAGTTTGGTACTTGGATGTTGAGCGCATGTACTTGTGCAGTTTGAGGAGATCTCCTCAATTTTGTACTCGAAATTCAAGGGCATGTACTCCTACATTTTGAGGAGATCTCCTCAATTTTTTACTCAGAACTTCAGGCCATGTACTCGTTCGTTTAGAGCAGATACCCTTAGTTTGGTACTGGGAAGTTGACGGCATGAACTTGTTTGTTCTGAGGACATCTCCTAAACTTGGTACTTGGAACTTGAGGCCATGTACTCGTACGTTTTGAGGAGATCTCTTGAATTTGGTACTCGGAACTGGAGGCCATGTAGTTGTCTATTTAGAGGACATCTCTTGATGTAGATAATTTGAGGTCATGTTGTTTATGTATGATGTACTCTCTAAGTCTTACTGCAATTTCTTTGCTTTCAAGGACGTGTGAGTAGCATTTTACAATTTTTTTTGCGTTGTTCACCTCGTACATGCCTCTAATCATGCACGCATTTTCTAGGTCTATAGACATTATGAAATATTGAGCGTGACCAGTCCACCGTCAGAAATAATCACTGTAAGTTTGTACTGGCCATTTTTCACATGCCCACCTTCACGCGTTAGTGTGCAATTTAGAGCTAACAGATTTGTTCACAAACTTGGTGCCGTTATCAGTGGCTAGTACGTTTTAGTGAGAAACTTTTTGTGTCGGATGAACCCCGCGTTCATTTAGGCATGCCATTTCCAACAAGCTAATCAGCAGCAGTTGTGGAAATAGTCTGTTGCTTTCTATTTTAATGTCCATTCCTTTCAACAGATCCGCAGCTTGACTTCACTTTGAAGAAGTGGAGACCCACACCTTGGGGTTCCCAGTGTAGAGGGTGTGGGCGCTCCTCCGACGCACATCCAAATCTACTCACGCTTTCACAAGATAGCATGTGGTTGTGGATGAAGTGAAGCTTGCCGGGGGTGCGTGTACATTGTGTGATTCCACCTTGTTATACACTCACTGCTTGTGATGTTTCTATTAGAGGTAAATAGTGCAATATGATGTGAATTTGGTGCCATACAGCACGTACGTACCCTAACTACTTCGAGTCATGTGTGCACAGGGTACAACGGAGGATGTAGTACCACAAGCAATGCCAAGAGTGCTTAGAAGGCGTTTGGTTATTCTGGACCTAAATAATGTGTTATGCAGTGTGGAGTTTTTGATGGGTCATCCGACTGCTCTTGATGCAGCTGAATATGCGCAAGTGGATGACACACTCTAGTACATGAAGCCGACTCTAATCAAATCAGGGGCAAGGAGCATTTATAGAGCAGTGACAGCCCGCCCGAATGTGCAGATGTTTTTGCATGAACTTTCGGAACTGGCGTATGTGGGAGTTTGGACCTGTATGGGACAAGATATGGCTATGGCAATCGTCTCCTGGTTATTTGGGAAATGTGGACCGTCCTTTGTTTTCTCACAGGACCATTGCACCACCTTAATGGATATGACTGGGAATGTCATGATGTCGGAGAATGGTAAGCACAAGCAATTTTTTAAGGAGTTGAAACTGGTATGGGATGGAAATGACATCCTACGTTTGGAGAATTTTGTGGCAAATGAGGCAAACTCCGTCATAGTGGATGATAGCCCGATCAAGTGTTTCTTGAACCCTAGGTCCAATTGCATGTTCCCCAACTCTTGGTACAAGAATGACAACAGAAATTCTGACATAGTGAAGGCACTTGGGCGCTTGCTAGACCTATGTAGGTCTGATTTTCTAGTGTCTGATTATGTGGACAAAGTGCTAGAGGCAGAGAAGGTCAGAGGACTCGGTCAAAACCCAATCGATCTATGGAGCACCTTGGGCCGAAAGACACAGGCCTTCCCAAGGTTTATTAGGCCCCATACCGATATTTTGGTTCGCAGCAGGTGCTCATAGGAGGATAGTTGTATGCAGATCTAGGAGATCTCCTCAAACTACCTGCATCAGAGTGCCACGAAAACATTACTTGATGGACTTCTGTTACGTTTTGCTGAGCATAATATGAAGTTGCCCTCTTCTGTGAACACTTGAAGTGCATTCAATAGAAGTTGTTACTGTACTTCATTGTGGAGTTGTGAATGAATTTTGTAGTGATTGTTAGTGATAGTCATCTGAAATTGTGTCAGTGGAAGGTTATTGTTCATGCAACCCTCTGTTGTTGCAAAAATCCAATTTTGATGTGGAAGCACATAATGATCTAGGACAAGGGCACTTACTAGGGTACAGTGTGATGTGCATCGTAATTGCGGTTTTGTTTGACGAAGGCGTCGATTGACAATGTAGGACTGTAGAGTTTGTCAGGCTATGCAGTCACCAGATTTTTGTGAAAAACGTAACCAGTACCAATTCCTTGCATTTTCCATGTTCCGTCTTTATCCTAGGATTGTTGATTGAACACAAGTGCAATGGTTGTTGTTGTCGTCGTTAGGGCCCCTTAGACATTCTTGAGTTTGGAATTGGTGAACATTTCTTATTGAACTGACCAAGCGGGGATTTCATCTAGCATTTGTTGTTAACGGTACATACTGAAGTGCAACCCAAAGCTGTGGATGGGGGAGAGAGGGGGGACATGTGTATTTGAGGTGGACTTGGGATGGTGGTGGGTGGAACAACATGAGGTAGAATTAGGTTCAACTAAGATGGGCTTTGTCGATGGCCGCTCATGCAGAGGAGACACATCTAGAAGGGTGCACAATTTGAAGTGCACTCGCGCTACCAATTCACAGTTACCTAAACCCATGATTGTTGTTGGTAATTTGTAATGGAAGGAGGTCGGCATTGTTGTGCTGTCAACAGTGGACACGACTCACACAAGGGGTGAACAAAAGTTGAAAGATAATTGAGGAGACAAAAGAAAAAAGTAGAGAAATTGAAAGTCCCAAAATGTACGATTTTTCCCAAATTAACAAATATTGTGTTATTTTCAGTGAACTCAGGGAAAACTAAGCCCAAGAACTGTGCTAGAAACCCCACTGTAACGTTCACTGACCTCGATGAAATCTGATATCCTACCGTGACTACCCCTACTGTCTAAGGTAGGAGGCTCTAATTTGGACTAGGCTCTAAAATGGACCACCTCCTCAAATGTACTTCACTTGTACATGTTTTTCACAACTTTTCAACAATGAACATGCACTGTACATTTGAGAATAATTACGCAATAGTAACGTGCAACAAACAACGCTTGTCAAACTGTTTCAGAGCGAACTAAAGAAATAGCTTAACTTTGAAACTGGATAAAATCAAGTCACTATGTGCCAAAACGTTGACATTGACGAAACTTTTAATGTTTGAAATGGATTTGGAACTTGCTTACAAAACAGACAAACATTGAGTCTCTACTCTCTATATCTTAGACATGAATGCTTAATCATTTTATTATACGCAACCGTTTTAGAGTTGCAGGAGGGGGATATAATCTAAGAAATGGAAATTTTCTAGGTATTACGATGAAGCTTATTTAATTAAGATATAGCTACGCTACCAATGGCCTCGAAACTCAAACAATGGCTACAATAAGTAGCTTTCTGTCAATGCCAAGCCTTTTCAACTCATGGGTGAAAAAACCAACAATTCTAGATTCCTGATCAGCCAAGTGGGAATGAAGTCACATCATTCCACCATTATAGAGGCTCGGACCGGTCGTTCATGAATTAAAGTTACATGCGGAACTGCTTCTGGATCTCGTCGACGGTGTGGCCGTCGATGCGGAAGGCCTGCTTGAGCACCTCGTCCTTGATGTCGGGCATGAAGAGAGCGGGGGCCACCTGCTGCGTGCCCGGGTTCTGGCTGCTCAGCCCCGCGAATGCCAGCGCTGGGCCCTTGCCCACGTTGAGCTGGAAGTGGATGAGGCCCTTGGGGAACACGAACGCCTCCCCCGCAGAGATGGTGGTGGCGAACAGCGTGTTCATGGTGCCGTTGGTGCTCACGAACCCCACGTACAGCTCCCCCTTCATCACAATCAGCAGCTCCGTCGCCCGCGGGTGAATGTGCGGCGGGTTGATGCCGCCCTGGGCGAAGTCGATGCGCGCTGCGGAGATGCCCTGCGTGTTGAGGCCAGCGAACTGCGTCATGGCCAACGGGGTGACGGCGGCCTCGTTGACAGTGTTGGTGTCGCCTGGGTACTTCAGCTTGTCGGACACGAAGTCTTTGTACGTCACCTCAGCAATCGGTTTGCAAGGGAACCTGTTGATGGTGACGCCGGAGTCCATGACGGCGACGCAGACGTCCTGGAGGGGTCCGGGTCGTCCGCCATGGCCATCATGGGATGGACGAGAGCCACGGTGAGCAGCACAACCACCGTCGCCCACATTGCGCGGTTCATCATGACCATGGTGGCGAGCTAGCTAGCTAGTCTCTTATCTGGAGCACGGCGAGCACAAGTACTGATCGATGTGGTTCGTGAGGTTAGTTGCCTGAGAGAGAGAGGTGGATTGTGATGAAGGAGTCGATAAGTTGTTGCTGGTTGATGCCTAGAGTGCCGCTCTTTATATAAGTTCTGTGCTGCACCCAAATCCATTGCGCTCCCATGTCACTGGGCTAAGTCATGCACGCGGTCAAGACCTTGAAACTGAACGGCATGACTGAACGAACGAACTTTTCGATAAAGTGGTGACGGACTACTCAGGCGGCTTACTCGTCGTAATGCACGAGAGATGGACCAGAACGTTGTTCATCGAAGTCTGGGAGTTCTGTTGAGGAAGTGTGCTGTAAGGTGTGGAGCCCGCTGATCTATATTTGCGAGAGTTGCGAGTTAAATACTACAGCACGTTCTCCCTCTAGTCTTTTGGAATGCGGAAAATTCTAGTCCTCCAGGTCCACCAGTAATTGCATGTGATTAGAGATCAGCGTATTCAGCAGTGACTCGTTGAAAGTATATAACAGGTTATTCGTTAATTTGGTAAAAAGCTTACATTTTGGGAATTCAGGTGCCCTTCTGAAACCGAAACACCATCCCAAGGAAACTGGGAAAAAGGAGGTGTCCCACTTTGTTATCTCCCCAAACCCAAAAGTTAGATTTGAAGGTATCCGATTCAGTCTGAGCCACTAAGATTTTTTCCCTTGCAAATGCCTCCTCTCAGGTGACGACACGTGTAGGTTTGAGGAGATCACCTCAAACTTTTGAAAGCAAATTTGAAAGAGTGAAAAGTCCCAAATTATACTGATTTTCTCAATTTACCTGGGATGGTAATCTGAGCTCAAACTTATTTTTTTGTACTCACTTGAGAGGAGGAATGTGCAAGGTAAAATTTTCTTAGTGCCTCAGATCAAATCTGACACGTTTGAATCTAGTTTAAGGTGACTTTTTGAGATTAAGGTGGAGTACAAAATGGTACCATTGTTTTTACCAATTTAACAAACAATGCGTTATATTCATTTGATGTAAGTTGCGAACTTGCGATGAGCAGAAAGGAGAATCTGCCAACCAAAAACTCTGATCTTTAATTGCATTAAGCGTTGAATGGAGGTCCGTGACATTTTACTGCGCCCTCCTACATGCAAATGATGAATTGCTCGACACTCAAGGTCGGGCCACACAGTCCAGAACCGACAGTCCAAACCGACAGTTCAAACTGGCAGTTTGTAAAAAAACAGGTGGCTGATTTACATGTTTGTTGAAAATGCAGATTTTTTGAGGAGGTGGTCCATTGTAGGATCCTTATGACCTTTCGTCTTCAAATTTTTCAAAACTAATTTCACAAAGTTCCAAAAAAATATGAAGCAACTTGGGTTAGATGTTGATTCTTCTTTGCCTTTCAAGAAAAACTTACTGAAAAATGTTTCAAAAAGTTTCACCTCCTCAAAGTTTTAGTTTCAGCCCTTAAATGGTCCATCTATGAACCTCCCTACCTCACATTTGGTTAGGTGTTTTTTTTTCAAATTGTTTGTCAGTTCCTCTTTTACGGTTTTGTTCGTTTTTTCCACTTTAGAGGATTCTCATCTGCAAAATGCTAGAGCTGCTACTAGTGATTCTTGGAGGTGCACATATGTGCATTCAATAAATTATAGTGTAATAATTGTTTATAAAAAGAAGACATACTGTAGTAGAGCAGCGTTGCATCTAAAGTTGACAACAATTTGTAGTAAGTATTCAATTTTGGATATTTCCTAACGATTTTATTCAATATCTATTGTCTATCTATTTTTAGATTAAGAATATCACTTGGCATTGTCCTTTCCAATGCATGGAATAGTAGTAGCACATGTTTTTTTTGTCATCAAGGCAAATGATAAAATAGAGACATCAGTTTTTTTTTATGAAAATTGAAAAGTATACAATATAGAACATTGTTGGGTTATAATATTTAAATCCAACTTGAGCCAGTGACCAAAGAAGGGAAATTGGCTTTGCAATGATTAGTCCGATCATCTGATAACTCTGATCTAGTATCACTAAAACGTTAGGTTCATTTAAAAACTGATGAAATTGTGCCAATTTGCTTTGTTTCACTTCTTTTAACTGTGTCAGGAATAAAACTTTCCATGCTTGTTACAAGGGATAATTGCTCAAAATGACTTAATAGTGCAAAATCCTAGTGCAATTCAAACCATTTCGAAGGTTGCAAGTATGAAATATCAATTTCATTTAAGGTGTTAATTGGATTAAAAAAATTAACCTTAAACCATTTGTAATTGAGAACCACCATGGATAGTTTTTGGTAATTTTGTTTCACAATTTAGATCATATTGTTGGCATATTCCATGTTGCCTGCAACAAGATCTTAGATTTGTAATCTATAATATGGGAATAGATACGTGTACCACACCCTTTTTAGTATTGGACCACACTCTTATGGTGAATTTTAGATTTCTATCATGAAAAAGTTGAATTTGAGAATTTGGAATTCAGATTTGGACTTAGAAACCTTAATTTTTGTCTAGGATCATAAAAATGTTCTAATTACACAACACCTAATGAAAAAGCTTATCATTTTTATAAACAAATGTAAAAGCAATATTTTTCCCCAAGCTAAGCATTTTCATTGGATGTTGTTCAATTACAACCCTTTTTTAATGGTTCTAGACAAAATCAAGGACTCTTAGTCCAAATTTGAATTCAAAATTCTCAAATTCAACTATTTGGTGGTAGAAATTTGAAATTCACCCAAGGGGTGTGGTACAATATTTGAAACTTGAAAGGGTGTGGTACACATATCAATTCCCTTATTATATAGAGGAGTCACTTTATGATCACTAAAATCATACATCTTGTAATAATTGCATTTGATGTATAGGAAAAAGATATTTTACAAATGCCTGCTTCTTGCAAGACTTTTTGCAATCAATTTAAGCTCAGGGATGCACTTTGATTTTTATACACATCACGTGCGATCAAGACCTACAACCTCTATTTTATGTCTGAAAATTTAAATAAAAAGAAAAGAAAAAAAATATGAGTAGGTTTTCCTACTCTTAAAGTTTATGTTTTGAATTATTGATATTTTTTCTTGTTAATGATAATTAGTTATTAAATTTTGAAGTAAAAAAATACACTGTGAAGCTAAAAATAACTTTCACACCCCTATTTTATATATTAAAAAAACGTCTAATTTTTTATAAATAAATCTAAAAACTAACTTCCTAATCAAAGTTTATTTTTCTTGAATACTTGATGCAATAGTCCTCTAAATGTGATCTCTATAAATATTGGAATTGAAAAACATGTCAGTTTAGTTCATTTTTCAACCTCTTCTAAAAAACATATGACACGTTATTTTAGGTGAAAGTTTTTGGCAATAGAAGCCTATAGACATTATTAAACAAAGCTCAAAATTATAGGTTGAAATTATAGTTTATGAAAAAGTATTAGGAAGTTGTAGATTCACTTGATCGCACGTTGCCAATTAACCTTGTATGTAGTACACCCCCGGAATTTAAGAAACTCAAATTATTCCCTAAATGTCCAAGGCATCAAATTTTGTAGGGCAAAATTGGATGGCTTGGGCATTTAGGATTGAACCATCTAGCATAATACCATAATAACTTTTTCCTCTAAAGCTGCCATGATACTCATTTGCATCACTCATCAAAATATCAAATTTCTACCTCTTGCTAAATGCACACGTACTTTAACCCTCAAACATCAAGGGCTGTCAATGTACTTGCCCTTGTACAGTGTTATAAGGTAAACAATGATCTCTATAGTGCCACGCATTAAAACATTAGTTTTAAAAGTTGCAAAAGTCAATAGTGTCTGTGACTCTGAAATTTCTCACAATTTTGGTTACTTATAAATATGAGTACAATTGATGAGGTAATTTTTTTGCTTCTATAATGGACCATGTGTTTATGATTACTTCTGAAAAAAATCAAACAAAAACTGCTTTTTTCTACCCACAAAGTGCTTTTTTATGGCTTAAATTGTCCCTTTAGACTCTAAAGGGTTAACCAAGTTGGTAGATGGCCTGTTATGACATAAATATTCTACATGCCCTTAGATTTTGACTTATACTAATCTTGATTAACCCTTGAGCTCCCAGACTTGTTTTAGGGTTAAAGAAAAAATAGGGTGTTTAATGGCCATTAGAGCTAGAAAATTTACATCCAAAAAAAGTGACCATAGAATTTGAAAAATGGCTACCTTCTCCAAAGATAAGTATTCTACATGCCCTTAGATTTTGACGTATACTAATCTTGATTAACCCTTGAGCTCCCACTTGTTTTAGGGTTAAAGAAAAAATAGGGTGCTTAATGGCCAGTAGAGCTTTCAAATTTACATCCAAAAAAAGTGACCGTAGAATTTGAAAAATGACTACCTTCTTTGTTGATGGAACTTACCACAACTATTTCACTGTACAAAAAAGTGAGATCAAATGGTGGTCCTTAACCCCTGAGCGCCCCAGCGCCCCATACTAGGCGCTCAATTTTGAAAAAAGTTTGGGTTTGATAATTATTCTCTTCCTAATGGTCAAGTCAAAGGACTTGTACTTTTTCAGGTACCTTTAGACATGTGTCTACTATCACTAAAAAAAATTCAAGCTATTTGACTCTACCTAAGTAATACTTTTATTGGATTAAGTACACAAAGGTATGGATTTCACTGAATATGGTGTGGGCGCTTAGGGATTAACAACATCCTATTGATGGAGGTGATCAGGGGTTAATCACAACTTGCACAATTTAAGTATTCTTTTTTATTGAACTTCAAACTACAAAGATTCTCACACAATACCAGTACTGTATCTTGAGTCAAGTATTTTAAAATTTGATTATTTATTTTGGATTGTTTTGAAAGATGCAATACAAAAGGAATCAACACAGGAAGCATAGACACTAAGAAAATTTTGAAGTGACTCGTTAGAAACTACATTCAGACCATCTACAACTAGCTTAGTCCCTAAATGCCTTAACCCTTAAACGTCAGTAGGGAACAGTATATACGCTGACGTATAATTGTATTTTGCTACCAATTAGAAATTTCAATTTGGGATTTGAAGTAGCTCACTAGAGCCGCATTGATCTATTCTCTAACTTCTTTGTTGATTGCAAATGTAATAGAGGTGTGGATCCATTCCAAATACAAGCAAAATACCATGTATTGTATTGGTTGCAACGGCATGCTCTGATGTTTAAGGGTTTAGGCACCAGATTTTGATGCCTTGTACACCAAAATTTGATGCTTGGGAGCATTTAAGGGTTATACAATAGAAATTTATATTCAATTTTTGTGTACTATAGTACATGACACTAATAACCAACAATGGGCAATTTAAGTGGTTAGCCTCAGGCTTTGTCAAAAAAAAGTTATCAAAATTGAGTCCACCAAGATGAAGCTTAGGGTTTAACCCTTTAACTCTTGGTCGACCTTATTTTGGTCGATTTTGACTCTTTTTAGTTTGTAGAGAGAGCATGTCAAGGAATTTGATGACGTGGCAAAGGAAACAGATCTAGGGAACTAGAAGGTGAAGAGCTTAGGACAATAATCAAGCCAATATGAGGTGGCATGTGGCTAGAGGGTTGGAAAAACTAAAAAAGTACTCGCTGAAAATACATGATAAATGCAAAAAAATGACCATAACAACTAATAGTGATCATGATTCATGATGCATAACACTAAACCCTGCAAGATGCTTCCATCTGTACGGTCAGATCTGTGATAGACATCTATTTTCAGTAACCCTAAAATTTCCCCAAAATGAAAATACAAAGGAATGGCCAACTGTGGAATCAACCACGATCGTTAAAGGGTTAAGCGCAGTGCCACAAGCTTTGATGATGTCTGGAATTCCTCATATCCTTCTGACACTCTATTTGAAATGCGTAAAACTTCATTCTTGCATGTTCAATATTGTGTAGTAGTGGGTGTTGTCTTATTGAATATTTGAACATTTTTGTACAACAATACATTCATCACGGTTGTATTAGACTGAAACGTCTGGAAACATGTATAATGTGGTACCTGTGTGCCTTGCCCGTGCTTTGCACGGCGTCCAATTTGAGATTTGCAGAATTGAAATGTTGTAAGTTCAAATTTGAGAAAGTTTAATGAGTCCTCATAGTTCCAAACTTCCAAAGGATTTTTAAAAGTTCAATGACTTTTTACCCTCACATTTAGTTGAGCTCTTTCCTTTTTTCTTTGTGATGTTTCACAATTTGAGTACCTTTTCCTCTCTTTTTCCTCCTCTTTATTAGAATTTGTGGAGTTAATAGAAAATTCATGGCATGCCATGTCATTATACCATGAGACACTTTAACTTGAGACATTCTAGCATGGGATAGGCACACCACTGACCACGCTTTATGATATAGATTCTCTTACAACAACAAAGATTGTTAAAGCTTACCACATTTTTGGTATATTTTTTTTGTCAACTTTTGTATTGTGAAGATGGTTGGAACCATGGTTAACCCTTAAACGTCTGAGCGTGCCGCTACGGGGTAGTTTCCATGTATTTGGAATGGATCCACACCTTTGCTACATTTGAGACCAACAAAGAAGTTGGAGAATAGATCAATGCGGTTCTAGTGAGCTACTTGAGATCCCAAATTAAAATTTCTTATTAGTAGCAAATGATAATTATACGTCAGCATATGTACGCCGTACGGTTCCCTATGGACCGTTCAAGGGTTAATGTTTTAAACATTAGGGTTAGTCACAGCAAGGCTCAGGTATTCACTGAGTTCAAGAAATGGTTCCCAAGCCTTTGTAGTGGAGAGAGAATTTTCAGTAAACTCAGGGAAAACTAAGCCCAAGAACTGTGCTAGAAACCCCACTGTAACGTTCACTGACCTCGATGAAATCTGATATCCTACCGTGACTACCCCTACTGTCTAAGGTAGGAGGCTCTAATTTGGACTAGGCTCTAAAATGGACCACCTCCTCAAATGTACTTCACTTGTACATGTTTTTCACAACTTTTCAACAATGAACATGCACTGTACATTTGAGAATAATTACGCAATAGTAACGTGCAACAAACAACGCTTGTCAAACTGTTTCAGAGCGAACTAAAGAAATAGCTTAACTTTGAAACTGGATAAAATCAAGTCACTATGTGCCAAAACGTTGACATTGACGAAACTTTTAATGTTTGAAATGGATTTGGAACTTGCTTACAAAACAGACAAACATTGAGTCTCTACTCTCTATATCTTAGACATGAATGCTTAATCATTTTATTATACGCAACCGTTTTAGAGTTGCAGGAGGGGGATATAATCTAAGAAATGGAAATTTTCTAGGTATTACGATGAAGCTTATTTAATTAAGATATAGCTACGCTACCAATGGCCTCGAAACTCAAACAATGGCTACAATAAGTAGCTTTCTGTCAATGCCAAGCCTTTTCAACTCATGGGTGAAAAAACCAACAATTCTAGATTCCTGATCAGCCAAGTGGGAATGAAGTCACATCATTCCACCATTATAGAGGCTCGGACCGGTCGTTCATGAATTAAAGTTACATGCGGAACTGCTTCTGGATCTCGTCGACGGTGTGGCCGTCGATGCGGAAGGCCTGCTTGAGCACCTCGTCCTTGATGTCGGGCATGAAGAGAGCGGGGGCCACCTGCTGCGTGCCCGGGTTCTGGCTGCTCAGCCCCGCGAATGCCAGCGCTGGGCCCTTGCCCACGTTGAGCTGGAAGTGGATGAGGCCCTTGGGGAACACGAACGCCTCCCCCGCAGAGATGGTGGTGGCGAACAGCGTGTTCATGGTGCCGTTGGTGCTCACGAACCCCACGTACAGCTCCCCCTTCATCACAATCAGCAGCTCCGTCGCCCGCGGGTGAATGTGCGGCGGGTTGATGCCGCCCTGGGCGAAGTCGATGCGCGCTGCGGAGATGCCCTGCGTGTTGAGGCCAGCGAACTGCGTCATGGCCAACGGGGTGACGGCGGCCTCGTTGACAGTGTTGGTGTCGCCTGGGTACTTCAGCTTGTCGGACACGAAGTCTTTGTACGTCACCTCAGCAATCGGTTTGCAAGGGAACCTGTTGATGGTGACGCCGGAGTCCATGACGGCGACGCAGACGTCCTGGAGGGGTCCGGGTCGTCCGCCATGGCCATCATGGGATGGACGAGAGCCACGGTGAGCAGCACAACCACCGTCGCCCACATTGCGCGGTTCATCATGACCATGGTGGCGAGCTAGCTAGCTAGTCTCTTATCTGGAGCACGGCGAGCACAAGTACTGATCGATGTGGTTCGTGAGGTTAGTTGCCTGAGAGAGAGAGGTGGATTGTGATGAAGGAGTCGATAAGTTGTTGCTGGTTGATGCCTAGAGTGCCGCTCTTTATATAAGTTCTGTGCTGCACCCAAATCCATTGCGCTCCCATGTCACTGGGCTAAGTCATGCACGCGGTCAAGACCTTGAAACTGAACGGCATGACTGAACAAACGAACTTTTCGATAAAGTGGTGACGGACTACTCAGGCGGCTTACTCGTCGTAATGCACGAGAGATGGACCAGAACGTTGTTCATCGAAGTCTGGGAGTTCTGTTGAGGAAGTGTGCTGTAAGGTGTGGAGCCCGCTGATCTATATTTGCGAGAGTTGCGAGTTAAATACTACAGCACGTTCTCCCTCTAGTCTTTTGGAATGCGGAAAATTCTAGTCCTCCAGGTCCACCAGTAATTGCATGTGATTAGAGATCAGCGTATTCAGCAGTGACTCGTTGAAAGTATATAACAGGTTATTCGTTAATTTGGTAAAAAGCTTACATTTTGGGAATTCAGGTGCCCTTCTGAAACCGAAACACCATCCCAAGGAAACTGGGAAAAAGGAGGTGTCCCACTTTGTTATCTCCCCAAACCCAAAAGTTAGATTTGAAGGTATCCGATTCAGTCTGAGCCACTAAGATTTTTTCCCTTGCAAATGCCTCCTCTCAGGTGACGACACGTGTAGGTTTGAGGAGATCACCTCAAACTTTTGAAAGCAAATTTGAAAGAGTGAAAAGTCCCAAATTATACTGATTTTCTCAATTTACCTGGGATGGTAATCCGAGCTCAAACTTATTTTTTTTGTACACGTGTCCTCACTTGAGAGTTGAGGGGAGGAATTTGCAAGGTAAAATTTTTTAGTGGCTCAAATCAAATCTGACGCCTTTAAATCTAATTTAAGGTGACTTTTTGAGATTAAGGTGGAGTACAAAATGGTACCATTGTTTTTACCAATTTAACGAATAACGCGTTATATTCATTTGATGTAAGTTGCGAACTTGCGATGAGCAGAAAGTAGAATCCGCCAACCAAAAACTCTGATCTTTAATTGGATTAAGTGTTGAATCGAGGTCCGTGACATTTTACTGCGCCCTCCTACATGCAAATGATGAATTGCTCGACACTCAAGGTCGGGCCACACAGTCCAAACCGGCAGTCCAAACTGGCAGTTTGTAAAAAACAGGTGGCCGATTTACATGTTTGTTGAAAATGCAGATTCTTTGAGGAGGTGGTGGTCCACTGTAGGAGCCTTATGATCTTTTGCCTTCAAATTTTTCATCACTAATTTCACAAACTTCCGAAAAATATGAAACAACTTGGGTAAGATTAGATGTTGATTCTTCTTTGCCTTTCAAGAAAAACTTACTGAAAAATGTTTCAAAAAGTTTCACCTCCTCAAATTTTAGTTTCAGCCCTTAGATGGTCCATCTATGAACCTCCCCACCTTACATTTGGTTAGGTGTTTTTTTTTCAAATTGTTTGTCAGTTCCTCTTTTACGGTTTTGTTCGTTTTTTCCACTTTAGAGGATTCTCATTTGCAAAATGCTAGAGCTGCTACTAGTGATTCTTGGAGGTGCACATATGTGCATTCAATAAATTATAGTGTAATAATTATTTACAAAAAGAAGACATACTGTAGTAGAGCAGCGTTGCATCTAAAGTTGACAACAATTTGTAGTAAGTGTTCAATTTTGGATATTTCCTAACGATTTTGTTCAATATCTATTGTCTATCTATTTTTAGATTAAGAATATCACTTGGCATTGTCCTTTTCAGTGCATGGAATAGTAGTAGCACATGTTTTTTCGTCATCAAGGCATATGATAAAATAGAGACATCAGTTTCTTTTTATGAAAATTGAAAAGCATACAATGTAGAACATTGTTGAGTTTTAATTTTTAAATCAGAGTTGTCTTGTCGGACAGGGCTTGAGTTTGCTTGTTGTGTTGTTTGTCTGATGTTTGATGTCGTGCATGACAAATGTTGAGTATGAGTGACAATCTTGTCTAATAAGGCCCTATTTATCAACTGAAGATATTATTGAAATGTACTTTAAACATGATCCAAAATGTAGAATCTAGTAAGTGAATATTGAATTGAACTTCAAAAAAATAAAACATGAATATGTCAAGATCAGAAATAGGAAGAGCTTTATTTGAAAGTCAACCTTAAGTTTGACTCTACTAGACGGACAAAAGGGCTCATGTCCGTCTATAACGTCGAGTCTGTCAAGTTGTCGCCATGTCGGGGAAGACAACCCTGATTTAAATCCAACTTGAGCCAGTGACCAAAGAAGGGAAATTGGCTTTGCAATGATTTGTCTGATCATATGATAACTCTGATCTAGTATCACTAAAACGTTAGGTTCATTTAAAAACTGATGAAATTGTGCCAATTTGCTTTGTTTCACTTCTTTTAACTGTGTCAGGATTAAAACTTTCCATGCTTGTTACAAGGGATAATTGCTCAAAATGACTTAATAGTGCAAAATCTTAGTGCAATTCAAACCATTTCGAAGGTTGCAAGTATGAAATATCAATTTCATTTAAGGTGTTAATTGGATTACAAATTTTAACCTTAAACCATTTGTAATTGAGAACCACCATGGATAGTTTTTGATAATTTTGTTTCACAATTTAGATCATATTGTTGGCATATTCCATGTTGCCTACAACAAGATCTTAGATTTGTAATCTATAATATGGGAATAGATACGTGTACCACACCCTTTTTAGTACTCTACCACACTCTCACGATGAATTTTAGATTTCTATCATCAAAAAGTTAAATTTGAGAATTTGGAATTCAGATTTGGATTTAGAAACCTTGATTTTGTCTAGAATCATAAAAATGTTCTAATTAAACAACACCTAATGAAAAAGCTTATCATTTTTATAAACAAATGTAAAAGCAATATTTTTCCCCAAGCTAAGCATTTTCGTTGGATGTTGTTCAATTACAACCCTTTTTTTAATGGTTCTAGACAAAAATCAAGGACTCTTAGTCCAAATTTGAATTCAAAATTCTCAAATTCAACTATTTGGTGGTAGAAATCTGAAATTCACCCAGGGGGTGTGGTACAATACTTGAAAGGGTGTGGTACTCATGTCAATTCCCTTATAATATAGAGGAGTCGCTTTATGATCACTAGAATCATACATCTTGTAATAATTGCATTTGATGTATAGTAAAAAAGTATCTTACAAATGCCTACTCCTTGCAAGTTTTTTTGCAATCAATTTAAGAACTCATATTAACCCCTAAATATCCAAGGCATCAAATTTTGTAGGGCAAAATTGGATGCCTTGGGCATTTAGGATTGAACCATCTAGTATAATACCATAACAACTTTTTCCTCTAAAGCTGCCATGATACTCATTTTGCATCACTCATCAAAATATCAAATTTCTACCTCTTGCTAAATGCACACGTACTTTAACCCTCAAACGTCAAGGGCTGTCGATGTACTTGCCCTTGTACACTGTTAAAAGGTAAACAATGATCTCTATAGTGGTGCCCACGCATTAAAATATTAGTTTTAAAACTTGCAAAAGTCAATAGTATATGTGACTTTGAAATTTCTCACAATTTTGGTTACGTATAAATATGAGTACAATTGATGAGGTAATTTGTTTTGCTTCTATAATGGACCATGTGTTTATGATTACTTCTGAAAAAAGTCAAACATATTTTTTATGGCTTAAATTATCCCTTCATGCGCTAAAGGGTTAACCAAGTTGGTAGATGGCCTATTATGAGATAAATCTTCTACATGCCCTTAGATTTTGACTTATACTAATCTTGATTAATCCTTGAGCTCCCAGACTTGTTTTAGGGTTAAAGAAAAAATAGGGTGTTTAATGGCCACTAGAGCTTGAAAATTTACATCCAAAAAAAGTGACTGTAGAATTTGAAAAATGACTACCTTATTTGCTGTTGGGACTGACCACAATTGTTTCACCGTACAAAAAAAGTGAGATCAAATGGTGGTCCTTAACAACAACATCCTATCAGTGGGGTGTTCAGGGGTTAATCACAACTTGCACAATTTACGTATTCTTTTTTATTGAACTTCAAACTACAAAGATTCTCACACAATACCCGTACTGTATCTTGAGTCAAGTATTTTAAAATTTGATTATTTATTTTTGATTGTTTTGAAAGATGCAATACAAAAGGAATCAACACAGGAAGCATAGACACTAAGAAAAATTTGAAGTGACTCGTTAGAAACTACATTCAGACAATCTACAACTAGCTTAGTCCCTAAATGCCTTAAGGCTCCAGATTTTGGTGTTTTGTACACCAGAATCTGATGCCTGGGAGCATTTAAGGGTTATACAATAGAAATTTATATTCAATTTTTGTGTACTATAGTGCATAACACTTATAACCAACAATGGCCAATTTAAGTGGTTAGCCTAATAGAAATTTATATTCAATTTTTGTATACTATAGTGCATGACACTTATAACCAATAATGGCCAATTTAAGTGGTTAGCCTAAGGCTTTGTCAAAAAAAAGTTATCAAAAATTGAGTCCACCAAGATGAAGCTTAGGGTTTAACCCCTAAAGGACCAAGGCCTTTATTTTGTCAAAAGACACTCACAACTACCAGTTCTATGGCAAAGAGAAAAGAAGTTTGAAGATTGGTCTTTTTGCATATCTAACTGTAAGATCTTGTACTAGACTTGTATAAAAATGTGCCACTAAAAACTTAAAAATTTTGACCGCAGAGATTGCAAGATATTTGGGTTTGAAGTCTAAAAATCAAGCTTTTTTGCACCTTGCACAGCTGGATTATTTGACTTTGAACTTTTTTGATTTAAAATTTTTGCACTACAGAGTTTTGAGGTTTATTTTTGATGTTGGGGAATTGAGTTAAGAATCTTTGAAAAAAAAAAAAAACCAAAAATACCTAATTTTCATTCTTAAAAAAAACATTAAATAGAAGAAGGTTTGAGATTGAACAAAATCTTACATTGTTAATAACCTTGCAATGGAATTGAATCACAATAATTCCAATGGTGAGATTGTTCTAGCAAGCAATCTTCACCCATTCCAATAGTTTTTTCTGCAAAAATGTTGAATTTGCATTCAAAGATGAAGTTTATAAGGTTTTTTTCAGAGCAAAACCACACCTACCCGCAAACTAAAACTTCTCATAACTGTCTATCTCAATTATCAAAATTGAATAATTCAAAGTTCCCCACATCCATATGAGTCTGAAGAACCAATTTCAGATTTTTATTTGAAAAAAATGTAATTTTTAAAGAAGTTTTTGGCTGCCCGAGGAGCAACTTTTCTCGGATTTTCATGCATAACTTTTTCAATAATTGTTGGAATGAAAGAAAAATTACATTTCCACATAGATCTTTGAATTCCTCACCTTCAATAAAAGTTTCAGAAATTCATGCAAATTAGTTTAGCCATAGGTACATGCCCAAAATCTCATTTGTCCACGAAGGGACAATGGTCCTTTAGGGATTAAGCTTCATCTTGGTGGACTCAATTGGCCAGTGTTGTGTTGGTTATAAGTGTCATGCACCGTATAGTCAATTTGTGTCCCCTTTGTTAGTTGAGGAGAACTACTTTCATTGCACGAAACTTCCGTATCTTAAATTTTCATAACCTGGTCATCATAAACTAGATTTTGAGTAACATCATTAGAACTTGAACAGCGTCATATAAGATTGAACAACTGACCTTCCAAAAAAGGTCTCATTAGGGTCAAAGATGCTGTTGTATTTGAGGAGATACTAAACATAACATCTTTCTTTTTGGAAGTTTTCTTATCAAGTGAACTAATCCCTGGACCAGTTCACAGCCTTCCACAATAATCACGAGGCATGCAATCATCAAACTAGTCAAATTGGCCAAAATGACTTTCTAAGCATACTTCAGTGTATTTCATCCAAATGTAGGAGTGAAAATTACTCAATACTCTCCTATTAGAGGAGATACAATCATGTATAAACCTACGAATAACCACAGTAACCTAGAAACACATTAGTCACCAACGTCAAGCGTGTAAAATAAGAGCAAAGACTACTGGGCATAACACCAAAAATTAAGGAAGCTCTCCACAAAAGCGGAAGAAACTGGCATTGAAATGGCAGGCACTTCACAGTTCACCTCTCACAAATCAATCCGGTGTGTGCCAGCAAAAGTAAATTACATAGTCTAGAACCCCTGAGATACACGTACATTGCTCATCAACTCTTTTTTGTGTTCACCGTCGTCGATTTCATTCGCCAGCGCAGAAAATTCCAAAGTTGTGAAAGAATCTTAGCTAATTGCCCAAAATTCAGTAAGAGATCAGCACCAATTCATGGCAGATCAGATCACCAAGTTGGCCTACGTACCAGACTTTAAATCTCCATTAAAAAAAGAAGGGTTTATGTAGACTTGAAAGCAAGCTTTTGCATGTGATCCTTTCTAGGTAGCTTCACTTTAGTTGCCAACCCAACGGCTTCCAAACCACGGATCACCCACCAGGTAGGGTCCAACTGCCACCACTCCAAACCATGACGCGCTGAGTACTCAAATGCATGGTGGTTGTTGTGCCATCCTTCTCCAAAAGCAAGCAAAGCTACCCACCTATAACAAAATTCAAACACAAAAAAGTTCATCAATATTTAAAAACAAAATATAAAATACAAATTTTTCAAGCATGACAAGCATGAGTAAATTGCTTTCATCATATGTAAAAAGTAAGCTGTGCAAAAGCAACAGAATGGGACTAGTAGTCCGAGAGCTACATTGTATAAACTATATAGAATTGAACCGTAACATATAGAAATATTGGAAGAGAGTAAAGAATTTTGAACTAAAAAAGGTAAGAGTGGTTTGTATGTAAACGAACCTCACAACTCACTAATGATTCCATTCCTACAAACAGCCATTCAGTTATCACGCTATGAATAATGAGGAGAGGAAATGAAACGCTTACCAGTTATTTCTTGATAAATCTCTGGTATTCCACGATTGGGAACCCCAGACGTGAGATGCAGAGTTCACAAACCACGTAATGTGATACACCCACACAGTCCTTACAGCCTGCAGATCCCAAGGATGCACCAAAAATAATTAAATCAGGAGTAAAACAAAGAAAGCGTACAAAATAAGAAGTTAATCAGAAAAAGGTTTCGTAAAAAAGAAGGAACACACTAATAAAGCTGACATACTGGAGAGAGCAAAGACTGCAACTAAGAAAAAAGGTATTCGAGAGCTTACCATGCCCCACACAATATAAGGAAATCCACCAGTGGCATACAAAGCTACTGCCGCCATAATAGGATGAATCGGGTACGTCTTCTGAATGAAGTTATAAAATGGATCCTTCTCCATATCAGACACATTATTCCTGTCTCCCACCTACACAATAACAGAAACACAAATCACTTCCAACATCTCCAAACTTCTTTCTTATCCTTTTACACAACGACGTAAATCCCGAGCATCCAGATAATCGAAGACTCCCATATTAGATTTTTCACAGGTTCTTATTAGAAGACCAAAGCAATGTTGTGCTAGTGTGATATCACAAAAACAATGTATCCTCATCAAATCATCATTGAAAACTGTCAAGGAATTCCACAAGATAAACACACAGAACAAGGATTCGAAGTTAAGATTATCATCCACAGAGATATAACGAACGTACCCTTTCTTGCGTCTTACTGTCATCCAGCAACCATCCCATGTGACTATGCCAGAAGCCCTCGTAAGGAGTGTGAGGATCGTTCTCTGTATCACAGTGTTGGTGGTGGTAACGATGAGCGCTCACCCATTCCGTAGGATCTCCCTGCATAGCAAAAATCCACCGGTTTACAACAATCCTTTCCAAAAAATCCACAACAATGAGGACACTCTCAAAGATTCTCTCATGGAAAACACAATAGGGGGTTCGATATAAACCTTACAGCACCAGAATCGTTCGTTCACGTGAACGAGATTCGTGAAAAACGTTGGCATTTCACAGAGTGAACGAGCCATGACGACCTCCTAGAGGTCCTCATGGCTCATTCACCGGTGAACGAAAACTCGTTCACGACCAAACGTTCATCAATTTTTCGAGATAATTGAACACCCCTAATAGGTATACCACTCTCAAACACACCGTACAAGTCTCACGTTATGAAGAGCCATCCTACCGACATTCTTAACACATTTCTAAGGTAAATTCACAAATCTCAATCAGTCACAAAGTTGACAAAATTCCGTCTCATAATAATCCCAGCAGCTCATTTTAAGTAAAAACTAAATAGAAGGAACGCCGTTCTTCGCATCACTCTCAAAGTAGAAACCTCAAAGATTTCCACAAAAAGGTAGATGGATAATAACCAATACATAAATTCAATCAATCTCGAAATGAATGTATACCAATCTAAGGTACATTAACAAAACCTCTATCAATGAAGGGTTAATAACACTTAAGAGCTACTCACAATAGGCTCCCATCATAGCAGCCTCTTGAGAGGAAACTGGGGATACAAAGAGAGTCATTCCTCGTCACCATAGAGATTTACAGAGAGAGTACTGCAATGAATGCTGAGGTGTGTAGCTTGAGAAATATACGAGGTTGTTGTTTACCTGGACGGCTTGAACGCCACAATAGGCGAAGGTGTACTCCAACCACTTAGGAACCTTGAAGCTCTTGTGAGAGAAATTGCGGTGAAAAGACAGGGTGATTCCAAGCATGCCGGTGATGACATACAAGCCTAAGAACACGCCAACCGCGTTCCAAGAGAAAGTCGCAGGAGCGAACAAACAAAGCCCGTGCATGAGCGACATGAACCCCGCATACGTCAAGTCCTTCAACGTCCACTCCCTATTCAAGAAGTAGTTCCTGCGCTTCCGCACCACCACATCCGACAACCATATCCTCGACGGCGGGTTCAGCTCTTGCGTCGCCGTCTCCACGGGCGCTGCTTCCTCCAACACGCACGACACCAGCGCTACATTCCGCGACACCGCCAATCCTCTCAATGACGCGCCTAACAATTCCCGCCTCGGAAACGCAACGCGGAGAGGAGAGGCAACAACACTACCACTGCTTCGAAATGACGATGCAACGCGAAGAGGAGAGGCGATAACATTGTCACTGCTTCGAGATGACGATGTAGAGACCGGGGATACCACTTGCTGCCTCCTGGTCCAAGAAGCGCTCTGCTGCAAAGCGCACGGCGACATTGCGCCTGCCATCGCCATGGCTCAACCTAATACTTCGCGTTCCACAGAGAAATAGCTTAATCGAACCTAAACACTCAGACGCTGAAATTTCAATGCGTGATCAGGAATGGAAGAGGTTATCCTTCAATTCAAAGCGAGCACACACACCTCAATCAATGCGAGACAATACTGCTACGGCTACTGCTACTCCTGTTTTGAAAATGCAAGTAATGTGAATTGTAAGAAGTGGCGATGGCGATGGCTGCGCTGCAATGCGGGAGCAGCAACAGCTTGGCATATGAGCAATCGGTTGCAGTGCTGCGACTCTGCATATAAGGTAGGAGGTCCGTAAACCGAGCATTTAACCCCTAAAGGACCAAGGGTGTTTTCTGCAAAAAAATTCAGAAACTGCCAACTTTTAGTGCATTGCCTAGAATCAGAAATAAAAACCATTTTTTTCAGTTTCAACCGTACAAAAGTTTGTGAAACTAGTAGATCAATGTGTGCAAAAGAAATCAGCCTGTTTGACCGCGCGGATTGTAAGATTATAACGTTTGAAGTGAAAAAAACTACTTTTTTTCATTCCTGCAAAACAAGGTCAATAGACTTTGAGCCTTCCTAGAATAAATTTTTTACTCTACCCAAATTTGAGTTTTTTGACCATTCATAAGTATATGATGTTAGGTTCTCTCATGAAAATTTTCAGATGCAAATATAAAGTCTAGCTTGTTCTAAATCACCCTCTAATGCAAGGAGGCTTAGTGAATTAGCAATACATTAGTCATTCTTTCATGATTTCTTGTGCAATGTGGAAGTTTTTTTTTTGAAATCTAAAAGGTGAAATGTTAGAGGCAAACATTTGGAGCATGTGAAAAAAAAATTCAAGAGCTTTGGATTCATAGATTGAAAGATAATAGGGCTTGAAGTTAGAGGAATTCTTTCTTCTTAAAACTGCCCGGACATAGTTAACAAAGTTTGACTCCCTTCAAAATGTGATGTGAGAGTTTATTTTTAAAATTTTTTTTTGACAATTGTACACCATGTTTTTTTGGTTACACACTGGCCAAATTTCAAAAGTTGATGAGAGTTTTAGCATAAGATTCTTCAAAGATGCTCAAACTGCCCAAACTGCCTAATTTCTTTTGGGCAACATAATTTTTGAACCGCACATCCGATTGGAGAAAAAATTAGATTTCCACTTGGAGGATATATATTTGCACCTTGTGTAAATTTTTTGAGAACATCCAATCAAAATTGACTCCATATGACCCTACCCGAGTTCTCAAGTGGCTGTTGAACAGCCACTTGGTCCTTTAGGGGTTAAGGGTTCGTCTCCATTTTTCAAGGCTTTCCGTGAATGGGAGGATTTTTACATCATTTTTCAGAGAAAGATAAAGTGATGCAGAATGCAACATAAGTTGTTTCATATTTTTTGAAGCATTTTTGAGTTATTTATGAATTTTTGAAGGATTGTGTCATAGGTCCCCTATTTATGTTCCTAGACCTTTCAAAAACCGTTCACTTGCAAGTTCTTGAATAGATCGGGGATTCAAGGAAGATGATTGGCTCTTACAACTTTTTTCCCAGGCATTCAATGACTGTAAGTGGGTGATTTTAGAACCACCTCATATTCATTTAGATGAAGTCTACATGGGTGGTTCAAAATGACCGCACTGAATATGGACCTCCTATATTTACTCTTGTAGAAAGTAGAAAGTATTAAGTTTAATAATTCACTCTTGTAGAAGCAATTTGATAAGTAATAAATCAAAGCATTCAAAGTTGTGAGTCTTGATGTCAAATTGCTTCTACAAGAGTGAATTTGTAGTTTGAATTTAAATTATTTTAACCTTAAATTATTTAGAATACTATTTGAAAAAGGTAATTAATTTTGGATAGGTTCATGAAACATCAATTATTTGGCTTGCACTTTCTTTTAAGTATAAAAATAATCATAGATCCCAACTTTTATGAAATTTAGACTTTTGAACCTAAAATTGTATTTAGGATTATTTTATTTCAAAATTCAATATGGACAATTATAAGAGATTAAAAAAATTTGACTAGATATATGTATTAACAAACAAACATTATTTTACATCAAATTTCAAATTTTAGTTTTGTAATATAACAAGACTAGAAACTATTATTTAGACTTTGGATATTAGAATTTTCAATCCTTGTCGTCATTTCATGTGAAAATTTTGAAAACTCATACATGCGCTATATAAACATAAAATACTAAAATTTAATTAAAAATGTAATTGTTTAAAAAAATCTTAGTTGATTGTATTTGAAATCATCATTTTTGTAGTATTGTTGGAATAAGATGGCCTTGAAAAATTGAAAAATTGAACCTTATAGAATTTTGAATTAATTATGAAAAATTATATTTTGTAATACAAAATCCAATCATACATTTGTGATTTAAAGTTTAGCATTATAAGACTTTGCTTTACAATTCAACATCAAAAAAATACTTCAAATTAAGAATGTAATTTATTCCGTAGAGTTCCTTCATAATGGAAAGTTATTTCTTTCTTAAAAATCGCATTGTTAAAACAATTAAAAGATTTTATCACTTTCAATCTTTTGAGATTAAATTCTAGAATGCTAAAAAGAATTTGTTGAGTATTTTTTTTAATTTCAAAGTAAAAAAACAACCAATTGTAAGATTATAAAATTTAGGTTTTAAAAAAACAAGTTTCAGTAGCAGTAACCAAAGGTTCAAGTTTATCTTTTGTAATTTTAAGGAAAAAATGTCTATAAACTACAACTTGAGCAAGTTGTTGATATGTTAGAGAATTGAGGTGAAAAACAATGGAAAAAATCTAAGTCATAAAAATCTTTAAAATCATTAAGCATTTAGATCTTAGAAATATAAGTTTTTAGGAAATCTAATTTGATAATGTTTTAATATAGAAATGAATTAATTAATTTTCTCTATATGTTTTAGAATCTTGTGATCTTTTTTTATTAAAGAAAATTGTGAAAATTGAATTAAAATTAAAATGTTATTATTATTATTTTCATAGGATGTTATGCCCATTGCAAAACAAATTCTTTCACAATTCTCATTTCATTATTAATTATGGAAAGAATCAAAACTTCACTTGAATCTAAGATCCTATCTTGTATAAATTTTTAAAAGAAAATCTAAACAATTTTATTTTCAATTAGAAAGAAATTACAACAAATCCTTAAAAATACTTTAATATTCATTGGAATCTAGTGAAATAAGGCTTAATTTATATATAGGTCATATCCTATAGAATCTAAGTTAAAGCCTCAGAAAATTAAAAAATATAAAGTTGCTAGGAACTTTCCAAAATAAAAAATAAGCCAAAATGCCAAATGGTCTTGAATTAATCAAATGCCTTCAGGGTTTAAAAGAAATTTATAAAATTAATACATCTTATAATCCTTCAAGGTATTTACGTTTATTTATATTTTATCATATATTATACAAAACCACTCGGTTTGATTTTTCATTCAAATTTATTTTTCATTGCATACAATGATACAATACATTTAGAAAAATAAATTTACCATGGTAATTTTTCAATCAAACTTTCAAACTTTGATAATCTTTAGCTAAACTACTACTAATTGTTCAAATTTTTTAACAAAATTAATTTACTTCATGCTTTGTGACATCTAAAAAAGATTCATGCAAATAGATTTTCATTCATAATGCTTATTTTTTCTTAAATACAATTTGCAGCTTGCATTATATACAATTTATACATGGACAGGAACAGTAATAGAAAATGCTCAAGCTTTGTCAAGTACATCAGCACCTCCTGAGTTTATAGCAAAATTGACTTATCTTGTATGGAACCATGATAGAGCTATTTTAAAGATTGAAACAATTTGTGCTTATACATTAGGAGAACAATATTTTGCTGAAGTAGACATTATATTACCCAAAGACATGTTACTATGGAAAGCTCATGACATTGGAGAGTCTCTACAAAACAAATTGGAAACACTACCAGAGATTGAACGAGCATTTGTTCATCTTGATTACGATGATAAGCATGTTTTAGAGCATTTAGTACTTGAGGATTGTTAAATATTGTAGGTCAAAAGAAATGAACCTTGAACAAGCATTTGCTCATCTTAATTAGAATAATAAGCATGTTCTAGAGCATTTAATACATGAATATTATTAAGTATTGTAGGTAAAAAAGAATGAACCTTGAATGGTAGGGTAGCATTGCAATAACCTACCAATTGAAATATTTGTATATTGATCTTATTTTTATTTTTTCTTACACATTTTTGAATTTTATTTGCATCATAATGAAATCATGAATTTTTTGCAATGATATATCATTTAATCCCCAAAAGACAAACAATTTCAGGTTTAAGAAGGGACAATTCAATAGACCATATTGTAAAAATTTAATTCAAAGGGGGACATGTTTCATGTCACCAAAATTAGTAAAGAACATTACACATGTTGTTAAAAAAAAAAAAAAATTGAAAAAAATTTACAAATTGGCTCAAAAATCAAGATCAAAATTTGAAAACTTGTTTTTTTTAGGAAAACGTGTAAATATGATTAAATAATGAGACATTACTTACTATTACAAATTTAAAATTTAGTTTTTTTTAATTGTAAGTATTTTTTTCCTTTAACTCCTAATTGTCCAATCAATCATTTGAAGGCTATTGGCTAATCTAAAGCAATTTTTTTAAACTTAATTTTTTTTCAAAAAAATGATTCCCTCTATCCCACTAAAAAACTCCAAATTTTTTCTTATGAGGGATTAAGTATGTTTTTAGTCTTGAACCAATGATACATACATTCAAGAACTAGTAGCCCATCCCCTAAATCTATGTAAAATCTTTGGCTTAGACAATGTCATTTAGGTACCCAAAATCTATGCAAAAAGTATCATATTTAAGCATCATTCATAAATGCTTCCAACTTGTCATTCCTGATGATTTATAGATTGGTGGCAACAATGGAAATTGTAGAAATATATGCTCTCAACCTAAAGACCACAACTAAAAAACCTAAACCTTTTCATAAAGAAATATGCATAGTGCCTAAGTAGATACCAAATCCATCATCAAGACAACTATTTGAGGAAGCAACAAGTACACAGTGCCTTATATGCGCAAGGCAAAGCTTACTAGGACAGGAATGCTCCTTGATTGCTTGCCATTAATTCCCATAAGGTCATTCAATACGGCCAATACTTATTCAACGATTGAAATCAGTAAACGAAGGTTTTTAGTGGGATAGAAATTGTGCTTGATTTGGAGATTTTTAGTGAGACAAAGGGAATACTAGATTGGATTATCTTAAAAATTTTGCGCTCCAATTTGAGATTGCAATGGAGACTAGATAGAAGTTTTTGTAAGAAAAATAACACAAAGTATGCAATACTTGCCTAGTGTAAAAAAATTGCTACAAGATGAAATTATTGATGTTTTCATCCTTAAATCATTTGTTGTTTTGTACAAATCATAATTTTAGAAAATCTTTAAAAGATCTCAATAACATCAAAATTGTACTTTTTAGTGAAAAAGATATTGTTATAAAAAAGGTTGAAAAATCCATATTTTCTACTAACATATCGTTCTTAGTTTTTTAGAATACTTTTTGAGTAATTTGGTGTTCAAATTTCACCTAAAAAATTCAATTCTATCTAGAATCAAAAAGAAAATATTATTTGATATTGCTTGACTATTGCATATTTGTATCATGTATTAAACTTCATCATTTCAATGTTTTTTTCATATAAAAACAACACAAATTATTCAAATTATGCAATAAGTGAAAAACATTAATTCCATGGACTTTCAAATTTCAAATCTAAAAAATTTAATTCTATTTTGTCCTAAATTACAATTTGTCTCATTTTTCTCCAACTATTTGATGTTTTGAATCTTTCCAATCTTCTCAATTTTCTCATTTTTCTCATACTTGTCTTTTTCCTTCATATGTTTTGTACCTTAACATCTCACAATTTGGCAATGACTTTCAAAAAAGTTGGACTAAATTGCTTTTGTTTTCACACAGTTCATTATTTACGCTTGTAATACTATCCTATAGCAAGAAATCACAAAGCAATGTTTGTTCAACCTCATTTTGCTTGAGAAAATATGACCATATGAAAACCCATACAATTCAACTATCCCTTGAAAAGGCACAAGTCTCTTTAGGCACATGTCTCTCCATTTCTCTAAGTTTTTGTTTCATTGCTGGTCTCATTTTTATTTATTATGGAAATGCAATCAAGTTTGACAAAAACTTGCAACAAAGTGCATGTTAGGACTTTTGTCAATTTTTGGTTCTGCATGTTTTGAGTTGGAGTATTGAATTTGATTGGAATTGGTGAACCATCATATTTCGTGTATGATTTTTAGCTTTTGTGGTAAGGTGTGACCACCCGTAACTGACTAAATAAGCAACTGTGGACAAGATGTGGAGGCAAAGGAAATATTTCCACATGTAGAGATAGAAATGAAGGGATTGTAAACCACCGTAATAGTTCACTTTTTAGAAAATGGAAATTGTAAACATTATGCGTGAATTTACAAGCCCGGAAGTGTTAGCACTCCAAATTAAGTTACAACCATTAGGAGAGTTAGGGAATTTTTTTAGTACATAGAAATAGGAACATGGGGAGGTTACGGCAAAAGGTTAGAAAATGTCATTAAGAAAAATGAGGGTAAAATTCTAGGAGAAAAATGGGGATTTAAAACTAAAAAGATGTTAAAACAAGATTTGACATAGTAACTAATTTAGTAATTCTAATGTTAGAATGATGATAAATGAAAACCAAAATATTACTAATTAGGAAAACAAAATTAGAACTAAATTGAAAAACAAAAAGATAACAAACAAGAAAGTACAAAATCAAAAATGAAAAAAAAAATGTAGGTAAGAGATGGGATTATAATTAAATTGCAAACCAAAAAAATATAAAATATAAAAATACAAAAATGAATTAAAAAAAGAAGACTAGAAGTTAGAAATGAAACTAAAAGTAAATTGAAAACCACAAAAAATAAGAAATCTGAAAAAACACAAAAGAAGTTAATACAATTAAAACTACTACTAAAATACTAGAATAGTGAGGAAAACACCAAAATAGTGGTAGAAACAATAAAATAGAGATTTTGCAATAATTAGAGGGTTTTACACTAAAATAGTACACTTTACTTTAAACTAGCACAATTATAGTAATTAAGTGCAATTTGCACTAATTTAATGAATTAATAGTAAATTAGGGATGGATAAAAACAGTTATAAACGTTATTCCGTTAGGAAGTTTAATTATATGAAAACTTAAGATTTGAAGCTCTCTCTCTCAAGTTTTGTGTGTTTGATGTATTTTAGAAAGTATATGGAGATGTGGTAAAAGATGAAGCAAAATGGTTAGAAGAAGTAAGAAAATGAGTTAGAGGGAAGATTAGAACAATTTGTCAAGTAGGTTTTCACCATGTGAAAGAAAAAATGGATGAAAAATAGAGATTTCTTAGGTCAAATTGAAAATTGACTTGAGAATGAGGAGAGAATTTTGAGTGAGATAGGATTGCCAACTTCCACGGGGGATTGCGGGAGCATGGAGAATTGGATGGAGCTGAATTTTAGAAGAGAGGTATGCCCTGAAGTTAGCTTTCCAAAAAGCTATGGATCGCCAAATTTGGAGCAAGGACGAGACTGAGGCAATTGATTTTGTATGAAGAGGGTCTACTGCCGTTGCAATTGAGAGCAAAATTCAAGAGGATGGAACTGCAAATTGAGTTGAATTTTTTGGATTTTTTGGATCCTCAAGCTAGCTTTTCATAGAAACTAAGCTTGTCCAAATTGGAGCATGGATGAAGCAATGGCAAGCGTTTTGTGGAGGGAGGTCAATTGTCCTATTGGCGGTGAATGATGTTGTGTCTCTCATTGTTCTTGTGATTCCAATTGAATTTAAATGTAATGATGATTACAATTCATGTTTTATTTTGCATGCGTGAGTATTTTTTTCATGAAATTGTATGATGTGAACGCATAAAAAGAATGCATAATTATTGAGTTCCATTTTTTAGGGTTTTAGGACTTATGTAGAAGTGTTGCTTAAATTGAGTTTAAATTAGGGTTGAATTGTTGAAATGATTACATGAAAATAAAAGTTCAATTGCCTCGAATGAAGGGTTGAATGTATTAACATTGAATCTAAGGAATTTGGTGAAGTGCATGGATCAATGCATGGTTGTTGTTAGGTATTTGGTGTAAGTGAGTTGTGTTGTGATGAATTTTAAGGGTGCAATTTAGCTCATTTAACCCAAATTAGGTGTTTATAGTGTGATTTTGATATATGAGGTTATTTTGTCCTTCCAAAACATGTGTTAAAATGATTTGGGGATTTTATGGTACATAATTGGAGGATTTTGGAGTGTTGATCTTTTTTTACTTAGAGCCATTTAACTAAAAATTGACCAAGAAAACGTTTAGGAGTTCATTGCTTGAACTCAAATTACTATAAAATTTGGAAGGCAAAAGTTGGTTTGAACCTATGTTTAATGTGTAGACTATTTTAAAATCACTTATTTAAGAGACTACTTTTTATTCAAATTGGCACTCCAAACCAAACATATGTGTTGTAAAGAGAGTAGAGGAATTGATGGTCGGAAATTAAGGACTTATGTTTGGAAATTAGTCCCTGACTTTTTTGCATTTTTGCCACCCTATTGACTGTCGATGGGATGTTGGTTGATGATGGATGTCTGTACCTTAATTAGAATCTATAGTATCAATGTTGTTTCTTGAGAAGCTTTAATTGTACCTTCCATTTTGCTTTGCTTTGGAGTTAGAATTTAGAAGGCGGTGACTTTAGGGGTTATGAATTGGCTTAATTGCTTTTTTTATTGATGTTCTTTTTGTTTTTTGCAACTTGGAGTCTTTTTTGTTTCATTTTTATCCATAGAAGTAAAAGCAACAATAGATATTTCTATGCTCTTGTTCAATGTTTCTTGTTGTGAAAACCATCCATACTGAGAAGCAATATTGACTATATTACTTGTGGTTGAAAGGGTTTGAGTCCTTTAGAGTAAAATTGCTAAATTGCTTGTCAATGCTAAATTTTGATTATGGATTAGTGGTTGTACTAAACATGATCTAAGAAATGACATCAATCAAGTCTCAAATAATAAATGCAACAACCCGTAAAGAAAATTAAAGAAGTGGAGATAGTAAAGGCAACAATTTGCAAAAGGAAGAAAGAAGATTAAAAAAAATGTAGTAGTGAAAAAGTCTACAAAGAAATACACAACAATAAATGCACTAATAGTATAAAAGACTGCAATGAAAAAATAAAAATAAAAATGTCAGTAGAGTGCAAAAAATTGAATGTTATTTCAACCATCCTGTAGGAGGCTTTAATATTTTCATTTAGCTTTTTCTTAAAATGGAAGAATTCATTAAGAAAAAATGTGTATTTGAATTTTATCCCATTGAAAGAAAGGGAGCTCTTTCAAAGCCCATATGCAAATGGTGTGTTGCATTTTGGCATCTTCATGATGCATGGTGAGGGTGATTGCAAGAGACACTTGTATTATTTATTGGATTTTTTACTCTTAACATTGTAATATTTTTTTTGTGCTACAATTCACCTTCAAAACTATGGGGGGCATGGAACATAAAAACTGGATGGTCAATTGGATTTTAGATCTACTATTTTGACAATTTGTGATGTTCATTATTTGATGGCAAGGATGGATGGCAATACTTAAGTTGCCATAAAAATAGTTCACATTGATACATTTGAGGCACTATGGGCCCATAACAATACTATTGAGTATTTCTTTGTAAATATTATTTTGAGCGTTAAGCTCAAAATTATGTTGGAAAATGATACTTCCACATTTATATATTTTTTAAATTAGAAAATGAATTTTTTTTTTAATAAAAAGTGGCCATTGCTGCCAACTAGGAGCAAAGAAGGAAGATCAAAGCTAAAATTGAAAAAATATATTTAATTCAACATAAATTCAACATAAATATAGCACATTTTAAGTCAATACAAAAGACACTTTGAACATGTTTTTGAAAATCCTTCTTCTAAAAAGGTTTGTTTCTTTTAGAAGAGCTACCCTACCAAAATTGATGACGTAATACTTCAAAAAAGTAATTAATAGTACTAATAAGCATCCAAAAGACATGTGTGACGTATATTCATAATTCAGTCTCACCTATTGAATTAATTTTGAAAAATTAAAATAATTCAAGTGTATTTTCCATTGCTATAGGAAGCTTACTTCTGAATTGTATATTCATTCAATCATTTTTGCAATACTTATGGCACAAAACAACTTCCATAGTGAGACGAAAAATAGGACATGTGTTTCTTGCAATAGCATATGCGAAAACTCATCCAAACGTATCTGGGATGGAACAAAGGCCAGAATGCTCTATATCCTCATAAGTATAGTATTCATTGAAAATAATGTATATGTAGGTTTTGCTCCATTGAAAGAAGGGAAACTCTTTCAAGACCCATATGCAAATGGTGTGCCATATTTTGACATCCTCATGATGCATGGTGAGAAAACTCATTCTAATGTATCTTGGATGGGACAAATGCTCCGTATCTACGTTTTTGCTTTGCAGATTTGTATCAAACTTTGCAGCAAACTTGGACAAGGCACAAGAAGCTATATAGTGTGATTATTTTGTTTTAGGTAATGTTCTACTAGTTGCGAAGGCAAAGTATGATGACACCATATTGATTATTAATGAAATTGTTATGCTAGAAGGTGCAAAATTAGTGCGACCCGTTGGCCCACAAATCTAAAAATACTTTATATATATATATATATTTTAACAAGTGTACCTGATGCAAAATTTCTCAAAATTAGTGTAGATGGTGGTCTTCAAACTCTAGCATGGCTGATGTACATTCATAAAATTCAAGGTGACTATGACTTAGCCAACAACTTTCAGCATTTTTTGTGTAAATAATAAAAAAATTGAAGTCATTTATAAATATTGAAAAGTGTACCTCTATGTAGATTTGTTTAAAATATTTTCTATTGTATGAAAAAACGACTTGTGTACCCCATGATATTTTTTAAATTGATTTTGATTTTTTTAGAGTCTTGGATATTGAATGACTATCCTTTTAGAACTTTGTAAGTCTTAGGAAGTCTTAGTATTTTGCCCAAGTTCCCCATGATGGCAAAGCTTTGAACTTAGAATTGAGAATTAAGGAAATATTCCTTTGAAGATCTTAACAAAAGTGTAGTAAGTGGTTGGTACAAGTTTTTTTTAGTGTAAGCTTTAGCTTGCAGTTTGTTTCAAGGAAAACAAACAAAAATTGCAATTTGTAGGATGTTTTGAAGATAGTTGCAAAAACCTTGAGAGTTGCTAAAATTATTGGATTTGTGCTGAAATTTGGTGTGAGATCTTTTTAATATCTCAGTTTTAGTTGTTAAGAACATAAGAACTGTTAGAGCTTTCCAAAAACAATAAAACTATCAAAAGCTGACAAATTATGAGAAAGTTATAAAGGTTTGAATTTTTAAAGTCAAATGAGGGTTTGAGAAGTTGTTTCTCAACCAATTGTTGATGTTTCTATACGAGAATGATAAAGAAGCACTTTGAAAGTTGAAGAAAAGCTTGAGAGTTGATAGAGATTAGGAGGAATTAATGGGGGGAACAATCTAGACCATTAAATGATAGAATAGACAATAATTGACTAGGATAGGAGATAGGAGTTCAAAAGTCAATTATTAATTCAAATTTTAAAAAAAAAGTACTTTTATTCCAACTAGAGTCAACCTTAGAATACCAATAATTGAATTTGAATAGTGGTGAAGGAAAAGAAAGGAGAGAAAAAAGAAGATGAAGTAGTATTTAGAATTTTCAAATTTGTATTAATGCACCTACTTAAAGTGGTGGGCAAAATTATCAAAACAATTCAAACCATGGCAAATGACAACAAATTTGTTGACATGTTGGACCACCTACTTGTTGATGCCTAACCCAAGGTAAAATCCTAAATTCTCCTATTTCTTTTTTATATCCTAAAACTCATAACCAAGTAGCCAAATTACAAGTCTAAGTCAGAATGTCTAGATTAGATTAGTGTCAAAGTTTGAATTCATAAGCTTGTAGAATAGGCTTATAGGTTTCCAAAAATGTATCAAACTTAGAAAGTAGACTTAAAACAAGGATGTTAAGAGTGGATGAAGATTAGGACCTAAAATGGATGAAGTTTAGCTCAACCCAAAACTTTAGAACAAGCTTGTAGGATTAGGTAGTCATAAATATTTGGAATCTACATGAGAACCCGGAAGCTAATCTGGAATTGTAGATTAGGAAAAATTAAAGGATGAAGTTTAAGGAACCGATTAGCGATCAAACTTCATCCATCAACAACTTCTAGGAAGAAGGTCCCATCAACAAGTGTCTTAGCAATCTAGAAATCTAGATTTATCTTCTACAAGGAAAAAATATCAAAACTTTAAAAATAATAAACTGACAAAAATTTATCAAAGACCTAGAATTAAAGGAACCTTAATCAAGAACTTAAAGATAGTTTAGACAAAAAAATTAGGATCATTAACACTTATAATTAATCAAGAGGATTTCATAGGTACCTTACATTTAAAAAAGACCAAAAAACGAAGAAGATCGAATCAAACGAAGTTTAGGATGGAAATTGGATGAAGTAGAGTAAAAATCATCCATCCAAGTGTAAACTTAGGAAGTAGGTAGAAGTCATCTAATTAGGTTCAAAGGTCAAATTTCAAAGGAAATTGAAATAAAGAACAAGCTCAATTAGTAGATGAAGTTTAGATAGCCTCTTAATGGCTGGAATTTCATTTGTTCATTACTTTGGATAGAAAAGTCGTGTAAAGTTGTATTTAAAATTTTTAGAAATGGAATAAAATTCTCTATCACTTTATATTGCTAAATTTAGACTGTAACCACTTTCATCCAAAAACCATAGCAGCTTAGCTCTTTTGAACTGATTAGGGAAATTGTTGCAATTTGGTTTAGTTTTCTTAGGGTTTTTGCAAGTTTGTGTATGTTTAGGAATTAGAAAAGATCCATTGCTTGGAAGGCACAATAAATCGACGTTAGACACTCATTAGAACAAAATCACTCATGAACTTAAGAGCCTGGTTGTGTTGGTCTATTTATCATGGGTGGATAAATAGACTCTTGCATATATTCTTGAGTGTTTTCAAATATTTGAAGAGTATTCTAAATATTTTCTTATTAGACAGATGCAAGCTCATAGTGACATCTAAGAAGTGATGTCAAATAGAATGTTGCGGTGTTTAGTATGACTTCTATGGTTATTAGTGGCTTGACTACTTTATTGATAGGCGGCGGCTTCCAGAGTTGCTATGAAATGCCATAGTCCTTGGAGTCATTTGACTCTATGCCGAAAATTTCAAATAAAACCTCAATCCTTTCAATAATATACTTAGGTCGATGTGTTTGCAAAATTTACAAAGTGTGCGAATTGCAAATCATCCTTAGCATCAGAATGAGGCCTCCAATAAGAATAAAAGATTTGTAAGAATGCATGAAACATTAGATGATTTTCAACCCTTGTAGAGGGTTGTAAGTTCCTTAGGGTTCCTAGCCCCCAAAATTCATTGTAGCAGTTGCCTGATGTGGCATAGAGGTTGCTATGTAATATAAATTTTTATTTATTTTTCATCTTTTTTATTTATTTTAAGACTAAACTTTTTTTTTTTTTTTTTGAAAAGTAAATAAGTTTTGATAGTGACGTTCTTTAACTACCAAGGGAATAGCGCCAAGAAAGGGCCTAAAACAGCCTTCCCAGACCTCCAAATCTCATCTAATGAAACTTTCAAGAACCTTTGCTTCCCTAAGATTTCTTGTAGTATTAGCTTGGCCTTTGGGCATGGGATGCCTACTTGAGTATTTGGGCAATTTTATAAGGTTGGTGGCTCAAAAAGTGACCCTCTTCTTCAAACAATCCTTTAGAGAGTTCTAAAATGGAGAGTAAATGGTTATAAAATGGACTACCAACCTCTCTTAGTGCATGGTGTTGCATAATTCAAGGTTGTCAATGGATGGAATAAGAGCCAAGGAGGGTCTATTTCAAAGCTAGAATGTGTCCACTAAAATTTTCTAAATGGAAATTGATTGTCCAATTGCCTTCGTACAAATGTTAAAAGAATGAAAGCTCCGTTTTAGTTTAGTAAGGGTTGCATTTAGGAACCTTGTATATTACTTTTTGAATGCCGCAGTATTTGTTTTTGGTCAAACCATATCTTTTTTCAGACTACACATGAGTGAGTTTTGCAAGGCCTAGGATCACAAATATGTGCCTATGGCAGAATTATTTGAAAATTCATAAGTAATTCATAAATGCTCCAAAAAATATGAAATGACTTGTGTTAAATTCCACATCAATTTTTCTTCAAGTGAAAAACGAAGGAAAATATTTATGGCATCTGAAACCCATCAAAAAAGCCCAACAACCCTTAAAGTGTCGCTTCTTGAGCCACCTACCTTACTGCCCGGGAGGTCACCTAGTGTATCTATAGTATACCACGTGCGGCTAAATGATCTTTTGACCTCCTATTTATTTTTTAATAAACTATAATTTTAGCCTACAATTTTGAGCATTGTTTAATCAAGACTATAAGATTCTATTGCCAAAATCTTCAATCCAAATAATATATGAAATGATTTCTAGAGAAGGTTGAAAAATGAACTAAAATGACATGTTTTTCAACTCAAGTATTTATAGAGAACACATTTAGACAACCATTGCATCAATATTCAAGAAATATAAACTTTCCATAGAGACTCATTTTTGAGAATTTTTTCTTATTTAATATAGAGGTGTGAAAGTTATTTTCAGCTTTACAGTGTATCTTTTTACTTCAAAAATTTGTATCTAATTATAATTTACGTATAAAATTATCAATAATTCATAACGTAAACTTTCAAAGTAGGAAAATCTACTCATTTTTTTTTTTTTTTTTAAATTTAAATTTGAAAATGTAAATAGAGGGTCCAAAATCCTCGCCACACATGGGTTATATAAATGCATAGAGTGACCTCCCCAAGCCTTATTGGGGAAGGATAGCTTGCATTGTGTGGTTGAGATAAAACCTGTGTATCTGGGATAATGATTGAGGGTGTCATTTAGCATATATGTTGGCACTCTCTTGCATGATATCATTGGCAGAATTATTGTATATAAAAAATATTTAATAAATCAATATACTTTCAATTCAATTTATCATTGATTCAATTGTAGTCTTTAAAAGTTTAACCCTTAAGTGCTTCGGCATCCAATTTATGGACAATGAACAACTTCATATTCTTGTTTCTTTCTTGTTGTTTGGATGAAGGTCATCCTAATTTGTAGAGATACTTTATTAAGTTCTTGTCCTATCTATTGGTTGGATTTGGTGTTTCTAAGATACATAATTTTCTAAAACTACAAATGTGGAAGTATGTTACGTGGTTGACAAAGCCAAAATTGCATTGACTCTAGTTCAAAATTGGATTTGCAAAAATGAGGTCATAGATGTAAAGAACATAAAAATTTCAAAAAATCACCATGCCGAGATAACCTGTTGACTTTCAAATCCATTCCAACAAGTTTTCCTTCAAAAATGATATTATTTTGCTTGTAATCAAATTTTGAGGGAATTTAAAGATTTCTTTCAAAATTCAGAACAATAATATTGGTGATAGCATTGATGAATCTAACCGTACAAATGGAATCTAAAATTCAAAACCTAAAACTTTCATTTGTATTAAAATTCCAAAGTATTCTTCCAAATAATACTTAATAATGATTTTTTCCAAATCATTAATTCTAGAGAAGACTTTGGACATTTAGGGGTTAAACTTGTGGTTTTACTGCATGTGTTTTCTAATCAAGCTTTGGCTTGGAACTATTGATGGAAGCTAATGATTGTGATCTCAATCCCTATCAGCAATTTCGTTTAGGGTTAGTGGCAAAACCATGAAACTGGTTGCAATTGCAAGCTCTCCATTGAGATCAACATTGCAGAACATTGCTAGGATTGACGATGAAGAAACTGAAGACAAATAGGTTTCTAGATTATTTTAGCAGAAGCACGTGCAAGCATTGGGCATTTGGGTCCTTACTGCTTCATGATGTTGGTGAATGCTCTTAAGGTAAACCTGCCTAAACCTGCCTATAACAGGCAAAATGAGTGCACTGATCTAATGCCATTAGCCAAAAAAATCAGATTTTTTTTCCATATAAAGACAAATGTGAGCAGGGTTGTCTATCCGGACGTGATGTGGGCTTTTCACGTCCGGATGTCATGACGCGTCTGTCCTGATGCGTCCTCACACGTCACAGTCCGTTGCCGATACTAACGGGACCATCCGCAGCGCGGATGAAGTCTGTCCATTCTGCGACGGCGTCGGGCCATCTCCTAGACGGTCACTCCGTTGCCGAATGGACATCCGTCTCTTGGACGGAGAGCCCATCTGTGGATGAAGAGGCCGTCCCCTAGACGGTAAGCCGTCCACTAGACGCTAAGCCGTCCTCTGGACGGAGAGCCCATCGCTGGACGATAAGCCTATCCTAGACGGAATTCTCGTCTCCAGGACGGTAATCCGTCCTCTGGATGGGAAACCACCCCGTCCACTGGACCGGAATATCACAGGACGGGACAGTCGCCACTTGGACGATTTCGTTGGCGGGGCTGCGGGTTTAGGATCCACTCCATCAGCCGTCACTCCGTCTAGCTGGGTTTAGGGTTTTAGGAAGGGCTTCAAGGTGTATATTAAGGACTTCTGCCTATTCAAGATTACTTTCTCTTGCTAATTTTGCCTTTCCTGACTTGGTTGGAGTACAACCATTGCGGTAGAACAAAGTCCAAGAAGAGTGTGTTGTGGTGGCACTGTTGTGAGAGCAACAAGTGTTGTTTCCACATCACATTTTAAACAGAATACTAATCTTTTTTTTGGTGCAGGGGTAGGTAGAGGAGGACAGATAAGAGCAATGGGTGGAAGAAGATCACAATGGAAACCTTGGTACACACTACGGCCAAATGGAAAAGTTGTTTGCAAGTTTTGCGAAGCTTTGCTAAGCTATCGAAAGGATCGGTTGCTTTTCCATTTGGGATACAGATGAAATGACACCCTCCTTGGAGTGAGAGCGTGCACTAAAGTCAATGCAGCTGTGAAGGTAATGTTTTTTAATTGTGGAGGACATATACCTACGGATACTTCATATGGAACTGGACGCGACGTAGAAGTGACATAACCATCAACGATACTACCAAGTGTAGTACGTGGCGAGCAACAACCTGATGCTTCAATCTCGGCAAACGATGGAGGAGAAAACACTAGGGGACAAAGCTCTCAAGTACGATCATCGGAGGCGCCCAACCCTAATTTGACCCATAGTCGATCGATGAGGCAACTGTTTGTACAAGAAGGAATGAATGCATCAAATAAGCAAGTACTAGACAAGAAGTGGGCTAAGTTTTTCTACGAAGCCAATATACCATTCAATGTAGTGAGGCATCCTGCTTTTCTAGATGCAGTGAAATCAACATCGGAATCGAGAGTTGGCTACAAACCTCCAGTGTACCATGTACTTCGTACAAAGCTCATAAAATCTACAAAAGACGAAGTGGCAGCAAATGTAGCAGAGAAGACAAGGGCACCAATCCACAAGTATGGCGTTACAATATGCTCTGATGATGGGACAACATTACACATCGACCATTGATGAATGTCATGTTGGCATGTACAAGTGGAGAGGTATTTCTTGGATCGATAGACACAACAGGCGAATGCAAAGATGCTACTTACGTGGCTAATTGCATGGGTGTTTACATTGACGAGGTAGGGGCACAAAACGTGGTACAAGTTTGTACAGACAATGCAACAAACATGTTGGCTGCTGGCGCTCTGTTACTTCGTAGATTTCCACACATATATTTTGAAGGGTGTTCAGCACATGCACTTGACCTTCTACTTGAAGATTGGGGAAAACAAGATTGGATTACAAGTATGGTCAAGAAAGCCAAGTCAATTGTGAAATACATTCGAACGCATCACATGCCACTTGCAATCTTTTGACGACATTCTCCTAATCACGTTTTGAAAAATCCTGTTCAAACACGCTTTGCAACCATGTTCCTCATGATCGAACATTTGGTGGAGGTGAGTGAAGCATTAGAATCGACAGTCCATGATCCGCAGTGGAATGAGTACACGCGGAGATTGGCATCCAATCAAAAGCAAAGAAAAGCTAACGATGTGCGACGATATGTGCGAATGGATGAATTTTGGAGGAAATGTTTGAACTTTGTGTACATAGTGGAGCCCGTGTTGATTGCTCTTCAAGAGTTTGATGGCAAATACCCGTGCTTGGACAAGGCATGGCTTGTGATGAAAAAGGTGGAAAAGCATGTTTTATCTTTGAGGGATCCACTATTTTCATTAGAGCCACGGTATGCAATTTCCGCCACCGATGATTTCTATAAGCGCTAGGACATACTCAGGACAGATTTGCATTACGCTGGGGCTCTATTGAATCCCTTTTTACTTGACAAAGTCTTGCTAATGGATGATGATGAGGCAAGAGAAGCCATATTGAGAGTTTTGCGCAAATTGGCTGTTGGAGATCAAGCATTTGCTTCAGCTTTGTCTGAGTACCAAGCATTTAGAGATTGGCGAGGCATTTTTGGTGGACTTCCTGATGTAAACACCTTGAATTTGCAGCCTCACGAATGGTGGGACCTTCTCGGAGCCGGTGCTCGTACACTTGCACTGATTGCCAGAAAGATCCTCGCGCAAGTGTGTTCTGCATCGTCCTGCAAATGCAATTGGAGCATGTATTCATTTGTCCACAACAAATCACGCAATAGATTGACATCAGAGCGTGCTGAGGAATTGATTTATATTTATACCAATTCCAAGACTCTTAGAGAAAGGGCTGCAGCAAATCCGACAAGGTGGTACACTGAAAACATGATGTCAGAGGATTCCATGACAGATGAATCTGATGGTCTAGACCGTGGTTCGGTTCTCTCTGATCTCAATGATGACGATTCAGATGATAGTTCCAATGACGACGATGAGCCACCGTTTGATAGATTTCATGGGGCGGGAGGAGTGCGTCCTCTAATTGATGCATCCGTATTTGACTTTGAAGAGGGGGATAATAACAACAATGACTACGAGGGACATCAAGGAAGTCCACCACGAATGCCACGAACTTGGAATGCTGGGCCAAGTGGGGGCAATACAAATGAGGACGTTGTGGCACCGAGACCACTAAGTCCCGACCCTATGGATGTACAAGTTGATGCCACAATAGAAAGAGATGGTGTTGATATTCAAAGAGGACGTGAAGAAGACGTAGTAGTACCACCGTCATTGCCCATTGCCCATTGCCCATTGCCCATTGCCCATTGCCCATTGCCCATTGCCACCCCGCAGAGAAAGGCCCCCTCAAGGTGGAGAAGTACATATGGCCCCTCCAAATCGAGTCTCGGTTGCACAACGGCAAATGCCAATATTGGAAAATCTACAAATCCAAAGTTCATGAAGGCCGTCTAATTCTGAAGTTTGTCCACACGAACCAACTTCGTCGATAGGTACACGATTGGCTGGTATGGTGTCACAGCGTGCGACTAGAAATACGACTTCATTGCGGCCACCTATACATGCCAATAATCGAGGGAAGCGTCCATGACCACAAGGTACTACTAATGAACGTGTGAGTAGTAGAACGCGTAGAAGGCTGAGGAAGGAAGAAGTGGCTTCCCAACCATTTTAAAGCGAAGTTCAAACAGGAGGGCCCAATACAGATGGCATTATGGACGCAAGGGGCCAACAACCTCTTCGGACGTTGTCTTCTATAGCTCGACCACAATGAAACCGCAATTCTGAGGCCTCCAGCGAAAGTGGTAGTGCACCATCCAATGATGGTGAATCCATCGGTGATACTATAGGTGAAGATGGTGAGGTTCCAGGAGATAGTGATTACAGGGGGCCTTGACAAGGTCCACTTGAACAAATTGGTGATAATGAACCAATAGTACAAGAAGCAAATGCAAATACTTCTGTGCGCATTCTTAGGCATGGAAGACGTTGAATGTTTTTGAAAAGACAATAGTGTCTTCATGTTTTCAAATGCAATGGTTTTAGAGGCTCAATACCTTGCATATTGAAATCAGCATTAATATGAAATATGACTTTTGTTCCTTTCATTCTCATGGAACTATTTACCTCTAAAGTCCCAAAGTCATTACACAAAAAACAACGCAAAACTGGCTTTTCTCTTGCATTTGCCTCAACATACGGAAAAAATGTTTTTTACAACATCTAACCATAAGATCTTATACTTCACATGTTTTTTATCACGTGGTAAAAATTTCATGAAGTTTGACCGAATAGATTGAAAGATATTAGCATTCAAACTTGGAAAAACTAGTTTTCTGAATGCTAGCTTTGCAATTTCAGATTAACTTTCATTGCGATTTATGGAAAATTGGGCCTTCGGGGCACTATTGTTTTTGAATTATTTTTTTTCAATATTCAAGCATCGAGGTCAAAATTTGAAAGAGTTATTGCAATTGAAAACTCCATGTGTTAAAATCCAAATAACACAGTCTGGTGTTTTTTTCATGTATGTTTTCTTTTTTTCAAATTTAATTAAAATTAAAATTATAAAACTATGTTTTTTATTCATTCATTCATTTATGGTAAGAGTTTCAGATTATTCTGATACATATTATAATTGATAAAATTTGATTTCCACGTTTAGCTTTATAAAATCACAATAAATTCATTTTTCCATTAGATTTTATGGAAAAAAAAACATAAATAGAAAATGAATTCTTACGTATGGGGAAAAATACTAAAATATTATGCTGATTTTCAATAAAAATATAAATTTGGTTTGATAGTCAAATTTGACTTCAAGCTTTTCTTTGTGGTTGTTTACTAGTTTTGGGCATGAAATATAAAATAATCAATTGAAAATTTTTCTAACTAGAAATCTCTATTGATATTTGTACCTCTTGTAAAAAACTAAAAATTTAGAATCTCTTGAATTGTTTTTTCTATTTTTGCTTATTTATGGCATGAAGTGCAACAAAAATGTTGACAATTACAATTTTTCACAAAACTAATTGAAATTTCTTGTAGTGATATACAATTCAAAGTTTTTAGTACTAAAGATATAAGATTTTTGTTTAAACTCAATTTAAATGATAAAGTTAGGGAAGACAAGAAGTTTTTTACAACTCAATGTTTAGGTAAAATACGTTTATAACTTTATATAAACCAAAATGAGTACAAAATGCATTGAAGCCACAAAGTGTGCTACATTGCTACGGATGTCCTCAAGCCCATACTATAATAACCGCATGTGCTAAGTAAAAACTAATTTTGCAACTACATGGTAATACACTATTATCTAATCTTCATTGCGCGCCTGCTCTTCTTGAAGGTCTTGCTCTTTGCGGGCCTCACGGTAGTAATCCATGGGTGGTGTCCAAAATGTTGGAGCAACACTTAGACGTTGCACGACATATGTCGCCGAGCGTCGTTGTAGTGGCTCCACCTTGCACAATTCACCCAACATGGTTTGAAGGGTACCAAATGTTGTATGGTCCGGAATCATCTCTACATTTCCGCGATCTTTTTTCCATACCTTCATAGCCAATTTCCCTATGGAGTATCCGTCCGTGTGTATACTAACACACAGTGGCTTAACCCTGCGAGTAGGAGATGATGAAGTTCCTGTCTCTCCAGTCAAGTACATCAACTCAGGAGCCACCCACCAACGTTGCACTTGGGTTGCCTGCAACTTCCTTGGACAATTGAATTGGTAAAGAGAAGGGGTTTCTTCGTTGATGCAGCTACCCATTCCCCAATCACATAGACCAATCCACACGGTTCTTCCATCATCATTTGGAAAGTGAAGCATAATGTTCTCCGGTGTGATGTCGTTGTGCAATACAGAGCACTGCTGCACTGCATCCACAATGCAAATCATTGCCCACGCAAGTTTAGTGCGCTTGCGTCTATATGCCATGAGTCGTTTCATGGCTTGCATTGTTTGTGGAGTTGCATCGTAAGCCACCTCTCCAATTTCATCTGGATCTCGATTCTTCTCATCAAGGGTAAACATGGTGCCGAGAGTACTATCATTCTACCATTGTAAATAACACTCCATGGTCATGTCATTTATAGCAAAGAATTTGATGACTCCTGGATGCTCGCATGGACATACCAATGCCTTGATGGACAACTTCTCCCTTGACTTCTTCAATTCATCCACGCGCAAGGCTGACTTCCCAACTAATTCCATATTCTCGGGAATATGTTTTGAATTTTGAACACATACTTTGCGCACCCTCCCATGCCCCTCTTGTTTGGTATGGCCAGATAAAGGAACCACCACCACTCCTCTTTCAAGGAAAACCACTCCTCCTGCAGCCTGTTGACCAAAGGCCAAATTCTGACTTCGTTGAAACCACGGAGCGAAACAGATGTTGTTTGAAGACAATCCACGCATTGCTTCATGCCCACCAATACACCTTCTTGTGCAACAAATTCAATGCTTGTTGTCTGGGCACTACACTCTTTTGAAAGCCTTTAATTTTTTTCGCAACTTGGGCAAGGTTGAAGATACACGTTTGCACTTGTGACTCCAACCAATGATCGAAGCATTCTTTCGTGCGGTCTTCATGCCACTCATCCGCACTCATTGTTGTCCAGAACATGTGGTGGAACTTTTGTTTAATGACATCCACTCTTTGTAATCCGCGTGAGACGTATGCTGTGTTCAAATGCGAAATCGAATACTGTTCAAAAAAATCCAACGCCCCTTCATGCAATTTTTGCATTGCACCCTTGCTTGACCACTTCTCTGGATTTATAGCCTTGTGCCTCCTTCGTTGTTTTTTTCTCCCCTTCGAAGACTCTCCGCCCCCTCCAGTAGCTACGGACCCTTCTGCAACTACGGCCTCTGAAACGGGCTCTGGTGATTCCACATCCGGGTCCATAATCGGTGCATCTCCAACACCTGTCCACCAATCATCAACCTTTCTCTTCGAGAAATCGCGACTAGCCATCGTGACAGTAACAAGTAACAAATAATCAAAATGAAAGATATTAGGAATTCGGCTTTTACAAAATGAAAACCGCCCCCCTTATTCCTCAAACCAGCCTCTACCCAGCACCCGCGCTCGCAAGCAAGGACTGCAACCAATCCAAGTCAAGAGAGCACCGTCAGAGCAGGAGAGACTGTGGCGAAAGTACCCTAAAAACAGTCTTATATACCCATTTCACATGGCCGGGGTGAACTGACCCCCTCGCGAGGCCCTCTGGGCCAACCCTGTTTTCCGCACAATTTTTTTTTTGCAAATTATGAATTCATATTTGGGATCAGAGACCCCTAATTTGTTTGATCACATCAATGATAATCCCTGGATCAGCCCAAAATAGGGGGCTTTTTTAAACATGCACCCTTGGTAAGGCCGAGCGAGGGGGTCAATCCGCCCCAATCTTTCACATCGACGGAGAGGCCATCGAGAGGACGGACAGAGCGTCCAGGGCCGTCCAGAGGACAGGAAGGCCGTCTAGGGTGACAAGCCGTCCAGCACGCGGACTGGCCGTCGAGAGGACAGGAAGGTCGTCCAGGGGAGGAGACCGTCCAGCCTGCGGACTTGACGTCCAGAGGACGGAAAGGCCGTCCAGCCCGTGGACTAGCCGTCCAGGGGGGCCAAGCTGTCCAGCCCGCGGACTGGCCGTCGAGAGGACGGGAAGACTTTCGAGAGACGGGAAGGCCGTTGAGAGGACGGGAAGGCCGCCAAGAGGGCAGGAAGGTCGTCGAGCGGGCCGTTCAAAACAGTGCTGGCCGAGTGTAATTCATTTCTAATCCTTGTTCGGAGAATTTTTCATTTATGTGGTTTGGCACTATCGGACTTGTCAGGACAGGTGTCCTTCCTCTCAATCGGGCATTAGTCTACGGTGGCGGGTAGTTTAGGAGTGCTAACTTAATGTTCACATTTGTTTCAATTAGAAGACAAATAAATACCAGGGATAACATTCAAATGCTCAAAAAGAGGTTTATTGCTCATTTAGAATGGAATTCTATTTTGTTGCACGTAAATAATGGGAGAAACATAGAAAAAAATCATAGAAGGTCAAATTGAAAACTTCTCAATGTCAGTCCTAGAATGTTCTATTTGGATGTTCATGTTATTATTTGATTCATTCTAATTGCACCCATTTTCACGAAAGTCGTTGGCATTGGGCAATGTTTTTATTACAAAAATCCCAGAATCTTGCAATCCCTTAAAATAATTTATATTCTGTAGGGCTCAAATTTGAATTCAAATGAATTTTATCAATTATACGTAGAACAATTTCACCTTTGGGATTATTGTATTTTGATTCCATCCTTCCCTGCATGTAAGTGCACCTGACAATTTAGTATTTTGTTGAATTATAAACCCTGCCTACACTAGTATACTCAACTCAAAGTCTCAAACATACAAACATTCAATAACTTACTAAGCCCGGATCAAATATACAAAGACCAAGACAAAAACCACCCTCTAAATGCTCCAGTTAAAGGTAGTAAGATTAAAACTCTGAAATGGTTAATTATGAAATAAGTGAAAGACCTCCTAAACAACATATGTCATATGCATATCATTGATTCATGAAAAACATTGTTTCGGCTTTCCATTCATACATTACAGAAAAAAAAATGTAGCCCTATACATCTATACTTAAGAATGTTTTACCTTTTAAAGATATTGTTATGCTGTTTTTTGGTGTCTTCAATATGTTTTATAAAACTTTGATTTTAAATCATTAATCTATTTTTTTCCAATTCAAACTTCAAAGACTACATCTCGATCAATTTTTGCACTTGTAATGCCATCTAAAAAAAGGAAGGACATGTTCCGTAGTTTCCGGTCCATGCTAGGTTTTGAAGTAAACCCTATAGGCCAATACCCTAAACCCTAAACCCTAAACCCTCTTCACTGTTGCAATTTTAAGAGTCTTTGATGTTCAAGTTTATGTAACTGTAGCAAATAAGAGTGGATTGGTGTAATAAAATTGAAATGCAACATTGAGTACATGAACTTGACATTTTTGTGGTCTCTATATTTTTTTTATAGCTTCTAAATTATAATGCAACTAGCGGTGAATTACTATAGTTTTTCTTATGGATTGATTATTAATTGCTTATGTAGTACCGTATGTTAACCACTAACCTGACTAAAGTCCCAAGGCCTCTTTTCCATCCTAAATCTGAAATAAATTGTCATTTCTATAGCAAAGAATTAAAAAAAAAAAATGAATGTGTTTAGGCCTTTAAGGTGCACATCTACTTGTAGTATGTAAGATCTCATACTAGAGTACTAGACTAGTGTTCAATTGACCGGAAGAAATTTCACAAACTTTGCCTATGTAGAATTGTAGATTGCAAGATATTTACAATAAACTTCAACATTTGAACGCCCAACGGCATCATTTAGTGCCAATTTGATGGCAATTCAATCACTTCAATGAGATGGAAAGAATGTGGAAGCGTTCCTTTCATTTTTTGGGGACCTTCCATGTTGAGTTACAAAGTGTATCCAAATGATTTTGTAGTCTTTCCGATATTTGCCTCCACGTAATTTAAAGTTTAGGAAAAAAAAAAAAAAAAAATGCTACTTCAGTGTATTTTGGGAAGTTGTTGCTCCTTACTCTAAATCTGAACTTTCTCCCCCAAATTGATATTTTCTGAGTTTGAGTCTAACTATCAAACAAAAGTTCATTTTTTCTAGTTCCTATTTTATGTAAAATCCTCCAACACAAACCTAGATTGAAATTTCATTATTGCGATTTGCACTTCGATGTGTTTTTAATGTCTACTACATTGAGTACATTCTAAATAAATCATGAAATGGAAATTAAGTTTACGCTATGATGGATTCTAATGTCATTATCCTTGTGATATATACACATGGTGAAAATTTGAAAATTTGAAAATGAATTTTCTATTTGATGTGATTTTGTCGAAACTTCAAATAAAAATCAATTTTCAAAAAAATAAAAATAAAAATTTTGAAGGGTCGTCCAGGACGTTTGACAGGCTGTCGAGAGGACGGGCAGGCCGTCCCAGACCACGAACAGGATGGGTGGGCCGTTCCTGACCAGGGACAAGCCGTCGAGGAGACGGGTAGGCCGTCTAGGGGACGGAAAGGCCATCGAGGAGACGGGTAGGCCGTCCAGGGGACGGAAAGGTCATTGAGGAGACAGGTAGGCCGTCCAGGGGACGGAAAGGCCATTGAGGAGACGGGTATGCCGTCGAGGGGACGGAAAGGCCGTCCAGGGGACGGGTATTCCGTCGAGGGTACGGGCAGGCCATCGAGGGTACGAGGGGGCCTCGACAGTACGGGCAGGCCGTAGAGGGGACGAGTATTCCATCGAGGGTACGGGCAGGCCGTCGAGGGTACGAGGGGGCCTCGACGGTACGGGCAGGCCGTAGAGGGGACGGGTAGCCCGTCGAGAGGACGGAAAAACCATCTGTCGAACTTTCGGGCGGCGGTGTAATTATTTCCCGAACCTGTCGACGGCGCCCCGAACCCGTTGACAACGTTCCAACCCTGTGCCGAACCTTTGTGGACGGATTGGCCGTCCATTCCAGGGCCGTCCCACGCCCTGGATGGTCTGGATTCGGGGGGGGACGGGCTGATGTTATGTTAATTACCCTACCTAATCGGGTCGGTGATTGAGGGGTATAAGTGAAGTTTTTTTGACAGTTCACCTGCTTCCTCTTTTGAGTTGCACTGTTTGAGCTTGAGAAAGCTTCGCACTGCAATTTGAGGGGAAGTGTTATACATTTGACATTGTTTTGCCACATTTCAGTTGCCTTCACGCAACAGAAGGCAAAGCAAATTGTCATTGTATTCGCATACAGTATCATGTGTGTCATTTTCCAGGTAACAAGAATGGACGCAGAGGATGTAGCAGGTGGTTTAGGACCTGGAGGTGACCCCCCAGGAGGTTTGGGACCTGGAGGTGAACCCCCAGGTAGAAGGAAGAGAGGAAACAGGGCAACTTTAGATTGGGGTACACTTAATGCCCAAGCGATTATGGCAAACCCTGGGTGGGTGGAGGCAGATTCACCATGGACAAGAGTGACATGTCGGCAGTATATAGATTGGGCCCACATCAACCGCCATTGACACTTTGGGGTTCAAGATCCAAGAAAGATGGGACACTTTCATTGTGCCAAATGGCATATGTGGAGGTTTTTCTTGGCAAGGATGTGGATTGGAGCACCTTTTGGGGCAGAAAGCGGAATAATGAATTTTCAAATCGAACTCGCCACATTGCACCAAATCCTGCCATGCCATTGGCTAATGTCCAAAATGTGCAAATGGACGTGGTTCCACAAGTGGAGCGTCCAAGGACGGAGTTGATGGACGTAGAAGTTGGTGAGGGCAGCGGTCCACATGTCAACCCGCAAGATGTGATTGGTGGAGTGCAAGCTGACGGTGAAGAAGTAATTCGCTTGCGCCAATTAGTACAAACACTGCAAGCAACAAAAAAAAAAGCACGACGACAACATGCTGCAGTGTTGGAAGTTCACCGTGCAAGGATGCAGGCCGTTGTAGATGAAAATGTGCGCCTCACTGCACGTGAAGCCAAGCTCGTAGAGCGTGAAAGGCGGGTCAGCACAGACTCAGTTCCACCACTCGATGTTGTAGTGGAACGTGCTACATACGGTGCAGACGAAGATACACCAGGCCCGAGTAATACATCTGAGTTTGTGCTGCGATTACGATCCACTTTTCCAAGTGCAGAAAGTACCACGTTGGATATTATGCGTGCACGTGCTGAGCGAGTTGAAGCAGAGCTTGGAAGTACTCGCACAAGCATGGAAGAATTAACAAACGTCATGCGTGCTTTGGAACTTTGTGCCAACAACGCTGAGGCAGAGGTGGCAGTGCTGACTACAGCTCGAATAGCCTTGGAGCAGACCATGACCGCAATGAGTGCTCAAAATATGCGGTTGGTCCAAAATCCTCAGAAGGAGCAGATGCTGCTTCAAGTGTGCAACATGAAGTTGACATGCAGCTTAGTGCTGAACGAGGCTAAGCAAATGTAGCGTGAAGTGAGGAGAGTGGCTGCGGAATTCAATGATGGCGGTCAACATTATTTTGGCTTGACCTCGTGGCCTCTGGTGGCAGAAATGTTCACCGATGATTTGCCAGTGTTTAGGGAGAATTCAAGCATCGATTGGAATGCCCGTCCAGACTTGGAATTCCAATATAATATCGAGCGCCAACGGTACGGGCCACCCAACCGCGATGGCATTATGCCACTAGTGTGGCCTTCCGTTCCAGATTTTGTACAAGATGGAACAACATGTATAATGTACCAAGAACCGTTTGGCCCCAAGGGTGGATGGAATCTTGGTACATGTGGCCATCTATACCACCCCGTGTGTCTCATTCCACACATGGTCACCAGAAAGAGATGTGCGCAATGCAAGGTTCCATTTCATGCACGACTGTACAAAATGTTTGGCCTTCAAGACCACATGCCTGCACATTACGAGCACAATGAGGAAAATTTATCGGGCATCGGTAATAGAGTACATTGGGGGTCCGACATGACATGGCTTTGGAAGTGGGGCTACGACAATCGACACCTCCCGGCAGGAACGGTGACTGGCATAGTGGTATACAATGGACGAGCGACGCCCAAGTGACAGAGGTGATCATGAGGGTGTTTGGAGACAGTGATCCAGGGCGTCGACTATATTTTGGTCAGATTGCCGGTGGACATTGGGACCTTGACCGCTCCATTTTTGTGCGTGCACCACATCCACAACGCATCATGTTTAACTCTCAAGGCCAGCCAGTCGGATTTGAGGGTGAATTGGGCTATGAGGAAGAAATGGCGTACATTGAAGACAATACCTTCCATGAGCCAGCCCTCGTGAATGACATTTTTTTCCCACTTACATAATAGATACAATATAGACGCATTTCAGCTTCTGACGACTTTGCAATCGCAACAAGAATTGCAGCAATTTTTGAGAAATAGCATAGCACGCGGCGTTGTAATCGAAGAAGTAGACTAGATTGTGTATAACCATTACAAAAAATATGAGGCCTCAACAAGGCCGTGAGTGCTGATTTTCGGGACCCGCGGGTGATATTACGGAAAAAAAGAAAAAAAAAAAAATCTTTTTTTTTTTGAAAAAAAATAATTTTTTTTTTTTTTTTTTTTTCCCAATTTTTTTTTTGAAAAGTGACGTCACGCTGATGTGGCGCTGACGTCAGCGCTGGCGTGGAACTTCGACCACGTCAGAATTTCAGTTTCTGGAGGGTTTTTTTTGAAAAAAAAACTCCGTAGTATCACTACGGGGTCCAGGCTTAACGGCCTTCCGGAGGCCTCATATTTTTTGTAATGTAGATAGATGTATAGAATTAAATCCCGGAAGTTGTACAAAGCGAACGTATTTAATTATGTAAAGCCTTTATTAGTTTACCATGTACTTCAATGGATTTATAAAATATGTACATTTATCGTTTTCTTTCCACTTCGTGTATTGTTGCTTCGCCTTTGTCTATTTTTGTAATCTATTGGACCTTTTGTAATAGTATAGAAGAATCTTGTATGCGTAGATGGTAGGTAAAAGAGTGTTCTATTTTATTTTTGGTGAAGCCCTAAAGTCCAAAGTCCATTTTTTGGCCCAAACCACCCTAAACCACCACTTTTGCTATGTTCACCTATGAATTAAATTTTCCAATTTTTTTTGGAATCGAACCAAAGGATCTTGTTCTACACTTGTCTTAGATGACGTGATAAAAAATTTGTGATGTTTGACCATATGGATTGAAACTTATTAGCATTCGAAGTGAAAGAAGCAAATTATTTTAAGAAGTTGCTAGGATTGCCTGCTCCACAAAAAAACCCATAACTTTTCCATTCCTAATCCAAATGGGATGAATGAAAGCCTCCCATTTAAAAGTAAATATAATTCAACTGGAAAAAAAATATACAAATTTGTATTTCATTTTTTTGTGGATTTTTTTGTCTACCCGGAGTCCTGGACCGCCCGATGTCCCGATCTCCCTTGTTTGAGGTTATTGTGGCCTACCCTTTGCTCCTAGGCACCGATTGGAATAGAAATTGTATTATGAATAAACTCATAAGTTTATCTATCATTCTATTTTATCATTCTTATGAAAAAAATTTCAAAATTTTCAGTAAAAAATGAGATCATAGGAGCCTATCGAAAATCCATTTTGTCCCTTGCAGAAAGGACAATGAGAGTATGTTACTTTAGGGGCTAAGAAATAAAAACAATGGAAATTCTTTACCAAAGCAAGAAATAATTAATAAATTATTTTAGTGCTTCATATTTGATGAAATCTCCTTTAAGTCTTTAGAATTAAACCAAAAAATAATTCATGTTTTGTAACTTTTGTTCTATTAGTTTTAATCTTTTTTTAGTTGGACTATTGATTGACTACTCCCTCATGTTTATTTTTAAATCCAAAGTTTACAAATTAAAGTATTGAACATTTAAACATTTTCCATTTTTTCTCAAATGGCATTATGGAAATCAAATGATCAAAGTCTAATATCTTGCAATTGCTAACTTGATAAAGTCACGCTACATGAAATTTATTTGAAAATCAATTGAAATAAATCACTTTATGAATGGCAATCCTATACTTGAAAGTCTTAAATTGAATAGATTCTAATTTTTTCTTTTCATTTCATTTCAAGAATAACATGGTGAAATGACAACTTGGAGGGTTTTTTTGCAATAATTAGCATAGGGCCTACATGGATTAATATTTTTGAATTTCTTGCCATATAGTCAATGTAAAATCAATTTAGCAACTTCTCTAATTAGAAATTCAATAACGAACTTTAATCCCTAGAATCCTAGATGCCCAAGTCATGTTTTGAGCTCCTACGAATTTGCTCTAAATTGAACAAAATGTCAACATTTTGATTAGGTGACTAGGTGTATCAATTAAAAAAAAACTGTAACCGTATAAATTCAAACAAGACATGTTACAAATCTCATAGGTTGCTAAAATACAAAAATATCACTTATAGAGTAAAAGATAATAATGTTTGAACATGAGGGTGTTAAAACTACAAAAATGATGTGAAGTCTTCCAATCCTCTTTTCAGTTTTCACAAGTCAAATTTACAAAGTTTTTGACCAGAAAAATATGAGTTTAAATTGCCTAACATATATAACCCCAATCAAATTATGGCTTTTAAAAATATACTCTATATATTTTTTTTTTTAATTTTAAAGGTCGCTCGTCCGTCGCCCGTCCAGCGCAGCCGTCCAGCGCTCCCGTCGACGATGCCCGTCCATCCATTTCCATAGTTTTCATCCTCTGTCAACGGTTCTCGTCCAGATTTCATCCTGACGGACGCCGGAGTTGAATCCTGACGTCCGTCCGGACATCCTGACGGACGGACAGGACATGACGGGGACAATCCTGAATGTGAGAAATGAAAGAAGCAATTGAAATTTTATTTTTTGGACAAAAAAACAAGATTGTTCTTCAAGCTAAAATCTGAAGATTGCCAAATAAATTTGAAGTACTTTCTTCAAACTCAACATTCTCTGGATTTTGATCATAAACAAATGTAAAAAGAGCTTGCCATGTGGCCTTACTATTGTTGCGGATGTTGTTTACTGCATGTGCCATTTCTACATAGCTATCTACAGTATGAACAGCTAAATTCAAAGAATACATCCCAATGCCCATCAATTGAAGTATACCTTCAGTAGCACCTGATGCAGCCTTTTCCAATGAGGAAAGATTCTTCACAAAATCCTCCCATTTGACTCCCTCCTCCTTTTCCAACCCTAACTTCACCAAGAGCCGCTTCCGAGCCTCTTGGACAAGGATCCTGCGTTGAGTATTGTACTGCAACTCTGCATTCGCTAGCAACTGGGAACTGAGGGACTTTTGTGACTATCTCAAGTTTATGTGTGTGGATCTCAAGTTGATTTGAGTGGATCTCAAGTTGATGTGCTGTGACTTGCTTCTCCAAATCAGAAACCTTAGCTTGGAGCTGGGCTTGGAGCTGGGCTAGGCCTTGGAACTTGGCTTCCAACTCCTTCAATCTCTTCTCAAAAGCCTTCATTGTTAAAATTTTGAATTTAAAAGTTAGTTTAAGAAATCCCACAATATTGTCAAGAACCTACAGCCACAAAAACCAAGCTAGGGTTCTACATAATTCTAGATATTCTTTCCTTAAGGCAGAATAAGACAAAATGGATAGTTGAAATTCAAACCTCGTTCTTAAGGAATTCGTCTGCATTGGATTCCCGGCATGTTTTGACCTGCTCTTCAAATCCAAGCTTCACTTCATCATCTTTTAAACAGACAAGTACATGGTTTGAAGCAACTCTCGTAAAGTTGAATACTATACTGGAGACTGGTATAGGAATATGCAATCTGTGACAATAAATCTCGGAAACCTGATAGCAGAGCTGCTACATTTCCGAACTCTCAGTTCTCAAGTCGAAACTCTTCCGAACGACCATTTCCAAGTTCATTGACAATTCAGCATATTGAAAAATAATCTTGCTGCCTTCAGGAGGATGTGATGGTGGAGTCACTGAAGAATCTTGCTTCGTATCACCAGCTTCTGACTCTACCGGTTTATTTGACCTTTTCTGAGTTTCAAAATCCATTTCACATTCAGAAAACAACTTTTGCCATAAAACCAAACCAAACCAAACCAAACACAATGGAAACAGCTATGACGAATTTCCCTGTAACTTAATCCAACACCTCACAACTAAAAGTAACACAACATCTAATGATATTCAAGTCACTATTCAAAAATAGAGATGCATAAGATATGTCTTGATTCTTCTAGAATAAAACTCACAAGAAAATGTTTGAAATGTCACAAGAGACCAACCTATCACTAAAGAATGTGCACAATCTAAACCTGATCTGCTGTCTACCAAACTCAACCATTCACAAAATAAGGTAATGCTGCAAACCTTCTTCTTATCCTTCTTCTTATCCCATTTTTGTTGACTTCGCTTTTTCTCCCCATTGCCAATGGAACCTGCCACAGGCAACAGCAGCAGTACCCCGTCAGCAACCGCCCGACATCGTCCTTGTGCCCTAAACACCCCACATCAATACGTAAGTCCTAATCTATTGCGATCGCCACTGACCTCCATAAAACTAGGGTTCCGCCTCACTTCTGTTATCCAAACAAGACTATCACTGCAGAGTTTTGAATCGAACATTTACAAACATTGCATATGCGAATACGCATGCTCTCAGCCCTAAACCCTGCTCTTCGGAGTGACCGTATCATGCTAAAACCAAAACTTAAGCAAATAGTAAAAAAAAGACATTCACATTTCATCAGCACAGAGAAGTTTTAATTGCAATGAATTAAGCTTCATGCAACACGTACCAACTGTAACCACAGGCTTTATAATAAGGCAACAAAATCGAATCGAGATTCACAAATTTCTAGGCAATCTAGTGAGCGCATGAATCGACTACTAAACCCTCATGGAACTAACGATGCAACTTTCAAACCCTAATGTACTAGAGGACCTTCCGCATATGGCGGATTCCGTAGTGTCGCATCCTACGCACGAATTAAGCTTCATGCAACACGTACCAACCGTAACCACAGGCTTCATAATAAGGCAACAAAATCGAATCGAGATTCACAAATTTCTAGGCAATCCAGTGAGCGCATGAATCAACTACTAAACCCTCATGGAACTAACGATGCAACTTTCAAACCCTAATGTACTAGAGGACCTTCCGCATATGGCGGATTCTGCAGTGTCTTGAGGGCCCGAAGGATGCTCTATCTTTTGGCAACATTGTTGGGCATTTTTTTCCTTCCAATGTCAACTCAAATGTTGTTTTTTCTTTTGTATATAGCAGAATATATTATTTTTGCATAGGTGTTTTACAAAAAATAACTGCAATTGCCTAACTTTTTTTTTCATTTAGAAATAAAAAAAACACAATGTGTACAATATTATTGAAGTGTTAAAAAAATTACTATAAAATAAAAGTAATTATATTTGCATAATCACATCTTTGACCATAGACCGATCCTTACCTTTACATCCATGTGAGCATCTTTACCTTCATATGCTCTATACTGTACGTGAAGGTAAGGATGCTCTATGAGTAAGGCTTTCCATAGACCAGCTTCACCAACTAAAGCAAGTGTAAGCCTAAGTCTATGTTGCTTTACGTTGGTTAAGTTGTAAGCCTTACCTTAAGGTAAGAAGTGAGGAAATTGCATTGCTTGGCACTTAGGGTTGGAATTAATTATAATCAAGTCTTGGTTGAGTAGTTGACATATAGTGGCTAATTAATTATAATCAAGCTAGCGTTTATTGACATGTAGTAGTTCAGTTACATTTTTTTTATTCATGTAAATAAAGTTATGCAAAGTATATATCACTTGTACTATATTAGTGCACTATTTGAATTTTGGGGATTTCAAGAAGAGGCAATTTGTCCTTTATGTGGCCATAAGGGTCACTTATTGAATTATAAGGAGATGTGAGGGGATTTATTTTCAAATGTTTACATAGGAAGGTAGTGGTGGTGACTATTATTCTATGGAAAAACAAATGGATTTTTTTTGTAGAGGTCCTTAAATTTAATTTTCATCATTACCATGAAAAGGATGTACACATGTGTTTCAATTTTGGGAACTAAGGTTTTTACATGGTTGTTTATACGAGATATAGATTGGGTACACAACTTCCATTTTTATAAGCCGTATGGTTTGAATCACACGAAATGCATTATGATGCAATAGAAAGTATTATAATTCATTTTAGTTTAGATGCTCTTACAACCCTTAAAGACAATCATCCATAAATATAGGTTCTACAAAATTGAACTCAAATAGATGGTGAAAAATGATTTTATAAAGAAATATAATTTATTTAATAATATAGAGCAACCTATCTAGGCTTGGAAAGTTTCAATAAATATACAAAATACTATTTATAAATACATGATGTCTTTTAAAGAAAATCAATCGATGTCCTCTTGTAAATGTTTTTTAGAGGTTACAATTGAGGTAGCATATCCTTTTGTAACACCGCCCCTTTGGAGAATACTAAACTAGTGGTGTTCAGAGGTGGCCCAATGATCCAATTTCAAAAAATTATTTTCTTTAAGTAAATACTAATTTTTCAAATTAATCAATGCGTGGGAGATGAAGAGGTCCTTGAGGCAAAGTATTTCAAGGATGTTGTATTAGGGGTCAATGTCCTATGACTTCCAAACTGAAAATTTAAAGCTTATTTGTATAGTCTCTAAAATTTACAAAACAATTGTATTCACTTTAGCTTCATGTGTTAACATTTTGATCAGATTTAGGCATTGAATAGTATAGCTGCAAATGCTCATCCGACACCCCCCAGTAAATATGATCTGGACAGCTAGTGGATGCAAATATAATGAAGGACACGGTTTGGATGGAGGCGATTGCCATAGGCAATTGCTATTAAGCACCCGCCAAATAGGGCAGACATGGTCTAGACGGCTAGTGGATGCAAATATGATGACGGATACAATTTGCATAGAGGTAAACAATTGGCGGTTGCTATTAGGTGCCTACTAGATAGGAAAGACATGGTTTGGATAGCTAGCAAATGCAATTATGACAATGGAAAGGGTTTGGATGGAGGCAAATGCCATAGGCAATTGCTATTAATCCTTAAAAGTCAAAGATTGTTTTCACCAAAAACACTCCAAAACTCTCATTTATAATACAAGTACCAAATTTTTGAATAAAAACAAAATTTGGACACATGTAAACATAGGATCCTGTATTGCGCTAGTTTGAGAAGATGTGGAAAAAATTTCAGAAATTCCCACCGTGTGGATTGCAAGATAGTAGCATTTGAATTGACAAAAATCTTTTTTTTGTCCCTACAAAACAACCAGGCAGCAACACTTCACAAGGTCACATTTGTATGAAAAAAGTGTCTAAAATGGTGGTGCTTCATTGGATTCATTCTTCAAGGCAAGTTGGCTATATGCTTGAAAAATTTCAGATCATTTGGAATTGTACAACATATAGAAAAAAAATAGTAAGTAGAAAGAAGTAGAGAATGATTCAAAATACAAAATTGTTAATAATTTTGTTATGGAATTGGAAAATAATGAAATTGAGTTAAATAAAGGACTTCAAAGTTTATTTTAGAGTAGAGGTTTCATAACTATCCACAACTAAAACTCCTCATAACTTTCATCTCATTAACCCCTAAAGGACCATCATGTAGTTTTTGGCAGTATAAAAAATTTGGGAAGGTACTTGTGACTGGAGATTTTCATATTTTTGGCTGAAATTTTAATAGAAGGTGGGCGCGAGGAGTACCTTTCATGTGCACTAAATTTCATGACATTTGGAAATAGGAGTCAAAAGTTATGGCCAAATATGTTATTTTTTCTGTAACTGGGCAGTCCGGGCAGATCAGAAAAAATCACTTTTTTCAAAAATAAAAAATTGAAATTGGTTTTCTAGAGTTAAGGTAAACCAGCCTATGACAGGCCAACTGTCTAATGCAGACATCTACATAACCCCCCATTACAGTCCATTTCAGATTTTTGCTTCTACAATTTAATTAGGTTGGTTAGTGGCCCACATTAGTGCATTAGGTGATTGTGATAGAATTAGTAATGACTGTCATAGGACACTTACACATTGTGAGTGTAAACTCATTATAAAGAGGGTTTTTTTATTCCTTTGTGTGATGGCCACATTAAAAATTCTTGTGGTTGTGTTAGGAAATCTGAAGACTGCATTAGGTGGTAAGATGACCATCATGAAGACATATTTTATTGATTTCAGATAGTCTACAGACTGTTTTGGAAAAATACTTAAAAAATTCATAACAAATTCCTACTTTGTCCAAAAACTAAAATTTTAACTGCTTCTTTCATTTCTCAAAGTTGTCTCTGCTAGAAAAAAATCTGATTTTATTTTGCTAATGGCAACATACCAAATCAATCATTCTGCCTGTCATAGGCTGGTTTACCTTATATATACATGAAAAGCTTTTAATCATTCCATTTTGACCAATGAATCAAAAGTTATGAGGATTTTTAGTTTGCGGGTAGTTATAGATTCTCTACTCTAAAATAAACTTTGAAGTTGTTTATTTAACTCAATTTTTAATTTTTTTTGAAATTTTTTTTTCATAGGATGTAGGTTGTTTATTACAACTTTACAACCATCGGGATTTACATTTTTCAATTCCATAATTAAATTCTTAACAATTTAGTATTTTGGATCATTCTCTACTTCTTTCTACTTACTATTTTTTTTGTATATGTTGTCCAATATCAAATGATTTGAAAAATTTTAAGCATGTAAAGAACTTGCTTAGGAAAAAGAATTCAAAGATGCACCACCATTTTGGACATTTTTTCATACAAATGTGACCTTGTGAAGTGCAGCTGCCCTGTTTTTCGCAGGGACAAAAAAAAGATTTATGCCAATTCAAATGCTAGTATCTTCCAATCCGCATGGTGGAAAATTCTGAAATTTTTTCGACATCTTCTAAAACTAGTTTACTATAAGATCCTACGGTTACATGTGTCAAAAAAGTGTTATTTTCAAAAATTTGGTACTTGTACTAAAAATGGCAGTTTGGGAGTGTTTTTGGTGAAAACATAGTCATAGAACTTTAGGGGTTAATCAAAATGGAATGATTTAAAGCTTTTCATGTATATAGAAATCCAAAGAACCAATTTCAATTTCTTAATATAAAAATAAGTGATTTTTAAAGAAGTTTTTTTGTTGCCCAAGCTGCCCACTCAATAATGAAAACTACATATCATACAATAACTTTTTGACCATTTAATCTAAAGTTATGAAAATTGTTGGACCTTGAAGCTACTCTTTGGGCACATGTTATGTGAAAATTTAAAATAAAAAAAATAAAAATTCTATTTGTAGTGAGTTGCCCAAAATTGCTATGTTGCCAAGAAATGCATTTTGATATTTTAGAGGTTAAGCACCTGCCAGATAGGACGGACATGGTCTAGACGGCTTGCAGATGAAAGTATGATGAGGGGCACAATTTGCGTAGAGGTAAATAATTGGCAATTGCTATTAGGTGCCTGCTAAATAGGGCGGACATGGGCCGGCATGAAAAACGACAATTTAACTTATAATAGAAAGACAAAATCTTAGTGTCGTGTACAGTATAAGGATTCTTGTTTTTCTTTGTATTTTCATCTTTTAGTTTGTACATCCTACATATCTATTTATATATTTATATAGTTGATTTGAATTATTTATATAATTATCTTGGATAAGAATCTTTCCTTTTAAACCCCATTGTTTTGGTGCTCCAGTGCAAGGAGTTTCATCGATCTTGTGTTTTTTTCTCAAACTCTGATTCCTTATCTTGATGCATTGCACACACTTTGCGATTGTGAACACTAAGGTCGGACCACCTATACCTAATCACTTAACCTCATGTGGCACAGATGGTGAGCAATTGAATGCGATGTAGTTTTTTCCCGTCTAGGAAGATAGAAAATACTAAGATTGCGAAATTTTCAGAACTTTTTTGCAAAACTGAAATTTCTGTAAATTTTGGTAGCCAAAAAGTGTTTCAAACCAATTCCCAATCACTAGAGTCTTCCAATTCTTATCACTCAAGAACTAGCTTCCTGTTATCTATTTTCTTGTTATTTTTTGCATACTTTAGGACATGTGTCATGATCTGACTAGTCCTAAAGTTAAAAAAGAGTAAAAAACACATTACAAGCCTTGACTGGAAATATGGGCACTATCGGTTGGAAATTGGTCCCTGGTTGGAAATGGGTGGTCTGACCTTAATACATGAGCAAGTTCGTATTCAAGAGGTTCTCAACCAAACTCCAACAAACCCCAGTTTTGGTGCTCCAAGAAGTTTTATCCTGTGCTTTTCTCAAACTTTGACTCCTCGTCTTGTTGCATTGCACACACTTTACGGATGGTGAATTCTAATACATGAGCAAGCTTGCATTCAAGATGTTCTCAACCAAACTCCAACAAACCCCAGTTTGGTGCTCCAAGCAGTTTTATCTTGTGTTTTTCTCAAACTCCAACTCCTCGTCTTGCTGCATTGCACACACTTTACGGATGGTGAACTCTAATACATGAGCAAGCTTGCATTCGAGATGTATGGAGCCTTGATTCATAGAAAGCAAAAGCCTCCCCGGCCCTTGCCTTGAAGTTCAAGAATGTGATGCATCCCTCCCTCAAGTGAACCAGCAAATCCACAGAAACATAATCTGAGTTGAATTTATACACTGAAAATCATTCCTCACTTCACATAAATACTCGCTCAGCACAAGAGGCACTAATCCTCAACCAAGGCTGCTGCTGCGCCCCCGCACCTTCAACTGAAGAAGACGAAGGCTCCTCTCTAATAACACTGGACCTCAACTCCAACCCTAATTCCACCTTCATACTCTTCCCGACCTGCTGCTGCTGCTGCTCCTCCTCGCGGGCGCCATTGCTTACCGAATTTCTCACAGGAATGTGCACCTCCCCGTCCGGACCCCAGGAAGACGCGCGCGGCCTCTTTTGGTGCCCAATCGAGGGAGAAAGTGTCGTCGCGGGTTGTTGCGAGCAGGACGTCGTCGCGGTTTTGTTGTTGTTGTTGTTGTTGTTGAGGGAGACGCCGAAGAGCTTCGTCGTCGACTTGGAGGATTCGACTTCGGCGGCGGCGGCGACGACGAGCTTGTGGGAGGCGATCTCCCGGAGTTTTCCGTCGAGGAAGGAGAGAGTGGAAGCTTTGGGAGTGGCGGAGTCGGAGCGGCGCGTGAGGAGGTTGATGCAGGACGCGGATTCCATTGATGGAGGTCGTAGACGCGGGTTCGGGAGGGCGCCCGGGGTGGAGCGCAGGGAGTTGAGTTCGGAGCGGCGGGCTGCGGCTTCGATTTGCTCGGAGATCGTGGAGTTCAACTTGTGGTCGGTGAGGCTGTGTAACCTGAAAGAATCAATCGACACACAAGTTAGAGTCTCATGAGAGGCGAATATAACAAACGGTCTACAGTACCGATTTTATTCCCACTTAAGAAATTGTGGATACCACAGGGATTGGTTAGCACATGGAGCTGAGTTTTGGACAGCTTGTGCTACTTGTGAAAATCACGTTTTGGATGTATGAACCGCCGACTAATCTGAAAGAATCAATCGACACGCAAGTTAAGGCCTCAAATCTGGCTATGTAGCAAAAGTTCTACCAGTTTTTTAATGCACTGAAGAAATTGTGAATACCACAGTGATTGTTTAGCACATGGAGCAGAGTTTGGGGCTACTTGAGCTGCTTGTGAAAATTCCTATCGGGACTACCGGACAATGAGAATGGATGCGGGATTCGGATTCGGATCACATTGAGCAGTTTGTGCTATTTGTGCAATCACAGTTGGGACCACTGGTTATGAGGATAGATGATGGATCCCGAGATTGTCTTGGGATTCGGGGAAGACATGGGAATGCGTGCCTTAAAGGGGAGCTAGCAACTACTCCCCTAGCGATAATCTCGGGAGGTGTGCTAATTTATTCCCGACCAGGCCCCGTGTGGAGGAGTTACAGCAGGTCCTGTGCACGAATGTGGATTACCCTAATTCTGCCCATTCATGTGAGTCAGAGGTGTGAGATTGTGGAATTGGCAGAGATTTGGGAAGGTGAGCTAGCTCAATAAGTTACCTGCTCAAAGGACTGGGAAGCTCTTGCAAGGAGACTTTGGACTGCTGCTGTAGAATGACCACGAGGTCATCGTAGAGCCTTCGGAGGCGGGATAACTCCAGCAGCAACATGCGGTTGTCGTGGCGCAGTCGCTCATTTTCGTCGGACATGAGCGTTGAAGCGCCCTGGGGCAGGAGAATAGTGCTGGGAGACGACAACGGAGATGGGAACGGGGACCAGGCTTGCTCTTCGCCGGAGTTCGTGGGCGAGGTGGACTGGCTGCCGGGCGCATCGGAAGTGTTGCCGGATCCATATTGCGAGGATTTGCGTCTGTGAATCTCGCACAGAAGCTGCTTCTCGCCGCGTCGGAAGAACTTGTTCGCGAATTCCCAGTGGTCCGGGACTATCTTCCGGAATCCCTGAAACCGAACCACAAAGTGAATTAGACAATCGTCAAGTCAGTACGAAAACAACACATATTGCAATGCTATCTTCACCTTGAGCTGGGAATGGGAATCCAGACTCTCGACTAAGTTGTAATAGATGGCAACCAAAAGCTCAACGCTCCACTTGAATCGGTAATGACTCAAGCAATTGACGATGGTCTCTTAAGGCTCGACATTGATTTCAGCAGCAATCAGGCACTCTACGACCCAGGAATTTGACACATGCTACTCGTGATCTTACAACCATGTGAACATTCTCTTCTGCATTCACGGAACCGAATAGCTCTCCGAAAGCTCTTTTGTCCATCCCTCGATTACTCTCACAAACGCGCAGCTCCATTCTCGGCATTTCGGAGTTCTCAAGCTGAAATGTAAGCTACTAGGAGAGACGGCCAACCTGCTTCGCATGCTGAGCTACAACATCCATCTCCATCGATTTGGTCACAGATCACTTTCAAACCTATTCGTGCAGATGAGTTCTATCGTGTCCTAGATATCACAGGTGCGCATTATATCGGTGACGATGCAGCTAGCAATTCTCATTACCACAGCAGAGATTGAAGGTGTACTTCAAGATTTCTACAGTGGCACGTGACATCCTGATTCGTAAGTTTACAGGTTCAGCTATGATTCCGCACCCCAAGTTGCCTGGCCGGCATTTCGATAGACTCGAATTTCTCTGTTAAGTTATCATTGACAGCACACTCATTGCATTGAGCTTGGAGCTTGCCCTTATTTGACTGGAACCACAGTCACTTACATAGGTATTAAGCTGCCGCACGAAGCTGGAGAAATTGTTGTGCTTGAAGTAATTGGGCAGCAAGTCGCGGGCGAACTCGGGCGGTCGCCAGACCACGAAGGTGGTCTCGTCCTCACCCCACGACACAATGTCATCGGTGGCGGGGTCATCCACGAGGTGATACGTCTTCGTTAAGAAGGGCGCAGGCACAGTGCGGTGGCAATCGTAGGTCAAGAGACTGGCGCCCTCGGTGCAGCTGGTATCCAAAGACAGCGACATCTTCTTCTCTCCCGTTTCCCAATTTTCTCAATGTGTGTAGGTAATCTCTCTCCCAACAATCAGTCGACGACCTCAAACCTCGGCGGTAACCGAGGCGATGGTGGAATAATGCTCCTCGGAACCGACCGCGGCATGACCCAGCTGCTTGGGCGGTGCCGGCTTATAATAATTTCTCCGCGTCATTGCATTAGAATGTGAGCGATCCAAATGCAGATTGTATGTCGCCGCCTCCTCTTGGCCCTAAACAGGTACAATGTCACAGACAGAATCGGCGCAAGGTAGCTTCACTTACAGATGTGTCTCTCATGCCAAGCTTCAGCAACAGCTCACTTCGGTGCGCACTTCGCGTTGCAACCCTGAATGAGAGCCCTAGCCTGTCTCCGACTGATGTGTGTATGTATATGTGCCAAGAACGTGATGAAGACAACCGCAGCGACACACGAATTGTTATTCAACCTGCTGTCTGTCTAACAATTGTTCCACTGCTGCTACACATCAAACTCGCAATCTCTGGAGAGCATTAATGTACGTACTACACCCCCGGCCGTTCCATTTTGGGGGTGAAAAAACACCATACCGGACTTCGCTTCCATCACTCAATGTGCACCGTGCGCTACAACCAAGGTAAGATCCTGGTCTTCTCAAACACTCGTTTTTCCAGCTCACACTGATTTGCATACGACGTACAGTACCAATTAGTCTCTACCCACCACCAGCTGCAGCTGCGATTGTAGTATCTCCTCTGGAAGCTTGGCCGAGTCGGGATGCATGCCCATCACCTGCTTCACCACCACTCAGAGCATCATTCGCGGGACGAAGTCCATGAGTTTCTCATGATACGACACCGGGAGTGGTGAGTAACTTCTTCGTTCTTCGTCTTCGTGTAAGTTAAACTCCTGTGAAAAGGCAGACAGGCAGACAGGGAGCTCAAGGCACAAAGCACAAGGCGCTGGGTTAGAGGCCGGCTACGGGGATTGAGATGACGGAGGGAGGGAGGGAGGAGGCCGATGCAAGGAAAGGAGAGGAAAGGAAAGGGAAGGTCGGAAAGGAAAAGAATGCAATGAGAAGCTCCTGCTGCTACTAGTGTGTTGTTGCTGCTTCTGCAGCTTACAGCAGTTGACCAACCATCCTGGTGCGTAGGAAGGGGGTGGCAGTGAGTTGCAGGCGCGCCAGAGAAGTGTTCTGTTGTGCTACTGCTTAGGAGTAGAGCTGTTGCAGGAGCAACTGCAGCAGCAGTGCAGCTCATGAGTGGAAGCCTGGCGCAGCTCCAGACACCATTAATGCGGCGTTGCAGGGGCATTTACTGGCAAAAGGTTCCCCTCCCAGCAACCATTCCCTCATGGCCGGCCTCATCTGTACCTTTCACGGCCTCACTCTCTTCTGTTGCCTCCCTTCTTAAGTCTTTCTGCATGTGACATCCCAGTGACGAAGTGCCGGCCTCCTCTCAGGGTTGTACTTGAGCCGGTAAAATGGCTGCATTGCTCCACTGGGATGGATGAAAAAAAAACAATTGTGAACCCCTACAAAGAGGCAAATGGAAAAGATGGCAATTGAATTATATTTTTCTGACAAAGTTTGAATTTCTTATAAATCTTTGACAATTTTGTGGTCCAAATTGCACACAAGAGGCACTAGACCCCCAATCAACCAACCAACATATTGTACATCCATAATGGTCATGTAACTCACCTAAAATAATCACAATATTTTTCTTTAAATGGGTAGTATCTGTTGCATTAAAATATTAATCTCTATATTTGATAGGTATACATCCAAAAAGTATTAGAAGTTCCTCCTTGTCACAAATGTATTCCATTTTTGTCACTCAAAGTTTGATTGTGATCACTATTCATCCTTTTTGAGTCTCAAATCTCTATTATTCAAGGATGGATTTTTTTGATCCAATGATAGATTATAATGAACCCATTCCTAATTGCATAGAATGTAAAAACTATAGAATTATAGACAAATTTTGAGAATATGAGTCCTTCTTGACTCTTACTTAACACCTACGTGCCTAAGGGCTCTATTTGAGCCTTTGGAAGTGCTTTTAAGATAACGTAAAAAGGCATTGTAAAATAAATAATCCAATGAAGTTGGAAATTTAAGTAGGATCAAGTAGGGAGTAATAAACTAGCCAAATCATTAGTAATCGACAATCACGTGAAGACTAGATCTTTGAAGATAGTGTTTTGGAGACCAAATGAATGATGAGGCTTTGTTGTCTACCAAAAATAAAAGATATTTTTTGGGGGGGTTTAGTGTACAATGAAGAAACAAAATTTTGATGAAGGAAAGTACATATCTTATTTCATGTCTCCTTTCCTTACATCTCCATAATTCCAATGTAGACATATAATAAGTATGATTGCATTCCAATAGAAATATATGTGTGAAAAGGTAATAATTACAACAAAGTAATATATTATATGCAGAAGTATCCTATTTAGAAAGGATCCAAATCTATTATATACCAAAGCTTGATATCTTTTGGGCCCTACTCCAAAGAAACACACACTATTGAAAGGTTTCTAGTGAATATTCTATTATCCTTTGACAATGAAGACAATGGGGATGGAATCTCAAAGACAATGCTTTAGATATAAGTCTTCTTCAAAAGAACTTTTCAACACTTTTTTTTCCCATTATGATCATGCGACTAAGAGTCACTTCTAAAAACTTCTTTGTCAATGACAAAAACACTTTTTCAACGACTTCTCAATCAATGACAACAAAGAGCCAATTATTACTCAATAGTAACTATTTATTTGGCATTGTCAATTTTTATATATATTGATTGCCTAATTGGGAACTTGTTTAGCATTTTTATACTTTAAAATGACATAAATTCAATCAATTGACAATAAAATTATCCTTAGAAATTTTCAATATAAAATGTGGTGAGAAATAACAATACAAATAAAAAATGAGAGGTGTAACAATATCTTTTACAATACAAAGCTATAACTAAGGCAAATGACTTTTGTCAAATTTAAAAACCTAGCTATCACGCTTAGGCCATCATTATAGATTTTTAATCATAAAATTTGTATTGGCGAGGTGCTAATACAATAAACTGAAAAATTTATAATGGAATTTTATATAAAATAACTTTTAATACTTTCTACAATACTTTTCCTCTTGAGTGGTATTTAGGATTTATTTTTCAATTTCCATTTACAATCTTATGTCAAAAATTCATTTTTGACAACTTTTGGATCGGTGACTTGTATAAGTTACTTTCAAATATCTAACTCATTTTTATTCATATTTTATAGAATCTTGTCAAATCAGATTATAAAAATTGAATAGTTTGATTTTTTTTTTAAATGTTCACAATCAATACATTAATCTAATGTTGTACTATAAACGTATGTATTGTACTATAATTGTGATTAATCCATATATAATACCCATATCAAAGTTTTTTCTAGTTTGGGTTGGAGGGGGGGGGGGGGGGGGGCAAATCAAATGTCCTCTTTGTATTTTTTTTACTATTTTTTCCTCGTATTAAATCAACGGCATTGGAAGGAGGGGGGGGGATTTATTTCGACTAGATTATTGTCTAAGATTTTTTTTTAAGTGGGGGGAGGCAAGGGCAAATTTTTTAGTAGATAGTTTAGCACATTTCACTTTACTTTCTTTTGACAAGTTTAAAAAAAGGAGTTGAGTGTTACTACCCTACTTTATAAAAGGATTTTTATTTTGTTCCTTTTACAATAAAGTAGAATGGCTTGCCTCTATAAATGAATTGAAAAAAATTTATATGCAATTATAAGAGTGTTGCCTAAATAGCCTATAAAGACCACTATGGCGCCTTCAAAATTGGCAAAAATAAATCATTAATAGCCATATCACTCATCTAATATTGTTGCCATGATATTTAATAATACACCATCAATTCTTTTTTGGTATCACACATTCATTGCAACTTGTTATGTTATAACACTATCTAAAATATAGAAGATAATATGTAGTCATTAAGTCACTCTATGACCATCATTCAAACTTTGATTTGTGCCATATTTACAACTAATTGTAACCCAGTTTCATTTATTTACAACTAAGTGTAATGAGTTTACATTAAACATATAGCCTAATGTATGAGCAAAGTTGGGTCTACAATATATGGCCTGCTGGAAAATAGCTACCACAACATTGACTTCCATCTCCACTATAGTAATGATTATCTTTCAATTTTAATTGAAAAATGATGCAATACAAACTTATGTATCATGATTTTAGATACATCTATTCAATAGAAACCTGTAATGATGCTTTCTTTATAGTCTATTTAATAAATTTGTAACATTTTTTTAAAACATACAATGGTCATCAAATATGAAAATCATCCAAATGCTTTAACCACTAAATGACCAACTATAATTGTGGTTATGTAATCAAATGTTGTTTCCTACATTGGATATTAAGCTTTTTTAAATTGTAAAAACATCAATCTTATTTTTCCTTCCACATCAATTGTAGTTCCAATAGGAATCTCTAGAATGAAAGTGTAAAATATAAAACTAAGAATTTTTAATTTTTAATTTATTTAAGGTAAAGTCCATTTGATTAAAATGTAAAAACACACCAAGAGAAAAAAAAAAACATCAACTAAGTCAAGTAATTATTACTATATCAAATATCTCTAGTAAAATTTTATTGAAAATCTCCTAAAAGGTCATTATTTTTAATCTTATGTCTAAGAGTATATTTAAAAACTACTTAAAACACCAATTTTTCTGGTAGTGTGAATTGATACCTACGATTGACTTCTTGGATTTTGGAAAATAAAATTTTAAAACTGAATAAGCCAAGGTATATGGCTTCAAGTTTGTTATTTGAGGCTTTAGAACATTGATTAATTAGCTATAATACCATGGTAATTTAGCACATTGCTTGTAAAACCATGATTTGATTTAAAAGACATATTTTTAAGTGTGTGCATGATTTAGTGGACCACTTTTCATATTACAATGTTTTTTTCAATAAGACCTTTGTATGGCAAGCCAAATTGTAGATAGTTCACTACACCATTGTAGCTATAAATTTAAACACACAATTTCAACTTGAATGCAAAGGCAACTAACTACATAATTATTTAAAAGGTATCTTCTTTAAATAAAGAGCTATAGACTTTTAAGTTGAAAATTTGGTTTAGAAAATTCTATGTAGTATTTTATAAAAGTCATTTTATTGAAAAGAACATTTTTGTTATTATGTTAGTGACTCATTTTGTGTTGCAGTATGGATTGAAGAACCTAAAAATTGTATTGCTTTAGTTGATATTGATCTTTAAATAGTAGTTATAGACTTTTGAAGAGGCTGAATTAAATCATATTTTCAAAAGTCCATAGAAGAGTCAAAACAATGTATTTCCCCCCCAAAAAAAAATTTGGAATCCTAAATATGACTAGAAATTGTCAATGGGCTTCAAACCAACATTGAAGATTGGATACATATTGAATAGTTGGTTTTTTAAAGATTTAGGGTACTAGAATAAGTGGATGATATCATTAGGCATTTTGGATAGGGCATGTCATAGGATTTTAAAAGGATCCTTCTTAATGCTTATCCTACAGCACTATGTCTCTTTTTCCAGATTATTGTGTTCATGCCATTTTTAACTACTTCTGGACTAAACATCCAAAGATTAGGGGATAATAACATTGTGAAATCTCCTAATGTTTGTATAGATCTCCCAATGACCATCGTGGGATCACCTGATTATTAATTTTGAACTTTCAAAAGTCCAGAAGTAGTTAAATATGGCATAGTTTACTGTTCACTTTCCTTATGCAAGGTATTTTTGGCTAGTCTTGTAGTGTCGTAGTGATTTATATGGATATGGACTTCCGCTACATTTGGCCCACTCAACCATGCAAATACCCTTTTTTAACGTGCTTCAATAAAAAAATTATGTAATACATGACAATTTTACTTGATATATGAATTAATTGGAGTTGAATTTGACATTATAGAATTAAGCAATGAGCTTGAATAATGTTTGTCATTGTATTTGATAGATTGACAAATTTCATTTAGGTATACTTTTCAATGCATATTTAAAAAATAAAGCAATTCTAAAAATACCAATCTAATATATTTTTTAAAGAGTTTGAAACAAAATTATGGAAGTTTCGAAGATATAAAATCCAGACTATAAATATATAAAAACTACATTAGAAATTATTTTAGAAAATCCTAAATTTTTAAATTTTTAAATTCTCAATTAAATGACTACTACTTGCCTAAGTTGCCTTCAATTTAGTACTCTCTCCGTCCCCAAACCATCTTCTTTTTGGCCTTAATTTTTTGTCCCAAAATGATCTTTATGTTGCAATTGTAACATTGCAAATCAGTCAAATTTGGCTTTTGATTGCTATTTAGGACCAATAAAACAACTCCAAGTAGTAGTTCTCCGTCCATCCATACAATCATCAATCAAAAGTCAAATGAAATGATTGAAGGGGTCAATCAAAACTATTTGTTCTTATTTTTTGCATTTCTTTGAGTGTTGTCCGATTAAAGGGATGAAGCTTGGAGAAGCACAATTGCATGTGAGCCTAGAATTTTAAGCCCATGAGCCTAGGCTTCTATGTTATAGGTACTTATGTCATAAGCACCTTCCATAGTTATAGGATATTTATATTATAGGTGCCTATATGAATTATGAAAGATGTCTATGTTGTAGGTCCCTGTGTTATAAGTAGGTTCCATGGTTATATGATGTTCATACTAACCCCTAAAGTTTTGTGACTATGTTTTCACTGCAAACGCTCAAGAACTGCCGTTTTTAGTACAAGTACCAAATTTTTGAAAAAAACTTTTTTTTGACTCATATAACCATAGGATCTTGTAGTATGCTGACTTGAGAATATGTGGTAAAAATTTCAGAAATTTCCACCACGTGGATTGCAAGATATAAGCATTCAAAATCACTAAAATCGTTTTTTGACCCCTGCAAAAAACCGGGCAGCTGCACTTCAAAAGCTCACTTTTCTATGAAAAAATGTCCAAAATGGTGGTGCTTCTTTGGATTCTTTTTTCTAAACAAGTTGGCTACATGCTTGAAAATTTTCACATCATTTGGAATTGTACAACATATCGGAAAAAAATAGTAAGTAGAATGAAGTAGAGAATGATTCAAAATACTAAATTGCTAAGAATTTAGATATGAAATTGAAAAATGCCAATCCCAATGGTTGAAATGTTGTATTAAACAATCTACATCCTATGATTTTATTTTTTTCAAAAAATATTGAAAATTGAGTAAGATAAAAGACTTCAAAGTTTATTTTAGAGTAGAGATTCCAAAACTGCCCGCAAACTAAAACTCCTCATAATTTTTGACTCATTGGTCAAAATGGAATGATTAAAAGCTTTCCACGTGTAAATAGCTCTGGAAAACCAGTTTCAAATTTTTGTTTCTGAAAAAAGTGATTTTTTTTATCTGCCCTAACTGCCCGGCTGAGAAAAAAAATAACATATTAGGCCATAACTTTTGACTCGTATTTCCAAATGTCATAAAATTTAGTTCAAATGAAAGGTACTCCTCGTCCACAACTTCTATTAAAATTTCAGCCTCAAACTTGTAAATCTCTGGCCACATGTACTTGCCCAATTTTTTTATGTTGCCAAATTCTGCAGGCTGGTCCTTTAGGGGTTAAAGATGTCTATGTTATAGGTACCTATGTTATAAGTACCTTCCATGATTATAGGATATTTATATTACAGGTGCCTATATTATAGGGACCTATATTATAAGCACCTTATATGGTTACGGGGTACTTATGTTAGAAGTATGCATGTTATAGACCCGTTCAATAGTTATACAATACCTACTTACACCTAGGCTCAAGGCTCTCATTTCTAGGCTTATTTGCTAGCGCCGTTGCTTTGGGAAGCAAAGGTCCACATATGGATTCAGGCCTATACCAATTGCTTTAAATGACAACCTCACATTCAACAACGAAGAGCTTAGGCCCATATTAACTGCCACAAAATGACAACCTCACACTCAACAACTAAATGCCCACATGTACTCCTTCAAAATGCCCCCCAAATTCCACTTTATAGTACACCAAAACAATACTTTGAAAATGACTCCAAAAGTCAAAGTTGTAAGTACAATGCCATGAGTGCACTCAACTCTATTTATAGTGAAAAACAATTTTTTTAAATGTTACTTTGAGCCTTAATCCATAACATTTTGTCCAGCATAAAGATCATTTGGAGACGGAAGGAGTACATATTTCACGACAAAAGACATAAATTTTATTCTGATCAAAGCTTTATTATTGTTTTAAATGGTTTCTTGAATTAAAAATTATCTTTTCAATTAACTCTTAAAGGATTAAAGTGTATTATGGAGAAAAAAAATTATAACATTTTTACAAATAGAGCATAGCCATATATGTATTTTATTCACCAAAAAAAATGGATCTTCGTTTAATATTTCAATTTGTCATACTTTGATCACATTTTTAGCATGTCAAACCACTTTTAAGATAATAAATGTATCAAATTTGCAATTATAATAGTACAACTTATATATTTAGATGACTTCAACAAGGCAATGCAACTTCTTTACAATTGGTTCTTGAAACATGAATTTTTTTTACCTTCTTTTTTAATAATAGACTTAGTCCTCGTTTGCATTGAATAATTTGAAATTTCTAATTAAAAAAATACAATTTGACTATTTTGAATACTTTAAAAATATTGATAGTATTTTCCACCTATTATTTTTAAATATTTTTTGCAATCGGTACAACTACCATAGTACACTACATTGTCCCAATCACTCCACCTTGATTTGAATCATTGGTAGTATAAAGAAAAGTTTATGTTGTGCACTGGCCTACATTAATTGCATTATTTATGCATTGAGTATGTAGGTTCTTCTTATAAAATTGAAATGCAAAACAAAAACTTGAAATGGAAGCAACAAAAGTAAAATGTATAATTCAAGTCCATGATTGATTATTTTTATATCATTTAGAATGCATTTTCACCTATTCTTACATCCACATTCTACAATAATTTTTGGTCCCATGTGCTAACCTTTTGTGTCTCTTCATCAATAGTGCATTAAGTCTCTAGCACATTGAATCATCTCCCCTCATCTAGGATGCATTAAGTCATTACTATTTGGAGTTTTCCTTCATTAGGTTAGGTCTTTTCCTTTTTCTGTATGAAGACTTTTTAAATACAATATAAATTTTGGACATTTTCAATTTATTAATTTAAAACAACAAGTAGGATTTTGCTATTCTCTACACTATTAGTGGTGCTTGACTAGAGGTCTAGGAGACTAAGATTTTAATAGTTTTGAGATGAAAATTTGCAAAATGTTGTCATATGGAAATCATAGCTCCAAAAGAATTGGTGAAAACTAGTTTGGAAGAATACAGTGAATTTCTTGTCATTGATACAATTTTGTGCCCTATCATGGAGAAGACGTAGAACAAAATTTTGGACAAGATGCAAAAGTGATGTATGTGGCATATGCTATTGTGAAGAGTTTGTGTAAAGATTTTTTTGGACTATTGTATGACGTCATCACACAATGTGATAGAATGTCTAGGGCATGCAACACATTTTTTTAATTTTTGTTTCAATATCGGGAAGAAACCAACTCATCTATAGCATCAATAAGTTGTAGATGGTGCATAAATTCATAGCGTGAGGGGGCACAATGAGAGATTTGACAACTAAATTTCAACTTTCATGTACTAGGCCCAATTCCAATCTCAAACATTGAATCTTTGAAATAATGCACATATGCAAGAATGCATTCTCCACAAACATCACAAAAAAATCAAGGGTGAATTTGAAGCACAACATTTTTATAAAAAATTGGCAACAAAATATGAAACTCATCCAAGAACAAGATGTGATGAAAGAGCACAAATTTTTCAATGTTGAATGGACCACAAAAAACAATTTATAGAATCAAATTGAAAAACACTTTCTTTGAGAAAGATCTAATAAACATAAGGCAAGAGCTCTCCACCCAAAAGTTGGATTTGTTAGATTCATTGAATCACTAATAAAACTTTGAACCGTTTCAAAGCCCACTTCTTCCATGCATGCATATAAGGGGTGCTAAATAAAATTATAAAAATTACACAATTTTGCTTTTATGATATTTTTAATAACTAAAGTCCCAAAGTTCTAAAGTCCCTATGAAGGATCTTGGGATTTTAGGTAGGCTTGTGTGATTTCAATTTTTGACATGATTTTTTGCATTTTTTTTAATATAAGAAATCCAATTGGCTTTTTGGAAATATGATTTTTTTTTCAATCAGTGCTTGGTAGAAAAAGTTATGCCACATGAAGTCTAAAAAGCAACTCAATGGTAGTCCCCTCCCAAATATAAAAAATAGAATTTTTTTAAAAAAACTTTTTTAAAAACTTTTATATTTTTTTCTAAATTTGAAGCTTTGATTCGTTCTATTTGGACTAGTCATGAGAAAGTTATGGACAATCTTGTCTTTCAGGCAATCTAAGCATTTTTTTGAAAAAATAACCCATAGATTTCATTTTTGAATGCAATTTTCACAATTTTTCAAAAAAATTGTTAAACATGGTTAAGTTTTCTTCTTAGAACAATCTCACTACTAGAATTATTGTGTTTCAATTCCATCTTAGAACTGTTATTGGTTTAGTTTTTCCTTCAATATTTAAAAAAAATAGCACAATAACAAATCATAGTATAAATTGGATGGTGCTACAAAATGTGCTTGTCATTGCTATATTGTGAGAACTTCATTTAATTTAATTGTTTAATTTTTTGAATTTAGCATATAGTTAGTTCATATGTTACTTATAAGATTAGTGCATAATGGCACTATGTTATACATATTAATATGTAGTACTTGCTATAGTTACAAAACATAAATACCTTTGATGATAAATTACAATTCATGTTGTGAATTGTGACTTGGTTAGAAGTTGGCCCAATCTTGCAAACAAATGTGTGTCTTTTGAAAAAAATGTAATAGTCTCAATTTGTACAAACTATACTTGCATAATTATAAAGATAAAATAAAATAAACAATAAAAATATGAATATATTAATAAATACCAATAACATTAAAAAGATTCAAACCAAAAATAATTATTTTCATTTCAACTCAAATATTTATCAAAATTATACATTATTTAATAGTATTTATTACAATAAGTCAATTTTAAAAGTATTTGAATATTCAATTTTTTTCTTCTTAGGACATTGTATAGTGTTAGATATAAAACAACAAAATTGTGCCAAGCTTCTTGGTACAAGACGTAGTACATGCACTTGAGCATACCATAGTGTGACATGGCTTTTGTCTTTGCAATAATGAAAAAATTATTGAACAAATAGTGAGATTGTTCTAAAAAGAGACATTTGAACACTAGTTTGCAATTTTATATGACTTTGACTGCCATTTGTAAAAAATAATTGCACTATAGAATTTGAAATTAAAATTCAATGTGTTGAAGAACTGAGTTGAAAGTCTAGGGAAAAAATTCAAAAAACACACACTACATTTTTATTCTTTAAAAATTGTTAAGTAGAAGTAGGTCCAAGATTGAAAGAAAACATAATCGTTAATAGCTCTAAGATGGAGTTGAAACACTATAATTCCAACAATGAATTTGTTCTAGCAAACAAACTTAACCTTGTCAAAATAGTAATTTTTGAAAAATTGTGAAAATTGCATTGAGAAATGAATCCTACAAGTTATTTTTTCAAGAAAATGTTCAAATTCCCCCCCAAAACAAGATTGTTCATAAATTTCACATCACTAATCCAATTGGAATGAATCAAAGCTTCACATATAGACAAAAACATGATTTATAAGGGAAAAAAATTTAAAAATCAAATTTCAAATTTTTGTGGATTTCTTTTTCTGCCCGGTGACTTGAAAATTATGTTTAGGATGGCATAACTTTTGCTCCCAAGCACCGATTGAAGTAAAAATTATATTCCCACAACGATAACAAGTTTTCTATCCTATGAGAAAGATTCAAAAAAATTTGTTAAAAAATAGAGGTCTCAGGAACTTGCCCGAAATCCATTTTGTCCCCCCAAGGGAACAATGGGCCTTTAGGGGTTAAAATCATCTAGGATGGATACAGATTTCACACCACACAATTAAAACCATCTAGAAAAGGTATAGATTTCAGACCGTGCAATCTAAACTGTAAAAATGCCGAAGCTGCAGAATGAGCGAATGAGTGCCATTTTAATGAGATTCCGCATCCTTGAATTAACCGTATATGTAAAACAAGAATATTGGTTTGGGCACGCAACCTCAGTTTGAACTTCCCTGGCCATGCATGACAAATACAAATATCCAGAACAATAATTTCCAATATTGTTATTATTCTTATTATTATTAATTTGTTTTTCCCTCCTTTCGGGCACTTTGGCAGAAACAATTGCTCTACGGTATTATATCATAATTTTTTTTTTTTGTGTGTGTCCCCCTCTGAGGAAAGCTCTACAGGTGTATTGAGTGTGCCTGGATTTAATGCCTCCCAGCAGCGCAAGGAGCCTTTCATCTGCTGTGACAGCAAATGATTGGTTGCAAATCTTGACCTTCACAATTGAATGAAGGCTAGGGCCGGGCAACTAATGAACCAAATCAGTGCATGCAGCTCCAAGTAGTAGCTAGCTAGCTAGCTGGAGGAAAGAAATACGGTCAGGTAGAAGGAGATATTCATAATAAACAGTGGTGTAAGTATTCCATCAATACCTCACTGGTGATCGATCAGCCAGCAGGGTTTGTTACAGTACAGAATACTGCAGACGTCACTGGGGAGGGAACGGACGGATGGACGGACGGACTCTAGCTAGCTAGCTATGTAGCTTTGTAGCTTTGTATATATGAACTGAACTGTATCGATATCAATGTACTGTACGTACTGCTGTAGATCGTACATCGATATATTTCAGACAGACAGCTAGAGCTCGATGTACGCGATCAAAGCTAGCCTTCCTTCGACTGAGATAATGATCGAGCTTGTATGAACTGAACTACTGTATCGATATCAATGTACTGTACTAGAGCTGTAGATCGTACATAGATATCTTGGACAGAGCTCGATCGACGAGATTAAAGCCTTCCTTCCAGATATATACCGATCGATCGAGCTTGTATGAACTGAACTACTGTATCGACATCAATGTACTGTACAGCTGCTGTAGATCGTAGATAGATTGGACAGAGATCGATCGACGAGATTATATAAAGCCTTCCTTCCAGATATATACTGATCGATCGAGCTTGTATGAACTGAACTACTGTATCGATATCAATGTACTGTACTGCTGTAGATCGTACATAGATATCTTGGACAGAGCTCGATCGACGAGATTAAAGCCTTCCTTCCAGATATATATACTGATCGATCGAGCTTGTATGAACTGAACTACTGTATCGGTATCAATGTACTGTACTGCTGTAGATCTTACATCGATATTTCAGACAGACAGCTAGAGCTCGACCGACGCGCGATCAAAGCTAGCCTTCCTTCGAGATAATGATCGAGTTGGTATGAACTGAACTCCTGTATCGACATCAATGTACTGTACAGCTGCTGTAGATCGTACATAGATTGGACAGAGCTCGACGAGATTAAAGCCTTCCTTCCAGATATATACTGATCGATCCAGCTTGTATGAACTGAACTACTGTATCGACATCAATGATCTGTACTGCTGTAGATCGTACATCGATATTTCAGACAGAGCTTGCTCGACGCGATCAAAGCTAGTCTTCCTTTCGAGATAATGATCGAGAGCTTGTATGAACTGAACTGTATTGAAATCAATGTACTGTACTGCAGTACATATCGATCAGACAGACAGACAGAGCTAGCTCGACGCGAACAAATGAAGCTAGCCTTCCTTCGAGATAATGATACGAGATGGGCACTAGCTATTGAATTGATCGATCGATCGATCGATCTTACAGTGCGCAGAAGCAGCAGCATCGATCGATATCGAACAACACCATGATGACTTGGCAGAAGCTTGATAATTGAAGAGCCACTAGCTTTAAATAGCTCGACATTTCGGAAGCAATCTCAGTACTTATGAACACCATGACACCTCCATTGATCACCACTGTTCCCTCGCCCGGCCGATCATTCTTCGCAGAACTTTGAATGGAAACAATAAAGGGAGTGGCCCGTGCATTAAGTTCCGAAGGGACGGAGCTGCAGCTGCAGATCGAATTGAAAAAGGACTCTAGAATCTGCTGGATAGAATGCGTGGAAGGAGAATGTAGTTCTCCATGTTATTTAAGTGGGAACTGATCGAAGGGGGGGCACTGAATCAGTGAGTGAGTGAATGAATGAGCACAGTCTAATATTTAATATTTTAATACTGGGAGTAGTGGACAACGAGTTTCGACGACGTCATGATATATCCAAAGTGAACAAATTAAACTGATCTTCAGTTCCTGGTATGCGGTGTCCACTTCATTTTAACCCGTCGGTGATGACCCAAGTGACCATTTTCTGGTCGCTGCCCCTCTTTTTTGAGCTGACCGTTGTCAAATTCTTAAAAGTTTTTTTTATATAAAAAATGTTTCTAGAAAATAGACTGTGTTATGAATCCAATGGCAGTAGTTTCATTGAATTTCAAGTCAAACTCCAAAGTGTGGAGTTTTTTAAAGTTGAGTGGTGTAGTATACTTCATGGCTCATGTTTTTTGGTTAAGTTTAGCAGTAGGAACTAAAAAAATCAACCAACCAATGCAATTGTTGCCCACCTCAAGAAGGAAAAATCCAAGGAGCTGAAGGAGAAGACAAGTGTGCCCATTCTTGTTTTTTCTTTCAAACACTACTTTGGTTCATTTTAGTGACCACCGACGTGCATTGCAAGTTCCACCATGATCGAATTACAAAATGCATTAGAAAAAATCCCAGGCTTCCAGATGGCCGCTCCAAAAGAGTTGAAAGGATCCCAAGATTACATTTAATTTTGCTTAAGGATTAGTTTTTCTCCTATTGTGGCTCACCTTACATTGCAATGTCAAATGACTGACAATGGCTCAAAATCCAAGTACAAGGTGTTAAATAATCAAGGTTAAGGTAATATAATGCACCTTAACCAAAATGATTGCATACCTTGTACTCTAACCAAGTTTTGGAAGAAAAAGCACGTGTCAAAAATATTCCTCTAACATCTACCACCAAGAATTTTTTTGATAGCAATGTGAAAGACTTAATTCATTGACAATTGGTGAGAATCAAGGGTGAAGAGGTTGTTTTTATAGAAAAATCAATTGTCCATGGTGAATCCTCAAAGGATGTGGAATATTTTGAAGAGAAATGATTCATTGTCAAAATAATGTAAGAATTATGTCAAAGTCGAATTTTAAACCCATTTAAGCATAATAGAATTATTTTTTTCAAAATAATTTGAGTTAAAAAAAATTGTAGAATCAATAAAATTTTCATGCTAAAAAATCCGTTTGGGATTTAGAGCCTCCAATAAAAAGTTATGGACAAAATTCTAAAAGAAGTTGAAAGAAAAAATTTCTTTAACATTTTTAAACACTCTCTCCTAATTTTGTCCATAACTTTTTATTGGAGGCTCTAAACTTCCGAAATGGATTTTTGGAGATGAAAACTAAATTGTTTCTACAACTTTTTTTAGCTCAAAGTTTTTTTTTAAAAATTCATCATACTATACCTAAATGAGGTCTGAAATTTGACTTTGAACATAATTCTTAATTTTCACTTAACTATGAATGGTTGTGTGCCTATTAATCCTAATTTACATATTCCACATGGATTGTTTTACCTACTACTACCCCACTTGTATAAATATCTCTTCATCTCAACTTCAAATGCACTACATTAGATGGCTTGTGAAATTATTCTATATTCATCAACATTTCTATTCTATTTGTAATTAGCTTCAAAAGCCACTTTATTTGGCTTAATTTGTTTTGTTTGTCAATTAATCATTGTGTAATCTGATGTTGGTGATTATTGAACATATCTTTGCTACACCCTCATTTCTGAGTCCCAACACCCTTCATGAAATTTACACAAGTTGGCAATGCATTGCATCTAGATTTGTCAAGTTGCCTATTTTCAATTATTAGACTGGCTTGGTCACTTTTTGGCAGGCTTGATTTTCTCTCTAATAACTAGAAAGTTGTGAAATTCTAGCCATGAGCTCGGCCATGAGCATTCTCAACTTTGGCTTGTCTGTTCATTGAGCACAAAAAAGTCATCATTTCAAAATATTCTCACTAAGATATACTCCTTCAAAGAGCAATGCCCTATTTAGTTTCCATTGCCTCATATAAAACTCCAAACTTAAATATCTACTCAATTGTGCAGTCAAATAATCTGAATTTTTCTGAGGTGCTCATTCTCAAAATAAACTACAAGTATCTATTTTTTATTTGATCTCAAAAAAAAGTGAAAAAACAAACTACTCAAATTCTTAACATTTTGGTCCATTTTGAAAGTATATGTCCCTTGGGTCATTAGGAATAAGGCAACAAGATCGGCTTATTTTTGCATATATAATGCTAATAGCTTGAAATATACTAGCATATTAAGAATGTATGGAAGAAATTTAAAAAACCTTGACCATGTAGATTGCAAGATATTTGAGTTCAAAGTGAAGAAAACATAGTTTTTTGGCACTATGGCAAATTAGTTTTAAAGATTTCAAATCTACCTAATTTAAAAATTTTGCATTAAAATTTTGTTATCATGGAAAAATGAATTGAGACTCTAGGAAAAAATATTCACAAAACAAAAACTTAATTTTCATTCTTTAAAAAACTGTTTAAATAGAAGAAAGTACAAGAAAAAGGGAAAAACTAATTTGTTAATAGCTCTAGGATTGAATTGAAACATATCAATACTAGTGGTGAGATTGTTCCAATTATAGAAATTAACACTCCAAATTTTTTTGTAGAAAATATAAAAATTTAGTCCAAAAATGAATCCAGTACATTATTTTTTTACTAAGATGTTGATATTGCCCATAAAACAAGAAGCTCCATAACTTTCTCATGACATCCAAAAAGAACAAATCAAAGCTTTTCGTATAAGCAAATATATTATCTACTAAATTTTTAAAAATTATTTCAAGTTTTTTTGATTTTTTTTCTTGCCCTTTCTCACCTATTTGAGCTTAGGAGGGTTTAGATTTTTTCCAAGACCTTGATTGAAATAAAAATTATATATTACCAAAAAGTTTATATGTTTTTTAATCTTGAAAAACACTTTCAAAACCATCTCAAAAATTGAGATCACAAAAGCCTACCCAAACTATCAAGTGTTCTTCAAAAGGACACTTGGACATTTATAGAAATTAAAAAAACTTGTAGTGTCCAGTTTAGTAACATTCTACAATAGCAAAAAAAATTATGCAACTTGTGATCCTATGTCGAAGATAAAGGCATTTTCATTCCTCCCTAGTAATTCCATCACAACCTATACACCTGTTAGCACCAACATTCTTACTAACACATCTTGAGCAATGTTTGCATTTGTTAATCCCACCATGTTAGCTAAATTAGTATTTAGTTGGTATTGGTGGGGTTGTTATGGGTACAATAGTGCAAGGTAATGCTAAAGCCAGGCATAAAGTTTCTTGAGCTAATCTAGGCAAAGGGAATGATTGTCAAAAAATTCTCTCATCCAATAGCAACAAAAACATTAAAACCTTAACCCCTAAAGGTTTTTGACTATGTTTTCACAAAAAACGCTCCCAAACTGTCATTTCTAGTACAAGTACCAAATTTTGGAAAAAAAAAAACATTTTTGGACACATGTAACCGTAGGATCTTGTAGTAAACTAGTTTGAGAAGATGTGGAAAAAATTTCAGAAATTTCCACCGTGTAGATTGCAAGATATTAGCATTTGAAGTGACAAAAACCCTTTTTTTGTCCCTGCGAAAAACCGGGCAGCTGCACTTCACATGGTCACATTTGTATGAAAAAATGTCCAAAATGGTGGTAACTCTTTGGATTCATTCTTCAAAGCAAGTTAGCTACATGCTTGAAAAATTTCAGATCATTTGGAATTGTACAACATATAGGAAAAAAATAGTAAGTAGAAAGAAGTAGAAAATGATTCAAAACACTAAATTGTTAAGGATTTAATTATGGAATTGAAAAATGCCAATCCAAACAATTGTAATGTTGTAATAAACAATCTACACCTTGTGTTTATATTTTTTTCCAAAAATATTGAAAATTGAGTTAAATAAAAGACTTCAAAGTTTATTTTAGAGTAGAGATTCCATAACTACCCGCAAACTACCCAGAACTAAAATTCCTCATAACTTTCATCTCATAAATCAAAGTGGAATGATTCAAAGCTTTCCTTGGGCACATAAATCTAGAGAACCAATTTCAAAATTTTATTTTCTCTAGAAAATGATTTTTAAAGAAGTTTTTTTTGCTGCCTAGGCTGCCCGCCGAACAATGAAAACTACATATCATACCATAACTTTTTAACCATGTGGTCAAAAGTTATGAAAATTGTTGGGCCCTAAAGCTACTCCTTGGGCACATCTTGTGTGAAAATTTCAAAGAAAAAAAATAAAAATTCCATTTGTGGTGAGCTGCCCAAAAATGCTATGTTGTCAAAAAACGGTGTTTGGTCCTTTAGGGGTTAAAAGAGTGACTGGAAGGTTTGATTGAGCATTTTTATTGGGGCACGCCATACAACCTTGTCAAATGGTTTGATGTGTCCAAGCTTCTTTCCCAAGTCCCACCATTAGTGCAATTTTTTTCCTAGCTAGTCTCTCCAAAATTTGTTTGTCACATTGCAAGCTACAAGGCCTTTTCATGTTTGACATGTGCTACATCTAAGTGGAAGCACTCTTTTTTATATTAGTTGCAAGCTTAAATAGGGACCGACCTTGACCCCAATCAATCAAAATGCCACAAACATGAGTTAATGCCTTAGGCAAGTTGTGCCCTTAGTTAGGTAAGGTGTAAGGCTTAACATTGGTATTTGAAATTTTGCATTGAAATTTTACAATCTCACGATAACAAGGTAGGGCCTTTCTCTCCCCTGACACACAACATTTGTGGTCTAGTGTGCTCATTTTGACGCATACTTGTCAAGATGCTTTGAAATAATGATATGGTACATGGCACTATCTAACATGCATTGATTTGCATATCTTACATAAATAGTTGGATCTATTCTTTATGATGTTGTAAAATTAAAGGTAGTGTTGTGTTTCAATTTGAACATGCTTTATGGAAACAAAAGTGACACTTTATAAATTCCTACTATAGATTCAATAAAGGGGAGTATTTGAATTTTTTTTAATTTATACTATATAATAATACATACTTACATTTTTAGAGTAATAATGTACATTGGAAGTATACATATCTTATTAGTAAGTAGTGTGAACTTGAGAAGCCAATTATGATGACCCAAATGATGATTGAAGGTTGGAACTTCTAGAGCCCATTGATGCCAACTAGAACCCATTGATGCACATTAAAAAAATTAAAAAAAACTTATTCTAATCCTACCGCAAATTCAATAAGGGGTAATGTTTGATGTTTCTTAATTTACATTTGTATAGTAATACATATGTGGAGGTATCCATTCCTTATTAGAAGGGAATGTGAATCTGAAAAGCCCATTATGCTATGATTGAGGGTTGAAGCCCATTGATGCACAATATAAAGAAAGTGATACTTCAAGTGTATTCATCGCAGGTTTCATTATGAAAAAAATACAAGCCTTGAAAGGTCCATTAACAAAAGTTTTCATAAGTTGTGAACCAGAACAATGTTGGGTAGATATTTAATAACAAAATTATAATTTAAACTTATTGATAAATTAATAATTAAATAATCACAGTTTGATGTGGCACTAGTAGTGCCACATTAGGTTTCAGAATTATGTAATTTCATATTTATTCTTAGAATAACATTTAAGAAATCATTTTCAGTGTTTTCTTAAAATTATTTCTTAAAATTGTCTCGCGCCATTGAAGCCTTGCCGATTGCTGAAAATTTTAAAATACATATATATTGGCTAGTGTTCCCTATTGTCAAAAAACCGATGGCCCTCTAGAAGGCTCAAACTTTTTGTAATGAATAAAGGGACAATGTTTGGTTGAACATTTTCTATACTAAATAGGGATTTTAAAGGGACCCATACTAATTAATTGACATTACACACTATATAAATATCTACCTTTGTTGTACATTGATAATTATTAAAAGTGTCATGGGGATGCACATCATGTTTCAAACATCTACAATTTTCTACTTCTATAAGTCCCTTTAATTTTTTGGGTTCCCTTAATACCCCTATTCAATGTAGTTTGTGTTTATATATTATACAGATGCATTTTTTCGGTCCCTCTAACACCCCGATTTAGTGTAGTTTAGCATTTTTATACTATACAAATAAATTTTTTTGGTCCCTTAACATCCCTATTCAGTGTAGTTTGCGTTTGTATACTATGCAAATGAAATTTTTTGGTCCCCTTAACACTGCTATTCAATGTGATTTATGTTTGTATATTACATAAATGAATTTTTTTTGTCCCCTTAACACCCCTATTTAATGTAGTTTACGTTTTAATACTATGCAAATGAATTTTTTTTGGTCCCCTTAACACCCCTATTTAGTGTACTATACTTCCATTTGTATACCCTAAAAATACATAAGCAGAGGTCTCCATCCCATCCCATGTCCATCCCATGTCCATCTCCATCTCCATCCCATTCCCATCTCCATCTCCATCCCATCTCCACCCCCATCTCCATCTCCACCCCCATCTCCATCTCCACCCCATCTCCATCTCCATCCCCATCTCCATCTCCATCCCCATCCCCATCTCCATCCCGTCTCCATCTCCATCCCATACCCATACCCCCCATTAGAAGACGGGAGTGTGAACCTGAGCACAGCCCCCATTGATGATGATTGCTTTGCTCAGGCAGGCTTCTGGAGCCCCAATTGATGCGCGGCAGCTTCCCAATCAAAGTTGAGCCCCACCTTCCGCCCAGGCCGGACCCCTCATTGCCATGGGCTTGTGGAAATCAATGCCAAGGAAGCTCCTAGCTTTTGGAACATTGTCCTGTACTCTTACTCCCCCTCTCAGTCTCTGTCTCTGTCCTCTGTCCTCTGGTCCACCAGTCAGTCAGTCCACACACTGACTGCTTATTATTATTATTATTATTATTATTCAATATTTTTTTAAAACTGGACACACACACCCCACGCACACCCAATCCAATTGAATTTACTTTTTTTTTACCACCCACATCATTTGTTTCTGACTTTTTACCCCCCAACGTCCGTCAGTAAGAAAAACAAAATAGGTTAATTTTTATTTTAATTTAAATTTATTTTGGTGTAAATATATATGTGGTATTAAGAAACGGACTGCCAACTTGGGTATGTACAGTACAGTACAGTATCATGTGTCAGGGGAGGGGAATGGGTTTTCTTTTTTACTTGTTAGAATGGGTTTTGGATTAAACTTATTACTACTGGAACGTACTGTACCTGTAGCTGTAGCTCTGAGCGGGGGGCGGGGGCGGGGGCAGTGCCAAAGTACTAGTAACTTACTAACTCATCTGCCAAATCTACGTTTGTTGCTCTTGGAACAAACTTTAACTTACTGCCTGTCTGTCTGTGTGTGAGTCTGTCCTCCTGTCAAAAATCTACCTTACCTTTTAATTTAGTTACCACCAACTCATTTGAACGAACTCATATATATACTTTGCTTACTCGTTTGAGAAATTTGCTGACATGGAAATAAAATTACATAACAATCATGTATGCTTGACAAGGGAAATGATTGATTGGGAAGGAAATGGAAGGAAATGGAAGGAAATGGAAGGGAAGGGAAGGAGAATGATTATTTCTTAATTTTCAAACCATTGAAGGAAGTAGTTTAACCCTTGAAAAGGCCCTTGGGGGTCCTTCTATACAATCCATATTTAGTCTTATAACTCTTCAATTGTGGTTTGCTATACGAATTGTGATACATTGTTTTTTACATACTATCATGAATGATCATTTATTTACTTCAAACTAAATAGTATTTGGTCAAAGATCATTGTATTTGTAATATAGTATATGTCCATAAAGGGCTTTCAGGCCCTTCTAGGATTAATTGAGGTGAACCATTGTATATATACAGTGCACTTATGTAACCCCTGAAGGATTGAGGCACATTTCGGGCAAAAATTGTCAAAAAATTGTCACTTTTTAGGGCAACAAGTAAAAAAATGAAATTTTTTTTTTGTTTATTTTCCTCCGAAAAAACAATCTTACAAATTTGTACTAGGAAGACTTCTTGGGGGGAATGTGTGGGAAATGTTTTCATAAACTTTGATTGAATAGATGGAAAGATTGAAATGTTTGAAGTTAGGAGAAAATGTTTTCTCCCAACCTCGCCCAATAGTGAGGGTGAGCAAAATGTAACTCTTTCTAGAGTGAGGTTTTCATACTACATATTGTTATTCTTTTTCTAACATTTGCATTTTGTATTATGTAAATTACATACCTTCCAAAATTTTAAAACTATAGGAGGAATTTTGCATATGTTGCCCGAGCTACTCCAAAAATTATGGGTAGCATAACTCTTGATCCAGACACCCGATTGGAAAAAAAAATTGATTTTCTTACCAAAGAGATACATGTTTACACATTGTGTCTTAATTTCATGAACATCCGATTGAAAAATGACTTTGTAGTAACCTACCCGAGATTTCTTGTGTACATTGAATAGACACTTAAGGATTCCTGTAGGGGTTAAGGTAAATAAGCTCATTAGCAAGTAGGTTTGCTATCTAGGTATCTAGAAGAAGTTATAATTTGTGAACTCACGTATTTTTTTCCAAAGATTGAGAAGTTGGGGAGAAGCCATTTGCAAGTAGAATGGAAACATTCTAACAAGAAATGAATTTTCTATGATTTTCCAAAGTTCCATGGGGCCGAAATTGGTTAAGCGTGATTGAATAGACCCATGTAAACCACATGCTTGATGTGTCCCCTTCCTAAATGCATTGTCATGATACCAGAGGGTTGCTAACATTGTGGTATTGGGCACAAATGGGAGGGTCTCATAGATGTCGGAATTGAGTGATTAATGACATTAATGGGTTGTTCTATAATTCCCTTTAGACTTCTCAAAGTTCATACATTAACATATATTGATTTTTTCTTCTAAAATCCATTTCTAGCAATTGACAAGAGTTTGATTTGAATTGATGTAATTCCTAAAATTCTTTGGATACAGATTGTTTTTTTTTAGAGGTTTCATTCAATTATTACATTTTGATTTTTAAATTGTTATTGCGCAAAATTTATGTCTTTGGATGCACATTTCTTAAACAAATCCAAAAAATATAATTTGGAGGCATTTGCTGCATTTTCTATGCATTTTTGAATGATTTAGCCTACAAAATTTAATTTCTGCAATTATCAGTGAAGGACTTGTGAGGAATTGCAGCTTGACAATTTTTTTGACACTTGAGGACATTCTTCCTTGAAGGCATTGGTATGAAAAATTGCCTTCTAGCCTATAAAAATTATATTTTATAAATTTTCTTCAATTTTTTGCCTCTCACTTTTTGTTATTACAATACAACAATCCATTGTTCGGATTATAGAAAAATGAAATTTTGATGAATTTATTGATGTCTTTAGATGTTTTATTCTTTTCAATGGTATCAAAGTAATGCAAGGTGCACAAGTTTTTCACAAAGTGGATTCAAGTTCTTAATTTGGATTTGCTAGTTTTCAACCTCAACATCTACATCATTTGAAATAATGCAAACTAAATTCAACAACCTATAATTCTAATTGAATTTTGAAGTTGAAATAACCCCACGGATACATTGTGAAAAAATATGCTTTCTTTTTTGAGCTTGTAGATCTCATAAACAATAGAAAATTTGAATTTGAATCGTTTAGAATGTATTCTATATGAAATTGAGATTAAGATCTTGCAATCATAATTGTCATTGTTTATATTTTTTTCATTAAAAAATCTTGACAAAAAATGATCATATTCAACATGCAAAGGAATTTTAGGAGTTAATATACATACTAATAGTATAATTATTCCAACATTTACAAACCACCTCCTTTTATCCTTACATATTACTTTATTTAGTTTTTGAAAATGTATCGAGTTTTTAACTTTAAAATGCATCCAAACTAATTTGGATGAAAATGTATAAGGGTGAATATGCAACCATCTAAAGGATCAAATCATGACAATGGATTATGACACTATGTAGTTGACATAATCACTAATTTCTAACATTTTTAGCCTAATAAAAATAGCATAATTCACCTCAAAATTGTAAAACCATAAAAGGTAGTCTGAGATTCTTTTGTAATATTTTGATAGGATCTCTTGATTTCTAAGCTTTTATTAATTTGTTTATTCTATACAATAATTTGATATTTTTTGGTCGAGAGTGTTTGAAAGCCAAAATTGCTTCAAAATAGTCTTTTTACAAAGTAAGGCTAATCTTTTATTTTAATTTGATTTGATCGAATTAATAGTAGGATCTTTAATTTATTTATTTGCAAAGATTTTCCTAAAATTTTAAAAGTGTAAATGTTTGGAGATCAAATTCTACACATGATCTTTTCAATCCTTCCAAAAGGTAAAGTTTGACTTTCAAAGTTTGTAGGCCAAATTTAATTTTAAGCACAAAAATTCTAAAGATTTATTTGGGCAAATTATCGCTTAAAATTGTCATTTTCAATGCGAAATGCAAAAATTTAATCATTTTTTTTTCAAATCTAGCCTCACAATCTTGCACTAGACTAGTATAAAAAGGTGTAGAAGAAATTTTAAAAACTTTGACATTGTAGATTGCAAGATATTTGCCTTTAAAGGGAAGAAAATGTTATTTCTTGACTAGATTATAAGACTTTGCATCCTCTTGATCGACATAAAACCTTTTGTACTACATGTTAAAAATTAGAAATATTTTATATTAAAGAATGAGATGAGAAAGTGGAATAAAAAATTCAAAAGTAACAAATTGATATTTTATTATTTAAAAACAAATTAATTAGAAGAAAGTATCAAATAGAAAGAAAAACTAAATCATTTATAGATCTAAGATGGAATTGAAATTCACTAATCACAACAACGAGATTATTATAGAAGGAAGAAAAAATCCATATAGGACTACTTTTATTAAAAAGTTGTAAAAATTAAATTTAAAAATAGATCCAATACATTATTTTTTCAAGAAGATGTTATGATTGCTCACAAAACAAGATGCTCAATAACTTTCATGTCACTAGTCTAAATGGAGTGCATCAAATCTTCCTAGTATATAGGAAAACAAAAATCTATTTGAGTTAAACTATTTTCACGTAGTATTTTTTTTAGCACCAATACAAATAAGAATTGTATTCCTACAAAGTTAATTTGATTTCCTATCTTAAAATAGGTTTAAAAAAATTCTTGCCTAAACTTGAGATCATAGGAATTTGCCCTAAACCTTCAAGGGTCCTTTGAAAAGATAGTTGGGACTTTATAAGATGAATTTTTTTTAATAAACAATTATATTTTGAATTTTATAATTATAAAATGATATGAAATTATGTGTGCCTTGAAATGAATATTGTTTGATAGTCTCAAGATTTGTATTTAGAAAATTTAAATGAGTCTTCAAACCACAAAATTTATAAAGGTATAAAAATAATATGATAAAATTATGAAAGCAATTAGAGATGGAAAGGCCTCCTGTTTTCAACCACTAGTACATCTAAAGTCTTTGGTGTAATTTTAAGTTTCATAAGAATACTTGGTGGTAAAATAAACTTTTGAAGGTAATTATTAAACAATAATCTTTCAATTTAAATTTTCACTGCACTTTAAATACTTTTATTGGATCTAAAGTTGAATAGAAAAAATATAATTGGTTAAGTGACAAGTGCTTTTAAAAGTTAACACAAATTATTAATTTATAAATAGTGAATGGTTTTTTATTCCTTCATAATTCTTTTTACTTGAGTGAGCATCAAATGGTTATTTGTAATTATGAAAATATAAACTGTTTAGTTATACAATTTCATCCCAAAGTTGAAGAATACAAAAATCTAGTCTAAAAATTAAGTTTTTTTAAACTATATTGCATCAATAGTATTGTTAATTCTTCAATGCTTTAGGTTTTTAGACAATATCTAGATGTGCTATATATCATTGTATTTATTAAAAAGTATCACTTCAAAATTAGTAATTTTTTAAATTAAAAATGAATCTTTTGGTATATATGAAGTTATATGAATGTTTCCAAATTTGGTATTTTGCATTTATAAGCAATTTTGTACTTTAGACTATTTGTTTTTAATTACCACACAAGTTAATTCAATTAGTACACCCTCCAAAAATTATACTAATTCACTAATTAGAAATTATGAGAATTTAAGAAGCTTGCTAATATAGAAGTTCATTGTATTTTAGATGAAATCAATATAATATGGTCTACATTATTTTTGTATCCTCTCAAATAGTGAAATTGCCATCTAACATTCATCCAATCTCATCTTAAATTCACATGAACTAGAATCCCACACTATTCAAGCTTTTACACTCAATGAATTAACTTGTGTATTAGTCATTCAAAATCACATTGACAAAATAATTTGATCATTTTTATTATCTCTCAGTTGAAACTATTTAAAAGTGACCATAGCTTCTTATAAATGCTTGGTATTTTTTCTTGTTCTACCAAGAATCAACAACTATGAAAATGATTCATCTTGACTTTTGGTTACAAGTAAAAGAAAGTCCGCTTTAAGGGATGACAAGTTTGCAATTGATTTGAAGAGTGGTTCTAGGAAAGTGAATCTAATTCAAAAGTATTCCTAAATCCATTTGTAAAATATTTGCTTAAACCACTCTCAATACCAAGTGAAAAATACCCCTTAATAGGAACAAATAACTTGCCCTAATTTTAAAGGGGTGTTAGATTTTAAGATCTTATATCTAGTGAAAGAAAACCAACTTCTAAGCTTGTAATTGTTATTTAAGTGTATTTCATGCACATAATAATAGCGTTGCCATCTATTAAGACAAGACACAAAAAATTATAGGCTTTAGTTTAAAAAACATAAGCATTTAAGGAAACAAAACATTACATGTTTTTCAGCCCCTGTGGAGGGCTGCAAGTTCTCCAGGGTTCTCAGACTTTAGAATTGTCTGGAACTGCGTCGCAGCAACTGCGTGATGTGGCAGAGGGACTGCCATGTCATATAAAAAATAAATTTCAAATATTTTTTGTTCATCTTGTTTTTTTCATTTTCAGATTTTTTTATTTTTTCAGATTTTTTTTTCTAACAGCGGCCGTTCTTTTACTGTCGGAGGAACAACGCCGGAAACAAGCCCAAAATGGCCCTTCAACCCCCCCAAAAAACATCTAATGTTGAATCTTTCTTTTGCCTATTTTATAGGCTTTGTCAACACCAATAATGGACATTTTATTGATTCATTTAAGTATTTTTTCATTTTATTTGATTCTCCTTCTAAATTCTAAAATGTACACAATTAGTATATTAGATTTGTCCATCCATAATGAACACTATCCAAAATGAAATACCCACATTTGGATCAATAAAAGGTTACTAAAATGTAGATATTAGTTACACAAGATGCACAATCAAAACATAAAAGTATGAGAGTCTGGTATTGGTTTTAGATACACCTACAGACAATACTTCAAAACTTCATAGATAATTCATACAATGCCCAAATAATGCATGTTAAAGTTGATTGGAATAATCAATGCTCTTTGTGCCAATGAAATATCAAGGGCTCCACTGCTCTCTGTGCTACAAGTGATGCTCAATAGAAAGTTTCAAGGCCTTGTTTTCAACTCCATAGAATTTGGCAATGGCCCCTCCCAAGCATAGTTGACAGTTCTTCCTTTGGAAAACGGCACAAACCTCCTTTTATCAATGTAGTTTTTGCATGTATGCTCTCATCACGGAGGCAATATAAATTGGCATCTTAGGTGGGATGAAAAATGTGATGGGTCCATGGTGTATGCTATTGTAGAAAGTTCGCATGACAATTAAAAATACAACAACAGAATCCTCCAAAAAGATCAACAAATTTTTCTTAAACGCAAATTTTTTATAATCATGGATTTATGCCAAATCTCATTCCAAAAAAATATTTTTAAAGAAATGGAAAACTTGACTACTAGAAAACAAGAGCTACTAGATTGACAAGAGAAAAATAAGATTGTATATGGCAACGCCAATCTACATTCTAAGAAGAATCTAGAAAATTTGCAACTTAGTTTTTACTCTCTCTCTCTTGCCACACAAAATTCTCACCAAATTACAGTCAAATCTTTAAGCTACACCAACAAAATAAAACAAAGTTATGAATCATGCTCTCCATATTTTAGATATAACAAATCTATTTGAAATGTCAAAATACTTTTAAAAAATGAATTGATCTACAACATCTTCAAAACAACAGATGTTGTAGATCAATTCATTCACGTTGTTGTTGTTGTTGTTGTTGTTGTTGTTGTTGTTGTTGTTGTTGTTGTTGTTGTTGTTGTTGTTGTTGTTGTTGTTGTTGTTGTTGTTGTTGTTGTTGTTGTTGTTGTTGTTGTTGTTGTTGTTGTTGTTGTTGTTGTTGTTGTTGTTGTTGTTGTTGTTGTTGTTGTTTAAATAAAGAGATCTTTGCCCTCTACACCTTTAAAAAAATGAGCGCCAATTTTTGGAAGTCAAACCAAAAAAATGCGCCCAAGTTCCTTGAAAAGTTGTTTTAATTGTGGAAATAGTAACAGAAAATAGCGCTTGTGAGTAAAATCAAAACTGGGAAGTTCCAATGGACAAAAAATATCTCTTAAACCTAGGCGCACAAAATAGAGAGGAGGGTCCTCAATGATTGCCTTGCTAATGCTAAGTCAAAAATAAAATTAATATTTAAATAAAATTTGGAAATCTAAATTTAGCTAAATTTAGATTTTAGTAGACCCTATATTTGTCAATTCCTAAAGTACAAGAGTCATTATGAAATTGTCAAATATCATATTTGAGCTAAATTTAGATTTATAAATTTTATTCAGATGCTAATCTTATTTTTTTGGTAATATTATAGATTATCTATTATTGCAAAATAATTCAATTTGTTTTGTGAAAAATTGTCATTTAAAAAAATATATAGCAAAAAGTGAAAATAAAGTATTAAATATAGCAACAAAAATATAATTATTTAAACATTTTAAAGATGTAAAAATAGAAATGGATGTTGACGTGAAAATTTATCAATTCATTATTTTATTTTTTACATTCAAAACACCCTTGCTAGTGACCTTCAAGTCAAATGCCCCTATCAAGCTAAATTTGTCCTTTTATATAATTGATGTACAAAATTTTGATATTTTTCATTAGTGAAAGAATATATATTCTATTGATGTTGATTTTTTCAAATTTTTTGATAGAAAAATCAAATTATTTTGATTTTTTAAAGTAAAAAATGAAATAAAATCATATCAATATATCAATATATAAGATTAATTATAGTTTTTATTACTTATTAATGAAGGTTAGAATGATAAATATAATTTTGTTATTTATTTTATTTATAAACATTATATATTTTTTTGAGGGGTTGAAAGGCCGTTTTAGACTTGTTTCTATTTTTGGAAATCAGCAAACGTTGATTAGAATATAAAATTAATTAATATTTTTTAAAGTATACAAATATTTAAAAAATATAAAAGATATTAAAAAAACCAAATATTAAAAAACTATTTTCTTATTAATATCTGATGTGGCAGTCACTTCGCCACATCAACCTACTGTTGTAGCGGAGTTCCCATAGTTTGGGACCTCTAGAGAACTCACAACCCTCGACAATAGTGAAATTTCATGTAATGTCATTTAAGAAGAAGTGAATATGAATGAAATACATACAATATTTTGTAATTTGAATTTGAACATTAAAAGCTTGCAATTGCAATAGTTTTAAAAAATTAAAAGAAAATTCTAAATTTTTAAAAAGAAATTGAAATAAACCTTGTCAAACTTGATTTTCTTAGTTTAAATCAAATATAAAAAATAGTTATTTTGAAAGTTACAATCAAGGTTGACTATGGTGCATTTACTTTGGAGAATGCACAGACCTTCACGGTTTAATACCAAAATCCTAATGGTCACTCCAAAAATCAGCTGAAGATAGTTCTAATCCAAATGGTGTCACTAGAAATAAAGGTAATTCATGCTTAATAATAGCACCTATGTTTCAATTGAAGTTATTGATGACTATTAGGTGTGCATACCTTAGTGGCACAAATAAGCCACAATTGAATTGGGACAAGGGGCCAAGGAGGATTGATCCCCTTATTACCTTAGCCAAGGATAAATGTAAAAATTACCCCCTATTTTGTGCTGCATAAATTTTGGATTTCTTAACCTCCTGATGTTAATTTGGGGACCTCTGATTGCAAATATGAATTGAGAATTTGCAAGTTTTATCATGGGTGGATAATAAAAAATTCCAGTGTTCTCTCTAGAGGACTGAGTGGCCGTTCTTGTTCTCATTCATCCACTCACACTCATCCATCCCCAGATCGTCCCGTCCATTACGCAGCTTTCCGTCGTCGTCGTCACCATTCCTTTTCTCAACCGGAACTGTCTTTCTCCGACAGCCCCGATCTCTGTCCCCAGTGCACAAATTCCGCCATTGCACTCAATCGGCCCCGATTGCAGACCAACTCACAGATCCGCTATCACTGCATCTCCCCTGTCTCACAATTTCCCACACTAACAACCCCAGGAATGGCATTTTGAGTAGAGAGATTGCATTAGGGTCTGCGAGCACAGTCTTTTTGTTTGATTGTCATTGGTGACCTGGAAGATTGTTGGAGAGATTGGTAAGCGATGGCCGCGAATGGAGGAGTTGGAGAGGACGGGGGCGACATGAACCACGCCGTGGAGGCGTTCTTCGCCGGCTCAGAGAATTCTGTTGTCATGGCGTTCCATGTGGCCAAGAGTCAGGCGTCGTGGAGTGTGGCCGGGCGACGCACGCGCCATAGTACGAAGCCGCGGGTTCTGGCTCTCACGGGTATGTGTCTTGTTTTTCTATGATGGATTTGTAGGTTTTGGATGGTTCTAGGGTTGTTACATGGCAATGCGGGGCAGTTAGTGTGTGTGTTGGAATAGAGTCGCTGGAGACAATGTGGCTCTGGGAGGAGATGCGCTTCACAATGCGGTAATGCGATGGTAGGTTTGGGACAATGTAGGGGGATCTGTGTCGTATGGCATCGTTATAATGTACCCTCACTATTTGCTGGAGCTTGGGAGCAACTGGATTCTAAGTATTCTACTGAAATTCCATTTGGACATTTAGAGACGGATGGTATAGCCGCGGTAATTTTAATACATTTATTGAAGGAATCTCAATGTGGAGATTCATGAAGGTATAAATGTAAGAAGTTTTGCTTCACTGTCGGCTTTCTTCAAGCTTTCAGTTGGAGAGGCATTTTCCGATCCCTTTACAAATGATGCAGGTCATCTGAGTACGGTAGTGCTCAAGGAACAGTGTGCGTTACTCTATGAGCTATTTTTAAAAGAACGTTATATTTATGGAGGTTAAAACAACGTAGAATGAAGTGAGAGGGAGTACGATTTGTATAATTTTTTAGCTCTAAGCACTTTTGCAACTTGTTAGTACAAAATTTCTAGCAATTAAAGTGAAATAACAAACCTACACGAGTAGCATGTAGACAGGGCAGATTGTATGTTTCTTGCAGGGATGCAATGCAAGGTTGGACTCGTATTTCCATTCGAATCCAGCCGTCGAAGAGCTTTCTTAGAATGTCTCTTGCGAACTCACCATCTCGGCATTGCTTGCCATAGCACGCAGTATGTGGTGTTAGCCTTGGGTTATTGTAACAAAACAGAATCCATTCTTTATGGGATAATTTCAATAGGAATAAGGTCGAAGATACTATTTTTGTCACTGTAAGCACTTTAACCCCTGAGCCAGTGCGTGTTTATTAAAATCCAGACCCTTGGGAACTCATTCCAATCAAACTATCACCTAACAATAGATCCACATAAACTGACTGTACCGATTGTACCGATTGGTAGTGGAGACATGAGAGCCCGGAGCTCCGGAGCTCAAGGGAAAGGGACAAGTCCTCTGGAAAAGATTATAATAGTCAAACAAGGAAATCTTCAAATTCTTGAGAGACATGAGAGACAAGATACTGTCGCTTGGGCGCTCAGGGGTTAACACATGGGTTGTGAACCCATGTAGGAGGTGCTTTCATTGGGATATAACACAGCTCTCTCCACAGCTCTCTCCAATGATCACTTGGGTACAAGAGCCCATCTCTCTTGAGATCAAATTTTTATCACTATGTATGAATTTTTTATGCAATTTCTAAGTGGAAGGTCATAGTCCAGTATTGATCGTTAGTAGACAAGCCCATTTGCATTTAGATATCATTTGCCAAGTCATGCTTGGTTGAAGGCGTACCAAGTGTATGAATTGATGAGTTGCTGTTGGTACCAGAGGTCACTATAGGAGACGGTATAGGAGATGGGATCAGGTCCCCAATGGTTTTAGTATCCTCTACTTCGTGATGATTAACTGTAGGCCCTGGAACTTGCGCGACAGCTTCAATGACCTATGGGTGTCTGTCTTCCAAGATGTGGAGAGTACCTTAACTGCAGTATATTAATGAACATAGAGTGGCATGTGGACTGATGCTCGTTTTCTCTTGGTTTGTTCTCTTGTCACCAAATCTTGTACAGTAATGCGAGCAGAACAAACGCAAAAGTTCAAAGTGAAACTACATGTTTTGAAGGAGACTCCAACTGGTATGCAGGTATGAGAATTAGTCTCTTAGCACCATTTTTTTTGGGACAAAGTGACAAGGTCATGATGAATTTAGTTTTACCGGATTGTTTTTGCTCAGTTGCGTCTGTACATGATCGTGAGCCGAGTGGTGGTTCCTTTGGGGTCTGGTGTAGTTGTTGAAATTGAGTCAGTTGGATGTAGCGATTAATTGTATTAGGTCTGGATCAGAAGCCTCATGCTAAGTTGACTAGTAACCTTGGTTTTGATACCTTAGTATAAAAATCATATTCTGGCTTTCCTCAGTTTCGTATAGTGCATGATGAGTGTCCCTTACCTCAAGATTCAGACGTACATGGACTAAGTATGTTACATGTTGGATGCGCAGCCTGCGAAAGTATATAAATTGAAACACCTGAGCAAGGTTGAAGCGGTGTCTAGTGACAACAGTGGCTGTACCTTCGTGCTGGTTCGCAATCTGTTCTCTATTACTCTCGCAAATGCTGGAGCTTTCATTAGTCATCACAAATGTTTGAATTTCATGCCGTAACCTGTGGCTATCATTTCTGTTATTCCAAATTTTTTACACGTACAAATAGTTGCAGTGTGTCATGAAGTCGTTAATAATTTTGGAATCTCAGAGTTCACAAAGAGCTAAAACATATAAATATATTTTTCCTTTATTTTTTGGATATTGGTCTACAAATTTTAATAAGTTTGGACAATCGTCAGTTTCCTTAATTATTGACCTGTACCCGTACTTAGGGTAACCTTTCATCTGCAACTTTTTTGAGCTTGTCTGGTCAGCTAGTTTTGGTGACTCGATTAAGTGTACTTTTTTGAGAATTTTTTATTTCAACCACATGTTGAAGTTTCAAAAGACCATTACAATGTGGAGAATGCAAATGCTTTTGGTGTTTTCAAGCGTTCTTAAGCATCACCTTCTGAAGTTTGTGAATCTGATTAGTTTGTCTGCGCTCCTATGATAGGGGTTTGACAATTTGAAGAACAAGCCAGTTGCCCCACCTCAATGGACTTTGCGGACGCGTGATGATAGGTGAATCACTTGGCCAGTACTTTGGACTCTTAGTTTTTCCCGCTTCAATATATTTTATTTTGCTTGATTATATACACTCTTCCAATACTGTCGTTTTCCTTCGTATTATTTACCGTTCTGTAATGCTTCCACACAGCAGATTAGCATGCAATTAGGTTGTCATAATTTTGGATGATTCGTTATTTCATCCGGATTTGTTTGAAAGTTGAATTTTACATTTGTATTTCCTGTGGAAACACTCGGTCCTGCCTATTATCTTACGATCAAAAGAACGCTTCGTGTGGTTCGTGACTTCTTTTCTGCATTTCAGAAACCACCTTCTTACAGGTATTTTGAAGCTTTGTAAAGAGAACCTGGGGCGAGTACCAAAGATTGTGGGCATGGATGTTGTGGAAATGGCACTATGGGCCCAGGTATTTGTTCTCATCCCTCATCCCACCTGCAGAACTGAAGGAAGAGCTTGGGTTACTGCGCTTACATTCAGTTTGCCCTTCGTACACTTCAGTGATGAGCTGGTGCAGGTGTAAGGTAATCATTTGTCATCTCTAGGAAGGTACTAATTCTAGAGCCACCTGTAAATACTTGAATCGTTCACGGTTTTAAATTTAGCTCATGGTTTATTGTAGGCTCATGCGAAAACTCTTCCAAGTGGAGGACCGGTTGAAAAAGATTCTGTTGATACTGGAGTGGAGAAGGGTGAAAAGGTCAGCGTGGAGAGGGAACTTGTTTCGAAGGCTGAGGAAGAGGATATGGAGGCATTGCTTGGAACGTATGTCTCTTCTCTCACATTTTTGGTACTCCTGACTAAAACGGTCTTTGGCGTTTTGAATTAGTTTATGCAGTCAGATATTGTTCTTAGTCAGAAACTCTCTTAATGAGCTTTAGCTTAATTTTCACCAGAATTGTATTTAAATTGGTAGTTCTATTGGCCTTATCAGACTCCGTGAACATCTTGATATGTTCTTAATGATGTTTGTGTCTTCTTTTGGTCTGCGTATTCAAATGACATGTGTGTAATGTGGCTCTTACAGATACGTTCTTGGTATAGATGAGGCAGAAGCATTCTCAGAGCGGTTGAAACGTGAACTCACTGCTTTGGAAGCTGCTAATGTGCATGCCATTCTAGAGAGTCAACCACTTGTAGAAGAGGTACACTTCGTCCAGTTTCAATGCTAGATTAATGTCATGCTTCAACGAGTTTCACTTTGTTTTTGGCCAGATGATTACTGTTTCTTTGGATTAAGCGTTCCTGCATTATGCTCATGTGGTTATCTTTTTCCGAATCAAAATTATTATGCAAACAATAAGAAAAAACTGGTTGCAGCACACCAGTTAATAAGAATCAAAGATTGAAGATTTTATCTCACTTCGTAGGGAAAAGCGAAAGAATTGTAGTGGCGAGCTTACCGTTCACATCCCAGCCACTTTTGTTTTTATGTACTTTCAGGTTCTTCAACAGCTAGATGCTGCCCAAGGAAGTGTTGAAGACATGGACGAATGGCTAGGCATCTTCAATGTGAAATTGCGTCACATGCGAGAAGATATTGAGTCGGTATATATATTACCAGACTCCTAATGATTTTCTTGTAGGGTCATGGAGCAGAGTTGCATGACTTGTTGCTGTTAGTGGCATAAATGGCATTTCGATAGATGCTAAGCCTGAAAATAAGTTTTGGTTCATCATTTTGTCTTGTGAGAGTATATTAGGTGAATTTTATACTACTCGCCTGGGATTGTTCGTTGTTACCCCTATTTTTATTCACCTGGCATGGATGGTAAATAGTTTGAAGTCATAGTCCTCCTATAGTCGTTCTACTGGTACCCTGATATGGACGGCTTATTTAAGGTGATAGTACCTAATGGAATGGTTATGGCAGATAGAAGCAAGGAACAACAAACTGGAGTTGCAGGCCCAGAACAATGCAGCTTTAGTGGAAGAATTGAATGCATTGCTGGAAAAGCTGAGTATCCCTCCTGAGGTATGGGATCTGACAGTTTTGGTGTTCTCGTGTATCCTCATGTGTCCATGTAACCTCGTCTTTCAAGGACTCTTTTTCCAGATTTTAATGGCTCAATTTGAGCTTAATGCATATTCATTTACGTTGTGTTGTCATCGAATTTCGAGTTTCAACGTATATGCGCTGATTGCTTTTGTATGGCAGTATGCAGCAGTTTTGCAGAGCGGAACTTTTGAAGATGCACGAATGCCTCAGAATTTAGAAGCTTGTGATTGGTTAGCTTCTGCTTTGCGAAGTCTTGACGCCCCGTTTCTAGATGCCAATTATGTTAACATGCGTGCTGTAAGCTTCTTGAACCTCGGATAACATAGTTCTGTTGAGTACTCGCTTTAGTCGCTTTGAAGCTTGTCTCCATGCAGTTGATACTAGAAGTTAGATGAAGATAATATGTGTTGATGACCACTCTCGTGACAAAAATACTGGTTTTGATAGCTGTCTAATCTGATGTAACTACACTGGACACCTGATTTTTTTTGCAGCAGATTTGCTGATGTGCTTAGACATTTTTTTGGTGGATCTCTTCTTTTTTTGAGTTGATTTGTCTATGGGTCTGTGAAGTGGCAGGATATTGCGGTATATAGCAGTCAAAGTTTATGTTTAATGTCAATTACTTGACGTACAATGTGGCTCCTACTAAATTAGGAATTTTGTGAAGCTGTCAATGTGAAGTTTGGACAGCATCAGCCTGAGACACAATGTATAAGTAAAAATTTTGAAGCCGTCTGATTAGTTCGCAAGCTCTACTCCTGAATTCAAGCTTTGATGTACGTGCAGGTCAAGGACAAGCGCTTAGAGCTTGAAAAACTTAAGTCTACTTTTGTTCGAAGAGCATCTGATTTTTTGAGGAAGTACTTTTCTAGTGTGGTTGATTTCATGATCAGTGATAAGACCTATTTCTCACAGGTTAGTCTGCAAAACACAATTTCACTTGTTATTAATTGTATTCCACAGCTTGTAGGTTTGCAAATTTCGATGCTTTTACATGGCAGTCCATGCTGCTACCGCTTATTGCTGACAAAAATGTTGGTGTTGAGTGATAAAGAGGGGGCAGTTGAAACGACCGGATCATGCTGATTTGAGATTCAAATGTCGTACGTACGCAAGAATGCTACAACACCTGAAGGTAATCAATCGTATGCATGCTACCCTATGTGCATCTTACAAACGGCAGACACTGAACACTGCCACTGTATTGATCAGTTTTGAAGTCATGTGCTGCCCATTGACAACTAAGCCGTATGCTTGTCTGCAGAATCTAGATAAAAGTTCACTTGGACCTTTGCGGAAAGCATATTGTCACTCGCTCAATCTTTTGCTACGTCGTGAGGTATGTGATGAATCGTTATGTTGCATCTTCTTTTATGTAATTGTACTTGAACTCTAAATCTTTGATGTTTCCTTTTACTATATGTTCTCTTTGCCTGTCATCCCTGATTGCTCTAGGGACCATCCCTGATGATCAAATTTTCAATTTTGGTGAATAGGCGCGAGAGTTTGCAAATGAGCTTCGGGCTAGCACCAAAGTATCACGGAGCACAGGGGCATGGCTGGACAGTTCACAGGCTGGTGCAGCACAAGGTGCTGGAGGAGCAGATACTTCCACAGTGTCTGATGCATACGCCAAAATGCTCAGAATCTTTATTCCACTTCTTGTGGATGAGGTGAGAATAACCTGTTCTCCAAATATTTCTGTTTCCTTTCCATATGCTTGTAGTAGCTTTCCTTTCTTTTTAGTATTAAGCATCATTTTTGCACATTCCAACTTTTAACTTCTCAGCCAATAACTTCACAAATATCCTGTTTGTTTTTCCACTTCATGTTCACCATCAGCATTTTCTTTCATATGCAACGGAATACTGTTTCATAGTGACAGCCCTCTCTTTTTCGTGTCCTTGGGGTTTCTTATGTTCCATCTTGGCGCGCAAATGACACCTTGATTTAGTTCTTGTTTTCTCCTCTCATTTCTGCAGAGCTCCTTCTTTGCTTCCTTCATGTGTTTTGAGGTGTTACCTTTGAATCCTCACGGAGCTGAGGACAAGGACGACGACGAAGATGGCGCAAGTCCTGTGGATGCAGACGGGTCGGATGTCAAATCCAGTAAGCGAATCCGGTTCTTTGTGTTGATGTCCAATAATTATGTCTTACTGTTCCTTGTATGTGCGACAGTCCTGACTGAGTTTTGGATGCAGCTGAACAGAATCCAGCAGAGCTGGAGTCATTGAATCTATCCCTTCAAGAGCTCTTGGATGGCATCCAGGAAGACTTTTATGCGGTGGTCGATTGGGCGTATAAAATTGATCCTTTGCGATGCATTTCTATGCAAGGCGTCACAGAACGATACCTTTCTGCGCAGAAGGCTGATGCTGCAGGTTTTGTGAGGCGCTTGCTTGCAGATCTTCAGTCCCGGATCAGCCTGCAATTCAATCGAGTATGCTTAGCACTCTTCATGAAAAAATGTTACTTCCATTTGATTTTGCTTCAAGTTTCAGTTTGTCATAATCGGTCATTGCTTTTTGACGCCCCGTTTTTTATTATACGGAAGAGCAGTTCCAACCTGTTAATCCTCTAATCATGTTTGATTGTCACAGTTTGTAGATGAAGCAAATCTTCAAATTGAGAAGCATGATCGAAATGTAAAACAGATGGGTGTGCTGTCATACATTCCCAGGTAATATTTCTGTTTCGCTCATTCTGGTGTATTGGATGCTCTAGAGTTGGGCAATAATCAAGTCCAGTAGGTTTACGGGGTTCTCATTCCTTCATGTCATGCTGCTGATGAATGCACTTCAACATGCAAATGTGGTCTTTCGGTCAAACTTGAAATGTGGTCTTTGTGGCCTTCCAACTGAGAGCTCATCAACTTCTCTGAGTATAAGATAGACTGCTGTACATGGGTATAGGTTAGTTTGAAGCATTTCTTAATCATTCATCCCTGAAGGCAGTTAATGGATTTTGTACCAAAATGATCTCTCCAGAGGGAAACTTGCGGCTATTGACCGTCTAAGTGTAATTAATCTTTCTTTTGTTGGTCGGATCAGGTTTGCAGCCCTTGCAGGTCGCATGGAGAATCTTATACAAGGCAATTCAAGAGATGTGGTCGACCAGGCTTATATGAAACTGGTAATTTGCATGCAGATATCATGTTACATAGATATTTGTCTTGCTTATCAGTGTAGTGGTTTGCTTGTAAGTGTTATATGAACTCCGAGACGTTGTGAGTTGTGGCACTCTCTTGGTATATTTTGATAAGTTCTTGATGAGCAGGGTTCACGTTTGCATGTTTTCTTAGCTTTCGGGTCTGCGGGAGCAGTTAATCCTGTGCGATTTTCGGAAAGTGATACGGGAACTTGGAACTTGGAACTGATTACTCTTGTTATGGGTGGGGTCAGGTGAATACGATGTTTGCTGTGTTGGAACGGATTGCACAGGTTGATCCCAAGTATCAGGATGTTCTTCTTTTGGAAAATTATGCAGCTTTTCAAAACAGGTTCATCTTCATCGTCCCTTCAGTAGATGTCAATCCATTACACTCGTACTTTTTCTCATTATCAGTAATTGGACTAAGTTTAGAGGAAAATCGAGTTTCAGAGTTAACTAAAGACACTAAGTGTCTCAAGATGGAAATTTTGCCATTTCTAGATTTTTCTGGTACCTCTTTGTGCTGATTACTTCTGCTGTTGTTTTTGTTTTTCAGTATGTTTGATCTTGCAAATGTGGTTCCGACTTTGGCCCGCTACTATCAGCAAGCTAGCGAGGCTTATGAGCAAGCTTGCACCCGATATATCAACTCAATCATTAATTACGTATGTTCTAACTTCCAAGCACTGATGAAAAACTACAGACTGAAATCATCTATCGTAACTGATATTGCTCATCATATTATGCCCCCATTTGTTGCTTATGTAAATGTGTTGTATGAGCAGCAATTCGAAAGGCTATTTCAATTTGCTCAAAAAGTGGAGAACCTGCTTTATACCATTAGTCCTGAGGAGATGCCTTTTCAACTTGGATATTCAAAGATGGACCTACGGAAAACATTGAAGGCCAGTCTTTCTGGGGTGCGTTCTCGAACTTCATTCAATTTTCCCTTTGAATTTTTATAACTTTGAGGGTGCTTTTTTCTTCAGATATTACCTAACTGCGGGTGTCCAATCTTCCTCCTCTTGTGTGCTTAGTGCGAATCCTAAACTGTTCCTTCTCACCACGTTATGACAACCTTACGTGCGGTGTATCTCACGGATAGTTACATGTTACTCAAATAGAATCCTTTGAAAATTGACAGGTGGAGAAGGCCTTACCAGCAATGTACAAGCGAATGCAAAAGCATCTTACCTCGGAGGAGTTACTCCCATCGTTATGGGAGAAGTTCAAGGTTCGTAGTCTTCACATAATACCATACCATACATATATGCTGTCTTCCTGTCTTCCACCTTGTTGAGCAGTCCATTGATAATTTCGTTGACAACCATGGCACTCGTTACATGCTCATAGAAGTCTATTATGGATGTGGTGCAGGAAGACTTCATGGACAAGTACGAGTCAGTTGAAGCAATATTAGCCAAGTGCTATCCCTCTGAACCACTATCCCCCTCGTCAGGAGAGATGAAAGAAATCTTCAAGAACTTCCAAACCTAAGAGGTTGGCTGCTACAGTTCTCTTCGCTGAATGAGAATCCTTCTTGACTTCAGTAGCAACAGCGTGATTTTTAAATTTTAATTGGAGATTTCTCGAGTCTGAATAGTCTTAGTGTAAAGTGCCACCTTTATGTGGAATTACCAGATGTATCAAATCTTCTGTTCAAACATCAAGTGAGAGCTTTCACGAGCTTTCATGAATGTATATTGTGAACTGCTGAGGTTTCTTGTTTCCCGACTGTTTCCATGACTGTCTATGGCCATGCAATGGAGTCAGAATCTGTTTGTTTTAGTAGGATGACCTGAATGAAGAAACATCGTGAACGGCAGCTAGTTTTGATTCTAGTTTTGATGATTGTTCTCTTTACTAGCGCACTTACGGTTTACATAAGCAACTATGTGCAGGCCTATTCCATGAAAGCAATGACTTCAGTATCGACACGAGCAGTTCATTACAAACATAACATTCTTGAAGAGTCATCGGGGATTTCCTTTGCAACCAATTTAGTTGGGGCTTTGGGGGCTATATCTAAAGTTCTATGCCAGGTGGCAATGGTGACTTGCTAGAGCTTCACATTGTATTTCTGAAATTGAATTCATCTCTCTCCCGAGGAGAAGCATATTCTATGTGAAGTTGAGGTAGCCAAGTGAAATGAAGCTAGACAAGTTTTGTTTCTATTCCATTTCAAAAACTTGAAAAAATGTCAAGAATTGAAAGAGTTATTGCAATTGAAAGCTCTATGTGTCAAAATCCAAATAACATAGTATGGAGTGTTTTTCATTTATCTTTTTTTATTTATTTTAGATTTATTTTAGACTTCTCATTCTGTCCTTTGTTTATGCTGATTATTCTAATATATATTCTAATTGATATAATTTGATTTCCACCTTTAGCTTAAAAAATTTACAATAATTTGATTTTTCCATCAACATTCTTAAAAAAAAAAATATAAGTAGAAAATGCATTTTTTCACTAGCAAAAAACATCAAAAGATTTATACATCTATTAAATAAAAGGATTAATTTGGTTTGATAGTCAAATTTGACTTCAAGGTCTTTGTTGTGGCTCTTTTGGATGTAAAAAACAAAATAATAAATTGAAAATTTTTCATCCTAATCTCTATTGCTGTTTGTATCTCTTGGAAAAATTTCAAATCATTTTTTTTTTTTTGCTAATTTTATTTATTTATGTTCAATTTTTGCAGCAAAAATAATAATAATTACAATTTTTTGTGAAAAAATTTGAAGTTTCTCACAGTGATATACAATTCACAATTTCAAGTAATAAAAATATAAGATTTTTGTTTGAATACAACTTAAAAGGCTAAATTTAGCTTAGAGATGAAGTTTGACCATTTCACAATGGATCAAGTCTTTTGGGAATTAAAACTATAAAAAGAATAACATTCTTGAATGTCAAAGGCAAGGCTTTTGCTTTCCATGAATGAAGGCTCTTTTCATTGTGCTATAGAACATCTTGAATGCAAGCTTACCCATGTACTTTGGGCTATTGAAATGCAAATGTACAGTGTCGAAGGCCCTTTTGCCTTCCTATTTCAAATGTATGAGTTCCTGAGTTGGTTCTATAATTGTGACACTTGTTTGGTCACTTCAAGAGAAAAGGGTGTTTTAAGTAGTATCCTAAACATCACGTCTTTTAAGTAAGGTTTTAAGTAAAATTTTACTAAAAAGACTGTCTTTTTAGTAAAATTTTACTTAAAACCTTATTTAAAAGACGTGATGTTTAGGACACTACTTAAAACACCCCTTTCTCTTGTAGTGGGTCTTAATAACTAGTAGGTCTTTTGGTCGATTTATTAGGACCTCCAATGAATATTACACCTATAATGCATTGGATTTCTCTAAGGTAAAAACATGCATTCCCATCCTTGTATCTATTCATGTATCCTAGATTTTCATTAAACCATCCCTAGACTTGCATTAAAGTATCCTTGAAAAGCATCATTAATTATCTCCATACTGAACTGTAATTGGTTGATTGCAAAATTTGAGGGTTCTGATTCTAAATCCACCCTATATGATGGTTTCAATGGTTTAGGATGCTTCCACTTTGAATAATTCTAGAAATTATTTACCATATTCAAAAAATCGTTTTTTTAAGGAAAATTCATGACTTTGAATTACTAATACTATAGTAATAGTACTTTAGGAAAAAAATACCTCCAACTATGTTGAATTGCTTATTTTGATGGTTTTGGGTCCTTCCACCGTAATCAATATGTTACACCAAAAAGAGTTGTTTGCATATTGAACAATAAAAAACAAATAGTAGAACCATAACTAGTTTGGGTGGTGTAAATCTACTCATTCTATTTTAAATAGTAAAACAAACTTTTGGAAAAGTTAAAGAATGAAAAATTTATCTTTTGACAAGTTCATTCATTGGTCAAACTTTGCTCATAGACACTTCAATCCTTCATATCCTTTTTGAAATCATTATATACAAGTTTACAGTGTTTTACAAATATATGAATTTATTGGCATTTTGAATGTTTCAACTTATCAAGAAGTCAAAGGGATGATGGTATTCTTCTTCAATCCTCTAGATCCTAAAAGAACCCAAAGTGGTCACCTTAAACATTAATATTGAATAACATAAAATTTGTTTATATTTCAAACTTTATGCAAATTTGATGGATTTTAGAAATCTTGCACCACATCAATTGATAAAGAATATTTCTTGTTCAAAGCTATAGAAGACAACCAAATACCACAATATATATTAGTACTATGCCAAAATATACTAATACACCACTAACAATGTATATTCACATATAATAATGTTTAATTGGGTATTACAACATATACAAATACAATTTGCTTGCATGAATTTTTGAAGATTATAAAACTAAAATTGAACTCTTTTGATTGACCTTCCAATATTGCAAAAGATACATGAACTAGTGTTAAGCTTACATCCAAAATTGAATGTAGATTGTGCTTTTGAACTTTAATATTCAAATAAAATAATTCTCTTTTTATCACTTTGTTTTTGATGTATCCCTAGAATGTTGTGCATGTCTAATTTCACAAGCAAGTTTACTTCACATGAACAAAAAATTATTGTAACCCCTATATGGCTATGAATATGACAAAGTCATTAATTAATGCATAAACTATCCATTTGAATGCCTTGCAATACTAACAACTTATTGCAAAATGAAACATTAGACACACACCACACTTAACATACCATAACACCACGAATTGCACTTCCACTTTCAACAGTTGAATCCTACATGTACACTTCCATGTTTCCATAAAGACCAATGTTTTATAAGTACTGAACCACATTTTCTTCTAAAGTGTGGGATCCTCATGTGCAAGCAATGGAACCAATGGATAGTAAGCTTACTTCCATTGGAGTTATAACCTTCATCAATTCATACGTGAATAATACGATTCTTCTTATTTTGGCAGTTTGCCTCTGACAAGTCATGAGATATGAAGGTAGAGTAACTGAAACCTTGAAGCACCTGATCCCGTCCCGTCTCCTGTACCGTTAGCGTTACCGACAACAAATTATCCATTCATAAACTTGGTTAGCATTCAACTAGCAAGTTGAGTGTAAACATGACATAGCTAAATGTCCCTGGGATTGTCTACTGTCCCTTCAATAGTGGTCTACAGCATCACACGTGGAAACTGCATACTGAAAAATGTATGATCTCAACGGTTATGGCTACTAACTTATATCCAAAGATCTCTCCTCAGCTCTGTACTGATGTTGAAAACAGTGATCACCGTACTATGAATACATAAGCAAAAATTTCATTCGGATGGTGCTGCAATGCAAAGCATTGGTGGGAGTCGCAGTACAAATGTTCCCCCCTTTCCTAAAGTTAAGGATCCAACTCCTCTTCCTTAAACCCTTCGTCGCGCGCTCGGAAAATCATTACGATGAGAGCCAAGGAAAAATATTTGTAGCAACAGAGCACATTTCAAAACCCTCTACAGCAAATATGAGAAATGATACGATAACTGAAAACATACCGCACTTCACTCCGGGCATAGTCTCCAGTCGATTCGTATCCTCATTTCGGCTCAATGTGCTTTCTTCCTGAACTTGAATTACATGCTCGATTTTATTTTACACCCACAATAGACAGCAAATTTGGTTGTAAAACCATAATCTTCCTGACATTGTCAAATTCCTGGATAACAGTCGTAAGCCATAACCACAGCAACCATAACTGAGTTCCAGCTACACCGCACCTTTCGTTCTGCTTCTGTAGACGGGAGTTACTACGTGTTGTACTTTCCATCTGTGCAATTTCTAGAATATGTATGGAAACAAACCTCTAGAGGATGCTGAACCACAAGCACTATGGAACTAACCGCAGTTCAAATTCTCAGCATTAATTCCTCTCCATCAATTTCCTTTCTCCGGAGTCCGATAGCATTTAGCCTAATACGGCAATGACCTCAATCACACATTAGTACACCCCTAAATTCATCACGAAGAACTAAACTAAGCTTTTGTCTTCAATTCGGCCTGCAACTAGGGGTTTTGCTTTCGAATCTTTCGAATCCTTCGAATCCTTCTCTTCCGACGGCTTCGGATTCAACGACTTGCGCATGTCACACGCATCCAGGATTCAAATCCTCAGCAGTAATTCCTCTCCATAAATTTCATTTCAAAAATTAGTCTGCACTCCGTAGTCTGATAACATTTTAACCTAATCCACCTATGACTTTCACCACACTTTCCTACACCCCTAAACTCGGCACAAAGAACTAAACTAAGCTTTAAGTCTTCGAATCGGCCTGCAACTCAGTCTTTGCAACTTCGACCTTCGAATCCTTCGAATCCACCTTCGAATCCTTCTCGTTCTCCGCCTTCGGTTTCAACGACTTGCGCATGTCATACGCATCCTCTCCGTCGGCATAATACTTGGCCTCCACATCCGTAATCCTATACCCCAGCGTCTCCGTATACAGATGAAACGCCGCCCGGTTGCTCTTGCGCACATGCAACGACACATACTCCGCCCCGAACACGCCCTGCATGCACTGCTGTGCCGCCGTCATGAGCTTGGTGGCCAACCCTAGCTTGCGGTGCGTGCGCAACACGGCGAGAGAAGTGATGTGCCCATGGCACTCCGCCGCCTCCTCCTCCATCTTCGCCAACACGTAGCCCACGATCTTCTTGTTGTAATCCTCCGCCACGTACAGAAGCTGAGGCCATGATAGGATGTGGTAGAAGTAGTACTTCATCTGGTAATTCTCGGGGAGGCACATCAAATTGCAGCTCTGCATCGCCAGAAGGTCGTCCACGGTGGCTTGACGGATGCACACCATCGTGGAACGCTCTTCTGAGAACCTGGTTGAGGAAGAAAACGAAACAAAACTTGAAGCAACGGCAGCAAAAAAAACGCTACCGGAAACAAAACGTGGTCCTGGAATTCAAGAGGACGGAAGGGGTCACGGTGAGCGCCAAACCCTAAATCGGGGATAATACAGAGGTCGACGAGTGGTTCCAGACCACCTTGTCAATCCCCATAATATCACTTTAAACCCGACCCTGAGGTAACGGAAGGTGGAGTGTGCTAAAACTACTCTTGCTCTAAAAGTGTCATCTAACAAACGGTATATAATGAAAGTTTCAATATACCCAAAGTGAACATGTTTATTAACTCCACTTATTATAAAAAATAAACAAATTTTGCAATGGGAGTTTCTTCATCATGTTGCTAACCAAATTTTTAATAAGTCTAAATACATACAAATTGGTTTTAAGAATTGCTCTAAAACAGAGTTATCTTAATCCTAAAACTTTTGAGGGGATGTTTTGTGTCCTTTGGATGATTTCAAGGAGGCCTCAAGGATGAATTTTTTTCATGCAAATGTTTTTCGGAGGTTCCAATTTCAAGGAAAGATGTTGTATATTTTCTCATTGTGTAATAGTTTTTTACTTTCTACATAAGAATATGGCAAATCCATGGATCACTAGAAAGTATATTTTAGATTTTTTTTTTTTTTTTTGGTGAATATGAGTTTAAGCCAAAAAATATGATCATTCTTGAAATGAAGATTTTCAAGTTTAGTTTACACTCCACTTTGAAATTTTCAAAAATTCTTAACTTTGAATATTTTATTTTATTTTGAACATTGGACAAATTATAATGGAGTTGATTTTCTAATTTTAAAATGACATAGAAATGATTTTGTTCTATGGTATTTTATACTATAATAAAAACTTGTAGAAAATATTTCAGAAAAAGAGTGGTGTCCACCTAGTTACTTCAAACTTTTTATTATTTATGTTTGGTGTTTCTAGTGCAATTACTAATCATGTAAAGCTTTGTTTTGTATTCTTCCAATAAGTATTGCAAAAGTCATAAGGTCATTTTTTAATAGAAAATACTTGGGGATCCAAAAGATGCACCCCGATACAATTTGAAAAATTTCTTTTCACAAGTTAGAATATCCTCATGTGGATGCATCCTATAGCTTGATAGTAGGCAAATCAACCATGCCAAACAAGTATAATTATGATTTTACAATGTTATGCATTATAATGTATATTTTACATATATTACTATCTTTTGAGAAGGGACAAGCCCCCCACACACTTTGAAAACACCCCCCTCTGAAAGGCCAGATAATAACATTTTGCATATTTCGAAATGTTTTTGTAGATCTTTGAATGTTTGTATTGATCTCTCAATGTTTTGCATATCTCCAAAAGTTTGTATAGATCTTTAAATGTTTTGTGTAGATCTCCTAGTGTTTTGCATTATCACTAAATGACTTGGGATTTTCTATTATTAACTCTGGATCTTTAGAAAGTCCAAAAGTAATTAAATGTGGTATGTTATTGATAACTTTTTTGATATTTTTTTGTTAATTTTACGAAAACAAAAAATTGTAGTTGACTTGTAATAAAATTTAATGAATAGACAAATGCTTCTTCAGATCCATTTTGTTTTCATGAAAAACAAAAAATTGTCGCTAAATAAAAAATAATTTCATCAAGTAGAAAAATTTGTCATTGTAACTTCATAATGTTAATTAGGATGGTTGTTTACCCCAAAAATAAATTGAATTTGGATTATTTTAAAATAATTTGGATTCATTAAATTCATATTTGGATTCAAAAAACCTAAATATGGGATGTATAATGATTTCTAACATTTGCACATAAAGCAACATGATCCAAAATCAACCCTATACAATTATAACTTCTTCAATTGATTCAACTCCGCTCTTTTTCCATCCTCTTGTAGTAAAAATTGCAGTCAATTTACAAATGCAAATATTGCATGCAAATTGGGGACTTCCAAGAAAGAAATAGAATTAGTTGTCAAAGTGTTGATTTCCAAAATTCTTTATCCATAATGTTAGAACATATAAAAAAAAGATTCAATTGATTTTCAACAATCCTAACATTGTTAGAAAATATGTGAGCTACATTAGCATTCAAAATGACAAGAATAGCCTCACATTTGATATATGATGGAAAGCTCAACATTTTTGCTTTGACCTATAAATCTTTTTAAATTTAAGTCGATCAAAATAAATGAAAAATATTCCTTAATTTGAATATTCCAAGAATTTCTCACATGTGAGTTAGGATCATTCTAACTTACATGTGAGGAATTCTTGGCCAGGGATGTGGAGCATTGGTTGGCCATGCTGGAACTGAGAATACCAAAGTATCATCCAATTTTGACAAATTCTCGCTTGTGCAACTCGAAGTTAGTGATCCCTAAAATGGAACTAAGAATCAAAGAAACCTCACTGTCCTCTTTCCACTGGAGTTACAGAAAATTTGTCACAGTTGGGTCTTCAGTTCTTCTTGGAGTGGACAATAAAAAACTGTAGCAAGAAAGCTTGGTGGTGGAGAGCAAACAGTCCAATTTTTAAAGCATCCGAAGGCCAAAACTAACGATAAGGAAGCACACATTGGGGCGAAGTTTTATTAAACGACCACAGAACTTCCACTCAAAAAGAGAAGAAAAAATGGAAGTAAACATCAAATTTAATGGGGACCCTTCGAGATCATTTTGTTGGGAAAGTCAATTTCTGGCCTCTTGGAACGGATGATGCCCAAGTGGGAATCGTAGTCATCAGACTGAATGTCCCATTTCCTCCTCGTAGACTTGTCAGTTTCAATCTCTCCAAAGGTCTTGGAGTTCTCCTGGGCGTGAACCTCCGCCAATTCCGTGTAAAGACTTGCATTTCCTGGAAGTGACAATTGCTCCTCCTCTGTAAGCTCCCTCAAGAATTTGGCAGGACTCCCTGCCCAAATCTGTTATCATAAAGAAGTACGCCACAAAATGTTAAACACCAGTTCAAACATGAACTCTCCAAACGCTTTTGAAGCCCAGAAACCTCGAAAGCCTATTCATTCTATGATACAAAATATATATATATATCTATGTATCAAAAAGGGTAGTCCACACTCAGAAATCAATTCCATGCAAATAAAAGGCCAATAAACTCCCTAGTCGTAAAGTTATTCTGCAGATAACGATGCCTACAACAAAATGACTACAAATCATATGATTAAATGATAACTCCATTGAGGAACAGAAACCCATAGTTCATCAGCAGAACATTAAATGACCTGTCCAGTAGGAATGCGTGTCTTCTGTGTGACTGTAGAACCAGCTGCGACCATGGCGCCCTTCTCCACCACGGCTCCATCCAGAATGGTAGATCCCATGCCAACAAAGGCCTCATCCTCTACAGTGCACGCATGAAGCACGGAATTGTGTCCTGTCACGCGGCAGCCCAAACTCAATTCACAGTCACATGTGGACACAGTGAATTAAATGAACGTAGAAAGCACATCAATTTAAATAAGAGAAGAGACCAAGGACATCAATCACATCCATACAAAACAGGCCTACAAAAGCAACCGAGACTTGAGAACCTACCGATGGTGACTCTGTTGCCGATGATGGTAGGCAAAATATTCCCGCTTACGTTGGTTTTCGCCACATGGACTAAAGTATTGTCTTGGATATTTGTCTCCGAACCTACTTTGATGTGGTTAACATCACCTGCCAAGTAGTACATTCATGTGAGAACGCATAAAAAAGATAGCAAGAAGATTCCTCATCTTCCAGGACTGAAATCCTCCGCCTCTCGTGAAAACAGTTATCCAACTATCCTTCTACTCGCACTAAGGCTCTAAACTTGACTGCGGATTTATTATGGAGTCGAGACAGAACTATGAATACCGATACTTCTGGAATACTAGATGTGCCACAAAAGCATATGTCTACTGAGCCGTGAAGCCGTCGTCTGCAACCACAAATGATATCATTTCGAATATACACAGATAGACATGGCTAAACTTCCGTGCAACCTCCGACACAGCCCTGATACTTCCTTTAACTACAAAGAATATAGGAATATAAGGCAGTAATGAAAATGCGCTCAAAATACTGACGAGCTCTGCCGCAGAATAGGAAAAGTGGATAATCGCAAGCGATCGAAACCCATAGAGAAATGCATAATTTTCATACATCTCTTTCCACATAATCCTCCATCCATTCCTCAGTATACTCCTCAATATACTCCTCACTAATTGAACATTTCAAAAACCCTATTGAATAAGCTTAGAATGCCACAACTCGTACAATTACTCATCAAAATTCCACTTAGAAATTATTCTTTGGAGAGATGGACGCCAACATTCTAGTATTTCAATTTTTAACAATTGTCCCATTTTCATTAGTACGCCAGAACTTTCCACATTTCCAACCCACTACTTAATCTCTCGCCATCAGGTAATCACAACAAAAAATGAGAATGGGTGTTTGAATTACCTCGCAGAACACATCCGTACCAAATTGAAGACTTCTCCCCAATCTGAACTTCGCCAACAACAGAAGCACCAGGAGCCACAAACGCAGACTCCTCAATGACAGGAGTCTTGCCGAAAAAGCTCAATATCGTTTGATGCCTGGAAACTGCGGAAAATGAAAAGCCAAAATCACAACCGTGTCCAAATTGATTGCAGCTCAACTTTCAAGCTCACACACACCCCAGATATGCTAAAACAAAAACCCAGTGGACAGTGACAACTGACATTCCAGATTAAATATAAAGGGTGAATTGCCGCTCAGAAGACACCCAGTCAATGTTCAATTGTGAGAATGTACCAGAGATTTACATCTCGGGGGGCAGGGGAGGGCATCTGAGCAGCACTCGTCCCAATGGAAACCATGGCTCCACCAAATGCGTTCTAAGAAAATCCTCTAGACCTACTCTCAATTCCGTTAATGTCCTGTATTACCTTCAAACGGAAATCTTCCAACCGACATCTACATAAAAACAATACCCGAAAAATAGCGCATTACTCGAAATCTAACGTGAGAGTGCAACCAGGAAGTTCCCACCCCATACCAGATGTAGCAAGACCTCACCAAAATTCGAAAACAACGAAAATCGAAAATCATACATTCAAAACAACAAACGACATCACGCATCACTGCAAACATGAGCTCCAGTGGATCATTCAACTCAAAATCACACCACCTCAGTTCACAAACCCCAGAACGCAGATCGACCCCAAACCCTAAAACAGACTCCACCAAAACAGAAGATCGACCCCAACGCTACCGTACAGCGAAAACCTCCCTGCCACCTGCTTCGCCTGACTAGTACCACGCATTGGAACGGAATAGAATGGCATCTCGTCACAACCCGTGCCCCAAACGAACCCTAATTGGTCGCTAAATGGGAGCTTACAACGACAAACGACATCACGCATCACTGCATCCATCAGCTCACGTCAATGCGTACTATATTGATGAGTTCAAAATCACACCGCCTCAGTTCACAAACCCCAGAACGCAGATCGCCTTCCAAACCCTAAACAGGATGCTCCCCCAAACAGAAGATCGACCCCAACGCTACCGTCCAACGAAATGCTCCCCGCCACCATGCTCCGCCTAACTAACTGGAAGCACGCATTGGAACGGAACGGAAGGGAATGGAATGGCATCTCATCACAACCCGTGCTTCACATGAACCCTAATTTGGTCGCCAAATGGGAACTTACCCCCGTCCTTGATGGAATAGCCGCCTTGCAAGACGGAGCCGAGGCGATCGAGAGCCTGGCCCGTGCTGCGAGCAGCCTTGCCCAGCGAGTACACCACTCGGCCCAGCGTCCCCATGCTGCCAATCACGCTGCAACGCTGCAATGCGGGATCCCGTCTGTCTGTCTGTCGAGGGGGATGGGGAAGGGGAAGGGGAAGAATGAATGGGAAGGCGAGGGAGAGAGAGCGCCAAACCCTAAAATGGCGTGCGCGGCGTTGTGTTATAGTTTCAGCATCATGGAGCATCTCCAGTTGTCCACCCCCGGGGGGGTTCTATTTATTATTTTTTGGGCAGCGCAGAATTAAAGCAATCTCCAGTGAAGGGGTGTTGACATCCATAGACATAGATAAAACATATAAAATGTGGATGAAAATTCAAATATTCATTCAAAAGTGTGTACAAATCATTTATAATAGAGCAATATTAGAGTTACTTGTAGAGGAAAACCCAATTTGAAATAGGGATGTTAGAGAAAGGTATAAATAAGAATAGAAAATAAAAAACATGGCTCCAAACTCCATTGGACCTCAATTTTGGTACTCCAAGGAGTTTTGACTTGTGTTTTTTTCCAAATTCCGTCTTGTGGTCCTACATTGTACATACTTCCCAATTAACTCTATTGTCTCTACATTTTGTTGCAATTGAGTAATTTCCATCCATTGAAATTAGGGCATCTATAATCAAATATTCCTTTCAAAGACAATTGTGTAGTTTTGAAGCAATAAATTATTAAAAAAAAAATTACTCCACCTCCATCAAGGTCAGTCAGTGTCTCTAGCCCACAATCAAATTGGATGAGAAGTGCTTTGGATCCTTCCAAATTTTCTCCAAATAGCCAACTAGACCTTCTTTTCACTTTTTGAGAAAGTAAAGAGTAAGTAGTCACTTATAATTTGGCAAAGCATTGTATTTATACATTTACTTTTGTTACAAAAAAAATTATAATTTTATTCAATCATGCACTTTTCCATCCAAAATTGACAACTTCATTTGTGTTTTAAATAGAAATGAAACATTTTGGTGACAAAAGACTACTTCAGTTTGGCAAAAAACGAGGCAAAAAGTAGAGATTAAGTTTTGAAATGGTGCAATTTGGCCCCATAGTGTCCAAAATATGGATTGGTGCCAACATGCCAATAATAAACATGCCAAATCTAAATTCAATTGTTTTTTTTGCTTCATTCCAATTGAGATTGCCTAATCACTATGTACATAACACATTTGGTATTTGGAGTTGACAGACAAATATGTATAGAGGTTAGATAACTCAATATATATAGAGAGATTTAAAATTATAGTAAGTTGATTTGATCATGTTGGGATAGCAATGCCCATTTTTAGAATGTGTTAACCTAATAAAGACAACTAAAAGTAAAAATCTCCAGTGAATGATTTTAAAATGAACTATAGAAACAAAAAATATACCTATTCATTCTAGAATCAAGTAAATTTTGAATCACAACCTTGATGATAGAATTAGGTCGTTTAGGATGAAAAATGTAGATCTAGAGGTATCGAGGCAACAATTAAAATATAGCCACAGGAGAATCTAAAATATAGCCAAAAGAAAATCTAAAAGATTCCAAACAAGAAATCTTCATTTCTACAAGTTTTTATTCTGCCTTTTAGGACCTTGTACAAAAATGAGCAAGTGTTGAGTAATCAAGCTCCTAACATTGTTGAAAGATGAACAAAAAAAATTTGTTGCACATATAAATGTGCTTCATCCATTTCATTTAGCTCAAGCAATAAGCTTTGAAAATGGTCCTCAACCACCCAATTAGTGTTCGGTTAATGTTTAGGGATTAACTAATTGAGTTGATCTTGTTTGATAAATTTCAAGGCAACCTAGCCTATAATGAAGCTATAAGCGGTAGGTAATCCTATTGCCAGCAAAGTGACTGTCTTGCCTCCCTAGAATGGTTGAAAGTTTTTAGTTTCAATTTTAATTCCATATAGAGATAAATATAAAAGGGGATAGCAATTAAAAGTATTGTTTCTTAACAAAACTTGCAAGAAAAAATTGAATTTTTTACTACAATTATATATCATAGTATGGAACATCATGATGCAAACCCAAGCAAAGAGATCATCCTAAAATTAGAAAATCAATATATCCTAATTATATACTAATAGGCATAAGATATTCTAATTGCCATAAAATGTTCAACTGAAATAACAACCGAATCTTGGTGAATTTAATTTCAATAGTCGGGCACAAATTTTGAATAGATCATTTTGAACATGACTAACATCCACATCAAAAGTGAAGAGCTAGACTTGGGGCAAAAGTACCTTGGCTATAATGGTGAGTTTGGAAATAAGCATTTTCTTTGGTAGAGAAGTCAATAATACTACAATGAGGGAATTTTCCAACACCAATTAGTGCAAATGCGTTCAAGTGACTCCCACAAAAAAAAATTGAATGTATTTTTTTCACTTGTCCTACACAATTACCCAAAGTCATCCATAGACACAAAACATCGGCAAACGCCTCGTCTTTGAAAATTATGTTCTTCAAAGAATGTAATTTTTGGTGGCTTTTGCGACTCCGTCCTCATTGTTACTGGTGGTGACCGCCTTAGCAACAACTTTGACAACATGATTTGCATTGCCCATAGCAATACCCCCATCCGGCCAATGTCAAACATTTCAGTGTCATTTTCACCATCACCAATGCCCATAACCAACAACTCAACAAAATTAGATTTTCAGTATGGTAGGTAATTCTAAAATCGCTATTTTTTGCTACTGTGCCTAGTTATTATTATTATTTTAATGGTCAAATTTTTCATATTTTGTTGTTGGCAAGTGAAAGAAGGTTTCAACACACCAAACAATGAGACATTTGGATATTGTATGCAAAAGTTATGAAGGGTCTAAGTTTTTTTAACTTTTTGTGAACTATCATGAAACACTACTTTCTCCAAGAATGAGCAAATTGACATGATCATGTGAACTATCCCATGGAAATACTTGTTACATTTAAAATTGATTCACATATAGAAGAATTAGTATATATTATAGATTTTGTCATTTGAATTGAACAAAAAAGAATTCTAAAACACAAATTTATAATCAATTTGGATATCTTATTAAAATTGATTGAGGTTTTAACTTCTTTTTTGATACATTGCACTCTAGGTCTTTTTTAATGTGACTTACACGGAATAATAAATGTGACAAGTAACACACGTATCAAACTAGTATATCTTTGAAAATTCTTTCAACTAACTTATCTTTGAGATGACTTTCCTTCCAAGTGTATATTAAAATAACATGATTGATATAAAGTTACAAACCCAATATAAATGCTAGCACACTTGCCACTCTATAATACTAGAAAGCAAAATTTAAAGCCTTGTAACAAATATTAGTATGTTTGCACAAGTAAAAGTATAAAAATGATGGGTTGCATCATTTTATCTATTGATTAGAATTTAGTCATTATATTCTTCAAACTTATAAATTTAAGATGCAAATTTTGCCAAAAATACTTGAACTTTAGCTTTCTTCATGCACTTCTACCTACATAAATATTGCAACTGTGAAAGAACAAAATAGAAGTAATACAAAAGTCTATTTTGAATGTGTCCAATAATTGAACTAATCAACTATATCAACTACATCCATTCACTTCTACTAATGTGTCATGTAAACTCATTTCATGCCTTTGCACATGATCCTAGATTCTCTTAGAATGCATTTTTGAGACATTAAATGAATAAATAACTATAAATTTTTAAAGTGTTAGAATTTTATTTTTTTAAAGTGACTCAATATTTTAATGAATAGTAAGATTATATTTTAGGCAAGAATCCATAGGAATCAGTTTTAAAGAAGGGTTGGAAAGAAGGGATCTTACCTTTACTTTTGATTTTTTTCAATGTAGAATTGCAACTGAAAGGATTGGAATTGGGTTGAATATTATAGTCATAGTTTTATAACTTCAAATAACATTTAGACCACGCACTTTAGACACATGACAAAAGGTTCATTCATTATTCCACAAATTGAAGTCCCGCTTTTAAATTAGTTACCACTATAATCATGGTGGGAGGAAGTTCAAAGAATCACTTTAGAATCTAAATGGATGAGGATAATTTTTCCTAGGGACAAAATTAGGAAGCTATGTTTTTGATTTGACTACTTTTAATGTGTGTTTTTTTTGGTTGAAAATTGAGTGAATTAAAATACATGTGAAAAAATCTTTGATTTGCCATTCTGGTGCAAAACCCCTTGTGGATTCAATTAGTCTAAGTATATGCAACAATTAAAGGGATGACAATGGATCATCCTACCTTATTGAATCTCATCTTGGGGAGGAGGGCAATTACATTAGTGGAGGATTCTTGGTGCCATACCTTCTAATTAGAAAAAAATCCAATTGTTAACACTTCTAGGATTGTAATCAGTGTTGATTGGTTGTAGTATTATTGACCTAGTTGAACAATCTTTGTAATGTATAGGAGTTCATTTAAGAAATTCGTATTACAAGATGAAATTATCAAATGTATATTTGTATAAAGAGTAGCAAAACAACTAGGTCTTGCAAGTGGTGGGTTTTTTCTTAGTACCATATTTTCTAGTTTAGAATGAAAAGGAGGAAAACAACTTCCACTTTATGAATCATAATGTTGTTGGATGATTGTGATGTAGGTTGTTGACCTAGTTGGATGATCTTCATAACATTTAGTATTTGAAAGATTTATATTGCAGCATGTCTAAACTAAAAATCAAATGTCATTTTTGTGCAAAGAACAAAAACTTTTAAAAGGGTGGGTTTTGTAATTGGTGGATCTTTCTTAATGCTATAGCTTCTATCTGGAAAAAAAAACAAAAAACAAGTTGCATCCCTTTGTGCAATCAAATGTCCTTGACTTAGTTGGACAATCTCACTTTTGGAAGATATTGTGTGTAGACTTATTGAGAATTATTAGTAATATTCAAATAAAAGAGCTAAATTTGTTAAAAGGTTAGAAAAAGATGAAGACAAAAGGAATTGAGGTGAAGGTTTACAAAGTTTCAAAACTCAAGCCTCATAATATGTTGAGAGGAGTAGCAAATTGAAGTCAATAAGGGCTTAAAATAATTTATTGTCTACTTGGGCAAATTGCTTGAATGTTTGTCAATTTTGAATTGACTGTCAAGCATTTCTAGGCTCTTACCATCTTTTGTTGCTTCTCATTTAATATCTTTTAAGGAATTAAAGAATCATCATACAATGCAAATTACATATGAAAGTCATTGCCACTTAATAATTATTTCTATTTGGATAATAGAGAGTCATAGAAAAGATGGTAGAATAGTCAACTTGTTTGTAGGAAATCATAACATTTGAAATATCATAGTTTGGAAGATTTTCTCTTTTGGATGACATCATTTGTGAGCCTATGGAAAATTATTAGAATGATGGAGAAGATAGTGGAAGAATTAATTGGCTATGAGAAGAATCAAATCATTTTTTTAACTATTGTAATTCAAAGGCTTCATGTGCTAAATTGGGAGGAAAGATTAGATGACTAGAGGATAATAGTTGAAAAGATGGTGGGATAATCAAGTGATTGGGATAGAATCATAACATTGTTAAACTAAAATAGTTGAAAAGACCTTCAATTTGGAAGACATTATGATGATGACCACCCTTTAACTACCAAATTGAATCAATTTCCTTCAATTATATTTATTATAGTTTTTGATTACAAACAAAGTATTTTATTGTCGCACACAAAATGAATTTAAAAAATGAGAAGCAAGAATTTTGAAACATTCTAAAAATTGACATTAATAATTTATTCAAAATTTACATATTGCTAATTAGTTGAGAAGAAGATAGAAACATAGCTATATTTTGTAATATCTTAGATAATTCTTGTGATGACCTTTAGTGATGAATTTGGTTAGGTGATTGTTTTGTATTTTTTGATGTTGACAAATACAAAGTGCATTCTCTTTAGACTACCAACAAGATCCCACAAAAATACTTCTTCAGTATAATAACGACGAGAGCCAAGCTCAATTGCATATTTAGATGCTTTTAGGTGTAGTTATCATAATGCAACCTTTCTCAATTTTCACTCATTAGAATGTACATGTGAGGACACAATAGAGCACCAACAATAGATGGGACTCTAGCGTGTTTTGTTTTTTAGCGATATTATATTCAAAAATAATACAATTGTTTTTGAGGGAACATCAGGTGGTACATTTTTTCATTTTTAGTAGATGAAATTGCTGAATTACTACGTAAGCTGAGGATAGTATTGTTCTTTTGGGGATGAATGTATGTTCATTTGGAAGTATAGTTTAAGTTTCATCCACATTTTGTATATTTTATCCATTTATATTGATGCAAAAAATTGCATCATTCTAGCAAAGATTGTTTCTTGCATTGCCCTAAACAAATGGAAAAAAAAATCCATGGGTCATATACTAGTAGAAACATAGTTGGTCTGCATAAGAAAATGATTGCAAGAAGATCCCCTAGTAGTCAAATTTGTCATCAAGGTGTTCCATAACATTATTAACCAACATTGAGGGGTCCGCATTTGCTCCCACTAAAAGTAGAAATTGAATCCTAAGCGTTGCAACTTCTCAGTCCATTGAGAAATTACTGTGTTTAACATCATTGATGACCTATTGATCATTCTTGGTCTTGTTGACTTTATATGTCTATCCAACTACTGCATTCACAAACCCGACCACCAATTCACTATCCAGTCATCCAATGACACTAATTCACAAGTCCGGCCACCAATTCACTACCCAATCAACCAATGACAATAATTCACAAGTTCGGCCACCAATTCACTACCCAATCAACCAATGACACTAATTAACCCCTAAAGGATCAAGGTGCGTTTTTTTGTCAACATAGCAATTTTGGGCAGCTCACTACGAATGAAATTTTTATTTTTTTTCTTTGAAAATTTCACACAATACGTGCCCAAGGAGTAGCTTTAAGGCCCAACAATTTTCATAACTTTTGACTTCATGGTTAAAAAGTTATTGCATAATATGTGATTTTCATTGCTCGGCGGGCAGCCCGGGCAGCCCAAAAAACTTCTTTAAAAATCACTTTTTTTTAAAATAAAAATTTGAAATTGGTTCTTTAGGTTTATATCTACGCGGGAAGCTTTGAATCATTCCATTTGGATTAACGAGTTAAAAGTTATGAGGAGTTTTAGTTTGCAGGTAGGTATAGAGTCTTTGAAAGCCATACCTACCCGCAAACTAAAACTCCTCATAACTTTTGACTCGTTAATCCAAATGGAATGATTCAAAGCTTCCCGCGTAGATATAAACCTAAAGAACCAATTTCAAATTTTTATTTTAAAAAAAAGTGATTTTTAAAGAAGTTTTTTGGGCTGCCCGGGCTGCCTGCCGAGCAATGAAAATCACATATCATGCAATAACTTTTTAACCATGAAGTCAAAAGTTATGAAAACTGTTGGGCCTTAAAGCTACTCCTCGGGCACGTATTGTGTGAAATTTTCAAAGAAAAAAAATTAAAAATTCCATTCGTAGTGAGCTGCCTAAAATTGCTATGTTGCCAAAAAAACGCACCTTGGTCCTTTAAACTAAATTAAAACTAAATTCAAATTAAACTAAATTCACCCCATGGATCTTAGGAAAGATTATTCCTATTTCTTTGGTACCCAAGGAAGAAGTGCACAGGCTAATTAACCCCAGAAGGATGGGCTAGTCACTCTAGAAATCATCTTTTTTGCTCCTATGTAAATCATTTGTTTAAAAAACAACACCAAGAGCACTCATTGGAAGTCGGTCAAACTATCGTATAAGACCTTTCCTTTTCACACAAAATCCCAAGGATGAACATTCGCACTAGTTTGTCTTACACAAAAGGATCCATCGAACACTTAGTATGTGCGGTGTCCTTCTAAGGTCAACAATATTATGTTTTCGTGAGTCATTTCTTATAGCCTCCATGGACGCACGGACCTACAAACCATTGATTCCTACAATTCTACATGATGGGTCAGCTTCGACACAACTGAAGTCAATTTTTTGTTTTTAAAAGTGCCATATGTCACCTTGTGATTGGTGCGAAGTGACGTGGCCCCTTCAGAATCTGACATGGCAATTCAACTTCCAACACATCGTTGCCCAATCAGACCCTCGCGTACGGCGGGTATTGGCAATTGGTCTGGAGGCGGGCGAGCGATTGTTGTGTGTGTGTCTTGTAATAAGTTAATAAGTTTATACCCTCACCCCACCTCCCCCCCGCCCATGCCCACTTCGTCTCTCTCCTTTTTCTTTTTTTTCCTTTCCTTTTCGCTCCCCCCATCTGCTTCCTGTTCTCCCTCCGCCATAGCTCGAATCCCCTTCTCCACATGTTTCCTTCGCTTTCCCTCTTTTAGGGTTCCCTTCTTTCCCTTTCCCACCCGCACAAAAAGAGCCACGCATCTTCTTCTTCTACTTGTTCGTAGGTTTTCAGCGACTCGGGTGTCGCAAACGGCCACAAACAGGGGTTGGTGGGTTTCCCGGATGGTGATGGTGATGGTGGAGGCTTGCAGCGTTTTCTCTAGAGAATAGTTAAAGCCTTTTTGCTGTCCTCACGAATATTTGGAGGGACTTCGTCGTTTAGTGGGATCTGGCGAATAATTTCGCCAGGAAAAAACACGCACGCTGGAACTACTGGAGAGCCTGGGCTGATGCTTCCAAGCTTCGGGTAACGCACGGCCTGTCTTGCCTTTGCCTCTGCCTGTGCCTTTGCCTGTGCCTTTGTCTTTGCCTTGTTGGGTTGGGTTGGGTTGCAATTCAACACCAAAAGGGTTAGGATGTGGTTACCATCGACAATCGGGTTGAATGCCAACTAGAACTAGAACAAGGGTTTGAGAGTTCCTGCCGGAAGGCTCCGAATTCTGCAATTGGTAGGGATGCTGAAGGACCGCGTGAACAAGCTGCGTAACGGCTCTGAAATGCGACTGGACACAAGTGCTCTTCAAGGTTACCCCGACCGCCACATCAAAGTCTCTCGTCGTTTACAGGACCGTGATTTGCTTGCCTCTTTTGACCCCGTCTGTTCTCACGTCATCGACCATGTTTACGTCGGCAGTGTCACCGTGGCAAGCTCTCGCGAAATTCTTCTTTCCAACGGCATCACCCACATTCTCAACAGCGCAGGGTACGCTTGCCCCGAGTTTTTCCCTGACGAATTCGTCTACATGACGCTCTGGCTCAAAGACAGCCCCTCAGAAGATATCACCAGTGTCTTATACTTAGTCTTCGACTTCATCGAAGGAGTCCGCAAGCAAGGAGGTTGTGTGTTTGTCCACTGCTGCAAAGGCGTCTCCAGGTCGACTTCCTTGGTGATAGCTTACTTGACTTGGCTCCAACGGTGTACATTCCAAGACGCGTTCAACTTCGTGAAAGACGCAAGAGCGGTGACGAATCCCAACTTGGGATTTGCGTGCCAGTTGCTGCAGTTCCAGAAACAGCTCCAGAATGCGCACTTGTTGAGCAACAACAAGCTGCGGGTGTACCGGATGGCGCCCCATTCGGCGCATGATCCGTTGCTGCTCGTGCCGAAGAAAGTGACGGGAGTGGATATCACGACGTTTGATTCACGAGGGGTGTTTGTGATTCACGGGCAGAGTAGTTTGTATGTGTGGCATGGGTGTGTGGCAGATATGAGGATGGCCAAGGCGGGACAGGAGTTTGCGGATCAGTTGATTCGATATGAGAAAGTGGAAGGGCCGCCTGTGGAGGTCTATGAAGATGAGGAGCCGGATGAGTTTTGGGAGCTTCTGCGAACGGGGATTTTTAGTAGAACCAGCAGTGATGTGTCGTCGTTTGGGGATGCTGTACAACCTCAAAAAGGGGATGAAGCTGCTGATCTTCATGTTTTTGATGGAGAGGTTCTTGTGAAGCGCTTAGAAGGGTTGCGTCCCAGTGAAGGCCAAAGTGAAGCAACAACAACAACAGCAGGAAAAGAAGCAGGAACAGAAGACCCAGAAGGAGCAACAGCAGAAGGAAAAGAAGGGGCTTCCTCTTCTTTGTTGAATCAAGAAGAAGGTGTGGATTGTCACAGTAGTCCAAGGAAACGGTTGTGCAGGTTAAAGACGTATGCTATCTACGACAAGGACTTTGAGTTGTTTGAGCATGCCAAAGGGGAGAAGTCCGGGGAGAAGCCCGGGGAGAAGCTGTCACCAGGGTTGAAGGACAATGGATGGAGACGACTCAAGGAGAAAATCTTTTTAGGGTCTTCTTCGGACGTGTCGGTTGCGGATGTGGCAGAAGTGATCACTGCCACTGCCATTCCTTCGCCTTGAGGAGGGTGTACAGGGATGATGCTACTCCTGGACGTGAGATTTCTCACACTGGTGTTGGATTATGGACTGTGTTGTTATCCCAAACCTTGAAGGAAGTCAGCTGTTTTGGGGCCTCACAGTTCGTGACTGGTCTGGTTGCACGCATTTTGTGCGGCCCTCTTGTACCGTGCAACAAATGAACAAACGAGCCAACAACGGAGGTCAACAACAACAACAACAACAACAACAACAACAACAAGGCTGTGACCGAGGTTTATCAGAGCTGGAGGTTTATCAAACACCGAGTATTCAGCAGACAAAGAGGGCTCTACACGACTGAAGAACTGCCTTTCCCTAGTTTTGACTTATACAACATATGCGAAGGCACCGACCAGTGCTGCTACAACACCAAATCGACGGACTGTGTGTATGTGTTGGATCACACACTTCAGGTGCCTTTTGGTAGATACCATTCTTTGAAGCACAACCGTTTCAGAAAAAAATCTGAGTTGCTGCTTGCTTGCAGATCATGCCTTTTTTTTTGGGTCGTCGACAGTTGTGTAAAGTTTTTTATGGGAGCTTTTCCTTTTGGGGGTTTAGTCATTCTGGAGATCATGCTTTTGAGTTTCCGTGTGGCAGGCAGGTCGGTATGATGGAACTACGTGAGAGAGAAAAAAAACGAGTTTGGAATAGAAGAGTCATGTACTACCCCGCTCACTTGTTTTTTTTTATGTCTTATGCTTTTAGTGATGATTGGCAAAATTCTATGAGGACAAAGAAATCTCTGCTGGAGCAGGCTAGTGTTGCATTCTTGAGTTTGGCAGGGTGGTGGTGGTGGTCTCTATTGCTTTTTTATGTTGTGGGGGGGATGACCTTGCCAACGTGGAGGAAATGGATGCTGTGAAACGTGTAAACTGTGGCTTCATGTTGAGAGGCATTTCCTGGGCGACTGTTTTAAGTTCATTCAAGTGATGGTGTTCTCGTATTAGCAGAGGCCTACTGTACCCGTCTTTCGAAGGCAAAGATATTCTTTTCATTGGACTTCATTTTCATTATGTGTGAAAGAATGATGCTAGAATTTGTTGCACAAGCAGAGAATCACATTTCTCACAGCACACGTGAGTTACGTGTATGGCTTGTGGTGTTGACCTCCAACTATTTGGCTATTTTTTTGTAAATAGTGAATGACAGGAACTCTTTGGAATTTCCATATCTCCAGTTTGGTCGTTTCAAAATTGTATGAAACATCTATTATGTATGATACCGGTACTTTCTAAAATTGTTGTAGACAAGTTAAGAAATGAAAGAAATATACCCTTTAATGAATGGATGATTACCTTTACGAACAGTCCTGTGACCTGGGTTGGATTTCACTTGAGGTTGTTACACTTGAGGTGTACGAATAGACCTAGGAAACCTTGTCATCAAGAAAATAGCTGTTGACTCTTGAATCATGTGATGGCACATGATTGGTTCAAGCTTTTGTAATTTATCTTGCCACTTATGCTCTCTATTTAAAAAATATATATTTTGATAAAGGTAGATGACATTTGAGATGCTATCTTCTCTACCATAAAAGTATAATATTCAAATCATAGGAATCTTGAATGCTTTCTTCCTCCTTTTTACTCAAGGCACAAGCACCTTCCAAAGTTTATTTTATTTTATTTTTATTTTGGTATCTCCTAAGATCAAATTCCAACCAATTGATGAGGTTGGCAACAACCTCAAGTGTAATTCAACCCAAGTCATTTTGCAAATTTTCAATACTTGAATAATGTTTTGATCATTTTTAAAGTTGAAAACATAAGGTATTTGCACAATTTCCTTTGAACAGCTTCTCTAGCAACATGAAATGCTTTCAACTTCTATTGGTTGCTCTTGAAAATGCATGGCAATTTTGAGTGAAACTAGGAAGTCATTCAAAGTCTACACATGTAGATGACAAGAATAAGGAAAAAAATGGCACATTGGGATTATGAGATAAGAATTTACTGTTTCTCATTATAAGAATATAATTTATTGCTAAACACACTAAACTATGGACAATTTGGATACTGTATGAAAAAGATGCGACTTCTTGAAGTTTGAAATTGCAAGACCCTAGAGCCTAGACTACTCTTGGACAACAATTAGTCAATCTCCAAGATATTGCATGAAACCATTCTTGAAAGATATCGTTGACTGTTGTAGAACCTAGACGTACCTCCTGTCTTACAAGTCACGGCATTGAAAATGGGTGACCCACGGGAATGGTACCAACCTTGAGCACCCACCTACAGATGGAAACAAATGAAAGACCGGAAAAAAAACTGGCTTGAAAATTGATGCAATTGACTATTACCAAAGGTTAATGCACCAAAAGCATCAGAAAGTGCAGCGCAATTTTTGTGTTTCCCCGTTTGACCATAACATGTACCTGATGTGAAATCTCAGCATCGTCACAGTAATGCCTCAGCAAGAAACAACAGTCTTACTCTCTACAAGAACATAACAAGTAGCTACGCTACCAGAGGCTGTTTCTGCGCCAGTGGCTCGCTATGCAAGTAAGGTCTTACTCAATCTTACCCATTTACTGTAAATGCAACTTTTGACAATGCAAAGCCTCCCATCCTTCGATCCAGAGTTAATAAACCAAGTCCAGAGAGAGTACGCGTGCTCTCATGACCCAACAGGTTTATCAAAACTTATTCAAAACGCAGTTACACTTCAAATATTATGCAAAAAAGAAAATTAAAAATTGCTTGTGTGATGAAAAACTAAGAAAAGTCAATGCACCAAAACTCTTGGAATGAGTAGTTTCTTTTTTCCAGATTCCCCGTTTGTCTATTACAACAAGTCCCCGACGTAAAACCACAGAATCATCACAGCAATGCCTCTACACGAAACAACAAGGTTCCTCTCTACAAGAATACTAAGTTCCAGAGAGGTTTCAAATGCGCTCGTGATCCAAATAAATTTATCAAGACGTATTCAAAACAGAAAAGAAGCAAATAAAAACAAAATTGGGAAAAAGAATCTAACTCTTCACAAACCCGAGCTGATTCTCCGTGGCATACCGCTCCATGAAGCGCATGAAGCGGTCCCATTCATTGGTGTTGCGCATGATGTACTGGCCTTCGATCTTGGAAGGCTTGCCGTTCAGAAACTTCGCGGACACGTCCACGGTGGACAAGGTGCCTTCCTCGTCCAGCATGTAGAGACCCGTGATGTCGCCGAGCTCCCGGGACGAATCGAACACCGAAGGCTGCTCGAAGGAGAAGATGGCCACGCCGTTGGTGCCGTCCTTGGACCTCGTCAAACGCACGTCCGGCACCACGCGCTCGTCGATACCGCGGATGAACTGGATCACGGGCTTTTGCATGCTCACCACAGGCCTGCTACTCCTGCCACTGGAAGCTGGGATGCGTGAGGTGAGCTCATGAGAGTGGCCGGTGAAGGATGCTTGCACTCTGCTTGTGCTGCCAATTCGACAAATTAGGCCTGGCCCTGCAATGGAGATCACATACCATTGGCGTCAGAATCATCATTCGGGAACCAAAATCGGCATTGTGAGTGAGGAGACGTCATGCCCGTCGAAATAGAAAGAGGAATTTGACAAATTAGGCATGATCCTGCAATGGGGATCACATATCATTCTTTAGACCTTGGACTCAGAATCAGCATTTGCGAACCAGAATAGTCATTATGAATGAGAAGGCCTCATACCTATCAAGATAGAAACAGAGGACTTCGACAAATTAGGCCTTGCCTTACAACATTCTTTAGACTCGGGTCCTAGTACCTCAATTCCGAATCATCATTTGAGAACTAGAGTCGTCATTTTGACTGAGAAGACTTCACGTTTATTCAAAAACGAACAGAGGAATTTGACAAATTAGGTATGGTCCTGTCATGGAGATTGCATAAAGCTTTTTAGACTGTGGTCCAAGCACATTGGCGTGAAAATCCAAATTCGAGAACTATAATCACCATTATCAGCGAGAATGCCTCAAAAAAGGAAACAGAGGAATGGATATAGCCTATCAGAAATGAACCTCTAACAATCAACAAATACAAACAGAGGATTGTAAATAGCCAATGAGAGAAGCGCCCATAGTAATTCAACAGTGATCGTCCACAGTGAATACACATTCCAATTCTATTTTACTCCTATTCCCATGAAGCTTTGAATTCCATTCCAACAGTGGAGAGAGTGCATCTCGCCAACATTATGCACATCAAAGGACCACGCCCTACAGCCGATCAATTCTTATCCCTTTCATATTTCCAAAGGCAAAATCTATCAGATGCAAATACACAGGCTAATTCTGAATGAAGGAGCTGCCAGTAACACACCAAATCGTTACTTACTCCCGAAGAAGAACTCTGACCCCAGCGCCAATCAAGAGTCTTCCAAATTCCTACTCTTACATGAAAATGAACACTAATTGCAGCCCTAAGACCACAATGCATAAAGAATTTACCAAATTCTTTCTTACACAAGAAAAACACTAGCCCTAAGACCAGAATAAATAAAAGAGAGTCTGTTACGAGCAATTCCACTAGCTAAGCCCGATGTTCTTCCCAAACACAAACTCAGCAGTTACTCATAAAATTTATACAGGCATTGAGATTCCCTCCAACTTACCACAAGAAACTCAACAGTCCTCGAGCAATGCCTCACAACACCACACCAAGAAACCACAAGGACTCCCTCTATACCGCATTAATCCACAGCATCAATCCGTTTCACACCTATTTCCAGAGCTCGACATTAGAGCTCCAAGGACCCTCGCAATGAGCCTGTTCCGAGAAATTCCACTAGCTAACGAAGTCAATTGCTAATTTCAAAACACAATCTCTGTAATAATTCCTCGTAAAATTTATACAGGCATTGAGATTCCCTCCACCTTACCACAAGAAATTCAAAAGTCCTCCACCAATGCCAGAAAACACCAAACCAAGAAATTAAAAGAACTTCCTACATCCCGAATCAATTCACAGCATCACGCAATTTCACACACCTATGTTCAGAGCTCCACATTAGAGCTCCAAGGCTCCTCGCAATGAGCCTGTTCCGTGCAATTCTACTAATTAAAGCCAAAATGCCCTTTCAAAAACACAAACTCTGCAATTCCTCATACAAATTACACGGGCATTGAGGTTCCCTCCACTTTACCACAAGAAATCTAACAGTACTCAACCAATGCCACACAACACCAAATCAAGAAACCACAAGAACTCCCTACAATCCGCATTAATTCACAGCTTAAATTTCCAGAGCTCCACATTACAGTCGCAACGAAATTCCAACAGCGCACACACGACATTGCGAGCGTGGAATTGCAGAAGAGGAGGAGTTTGTTCACCGGAGGAGCTTCTTCGCCAAGAAGCGGAGACCATGGCGTGCGCTCGGGAGGCTGTGGCGACGGGCTGTTGCGGGCCCGCGCAGGGCACGGAGACCGCCATGGAGGGAGCTGCAACCACCATGGCTCCTCGAGGAATTAGGGTTTGGCGATTGAAGAGGAGCTCGTGGCTATGACGATGAAGGTGCAAATGGCGATGGCGATGGCGGGGTTGGGCGAAGCAAGTGCGACAAGCGGACGAAGAGGCTTGTGGTGGAGGACAGGAAAGTGGATAGGATTGATACTCGATAGCCACGGACGGCGTTGCGACACGCTGGACTCCTTCGGAGAACTGAAGCGCTCACTCCTGAATTCTTAAATGGGGCTAAATTTAGTGAGACTTCTACCAAATTTAAAATTTGGGGGGAGATATCGTCAAGTATGTACATTGCGGAACCACAAGCCGGAGTTTGGGAAAATTGAGGTCTGATGGAGTTTGGGGTTGTGTTTTTTATGTACTATTCTTAGTTATATCTCTGACACCCATGTTTCAAATTAGGGGTTCTTTTACGATTAACTTTATTATCGTAGAGTTAATCATAAAGTGAGCCCTAGTTTGTATTGGGGTGTCAAAAGAAGTCTTAACTAAGAATAGTACTCCCTATGTTCCAAGATGGTCTTCTTGTTGAACAAAATGTTCAATTCTAAACTCTGAAAATAATGCCATTTCAACTTTTTTTGAGCTATAAATAGAATTTCATAGTATTAAGCTTATTGCAATAAAATTAAGGAAAACTGGAAGATCATTTTAAGCCAAAGGAAGTCAAAAAAAAAAAAAAAAACTCTACCAGATCCCAATTTTGGTGCTTCAAGGTTGGAGTTTTGCCTAATCTGTTTTTCTCAAACTTTGGCTCTAACTTGTCCCTCATTGCACACATTTTATGATTAACTCTATTATATGAAAGGTTTTTAACTCCTAAATAAGAATTTGAACATGGTTCCTATTAATCAAGTGACGACCTTTTGATTGATTTTTGGAGTGATCTATGGAATTTTTATATTTCCATATATAAGGGCCACTTTGCAACTTTAAAGTGAGGGTGAGGGTACCTTTGAAGCTATGACTAAAAGTCATTACCAAACTGGTGAAATGAAGCTAGCACAAAAATGGTAAAATGAAGTCATGACAAAAATAATTGAATTACAAAGTCACACAACTAAACTCTAATGATTTTTGGAGTGACCTTTGGAATTTATGTATTAACGACATAGTTCATTATTCTTGCAACCATGGGACTTTTGAAGATTGCACAACTTGAATGGTGGAATGAAGTCAATACAAAAATAATGGAATTTTAAAGTCACAAGACTAAAATTGAGTCCTATAGTGTCTTTTCAATTGAAGGAGTTCAAAAGATTTCGAAAAAAAAAACTAAAAAACTTTGGAATTCAATTGGTTAACAAGACCCGCAAGAATTTGGAATTTAAAAAAGAAAATGAAAGTTGAAAGGTTTTTGAAGCAACCAATTGAGTTTGCATCTTTGAAGGTTCTCTATTGACAAATATAGAGTCCAACATTGGTTGTTGGTCAACACACACCTCCAAAGTCCACCACACAAAATTTATAGTTGCCAAGACTTTCAAATCAACTAAAGTCTACACACTTAATAGTCCTCAAAGGACAAATTACTTGGTTACTACTTTTTCAAACTTCATTTGCAAGTACCTATGAATTTTGCATTTAGTTTTTAGAGATACAATTTCATGTTAATATTAATCCCCAAATCATGTGCATTTTTGTGGTGAAAATTTGAAGTTATCTTGAATTTTTGAATAAAAAGTGAAACAATTCATATCAAATTTAGTTGATGTTCAAAAAATCTCTAATTTTCTTCTAAGGCTTATAATATAGTATAGAACATCATAATGCACATTTTTTTTTCCATAATATCCTAAAATTGAAAAATTGAAACTCCATGGTTATAGACTCAAAGTTCTAAAATTCCCATGACAACCTTTATGATAGAACTAGTTTAGACAATATTTTAAGCAATCTTTGGGATTTTTGTATTAAAAAATATAGTGTTTACTTTGTGATAATGGGATCCGTTGAAGTCAAAACTATAAAATGGGTGAATGAAGCTAAGATGAAAACAACATAATTTGAAACCATAACAAAAATAATGGAATTTTGAAGTTACACTAACCCTAGAAAGGCCCATGGTGTCCCTCTATACAACTTATAACTCTTCAATTGTCGCTAACTATATGAATAATGATACATTGTTATTTACATACTACTATGATCATTAATTTACATCGTACTAAAGAATATTTGGTCACTATTTTTCTAGTCAAATACCACTATATTCATAATATATTATACAATCAAAAAGGGCTTTCAAGCCTTTCTAGGGCTAAAATTCAAGTTGACAATAGTGTTTTTCCAATTGAGGGAGTTGAAAAGTTTTTTTAAGGGAACCAATGGAATCTTTGAGGTCCAACTAATTTCTGTAACCAAAGTTAAAAGAGTTAAAAGCGTCCAATTTGTAACCATGGAAGCAAATTTATAGAGAATGTAATGTCTTTTCAATCAAGGGAATTGAATTTTTTTTTCAAAGAACCCATGTAAACTGTTGGGATTCAGTTAATTTCATAAACCAAGGCTATAAAATTTTGGATTCAAAAGAAATATGAGAGTTGAAATGTCCCACTTTGTAAACATAGGGTTCAAATCTTTGGAGTTTATGAATTTTGCAAATATAGATTTCAATGTAGGCTACAGGTCAACATACACCTCCAAAATTCAAACTTGTGAAGACTTCTATATCAAACATATGTACCAAAAAGATGCAAACATGATATTTGTGTTTCAATTCCTTTCAACTTCCTTAGAAAATCAAGAGCAGTTGATTTGAGTCTAGGAAAAATTTCTCCTTCTAAATGTTGTTGATCTTCTGAAAAAACCAAAGTCGTTGATGCATGTGGAACAAACGATCTTAGCCATTTAAATTTGGATACAAAATACTGATATAGAATATGGATACAAAATGCAGATATGATTACAAAATATGGATATGGCTTCAGACTACAAAATACATGATACAAATATAGATATGCTCACAAAATACAAATACAAAATACATATATATCCTATATGGTTTGCAAGTTCCCTTAGTCCCCAAGGAATATAATTATGGGCGGTTGGGGTGGATTTCACATGTTGAATTCATGAATTCATTTCACAGAAGGGGTTTGCTCAAAAGTTTTACAACCAATAGGAAAATTACGTATGTGCTCCTTTTAGAAATTTTGTAAAAGCTTAACAACCAATGAAATAATGCCATGTGTACCCCTTTTAGACATCACGTGTGGTTTTCTCTAAAATTGACAATTTGTCACTATTTAACCCTCATCATTTAATCCTCAAAGAATGTACTTACAATTATTTTTTCAAACTTCATTTTGCAAATACTTATGAATATAAATTTTTGTATTTATTTTTTGAGGATGTGATTAAATGATTTGTATTAGATGTCAAAGCTTTTGGAAAAAAATTGATTTTTTTGTGAATGTCAAAATAAGAAGTAAAACAATTCATATCAAATGCAATATATGCTAAAAAATTTGAAATCTCTTGATAGGTTTATATCATAAAGTAGAACGTCATGGTGCATATTTTTTTAATTATGTCATTCTAAAATTACAAAATCAACACTACTGTGGTTGCAAATTTATTTTTTCAAATTGCTCATCTATAATTTTTTATAAATTATATACTTTAACCTTCCAAGGACCAAGTGTCTTCTTGAGGGACATTGCAAGGTTTGAATAGGTTCTACAATCTTTTCAAATTTTGACAAGATTTTTGAAAAAAAAATTGAAGATAGGAAAATACATTAGCTATATGAGAATATAATTTTTATTCTAACTTGTTCCTATGAGAAAAAGTTATGCCACTCCAACCTCAACAAGCAATTTTTTGGGCAAAACAAAAGAAATTATAAAATTCAAAATAAAATTTTAAGGTTTTGTATTTTATAGAAAATATGTTTGTCTACATGAAAATATTTGATTCATTACATTTTGATTAGTGATGAGAAAGCTATAGAGGGTCTTGTTTTCCAAGCAATTTGAGCATCTTTTTCAAAAAATAGCTTGTAGGATTCATTTTTGAACTTGATTTTTACAATTTAAAAAAAAGAAAGTTTCGCATGGTTTATTTTGGTTATTAACCCTAAAGTCCCATTGGACCTACAAGGGCCAAAATGCAACCTTAGATAGGCTCATACAATCTCAATATTCATTGTAATTTTTTGAAACTTTATTTGAAGCTAGAAAAATGCATAAGCTTCACAAGACTATAATTTTTATTTCAATTGGTGCCCAAGAACAAAAGTTATGGCACAATTAGCCCAAAATGGAGGTCAACGGGCAACATTAAAAAAATCACAAAAAGTTCAAATTAAATTCTAATTTTTTTTTCTAAAATATTATATTTTTGTCTACAATTGAAGCTTTAATTCATTCTATTTGGACTACACCAAAGATGATATTTAGTATTGAGTGACATTTAGTGTTTTTACCCCCCTACTAGCTACAACACTAAATCTGAACTTGTCCACAATTAGTGTTAGACTTGAATGTGCCGGCTGCAAACTTCAGAGCCTTGTAACTTTTGCAAAAATTATTCAAATCAGTAAAATGAGATGTTTTTCGGCATCTACAGTTTTTGTAGATGCCGAAAAACATCTCATTTTCCTTATTTGAATAATTTTTGCAAAAGTTACAAGGCTCTGAAGTTTGCAGCCGCCTAGCCCTAATCGGTCCGATTCTGTCCGTGAACAGTGATATTCCGTCTGATATGACAACTCTGGTTCACATTTAGTGTTTGAATTGACATTAATGTTACTTACTTTCATAGGGTAATTGGCTTTTAGTGTATGCCTTCGTATTTAGTGTACAAGACACTAAATATCATCTTTAGTGTAGTGATTAGAAAGTTATGGTCAATCTTGTTTTTTGGGCAATCTAAACATCTTCAAAAACAACCCGTTGTAGAATTTATTTTTCAATGCAATTTTCACATTTTTTCAAAAAAATAAATTTAATATGGTTAAATATGCTTGTTAGAATAATATTATCCTTGGGATTAATTATGATTTAATTCCATCTTAGTGGTATTAACAATTTAGTCTTTCTTTCAATCTTAGACTTCTATTTAACAATTTCTTAAAGAATGAAAATCAAGTTTTATTTTTTGGAATTTTTTTCCAAGACTTTCAACTCAATTCTTCAACATAATAAATTTTTAATTCAAGGTGTGTGATGCAAAAAAAATCCACAAATGGAAGTCAAAATCATCTAAATTGCAAGCCAAAATTCAAAAAAACTTATTTTTCCAACTTTGAATGCTAATATCTTTAATATGTATGATAAAACTTCATGAAATTTTTAATATATGATCTCAGACAAGTCAAGTACAAGATCCTACAATTAAGTTCTTAAGAAAAAAAAATTTGTTTTCTTGGGCAAATGCAACAGAAATGGCAGTTTTGAGTGTTTTCTGACAGAAAAATGGCCTTGGGATTGTAGTTGTTAAAACAAACTCATCGTTGCGATTAGTGGGTTTCAATTCCATCTTAGAACTATTAAATATTTAGTTTTTTCTTCTATCTTGCATCTGCTTCTACGTAACAATCTTTTAATCCCTAAAGGACCAAATAGCATTTTTTGGGCAACATAGTATGTTCGTTCATCAATTTATGAACGAAATTTTTATTCTTTTCTTTGAAATTTTCACACAATGTATGGTCAAGGAATAGCTTTGAAGCACAATAATTATCATAATTTTTGACTACATGGTTAAAAGTTATTGTGTAATATGTGGTTTCTTTTAGAGCTTAGGTAGTGGAAACAACTAAAAAAAATCACTTTTTTAAGAAATTAAAAATTAAAATTGATTTTATAAATTTATATATACGTGGAAGACTTTAAATCATTTCGTTTTGAGATGAAAGTTATGAGGATTAGTTTAATTTGCAGGCAATTATAGAATCTCTACTCTAAAATATATTTTGAAGTCTTTTATTTAATTCAAATTTTGATATATCAAAAAAATAATAAAGTCATGGAATTTAGATTGTTTATTACAACATAACAAACCATTAGGATTGACATTTTTCAATTCTATAACTAAATTCTTAAAAAGTTAGCATTTTAAATCATTCTCTACTTCTTTTTCTTTACTGTTTATTTCAAACATGAATACAAAAAAAAAAAAACTATTGAAATTTTTTATGTACTCCCCAATTATTTCTTCAACATATAGTAGAGAATTGCAAGTTGCAAGATCTACACACTTTTGGATTAAAAATTTGAAGGATGAAATATAACTACTTGGAAAGGTTTGAAAATACTTCTTCTTGAAATTCATGCATCATGATCTTGCAATTGATAAGTTTTTTTGGTCTGAAATTTTAGGAGGGTACACACTAACAAGTTAACTAAAAGATCCTATGGTTTGGTTTGTCAAGAAATAAGAAATAAATATACATAAAGATTTTAGCCTTGCTTTAGAGACAAGTATTTTGAAGTAGTTCTAGACCTCTAAACACAAAAGAACTTTAGGGGTTAAAGAATGAAAATTAATTATTAATTTCTTTTTCAAGACTTTCAACTCAATACTTCAACATAACTTTTTTTAAATTCAAAATATATAGTGCAAAAATTTTAAGTTAAAAGATCTAAAGTCAAAAAATCTAGTTGCGGAAGGTTCAAAGAGACTTGTTTTTACATTTTTAACTCAAATATCTTGCAATTTACGTGGTAAAGTTCTGAAATTTCTTTAACACAATTTTATGCTTGTTGGATGCAAGATCTTATGATTATATATTCAAAAAAATAATATTAAGTTTTTTTGCATCTTGCAATAGAAACAACAATTTTGAATTTTTTTGACAAAAAAGAACTTGAAATTTGATGGGATAATTAGAATTACAAATGAATAGCCAAAGAGTTTTAATGAAAAATTGATTTCTATTTCTATTAAAAATCTAATGCTTTTCAAACTCTACTACTGTGTGGAAATTTCCATGACTAAGGTCTTCTAACCCCAAAACAGGGCACCCAAACCTTCATTTGGGCATCACTAGTAGCTTGGAAAATAGTAGAGCCCTTGTTAAAGTTTATTATTTTGGGGGGGAATGAAAAGGGGATTTTGCATTATCTTTAAATTGCTTGTATTTTTTGGATACAATAAACTATGAATGCTTAAAGTGCTAAACAAAATTGACCCAAAGATCTCATGAATAGAGGTTGTAAACTTTTGCACAAATCTATAGGGGGAAGTTTTTAAAAAATTTTAGCAAATAGGTGCATTTATCTTATTTAAATTGTATCCCCGACATTTTTTTATATAAAGCATAATTATCTTAACCATTTATTTATTAATAAGCTTATGTGTACAAAAATAATCAAAATTACAACGAGAGGTTATAATTTACTTGTAGATAAATCATAAACATTCAATAAAACAATTATGCTTTTTAGAGAAATAAGTAAGTGGTGTCCTAAATAAGTAGTATTAAACCTACATCTAAAGCTACATGATCACAAGATGCGGGGCTTATTTTGTTTGATAAATTAGAAGTTCTTCACACAATTCTATATGTTTTACTTAAAAGTAGATTCCTATTGTCCTATGGTTATAATTCATAATAAAAAAAGTATTATTCATATGATTTGAGGCTCCTTAGAGTAGATGCCAAGGTTTCAATTTAAGCCTTCAAGATTGGAATCTAAATTTTTCTATTTAGTTGTATTAAAAAATAGGAGAGTTATTTAACAATGGCTTGTAAAGCAAAAGTTTCAACTTATGATTCATAGGTCATGTCCATGGAATAAAATCTATTTCTATCCTAACTAACTTTTTTTAGCAAAATTTTAAGCAAAATATTGAAAATTCTTTCTAAAATTGATTATAGATTAAAATTTGTAATTTCTATAAAATGTATTTTTCTTTAATATTAAAATTTTGTATCCTAATTATGATAAATTTTTACAATTTTCCAAAGGTCTTTTTTTAGAATAAAAAAATTAGCATTGTGGTAGAATACATATGTACTCTTTTAACTATTAAATAGTTACAAATAAATTTTTTAAATCTATACCTTATGAATTCTAAAAAACTAATTCAAAAATCTACAATAGAAAAAATTTGAAAATAAAAGCTGATATCAAATTTTTTGCCAATTCTCAATGATTGACCATCCACATATTAAAAAGTCATATTATTAATATTAATCAATTAAGAACCTTGTGTCAATTAGATTCTTATTATTTCATAGTATTTAATTTTTATTTGAAAACAAATCTATTTAAGGGCTATATAACAAAAAAATTAATAAATAAAGAATATTAGGAATCATGTGACTTTGGATTTTTTTAACTCCTAAGTTATTGGGGTGTTTTTCAAGAGAAATTGTTGAAAACTACTATCTTTTAGTGCATTGACCAAATTTGGAAACAAAAACTTATTTTTTGAAATTCAACCAAATAGAAGTGTAGAAGACTATTCTAATAGTGTGTGGAAAAAATCAAGCCATATAAATTGAAGGATTATAATGTTTGAAGTGGAAAAAACTTATTTTCATTCTAGTAAGACAATGTCAATAGACTTTTAGCCATCTTGAAGTAAAAATTTTGCTCGACAAAAAATCGATCCTTTGCAATAGTGAGGATTATATCTTGTTAGGTATACATATGCAAAATTTTAGAAATAAATAAGGAGTCTATAGTACTTTAAATCACCCTTCAATATGCAAAGGTCATTTAAAAGGCAATTTACTAGACATCTTTTGATGATTTCTTATATAGTTAGGATTTAAAAAAATTTGAAATCCAAATTTACAATGAAAACTTAAAGACAAACATTTGGATTATGTGGAAAAATTTCAAGTACTTTGAGAGAGAAGGTTTCAAAATAATAGTATTATAGTTATAATAGAAGAATATAAAATTTTCAAACTTATCCAAAAGGCGTTATAGACACTATAAGAAAAGCACATTTTTGGTGGCGTTTAGCAACAAACGCGTCGTGTTTTTTCAAACATCAGATGTTCCAAAAAACATGTACGTGTTTTGCAGAAAATGCGACCATGTCATTGTGGATGGCTATGTTTGTGGCAATGTCAACTGCGACATGGCCATGTTTTTATAAAACGTCGCATACAATATAAACTGCCACATCAACAAGTAGATTTAGAGAAGGGTAGCCACGTGGCATATTTTGGAAAAAATAAATGGATGGATGGATGGACGTTGAGCTGGACGTCGAGTTAGACGTCTCAAACAATGTAGGCTAATTATTCCATATTGTTTGTCTCATAATGGACAAATTTTTTAGCAAAGGACAGCCACATGGCATATTTTGGAAAAAAAAAATGGATGGATGGATGGACATTGAGCTGGACGTCGAGTTAGATGTCTCAAACAATGTAGGCTAATTATTCCATATTGTTTGTCTCATAATGGACAAATTTTTTAGCAAAGGACAACCACATGACATATTTTGGAAAAACAAATTGATGGATGGATGGACGTCGGGTTGGACGTCTGAAACAACGTGATAGATGTCGGGCTGGACATCTCAAACAACGTAGTCTATTTATCCCATATCATTTGTCACACCATGGACAAAGAATGGGTATAAATATGACCCTTAAAATGTTCATTTTTATGTAATTTTTCCATCAAAATAAAATTGATGATAAATGGTAAGTTTTTTTACTTCTTGGTGAATTCTACATTTTTTTTGTTGTTTAATTTAATTTTTTAATTTATGTTAACTAATTATTTTTTGAAAAAATGGATTGGATGAAAAAAATAGGCTGGATGAAAAACATCAGATTCTCTTACCTCCACGTCAGATGCGGTCAAGTTAAAAAAAAATTATGTGGCAGTGTCTGTCTGAGTGGCGCCTCCATGGCACTCAGGTGCCCTCCACGTGTCGACCTTTGAGGACCTCAGTAGACTTAGTTGTCACCCACATTTTGGAAAAACAAGTATAAAAGTAATGCATTCTTCCAGATTTTCACATGTTTTTACCCCGTCTAATCGAATGGATTTTAGGAGACGTCAACGCTGATTATTTTTGCGTCATACACAACGCATTCTCACGTTGTTTTTTACGTTTAAAAAAAGTCTGTTTTCTTATAGTGAGAGATTTGACTCTTATTGGAATGAGATTTTTACACTAAAAATAATTTTGTTTTATAGTTATACACATTATCATGTTAGTTATAAATTTCAGAAGTAGATGAAAATTTAGCAAAAGATGTCAAAACTGCTTGAATTGTTCAAATTTATTTAGACAACATAAATTTTGATCTAGACATATTTCTTTTGACCCTACCCAAGTTTTCAACTGTCCATTGAACAAACATTTGATCTTTTGGAGGTTAATAATAGATATTGGTTTCAAATACTTAATCAAACATATTTTTAGAATCAAAATAAGATTTTAATTGAAATTGAAGATATTATGTGAAGAAATTTTCAATGTAAGCACCTTATATTCCTAATTTCTTTGTTCATTATTTTTAAGTAGCACCACTTGTGATCTTCATGACAAAAACAAAACATTTATATCCATGAATACCAAAAATGTAGATACATACTTCTTGTTATTGAAGTCTAAAAATGGCATTTGAATCAATTGTTTGCAAAAATCATATGAAGTCAAAGTTGAATTGTATCTTAACCCCAATTTCAATGTCCTCATGTTGAATATCGTAAATTAGTTGTCTATCTATCTAAGGTGAACACATCCAATTGTAACACCTTCCATTCATCAACACCTAAAAAAGAGACTTGAATAAATATTTCTATAACTCAAAACCACAACCACTTTTTCAAAAGCAACCAATGGAAAGTGAGGAGTTTTTTTGAAGCAATTAACAACGAGAGTTGAGACATTTCATGCTTCAAGGGGGTTCATTCAAAGTGAGTATAATGTCATAATATAAGATATCCTATGTTCTCAACTTTGAAAATTTGTAAAATATTACTAGAGCTTCAGAAAATTACAAAATAAATTATGTTGCAATTTTCTTGAATTTACTGACAATCTCATCAAAAAAATTTGTGGTCATTCAACCACTGAAATCCTATAATAAGACCACAAAAATAGTGTTGCATTAAGGTGTTTCTACCTTATCCTCTATCCCTACTCTCTACTATCTACTTCATAAAAACACGCTTTCCGGATCACGCACGATTTTTGAGTGATCCTTGAAACCTCGAAAAGCGAAAAAGAAAAAGAAAAGCGAAAGAAAAGCGAAAAAGAAAAAAGCGGAAAGGGTCGTCGACTCGTCGTCGTCGTCCTCGTCGTGGCGTGGACTGCGGAGCTTCGGGCCTCCTCTGATTCTCTGGCTATGGCGGACCTTCTTCCCTGCCCCATTTTAGGGTTGCGTTTCTCTTCTTGTCGCCTTTCTGCCCATTCATTCTAGTCTTCTTCTTCTTCTTTGAAAATCATAACCTTTCTTTCACCAGAAATCAAGCTCACATGTTTCCGACCCGCAAGCAAGCTCACATGTTTACGGCTATTTCACAGCATCCCCAGAATCCATGAGACGGTGACACTACAGGATTAGCAAAGCTCCGAGAATCGCCAATTGATTCTTCTCCGAATTTAGATAGGATATTCCGCTACATGAGTCAGACACCGATCAGCTATGGCGATTTTTTCCTACGGCATGTGTTGCTGCGAGGGTTTGGCTAGAGAAGTGGGATGTTAGAGAAACGGTGGTCGTGCCTGGGGTTTGGTTGCACACATGGGTGCTCCACCACCAAGTAGGAGTGAGGGATCGGAGGGCACCATGAACGACGAGGGCGACCACAAGGGGAATAGTCGGCCGATGCTGGTGCAGCTGTTGCACGACACAGGACCTGATTTGGAGTGGAGTCCCTCTGAGCAGAGCATTCTCACTGAGAGTCTTGCCAAGTGAGTGTTTCTTGTCGTTTGAGTTTTTTTCTTACGTTTTTTCGTGAGGTTTGTGTGTATTTTACTTCTGTTTTAGTTCTGTTTTTGGTTGCGGGGTGTTTGAGTTTGTTGACAGAGCTTGTTTGGTTTATTGTTCCCGTGTTGACAGATTTTCAAATGATGCGAGCAGTATGTTGAAGTATGTCAAGATTGCGGCCCTGTTGCCGGAGAAAACAGTGCGGGATGTGGCGCTTCGGTGCCACTGGCTCTCTGTAAGGCTCCGTGACTTCTGTTCAAAGTTTTTACGAATTTTTTGAAGATCATCAGTCTTTTAGGAAATTTTTCAGCGTTTGTGCGAAGTGTTGGCTTCTAATAGTGTTTGCTACAGCATTTTTCTTCTAAGATTATCTGGCTTTAGGTTTTCTCTTAGCATATATGTGAGGTCGTGGCTCCAAATGTTCTGCTACTTTAAGTCTGTTCGACGATCATCAGTCTTTAGGATTTTCTTAGCGTTTGTGCGAAGTGCTGGCTTCGAATACTTTGCTACAGCAAATCTGTTCTACTATTATTCGGCTTTAGGGATATTTTAGCTGTCTCAAAATATCTCGCTTGAAGAATATTTTTAGGTCTTTAAAATTTCGTGATTGAGCTCGAGACCGATCAATTATTTAAGCATGATTAGACTGATAATTAGACTGATCAATTTCTTACGTCTTTTTGATAGGAGAGGAAAGGGGATCCCAGTGCATCCAAATTGTATCTGTTTGAACTCTGTATACAATAGTGATAAAGTTTCGAATGTTTTTATTTGTAGATGACCTAAAACTGACGCTTGGATAGATGGTCTACATCTTCTTAATCATTATGTACCTATTGTCTAAGATTTTAGGATGGCGATTTTGGTTAGTGGTGATTTGAGTGGACCTTTAGATTGACAGGAGTCCGAGCTCGGGGCGTATTCATCATGTTTCGATGAGCACGGATTTATAAGCATATATTTTTTTTGCAGAAGAACGAAGATGCCAAGCGTAAAGCGGAAGAACTTGCTGCTAAAAACAATGTAGACCAGAAGGTACGATGATGTTTTGATATATTATTTATTTTTTAAAGACACTATCGTATACTCTGAAGGGTCAATTTCTTTCTGGTAATCTCTTTCGTAAATTTTTTTTTGACGGGCTGAAGAGTTTTGTTGTGGTTGCAGGTTTTCTCTAAGCAGGGGCAGTCTGTGGTGCCCATGTATACTGTACCCCCACCACCGATGGACACTGATGACGGCATATCTTTTGAAGGTCTTCGATTGTGTCAAGGCATTAATTCTTATTTCTTCTTGCTCAATACGTTTGTGTGGACGCCATTCATTGCAGTTACTTTTTCAAAACTGTCTTGGTTGTTTTGGGGGTGGGTTGGTTTGGGAGATATCCGTGCTTGTTGGCGATGTATTCATGATTTTAGGGTTGGTTTTTGAAGCAGCCATTGGCGGCACAACTGGCAAGTTGCTCGAGGTCAATTCTCAAGCGATATTGAAGATCAGAGCAAATCTTGCTGCCTCTCAGGTACAGCATCTTCATTCTTTTGTGAACTCTTGGATGACTATGCGGGTTATTACGGCTAGAACGTTATGGTGATATAACAGCAGTTTAATTTTATTTATTTATTGACCTACGAATGTAATGTTTTTCTTGCTGATTCTGATGATATATAATTCAGCCCCATCTGATTTCTATTTTTGACAAAATGGTCATTCAAACTGATCATTTTTATACCGTGGAATCTTGGGAGGGTTTAATTTGAGAGAACTTTGGCAAGCCTGGAAAGGATCTGTATGATGGCTAGACTGTTTCTGACCCTGTGGTCGATACAGGCCCAAGAGAATACGGACTTATTGGCGCAAGTCAGGGACAATATTTATGCTATCTTGAATGGGTAAGTTCCATATATATTTGGGATTGGCTACTGTTTTCAGAGCTCATGGGTCATTTTCTTTGTCATTGGTGACTTGCGCTTCCTTCCTTCAGCTCTACCCTTATTATTACATGTACGGCGACCAAATCCGATTTCAATGAGGATTATACAAAAGCCAAATGTCTTTCACTGAAATCGTTATCTTCGATTTGCTTTCATGCTAATGATAGTGTCTTAAAGTTCTTTGACCTAATCTGATAAAAGCAATCACTTTGGTACGCGTATCGCACTATTTTAAAGTAGTTGAAATATTATTGCATTGTACTATTCTCCTCGAAGGTAAAATCTTGTCCCGACAGTGATTTTGCGCCCTTATTAATCAGTTTAACTAAAAGCACATGCTAAACCAATACAAGCTCCACTACTTCCTTTATTCAATATACCAAAATTCGAACTAATGTGTGAAGTTGCCATGGTAGCTTCAAGGCCTCTCATAGTGACATATGCTTTATATATGGTGCAGAATGATGTCCATGCCAGGGATAATGAGCCAAATGCCTCCTCTGCCGGTGAAGCTGAACTCGGAGCTGGCAGACAGCATTCTTCCTCGACCCACCCCGCAGCCATCAGCAGCCTAGCAGTGAATCTGGTGTTGCATCAACTTATCAGGCCCTGGAATGGCCAGAGTTGAAGCAATACACAGACTTTGAACAATACTATCAATTCGGGTACTTGAAATTCAACCGCTGAGCAGATTTTTCTAAATGATACTAGGTTTTTTTAAACATAATGCCTCTAGTAAATAGATTGCTCCTACATGTTGGGACTTGATTTCAGGAATTTTTTTCAACGCCGGAAGCCAGCTGGAATGTCGAAATGAACATATTGATCCACACTCGAAAGTATATTAGTCCTTGACGTTGAGTTTAGGGTGTAGTGGGAAATGGTTAGTTCCTGTGAGGATAGAAACTGTACTCTTATTATTTCGTTTTCAGAATTTTTGTCATTTATATGTAATTTGATCAATGGTATCGTGTGTATATCTTAAGGTTTAGGGGTGCCTACCATAATTCTTAGGATTGTGGGCTCTGCTAGTCATATTTTTGGTTGTAGCACTGAGCAGACGTTCCTAGATGATACTAGTTTAGACCTATTGCCTCTGGTAAATAGATTGCTCCTACATACTGGCACTTGATTTCAGATTTTTTTTTCTCTATACCGGAAGCTAGTTGGACTGTCGAAATGAACATACTAATCAACACTCAAGTGTAATATTCCTTGTCTTTGATTTTAGGATTTAGGGGGTAAGCTGCGACGTGAGAATAGACACTGTACTCTTATTTTTTATATTTTGCAATTTTTGTGTCATCTATATGTAATTTGATCTATTTGTAAGTACACCCATTTGTGACCCAGTTTTATTGTTCGTGTCTGAACATGAAAGCCTCTGATGTCTGATTTATTCTTATTTATTCTTAGGTCTAAAATGTAGATGTCTGACTATGTCATAGTTTCTTGATTTGGGGTACATCAATTTGAAAATCAGTTACAGGTTCTTCAGAGTGTTGAAAATTCCATGCTCAGATGCTTTGGATTCTTCAGTCAATCCAACATTTAATCCACCAAAAAATTTAGGAAGTTTAATTTCCAGTTGTGTAGGCGTGGTCAACTTTGTAGCAATGGTCAACAAGATCCAACAAAACAAGTGTAGCCTCCAATGGTCTAGTGGTTTGTCAACCACTAGGGGCCTATAAATAACTCTTGTACTCAAATGCATTTAAAATTCTTTCATCATTATACAATCCATTTAAGTATTTTGGAGGATATTTAAGAAGGTTAAAGAAGGTTAAAGAAGGTTTAAGAAGATTTAAGAAGATTAAAGTGCATAGCATATTTAACCCTTCAAGGACAGATTGGTGATTGTGGAAATCATCCCTTTTGGCATTGTGTGAATAGTTGGTTTAAAAAATCCAAAAGCATTCATTGGAGGTTCAACTACTTTACAAGAGCTTTCCTTTTCATGCAAAATTTTGAGGATGAACAGTTGTACTTTTGTCCTACACAAAAAGATTTTATGTGATTCATCGATCAAAAAATGGCCACATTTATGGGTTAAGAAGATGTACATGTAGAGATTACTCTTCACTTGTTAAGAACATTTATGTCATCTTAACCCTTTAATCTATAAACAACATTCTAAACTCGTGGGATTTGGTTTTGAAAGAATTGTTGATAATTAATGGTTTGGACAATTTGGGGGAATGTTTCAATGTATTAGACCCACTTCTATAGTGAAAAGGGCTTGCCAAGCATTGCATTTAGGCTACAAAGTCAAAGTACTATTCATTATTCACTTTTGCATGTCATAACCAAACAAATTTTGGGCAAGCAACCAAGATAGTTTTTATTCTCCTTTACGTTACATGCTAGGCAAAATTGAATGCCATTTAAGAAAGTATTGGACAATGCTTTTAGAAATATTGGACATATTTCCTTCTATTTTCGTATAAATATATTACTTAATTCAAATTCAATAAATTCTTTATGAAGGAATGTTACCTTTTAAACATTCAAGTATTACTTTGAGTGAATGAAAAAATGTTTGAGAAAAACTTTCCTTGGAAAGGGTATATTCATCCATCCTGATTTTGGACTTTGGAGCACTCATGGGTTAATAAAATGCTTCTATTTTGTTAATACCATATAGCAATCAATACTTTATTATGCCAACTTTGTAACAAAATATTGAAGATAGATTCTTCCATTCTTGTACATCTTCTGCCACATCTCCATTGTCAAAAATTATTTGTCCAAAAAGCTCGAAATCTACATTCACATCCCTACTCAAAACTTTGTAGGAATTAATCTTTTAATTCTACAAGGACAAGCTTGTAACCATGGAAATCATCATTTTTGGTACAATGTCAATCATCTATTTAAGAAAATTTCAAAATCACTCATTGGAGGTCAAACTAGTGTGCAAGACCTCCTTTTTTTACACAAAATTCTAAGGATGAATATTTTCACTTTGTTTTATATGGAATTGAAGGATTCCCTATAATCCATCAGACATTTTAAGTGTCCATAGTAGTGGTATAGGATTAAGGAAGGCAAATTTGTCATTTCAAATCGTTTATTTTGATTGGTCATGTAATAATGAAAAATCAATAAATCACATGAAAAAATCTTCTGTAACCCTAGATTGAGTGAAGAAAATAGCATGTTCTGACTCAAAAATTAATTAATTGAAAAAATGGAAACTTCCATAATAACACTTCAAAACTACAAAAACAACCCAAAAAAACTTGAGGTCAAAAAGGGTCAAATAGGCCTAGTAGTGGCCTTCTAAGGCAGGCTCATCTTTTAATAACATTATAAGACCAAGCGATGGTCCTCAATCCCCATGTTGGGAAGGTATTACACTTGGCTAGATACTTAGAATGGAATTTAAGGTAGATTACTCCCAAATTGTCACTTTTTTGCTATAGTGACTAATTCTTATTATAAATTTTCATTGATTTTCTTATTGTCAAGTGAAAGGAGGTTCCAAAGCATCAAAGAATGAAACATTTGGATATCATATGCAAAAGTTATCAAGGAACAACTGAACAATTAAAGTTTGGTTTAGAATAAGGAACAAAGTTTGGTAAAATATCATGTCTAAGTTGTGTTCAAATATCAATCCTATGTTTTTATTACTTGAAACTATGAATTGTGTATCAGTATAAGAAACTTCAATTTGTTTTATGAAAAATTGTAATTCTTATCATTTTTGCTGCAAAAATTAAAAATAATTAAGAAAAATCAGAAAAAACAGTCCAAGCTATTTGAAGTTTTTTCAAGAGATACAAGTAGTATTGGAGATTAGTATTATTTTCTTTTAGTGGTTATTTTATTTTTAACATCCAAACCATCCACAACAAAGACCTAAAAATCAATTTTGGCTATCAGACCAAATTTATCCTTTTATTTTATTGATGTGCAAAATTTTGATATTTTTTGCAAGTGCAAAAATCTGTTTTCATTTTCAATTTTTTTCTTCAAAAAAATCGATGGAAAAATAAAAATTATTGTGATTTAAAAAATTTAAAGGTGGAAATAAAATTATATCAATTTTAATATATATTAGATAATCTTGAATCTTTACCCGATGAATGAAGGTGAGAGTGAAAATTTTGAATTTTGTAATTGTAATTGAAAATTCATTTAAATATAATCTGAATAAAAAATACAATGTATTATGTTACTTGGATTCTAACACATGCATAGAGCTTGCAATTGCAATAATTCTTTCAATTTTTGGATTTTTTCGAAAACTCAAGATGAAGTAGAAAGAGATCTTGTATTCTTGTTAAGCTTCATTTTTTTTGTTAAAAATCAAATATACCAAAAATGCTTATATTGAAAGTTACAATCAAGGTTGACGAAGGTGCGTCTAGTTTTTGGATTTTTGAATCCTTCAAGGGGCCAACAATGTTACAAGAGCCCACCCCTATTTTGGTAGTGTAAAGAGGTCTATTTCCATGCAAGTACAAGATGCTCAAGATGAATAAGTGATCAGAAACGACACATTATGATTGGGCTACAAGCCTCTCAATTCTGCAACCAGCCTTTGGTAAGAAACAAGATGACTTGTATGACTAATATTATGGGACGGACAGAATCTTCACCTCAAAAATTCATGGTAATCATTAGAGAAAATTTGGACTCTCGAAAAGGTCGTCAAGCTTTGACAAGCCACTCTATTTGGGGAGTCCTACGGAGCTAGGAAAAGGACGGCATCTTTGTCAGAAATGCACGGTGTCAACTTGTGTGAACTTCGTGAAGAACTATCACTTTGATTCCTTCTTTTATGTATAGTTATGTGTTAGTGTACTTTTGTCAGGGTATAAATAGTAACTGCTGCGCCCTCCTCCATTTAAGTAATATTTCTTTCGTAATCAATGCTTTGACGATTGCAAAACTCCCAATGAACGACAATAGGGGAAAAAAAATTGTCAAGCCAAAATAAATGTAATACAGGGGTCCCTTCCAACACTTCTTAGCGGCCTTCTCAAGAGTCCACATTTTCTCTAATGATTTTTTGGAGGGAAATAAAATTGTATGGAAAATTTCGTTAAGATGACAGTGTTCCATGTGCCAATTTCAGACCGCCCAGTTTGAACCCCCCAAAGTGCCATCTAGGACAAGTATAGATTTCATAAATTTAGTACTGGTAGAGATTTCAGACCACACGATCTGAACTATAAAAATGACATCTAGAACCACTATAGATTTCAGAACACCTAGGGCAATTGTCCATTTCAGACCACCCGTAAGTGACAACTATAAAAAGTACCGGGATAGCGCCATAATTTCAACAAAACTGCCCATTTTGTAAAAAAATCATGAAATTTGTGAAAAATCATGAAAATCCTCCTGAAATCTATTCCTGCACGTGCGGGAATTTTTTTTCCACTCAACGTTCCAGATACGACGTTCAACTGCTTTTCAAGTGGTCGGAGACTGATGCGTTGTCTCTCCCTTACGTCTAGACTTCTATCACAACATGTTCTCTTCCTTGACTGTAACTGAAAAAGTCAGGCCTTGATCGAACTCCACCACGTCAGTACGTCACACGCCTCTGGCGCCTCCTTCCCAGTTCCCTTCCCCTAAAAAAACCCCGCTAGCTAGCTCCGCTTCTATGCCAGTTGCAATTCAAACTTGCAAACAGTTAATAACTTAGTTCTACATTTAATTGAAAGCGCAAAGAAAATCACAAACCGGAGTTCGTCCACCGCATTTTACGAGAACCCAAAAGTCAGTCCCGTCGATCGATTCCCCCGGCCGGAAACAACTGACTGACGGAACTGAAACAATCAGGATAAATCATGGCCGGATCGATCATGCATCGATCGTTGTTGTTGTTGTTGTTTTGCTTGCTTTCCGGAGCTCTCTCAACGCGAGAATCGAACAACAGTTTTTTAACTTAATCAATCCAACCTGAAGCGTAGACTGATTCAATTTCAAACAAGTCCATATATATATGCCACGTACTTTCCTGAGATCACAAGTCCACGCACGCCGCTTTTTCGTGAAAGAAGGTGACTGTACGTCGCTTTGCATGGGAGAGATCGATCGATCGATCGACGCTCGTGGATCGAGCCCCGAAGTCGAACTCCTTTTTGGACAGCGGAAACCGTCACTTTACATGAAGAGTCGACGCTCTTTTTCAATCCTTTAGACCATTGGAGGTATCACATGGTTTACCAGGCAGGCGGGGTCTCCGTAACTTCAATGGCATCCGCTTGGAAAGGAGAGAAGGAGAGATGTACTTACACAGTGGGAACCCAATTTGTCTTATCGATATGGCTTCCTCGATCAAAAACAACAAGTGAACAACGATCGATGCATGATCCGGCCATGATTATCCTTTGAATTAACTAACTACGGATATGAAGCTAGTTCTCTGCCATTCAAGCATCTAGCAATTAAAGCATGATAATACCGTTTCAGTTCATAGCACGAGGACGACCTGAGTGTCCACTACCTAGTTATGGATAGAGATTCTTGTCCTTGGGTACTACTAGTGCCACCTGTCGTACCGAATGAGGAGGACCACTGACTAGTAACTGGTTAACCAATGTAAGATATGGATAGAGATTCGTGCTCCAGCGTGAGGAGGACCATTGCCTAGTTATATAATGGTATGTAGTAGAGATTTTTCTGTGATAGCAGTGGCACCTACTTGGTATTAATCTATATTAATCTATTGTGCTGCATGTGAAGGACCACTATCTGGTTAACCAATGTTATGGCTATAGAGATTCTTGCTCTAACAATGACACCTAGTACTTGGTAACCTATAATTATGTAAGTCGCATGAGGAGGACTATTGTCTGACTAGTTATACATTGTTATGGGCAGAGATTCTTGCTCTAGTGGTACATATCATAACCTATCATGCTTCAGAAGCAGTTCATTTTGTTATTGACCTAGTACTTAGCTGATAAAATCTTTTGGCTCAAAGATAAAAAAATATTCTTGAAATTGTACAAAAACAACACTTTGGACAAAAAAAAAGTAGTAAATTATTTTAACCTTAGAACACCAAGTTGGTCATTGTGGAAATCATCCTTTTGGGTACTGTGTGAATCATTTGCTTAAAAAAAATCCAAGAGTATTCATTGGAGGTCAAAAATATTGTGCGCAAGACCTAGTACCCTTTTCACAAAAAATTCTAAGGATGAATATTTGTACTTCTATATTATATATATATATATATATATATATATATATATATATATATATATATATATATATATATATATATATATAAAGATTCTTTGTCATCCATCGGACACTTAGTACCTATAGCAAAGTTACTAATATAGTTAATATATTTTGAAGAACTTTTAATTGTAGGATTTCATTTTTGCCTTGTGCTACAATGACATGTAAAAAAATGAAGTCTTCCAGGCATTGCATGGATGAGATCCATGCATGCAAAAAAAAAAATTTGTTACTTCATTTAAAGTGATTAGAACAATCAAAATCTGTTTTGGATTCAAAAGAGCTTAAAAGGTTAATCATTTAATGTCTAAATCCCTTTTTTTGTTGTTTTTTGTATTTTTGCTCAAATTTCTAATATGAATATATCATTATTTCAATTTCTTCAAGCAAGTCAATCAACGGCAATTTAAGAAATTATGCACTATTTTCCAATCCAAAAATAAAAACGGCTAGTGGCCGACATTACATTTTTCAGATAAAGCAAATAAAAAATTATGGGGGAGAAAGACAAATATATGGATGATACAAAAGCAAACCTGTGCATTTCATTAAAGATAAGGCATAAGCCGTTGGACATATGTTGACTGGCAGCCGAAATAAACTTACTACTGTACTAACTATTAAATTATAGAATTACAGATCTGAACAATAGAACTATAGATTTACAGATTTTGAACTACAAACTTCAAAGCACCAACAAGCATGTTGTATGGCAGCTGATACATTTCCAAAGAAGTATTCAACAGAAAAGGCCATGCCAATCAGTCCGTTTATATTCAATGGATTTCGCCACCACATAATGAAACTAGATTCAATGGATTATCACTAAAGATTGAACTATTTATTTGTATGAATGAAAAGGTATTTGGACTAGATGTTTTAAAGCACTTGGTTCATTATTTAGAAAAATTATGGATGTTGAAGCACTTAGAGGTTAACCCCTAACAATTTATGGAAAGAAGGTGGTTGCAAATTTTGAGTTTTTTGGCAAAATAAATTATGACATGAGTAGATTAGTAGAACCTAGCATTGTATCTTTATTTTTGCAAGTTTTTTTTATATTTATATTTTTCCATACTTACATGAATTTATTCACAATATTGCACAATAAATAATCATAAAGCAATAAATGACTACGCTAGTTGCATTGTTGAAGATAGACAAATTAATTTTTCAACCTTCTTGAATGTACTCCATCTATTTTGTGTAGCTTCAACAGTAACCCCTTGAAAACATTCATAATCTAGTAGATGCCTATTATTTTAGGAATTAAAAAAAATCACCTAAAATTACAGTTACTTTATTAAAATGTTCAAAATTAAAGTTTTGAAAGTTTATTGATTTTGGACTAAACGGACATTAGATGTTTTGCAGGGGCACTAGAGGGATGTCTGAGATCCGTTCCCCATGCTTTGAACTAACCACTATTGGCTAGAATAAAAATCAATAACTATCATTTTTTAATTTTAATTAAATAATAATAACAATAATAAAATTCAAAAATTCAAAAATTCAATTCAATTAAACTAAAATATTATTATTTGACATAGAAAAAGTTCTACCAAGTCAAATTACTATTGTGGCTGAGTTCCCATAGTTTGGGAACTTGGAAGAACTTGCAACTTTGTTGAGGAATTAAATCTCATCTAAAATGAGTCTTAGCATTGATACAAGCTTCATAGATAGAAGTTTCAATAGGGACCTTCATTAGATGTTTTTAAACTACATTTGAGGGCCATTTTAGGCCCTTTTCTAATACTCAGAATTAGCTACTACTAGCCAAAATTTTAAATTTTAAAATATATATTGAGTTTTATTTTTAATTTAAAAATAAATAAAAACAATTAAATATTATTATCTAACATGGTAGTAGTTTTGCCACATTAGACTGTTGATTGGAACTAATTTGGTGCAATTTCCACATTTCCAACAGTCCACAAACTTCCAATCCTTTACAATCCCAAAATCTCATCTAATGATTTTAAAAGTGAGCTACTACTACATGGATCAAACCTTTTAATTATAGTGTAGTTACTTGTTATATTGGTAGACACTCATGTTCAAGGTTTGGACAAACTAGCCCATACACTTGCTCTTAGAGGCTCATCTAAGCCTACAAGTAAAAATTTGTCTTCTATTATGTAGCTGATTGTATATTTTCACTAATTGGAGGTCTTTGATTTCAATAAAAAATTCAAAATTTACATTTATAGTAAAAAATAAATTTAAGCATTTTTACTGAAGAATAAGCTTGTAGGTTGAATCTCATAATAGCAACCCTTAGTAGGATCTCCACGCCCTAGAAGATCAATTGGTATTATCTATATTAATTATATAGAGTAATCCACACAATACTAGCATAAATTGAATCCCGTTGGTGTATTTTTGGGCTTCAACATGCTTTACTATAGTATTAGTCATTAGCTATAGAGGGATCCCATTCAATTCAAGAAAAGCCCATCTATTCATGTAAGAATTTATCTAGAAAATAATGCATTTTAAATGATGAAGTGGCATAACTTCTTGGTTTAAATAAAAGATGATTCCTTGTTTTGAGTGAATATTCTTAGATCTTCAACAATATTTTTGAGACCTAATTCTTTATTAAAATAATACTACATGTTATTTGTTGCCTTCATGATTCTTGACTTTAGTATCTATTTTCTGGAACCAAACGAAGTTGTACTGCCTTTTTTTTGTTTTTTTATTTACACCACCACTTTTTGAACTAAACTAAAATTGAATTCCATCAATAAGTACTAAAGCTTTGCCAAGATAACTTAGATGACCTAAAATCGTCTAGACAAGCATTGTTAAATTGTCTAAGTATTTTTTTATTGGTTCTTATTGATCCACTTGTTGACAATTGAAAGTCAATTATAGATTTTTGTAGCATACATTTTTAGGAGTCCCTAAAAACTATGAACAAGAATACTGTGACCATGAGGCTTTCATAATATTATTAAGCAAGCTTGGAGGAGTTCCTTTTGCTTCTATAGAAGCAAGGAGTCCCCCAATACTGTAGAACTGCACATGGTAATTTGAGGTAGGTCAGAGATGTGCCATCCACTGAAACCATTATGAGCTCTAACAATGTAAAAATAGATAGCCAATGACCTTGCTTGTATTTTAACTGAATTCCCTCCAAGGTATACAAGAAAGAATTATACCTCTACATAGGACTGATGGGAGGTGGAGAGTTCACTACTTAACAAACTTATGCTATTCTACGTAAACAACAATCTTAGTTTATTGATAGTGAATAAGTGGGAAAATTTAACAAAGAAAACATTGAATCAATAATACGCAAGCAAGATTAAAATTAAAACTAAAATTAAAATTATTTATTTATTTTTAAATAAATGATGGAACCCCTCATTCTGACCAGTTAGAGGCAAGGAAGGTTGGTCCAACTAGGAGTTGCCCCCTTCCTCAACCCAACCCTAATTGTATTGTGCAGTGTGAATGTGCTTGTAGATTGAATTTGAAAATTACTAGGATTTAGAAACTAATAGTTGATGTGAGAGTCAATGCCATAGTCTTTGTCCAAAAGACAAAGTTAGTAAACAATCAATAAATTTTCAAAATCAACACTAAAAATAAGTGTTTCTAAAATCAATCCTAGAGTCGCCTTTCAATTTTGATTGCTTGTATATTTTAGGCAAAAATCTATAGAAGTCAGTTTCTCGAATGAGGTCACAACTCACAAGAAGCTACATTTGTTGACCACCTGCAATCCACGTGGCAAAGTCATACTCCTGATTTATCCATCCTGATTCAGCAGTTCTGCCAGCAAGGTTATCATTTTGTACAATTGCCTGTCATTGAAAAAATTAATTGATAAAAACTTTCAGTCTGCCGGCAGGTGTGTCAAAAAGTCATACGCTTATCAAAAGATTTCAAGGCAACTGAAGCTACTTTTAACCACCGAGTATACATTTGTCTTCATAGTAGACCAAAATTCTCTGCACCCCTTCTTGGAAACAAAGAAAATATCAGCCTTCAAGATATTTTTTTGAGTTTTACCAGCTATTTTCCTTTCACCAAAATCCTACCGAGCCCCTCGTGGAAAAAATAAATAAATTCAGTATGTTGAGAGATATTTTTCAAGTTTTACCAGCTATTTTCTTTTAACACTTGAAAAAAGAAGCAGCCCCCATGACCAAGGTAGTCACCAAAACTACTCCAATTTTTGGACCAATAGCCACGGAATACATGTTTGTCTTCATTGTAGACCAAAATCCTCAACATCTCCTCTTAGAAAACCAAAAGAATTAGCATTTGAGATTTTTCAAGTTTTACTAGCTATTTTTTTTTTAACCCTTAAAAGACGCAACCCCTGTAACCAAGGTAGTCACCAAAACCATTCCAATTATTAAAACAATAGGTGCATTTTTTAAATTTATATAGGGAACAATGAAGTCATCTATTGACCACTTTCTAGCCTCAACGCCTTTTGAGGGTTATTTCCCATATTGAACTATTTTTTCATACATTGAGCCCATTTTTTCCTTTATTGTTTTCCTCAGAAAAAATCATGTAGATTTTTTTACCATGATTTTTTCGATGTTTTCAAATTGCGATTAGTTCTTTTTTCCAAATCCACCAGCTAACAATGAACTAACCAACAGTTCCTTTTGATATAAAAAAAAATCAATGAAAATTTTAATCCCTATAGGCTAAAGGAGAATTGTTTATTCAAAATCCAGATAATTAGTTTCTTATGAAGTGAACTTTGGTTGGATATTCATGAAATTTTGACACAATGTGTGAATATGTACTTTCTTAGTGAGAATACTTTTTTCTAGTTAGATTCTTGGATTGAAAGTTATGTTGCCCTGAGCTTTGGGGGTAGCTTGGGCAATTTAGGCATCTTCTACTAAAACCCTCACCAACTTATTAAAGTAAACTTTCCTATTTATTTCTTGCAATTTTTTTAGACCCCTTTTAATCATGAATTCTTTGTCAATTTGTTTTAATAAATAAAAACTAACAAGTAGAGATTTAAATTACAACTTCTTCATTTATTTTTTGCAATTCTCAATGATTCTTTCTACTCAAGTTAAACGGCAGTTCCTTCTAATATTAAAAAAAATCAATGAAAATTTTAACCCCTAAAGCCTAAAGGAGAATTGTTTGTTGAATGGACAATTGAAAATCCAGATAATTAGGTTCTTATGAAGTGAACCTTTGATTGGGCGTTCATGAAATTCTGACACGAGGTGTGAACATGTATTTTTTTAGTGAGAATGTTTTTTTTTCCAGTTAGATGCCTAGATTGAAAGTTATGTTGCCTTGACCTTTTGAGGTAGCTTCGACAATTTAGGCATCTTCTACTAAAAACCTCACCAACTTATTAAAGTAAGTAAGTATACAATTATAGTGTGCAATTCACAAAAAATCATCCTTCTCATGTATTATTTGTCACGCTTATTTAAAAATAAAAAATAAAGGATGAATATTTAAACAAAAACTTTCCTATTTATTTCATGTAATTTTGCTAGACTCTTTTTAATCATGAATCAATTTGATTTAATAAATAAGAACTAACAAGTGGAGATTTAAATTAGAACTTCTTCATTTATTTTTTGCAATTCTCAATGACTATCTACTCAAGTATTCAAAATAAAGGATGAAGAATTAATTAAAAATTTTAATTTTTAATTATTGCAATTCTCTAAGACTCCTCCCAATTATGATTGATTTGTCTTGTTGATTTCAAAAATGAAAAATGAAAAGTGAGGGACTTCACTTTTTTCATTTTCTATATTTTTTTTCACTTTTTATTTTCTATATAAAGACTTCACTTTTAATATTTTGAAATTTTGAAATAATCTTTATAATCATGTGTTATTTATCACTTTTCCTTTGCATTATATGCAATGTACAAAGATTCATCCTACATAAATCATATTCTCACCTAATTTTTGCAATTTTTGCCTTTTTGAAAGAGATTGGATTTTTAAAAGTTTGAATTTGAAAGAGAATGGATTTTTTTTTCCTACAAGTGTCTCTGTAGTCTAAGTTTTTGTTACTCTTGCAAATACCCAGAGAACTAGTATAGGGGTTCAAAATCTAGGGAATAGTCAAATAGTCTAACGTCTTTATGACTATGGTCACTTGTATTCAAGATTGGAATGGGATTTACTATAATATTTCACAAACATAAAGAAAACATACATTCACTCTTATACCCATTTGTATAATTTGGTTGCCAGTCCTTTAAATAATGCTATGGACGCATGAAATACCGTCTCAGTCCTGCCTAGTGTTCTAGGGGAGAGTTCCAACAATTTGTCAGGTTTGACCACAATTTGTCATGCGCATGATCTACTTACTAGACAAATGCAGATAATAATATATTTATATAGTTGTATCCATGTTCCTTAATTATTGGTGATTTGCGTTACCAAGACAATTTGTCCAGTCACTATTTACTAGCCTAATCACAAATTTAGATGAGTAGAAACCAGTTCCAGTCCTACAACAATTTGTCTCTAACTAAATGCAAGGGCATGATTGCAATGCATTCACCAAATTAGTATACTCTGCACAATTGCAACAATTCGTCAAAGTATACAATACATTTCAAATACAGGAAACAAACCAAAGCATCTTATTATTAGTCTTACTTACTCAAGCTAATCCTCAGACTAATTGTCGTGACTAAGAACAAAATTAATTCATTTAAACTATACTCATATCTACCAAATAGTTCCAATTTGATTTCACACGACAACTAGTTCACACACTCTGTGCTGAATGGTAAGACAATTAGTCATGCTCCGTATTTACTAAATCAGGACTCGTCCTATTCACTGTATTCATTCTCATATTTGAACTAATTACTGGTTCGGCTCAACTCTTCAAACTCAGTCTTTGACAATTTGTTTAATTGCTTCAGTCTTAACACTTAGGGATCAAAAGACAATTTGTAAATTTTCAATCGAGAAACTTAAATTTCTTGACAAATTTATTAATCACGCTCAATAGAAATTTCTTGATACTATCACTCATTGTAGGATTAAACAATTTAATTCTCACACATATCGATCATACACAAATACAATCAATCACAATTCACAAACATACATAATTTAGATTTACAATATAATTCAATCTATAATGACAATTTGTCTGGACACCACTGGTCCTTCTCTGTCTTAAGCAATTTCACAGCTCAGTACATACATCAAGCATGACAATTAGTCTTAATATATAACACATATAATAATTTCTCGAATTACACAACTCAAATTGTTTTTATCACTTATCAATTTCACATATATGGATTTGTTTTTGAGTCACAGAAATCCATAGAATTAATTATTTCATTCCTTATACAATCATAATTTCAATCTGATTTTATCATATTCAATTCATATCAATTACAACGACAATTTGTCTACACTCACTTCTTCTTATACACTGATTTAAAACATTTTACATTATAGTCGTTCTTACAACAACATGATGAATAATTTATTCATATTCAAATGACAATTTGTCTCTCACAAATCCGTTCAACAGGATAGTTTAATTGATTAATTTATAATCAGATCTCACATGATTTCATAATTTTGCATTCCAATTGCAATTCAAAGACAACTAGTCCAATAATATTATAAGGCTAATTGTAATTCAAACAATTTGTTTACGAATTACATACCCGTTAAATTGTTTCGGTTGATCCTTCCCGATCTAGCACCGAGCTTGATTTCTTCAAATGATTCTTTCGTCCAGCTGCTCCAATTCCGCAATTGACAAATTGTTCCAGAGCCAGTATCCAAGTACAGCGCTCAATTGACAATTTGTTTTACACAATTAACATTCACTAAATTCAAGAATTTACAATGAAAACCATATTGAACACTCACAGTTCAATGGACTGAAATTAATTATGCAACTTGTATGACAATTAGTCATAACACAATCAAAGGCTTCCAATTAAATTAATCAAACGCAATTTCTCATACAGTTATACACTCACAATTTGTCACAATCACATATATAACACACAACGAAAGAACTTAAAATTAGCTCGTCAATTTGTTACAATATCAATCACAGAATTCAACAATCCAATCACTGGATTGTTTTACAACTTCAATACAATTTGTCACACACACACAAATAATCCAATCACTGGATTACAAAGATTCACCGCAGCACTCCTGTGCTGGACAATTAGTTCAAAAAGACGATTTGTATTATACGATTTGAAGGAGTTCACAATTTACAGAAATAGCTTGACACTTAAGACACACGAAAAATAACCGAGAGAATGAGAGAGAAGAAGTTGACAATTTGTCCATCTTAAACTACTGGAAAGGTGTGAGACCTAAAATATCAACCGATGCTAAGACAATTTGTCACTCTTCCGATCTAATCTATTCATAGCTTTTAAAATCCTTCATCTACTTGTTCATTCATCATTCCTTTTCCGTTTAATTCCTAAGACAAGTAGTAAATGACTCCTTTCTACACTACTAAAGACAAGTAGTCAAAAACCAAAAATTTCGTTGTGCTCACAGTCTCCTCACCTACATGTAGTCGCCCCTTTATCCTCGGTCACCAATACAACCATCCAAAGTTGTCCTTTCCCTTAGTACCCACAATTGCCTCTTCACTCGCTTGCATGCCATATTTAACTACTTTTGGACTTTTAAGGGAATTTTGGACTTTGTTCATCGGGAGATCTCCCAATGTCATAGATATCTAAAATCTAAACTTGTTGTACATTTTGCAAATCACCTAGTCCAAAATCTAGATAATTTCTAGATTCATAAAATCTATAGAAGTCAAAGTCTACAATTGTCTTAGATGTCCCTTTACCAATTTTGGACTTTGCAAAGTCCAAAAGTAGTTAAATATGGCATTTGCGTCCTTTCATTCATCTTGTATGCTCCCACTTGTAATGGCCTATGCTTGATGTGGTTATGGCTTTCCACATCACTTTTGAGAGCCAGCCATATAGAGAAATCCATTTACCATTGGATAAAAAAAAATCAAACCCCTAAAATCTTATTTGATGTTGATGTCATGCAAACTCGACACTTGTCTATTACAACATGCAACATCTGGTGTCTAAAACGATGTTGAGATCTATTTATCTATCCAACAAGACAACTTTGGATGCTCCACTTCAAGAAGATTTTTTTATTCCCTCTTAAACTATCCATTAGGACATTAAATGTCATTTACAGATTAAACTTAGAAAGATGTTGTGGACATTAAGTTTGAATGGATGACTTCACATAAGATTGAAGGATGGAAAAAAACATTTTTTCATCCAATATTTGTTTTGGAAGTTTCTTGATTACATTTTGTATAAATATTATTGCAAATTTCTTCATTATGAATATTAATAACTTATCTAGAGAAGAAAATGCTTAATTCACGGATCAAACTTGTAATGCATTTTGGCCAATTCTTGCTATTTACTCTGGATGAAAATTTTTACCATAAAAATGATATTTAAATTTTTTTTGATTCCAACTTACGAAATAAGCTTCTCAAGTTTAGTATCTACTCTAATTGGAAATTTTAGAAAATTTATAGATTTCAATATTTTATTGCAATATGAACTTTAGGCCTACAACCATGGTTTGTTGATTTTCTAATTTTAGAATGATGTAATAACTTTGACTTATACCACAATTCTATAATATACATCTATAGTGTAAATTCCAGATTTTTGGAGTATGTTTTGTATTTGATGTGAATATTTTTCATTTTTTTTCATTTTAAATTTACAATAATTTCAAATTTTCTCCAAAACAATAGGAATTATTTTTGACTTGTAGGAGACATATAATTTCATTTGAAAAATAAACACAAATTTTTTCACTCATAAATTTTTTATCTAGTTATAAAATGGAAGCAAATAGAGTGATGGATCATAGATAGTGAGGCTTGAAATGAGTGGTCACGGGTTGTCCTTCTAGAGTTAACTACCAAGTAGCTTGAAACTCCAAGTGCTGCACTTTTATACACAACATTATTAACCAATTTAACCATGGCAGTATGGGCTAGTCACTATAGTCTATAGATTTTTTTTAAATCATCTGTTTTAGTATTGACAATGTGAATCACCTACTTAAAAAGGAATCCAAAAGCACTCAACTGGAGGGTCAAACGATTGTGCAAGACCTCCCCTTTCCACAGAAAATTCCAAAAAATTGAACATATATCTTTACATAGAAGGATTCTCTGTCACCCATGATCGTAGGAAAGACAATGTGCCTCCCCTACATGCACGGGAGTCAACTTAGTCATAATCTATAGAGAATCATTGGATGGCTGAGAAGTTGCCATGTTAGTTGCCACTGGGTGACTGGGAAAGTTTGGCAAGACAGTCATTCATTGGCTTAGCCCTGGAAGTTGCCATGCTTGGGGCTCCCCACTTTCCTACTGCAGAAGCAAAACGGAAACCTCCGGCGGCGGTTCAGTAACATTTGTCATGCACTTCCCAAAACGGCTTCACTTGCTTTGCTGGTTCCGTCATCCTCTTCCCTTTTTCTGTCAAAAAAGGAGAAGAAAAAGAAACGGCTTTCTCCGGAAACCCATTGACATTTTAGAGTCCCAAACTCTCAAATCTCTCTGCGCGCAGATATATACTCCGTATTACAAGCAAGGTTTTAGTCGGTCACTCCGTCCGTCAAATCGCATGAAAGCAGGTCGACAGGACGATGCCGTCCATAAGTTTAATTGCAGGGAAGTCTACCGGCTGGGGAAAGTGGGGAGAGAAAAAAAAGCAGGGGTCCACGGCAAGAGCTCGTGCGCAAATCTCTGGAAACCCTTTCCACGCCCAAAACAATTGAAAAAAACAGTAAAGCGGGTCTCAGTTTCCATGGAACTGCGTTGACCTGATCCAAGTTGAAGGCGGTTGAAATTCGACCGGAAAATCAATGGAAGGCGTGTTGCGGTTGTCAACTGAAGCAGTACTGTACTGAACCGTGAACCGTCTCTCTCACGCCAGCCTGTCGAAAACGCGCGTCCAATTGTCGACGGATGACTGATTTCCGCATGCTTGCAGCAAACTTAGCTTCACTACTACTGCCCATGGAAAAATTGACACCGTTTTTTTTTTGTTTCTCATGCATGCTCGACACAAGGTAAATTCAATTTGTGCGCGCTTACAATTAAGAGATAACCATCGCTTAGTAAGAGGAAGGTTCAAAGGCAAAAACAAAATCTAGTTGAACTAGGTGGAATTTTTTTGGTTTTCTTCATTTTGGAAGGTGCATGTCTACGTTGTCAAAGCTTCTGAAATTTCGTCCACACGTTCTTTACACTAGTCTACTGCAAGATCTTAGTTCAGCTAATTATGCAAAAATTACAAATATTTTATCTGTTCACTGCAATAGAAATGAGAGTTTTGATGCATGCATGTGACTTACTGGGATCCCTCCCTGAAATGGCAGTTCGAATTAAAATGAATAACTCATGGAGCGAAGTAGGCAAGAAATTTGACATCGAAGGCAGGGCAGAGGTACATTTTGCGAACTTCAATCTACAAGCACTGTACATATTAGGAGGTGGTCGCTTTTAGTGACCACTATGTTTCCACTTTAAAAAAAATTGTAACTAATTACACGAAGGTCCAAAAATTACACACGTGGCAAGACCGGATCCTAGCTAGTAATCCTAGTGATATGTACCCTACGGCAAGCCCTTGTTCCAAAACCCGGACAAGCATACTTAGGAGCATACCATTGGTCCACCAAACAAGTACCATGGGTCTCTGGCAGCAGTCCCACCGTTGAATTTCGGAGCCCCCATTTGCCAATTAGAAGAGCGTCCCCGTCTCTTTTGCAAGCTGGACGCTGACTTCCCATTGTTGGATGACTTTCGGCAAGTCCTTGGTGCATGGATGTGACTTACTTGTCTAGCTAGATCCTTCCCTTCCTGGCGGAATTGTAGCCGCCGTGTCAATGAAACCCATGTAAGCACCGGACTTGATCCTTTTTCTGCCTTCATTGACTCTCGAAATAAAGGTTACACTCAGGTTCGAACGTACGATACTGCTCAGCTCTAGCTCCAAACGTACTTACAACGTGACCCACGGCTTGGGGCTTGGCGCCAGCAACTCACTCGAAGCATGAGCTAGAACGTGAAGTAACTATATATGTATATATATATCGACGTACGAACGAACTCAGACAATTAGCTAGACAAATTCCTGAGTTTCAATCAATTCTGGCATTTCTGGCATTTCTGCATTTCGAATTGGTAGACTTCTGACAGGCTTCTGGGGATGCATGTACTGGGCTAGTTGATGTGAGCGACCGTTACGCGACCGTTTTCGAAAGCGAAACTGAACTCAAACTTTTGGGGAAAGTTCTGTGTGTGGTACGTACTGGACAAGCTCGATTAAAACGAACTGTATCCCAGTTCATCTCGCACTGGGCGTTGATATCGATCTAGTATTAAGTACCGACAGTGTCTAGATTCTAGATATTCACACGGTTGGTCGCGCGGATCGATATCTCGCATCGGGAAACGTATCTCGATTTGATCCGTTTCGACCCCACGAGCGAGAGAGGAATTGACACCAGAATTGTATTTTCGTTGTGTTGTCGTGCAGATTGAGGCCGGCAGCTGGTATCTCGCTCTGTTTCTGGAGCGCGAGCTAGACAAGAACTGAATTACAAGGGACGAACTGGCCGGGTGATCAAGGTCGAAAGATCAATTGAAGCTGGTTGAGCAGAGGTGGTATCGATCGATCCGTTAGCTAACTGTCGAATTGAGAGACGGAACGTGAGTCTGTTCCGCTAAACTGAGGTATTCCATGCGCCATTTGGACATTTCCGAGTACTAGCTTGCGCGCACTCCTATCTAGTAAATTTGGAGATTATTTTGCAAATTGCACTTCATTCACATCGTTGTGCACCCGCAAGCTAGGATTTCCAGCCCATCCATCCTCCGGGCTCCCAAAATCTTTTCAATTCCTTCCTTGCTTGATCGTCCGATCCACGGTCCCGATTTCATGAAAATCCACCAATTTAGCGAAACTGACTTTCAGAATGCTCGTTGTGTTCCCGTGCAGATACAACTGAACTCTCTCTCCCTCTCTCTCTCTTTCTCAAGCTGTCCAACAGTTGCACCAGATAGAAACCTAGGAAATCAAGATCAATCAGTACAAGCTGGAGCATACTGATCAAGGCGATATCGATCGATCCCCCAGATTGAATAGAATCGCTTTCAAAACTTTCCTTGTGGTCTCGTGGACCTGTATTCAACCAAACTCTCGGTTGAGCTGATCACTAATTCCACTAAATAGGCACCTGGGCATGCAACCCTGAGTAATGGACCACCACAACCTGCACAACCTGTAGAACCCACTCCAAAACCAGTACTGCACCTCGAGCGGTGAATCTAGATTCACAGCCAGTAGTCATGGCGCCCCTCCCTCTACTCGCTACAATCACAACCCTCCTCCTCTTCTTCCTCTCTCCCACGTTCTCTCAACCCATTCCAGCTCCGGACCTCCCCACCCAATGCAACAGCGTCGAACGCTGCTGCATGCCGACTCCTTACACCGGCACCCCAGGAATCCGCCAATACACCGATTCTGAATCCTCCTCCCTCCCAACTCGCATCCGCCGCCCTGCTCATCTCCTCACAAAATCCCAGGTCACTCAACTTGAAAAAGCTTACACCTTGTTGCGCGCTCTCCCCGACTCCGACCCCCGCTCCCTTAGCAACCAGCGCAAGCTGCACTGCCTGTACTGCGATGACGCCCTCTTCTACCCCAACCAAAAGTACCCTTTGGAGATTCACAACGGATGGTTTTTCCTGCCGTGGCATCGGATGTTTCTGTACTGGCATGAGAGAATCTTGGCGAAGTTAGTTGGGGACGACACGTTTACGTTGCCGTATTGGGCTTATGATAATCAAGAGACGAAAGAGCCGACGGCGAGTACCATGCCGTTGGCGTATGCGAAAGAAGGGAGCAGTTTGTGGAACGTGAATCGCAATAAATGCTCCGCGCCGCCGTTTGTGGCGGACTTGGATACGAGAGGCTTGGGCTGTACGAACTTGACGAATGAGTTTGTGAGGAAGAGGAACGATCGGCTGATGTATCACCAGGTTGGACCCGGGGCGCCGACGGCGTCGCTGCTCTTTGGGATGCCATACAGGTACGTACGTGGATGGCCGGGTCGATACGTTGGGAGCACTGTCGAGATGTTATTCTACGTGCTGCGCTGTCATGTGTCGATCGCTCTAAACGATGTTGTACGTGTCTGTGATTGATTCTGGAATTGGATTCTGTCTGGAATTAGAGAGAGAGATTGTCAATTGAAGGCGTTTGGGTACATACCTCCTTGGTTTAGGTTGAGACGGTTCTTGTGACTTGTAGCAAGATTCCGAAATTTTTGGAATTTGATTAATTTGGTGGCAGTGTATGTGGGTTGATCGATCGAGCTCACAGGTGCTGTGTCTATATTGATTCTGGAAGTGAGACTGTTTTGAAGTTGATTGAGGGGCGTTCATATAGGGACTTGATGTAGATTGAAACGGTACGATTCTTGAGATTTAGTTGTTCGATATAGCGCATGGCCGGGTGTAGTATCTGTATTGAGTTTTTTGGAAGTGTTTGTGAAAGTGATCGAAATTGGTTTGGATTTGGGGACTTGATGCAGATTGAAACGTTTCTTGTGATTTGTAGCAAAGTTTCGGAATGTAGGAACTCGATTTGCAATTGATTGATCTAGCTAGCTCTCGATCGAGGGCTGTGTGACTGTTTTGAAGGTGATCGAGGGCGTTTGGGTACTTATTCAGATTGAAAAGTTTGTTGTGCTTTGTAGCAAGGATACGGAATTTATGTGGGAAATCGATTTAAAATTGGTGGTAGTACAGGTGGGTCGATTTAGCTCACAGGTGCTGTGCCTGTATTGATTCTGGAAGTAATTTACTTTGGGAGTGTGAAATTGAGGGCGTTTGGGTACTTGGTGCAGAAACGTTTTGCCATTGTGATTTGTAGCACGTTTCCGAAATTTCGGAACTTGACTTGGTGGGAGAAGGTACCGAGCTAGCTACTGTAGACTCGCGTGTTCTGAACCAAGCGTCTGAATGAGCAGATTCATAAGTTATTGCTCGATCATTAGGCATTGCAATGTCCTTTGAATTTGAATTGTAGGAGTATTTTTCTGCCTGCATCCAGTGTTCTTTTCCAGGAACCTGTTCGTAATATTACTGGAAGAAACAGCTCCTGAATCAATCAAATGAAGGGTCGAACTAAAGTCACAAGCTCAATCGTTAGAAACGTCGTTACAACGCCCTTAAAAGAAGTGAATTGAATGAGTGTTTGCTCCTGCCAAATCGTGCTCTTTTGCAGATTGAACCTCGTTAGATGTGAACTTTTAAGAAATAGATTCTGAGTGAAACGCATAGCTTGTCTTAAAACCCTCAGAGTCCACAAAGAACTGGAGTTATAGGTCTGGTTATAATGCCCCGAACTAAAAGCTTCAACTATAAGTGTTTCATTTTTAGCCGGAGATCGATTGAAAGATTTCGCAGGGAATACTTAAGTGACACTGAGAGTTCTGAACTAGATTCAGTTGGCACGTACTGATCGTCAATTTCGTTGAGTTGGCGCGATTTCGGCCCCCAAAAGTGTAATAAACTTCTACAACGTCAATTTCGTTAAAATGGCATATGAAATCCGCCACTTTGTCTCAACATCTAGGACTAATATAGATGTAAACCCGCCAAAGTTCTGGAATGCCGCCATTTTAATGAAATTCACGTTCTACACAGAGCTCTAAAAACTATATATTACATGTACAGATTAAGCTTTGATTCAGTCCGAAATTAATTCATCTAAACTGATGTTACTGTGGTTCCTTGTTGCAGGTTCGGCGACTGGGGTGGAGTGAGTGGAGGAACCTTCGAGGACCAGCCCCACGGCCCCGTGCACGCCTGGGTGGGCAACCAGAACGCCCAACCTCCGCTTAATCCCTTCGACGACATGGGCAATTTCGGACGAGCGGCGATAGACCCCCTGTTCTACGCGCACCACAGCAACATGGACCGCCTGTGGACGCTCTGGAACACCAAGTTCACGGATGGGAAACGCACATTCCCCATGGATTCCGACTTCAACAACTCGCAGTTCACGTTCTATGATGAGGACGCCAATCTTGTGAAGATGAATGTCTCGCAGGTGCTCGACAACCAACTCCTCAAGTAAGTCAATGCAGCCTGCTTGCGACTCATTTCAGTCTTACTTTTGTATTGTCACTCCCACTCGATCTCTGAATCTCTCGTTAGCAATTGTACGTCATATTGATCGTCAATTTCTGTGCGCCAGATCTATACCTGAAACGAAAATCAATGTACACCAGTAATTTTCAGAGCTTTGGGGGGATGGATGCCACAGTTTATGGCGCCAATTTAACGAAATTGACGTTTGATTTTCTGTATTCTGATGACTCATTTTCGGATTCCGTGATTTTCTGATATCTGATTTCCAGTGTCATGTGTTTTCTAATACCTGACGCCATGATTTTCCTGATTTCTGATGTCACGGTTTTCGTGATTTCTGATGCCATGATGTTGCATTTGAATTGACATGTGGGGCGCTGTATATATGAATTTGGAACTCAGGTACAAGTACGAGGATTTGGCGACGCCTTGGGTGACGAACGAAAACTCCATCGCTCGCTGCAACCCTTTGTCCGAGAGCGCCGTGAAAGCCTTGATCCGCAACACCAGCAAACACAACAAGACGCAAGTGCTGGGCATCGGATCGCCCATCACGTTCCGTGTGAATCGCCCCAAGCGCCAGAGCGTGGGCACGGAAGTGCTGGAACTTTCTGGACTCCACATTCCTAACATCACCGTTCAGGCGCTTTGGAAGGCATACTTCTTCTTTCCACAGGCCCAGGTATCGATCGATCGATCATTACTTTATTGCTTCAGTTTAATAATTCAGTCCCCACTTTCCCTTCATGTCTGTACCCTACAAATCAATCTGAGAATCTGAGATGGAAACTGATGAGATGAATTGCAACTGCGTTTGTTGTCCTCGCAGGTGCCGAATGGGGCGGAGTGTCCCGAGTACTTCGGGGCCATGAATTACTTCCCCCACGTCGGGCAATCCCGGTACAACCCGAAGCGCGTGTGGCGCGTGGCCATTGGTCCCAAACTGAAGCAGCTGGGTCTCGACCACATCGACAGCGTGGTGGTCACCATGGTGCAGACGTCTAAGCCGCCTGGACAGAACATCACCTTCAGCCGAGTCAAAATCAAATACGACCTCTCAGACAGTTAGTTAGATAGACAGATTGATCCAGAGCTCGCTCGCTCACAGGACTTCAGACACGTACAATTGATTGCAAAGGAATGAAAATAAACTAGCCCTGTAGCGCTGCATTACATATTAAGATTGTTCGCTCACTAGCTAGACTACCAAATGATATATAACGTGAATTTCATTAAAATGGCGGCATTCCAGAACTTTGGCGGGTTTACATCTATACCTATCCTAGATGTCCTAGATGTTCAGACAAAGTGGCGGTTTTCATATGCCAATTTAACGAAATTGACGATATACGTATATCATTCTTGATTTGAATTGAATTGATCCATCAGTCAGGGATTGTTCCATCCGTGATTGTCATTTTTTTCATCTGGAGGTACGTGTAATCTGTGGAATTGTTCTCAGTCAGTATCTGCCTTTAATGAATTAATTCATTACTTTTGTGGCGTTTAATGAATCACGTGCTGGCAATCGAGTAACCTTACAGTAATGTATGTCACATTTTTGTGCACAGAATCGTGTCACGTAAACGAAATTGACGATGCTTCAAACGGAGTATCATATTAATCTGCATTCATGTACAGTACAATATGTCCTCTCCATTAAGCGCCGACCGGGTTAGATCGACGACGACAATTGTCGATCAGACAGACATAAGTCACCCAATAGAGATCGATTTCTAAAGGAATTTGAAGGTGATTGGTCAACTGACTTAGTTTAGAGTGCAAGAAAGCCTGAGATCGATTTCGAATCCAACAAATGATGCGAACTTGGTCCCCACGCCGACTGAGCTAGTGTCATCACCTCAAAACCAATGCATAATTCAACGGTCAGTCCCTCAAATCTGAATACTCTTTGCTCCTCCACACAGAATATTTTCTCAATATATATATACACGTAATACAACGGACTGGATCCGGCACGTGTAAGAGAAGAAAACAAAGGAGCCCCAAAGTGTGAAGATTGCAGTTGACCGCATTGGGACAATTTCAAAGCAACCAGAATTTCGCCAAAATAACGGTATTGCACTTTGACGTTTAGACCGTGTGGTCTGAAATCTATACCTGCACTAAAGACTTTAGAGCTGAAGGAAGGAGATGAATGGAAAAATTGTGCGTACATGAAATGCCGCCATTTTAATAAAATTTTCCATAAGCTTCAAGTATATATCTTGCATTGAACCACTTCATTCCACTCTTAAACCATGTAATGTTGTTGTGCATACTAAGTGTCCGATGGATGACAACAAATTCTTCTAGGTAAGATAGAGGTGTAAATTTTCATCCTTGGAATTTGTGTCAAAAGGGGAGGTCTTGTACGATCATTTGACCTTTGATGAGTGTTCTTGGGTGTTTTCTTAACACTTAAATGACGGGCCGGTCACCGTGAGAATTTTTACTTAGTTTTTAAAAAATGCAAAAGTGTTCACTGGAAGTCAAGCTACTGTAGAAGATCTCCCCTATTCACACAAAATTTGGAGGATGAATAGTTGCACTTTTGTCCTACATAAAAAGATTCTCTGTCATTCATCAGTTGAAAAACACCATCCACGACGTTTATGGATTAAACAAATGATTCACATGGTACTATAAAACTAGGATGATTTCCACGGTTACCAACCCGGTATCCTAGGATTAACCTTAGAAGGTTGTTGCCCCCATAACTAAGATAATCACCAAAATACTCCAATTATTGGACTAATAAGTACATTCTTTGTTTCAATAGTGAAGTCATCCATCAAAAAGTTTGCAACAGCTTCATTACAGCTTCATTACAGGGTTAAATTCATGCTCTAAATTAATAGTTTGCAAGAGAATTCCACCATCCATATCCTGTATATGGATTGATCATGCTCTCTAATGAATGAAGCAATTTGTTGGGATAAGGTGTATGTTTGGGGTAGTCTGCTGATTGTTTGAATAAGTGCATTCCTCATTTTTATACAAATCATGAAAGTCATTCCTCAAACTTCTTCTTCTTTGCATACTTTTATAGATTTTAGTAGAAACAACTTTTGTACATGCAAAGTGAGTATTGAGTGAGAAGCCAATCATGCAGAATTAAGTGACCTACTCACCTACATTCCTATGCTTAACCCTTTCAAACTTTTTTGAAATTGTGCACATGAACTTTCAATTTATATCGTTGTACAATTATAGCACAGGTTATTTACCTCAACTTTTCATCAAATGGTCATAGAGGAAGTTCCTTTCTTAAGATTCAAGATTTTTACTAACTTTTGATGAATAAGAAATTATTAAGGCAAAACGTTGCCCTAAAGAACTAAATTCATCATACAAAATATGAACTTTGGGTTAAGGTGAGTAACTGAACCTGACGTCAGACCTTATTACTAAAATGTCCCATCTAGATTAGATTATGGGTTCAGTTTTCATCACACCTGTAATCAACACTTACAAAATTCTTGGTTTATTCACCATGCAATATCCAAAACATACAAACTAAGATAGATAGTCTAGAATCCTCTTCACTTCCCAGCGAGATCCAACCAAAATTTAAATATAGCAACCTACGCCAATGTGCACCATTACAACCTGTATTTCAAACATGTTGGAATACACTATCATTAGATTTGCCTCAATAAACTGGGATTACTGTGCAGGAAGCAGTTGCATTACATGTGGTATTTCGGAACCGACAGAGCCTCTGCAGTGAGACCTAAAGAGCATGTAGTCCACCTGCAGTCACTTAGTCCGTAGAGCATGCAAGAGTGAAAACCCAAGATTTTACAGCTAGCTCTTCAGTAAATCCCACCAGATCATGCTAACGCTGCGTAACACTATGATAATAAGAACTACCCCTTGTACTCGGCTATTCCCAAGGGGCTACTGCAACAGAAAAATTCCCTCCGAAAGTACACAAGCCTACAGTAAACACTAAGAATAAGATGATATATTTCATCTAAAATTAACGGGACCATGTATTAAGTCGCTCAGTAAGAGTAACTTCCAACAACAACAAAAACACTCTAGGATAAGAGCCCTAGAAACAGATAACAGGTCCACTTCAGAAACCACAGTAACCTATATCCATTTTGACGATCCCAATACCTGCTTTTCCTGCATACTCCACAAGAAAGATTCTCCTTCAGATCTCTAACTCATTACACGAGAAGAATTGCGTGAGCGACAAAAGATTTCCACACACTCAGTTCACCCTATCAGAATGCCTATCAGAACAAGTGGATACTCAAGGCCACCTAAACATTGTATTGTTTACTTGAGCACAGTTAAAGATTTCTAATGGACTCCTCAAGTGAAAGACCCTATGGAAGAAGAAGGGGTCTTGACATTTCAGAGAGCAGCTTACATCACCCAATCGAAATTATGAGTCGGATTTTACTTACTTGAAAGAGGACAATTTCGTTGTGACCAAACAATGCTTCATATATCGTCAAGGAAACCAATAGGAAGAGTTGAACATGATTGAAGTCTGCACTTGCTCCAAAAGTCATCGATTCTTGGCTTGTGTTGAAGACACTGTAATTGAGTAGGTCGACTCACTGACATACTTGCGCACACCAGAGAAGATACCAAAGAGCTCAGACATATACTCCAGAGCTTCATATAGTCTGCAAGACAGATATGAGTAGTGATGGTGCTCCTCTGGTCTGCAATAGTAGATGAATAACGATTAAGCTTGCCTGCCTCAGGTGAGTTAACCTGCAGCGAACGCACATATGAGGCAATGTCTTTCTGGACAAAATCTAAGGTTGCTGAAAAGGAACCAACTAAAATAAGATGACTGCATTTTAAACTAGTATCAGAAACCCCCGTGCTCAGGGCTATCACCATTAAAAAGAAACCAACTTTAGACTCTGAATCGCACAACAGTGTTCAACAACATTCCAAAGCGCCGAAAAGAACAATCACGAAAGGAGCACCCAGTATAAAGGAATGCATCAACTTACCAGATCATATCATCCATCTTACGACACAAACGGATCACGCGAATGATATTGCCCCGGAATCTGCTGCTGATATTGCTGCTGCTGGCGTTGAAGGAACATCAGCTGTTGTCGCTGAAGCTGCAACTCTGCCTGAGCCTTTGCTTGGGCCTGAGCTTCATCAGTAGGCTTCAGCCTCTCACTGTAGGCCAGCTGAGATTCAGAGCTGTAAGGAGGTTGTGCTTGAATGTGAGGTGCATTGAATTTCCGATGATGTAAAGCCCCCATACCTTCGAATACAACAACAAAATTTAGTAGGAAAATAATTTAGCGTATCCGAACAAACGATTTTGCCTAAGAAGCAGGATACACTACCTGGAAAAGGAAAAGGTGCACTGTCAAAGCCTGCACTTCTGGAGACGTCATCACCTACGGACCACAAACTGCGGCTGCTATTAATTGATTGGGATTCTCCAGAATAGCCGGACTGGGAAGACACTGGCTTAACACTTCTAAAATCATCCAACCACCCATAATCATCGACAGTATCCTCGCCTGTGTTAGGTCTCTGACTTTGGAAAGTGCTCGGAGGCTGGAATATCCCTTGAGAGGTGCCCAGAATTGGTTTTGAAACAGATTTGCCAGGGCGTGGGCCAAAACCAGGTGGCGGGCGCATTGCAGGCTGACTACCTCTACTGGGAACAATGAGGTCTTTCACACTCCAGCTGGTACTGGTTGCTGCTATTACATCTCTGTTACTTGCCATGGGGTATTTCCCTGATTCAAAGCCTGAGGATGGCTCAACGAAGGTTAATAGCGGAAGAGAGCTTGGATTCAGTAGTATCTCTCCATTGAGTCGGTCATTTGGGGTTCCACTGGAAACAAAACCTGATACTCCAGGCCTGTTTCCTCCCTCTGTGACAGCCGTAAGCGCAGCCAGAGATGATTTCGTGTCACTCCATGTCGGTCTGCTGTCCACTGGTTCGCGATCTGAACTCCACAGCGATCGAGAGTCATTCTGGCTTGGAGACGCTACGACTGAGCCTGCACCCACTCTCTTGTCTGGGAAATTTGTGAAAACACTTTTTTGGCTTTGAAACCATGTGTCGGCACTTGAAGAAGTAAATTGAGGTGCATCAGTATACTGATCCAACCAGTTTCCCGAGCTTGTCACAGACGAGGTCACTACAGGGAAATCACGAGATCGTGGCACAGAAGCCTCGTTCCCCAAGGAATTCAGACCAGATAGGCGCAACGTTGACATGGCAGCTGCTGCATCGGGAATCAATGGAGTCGACCCTGCTGAAGATCCTATCACAGATATCAAGGGCGAAGGAGTTGCAAGGTCAACTAAACTCTTTGAGGAAGCCATAGCTACACTAGCATCCAGAGGGTAGCTGCCTTGTACGGCAGAATACTGAATTTGTCCTGGACTCATGTAGAAAGGTCCCTGAAACTGAGTCGAAACAGCGCCTGACTTGACATCCACTAAACTCTCCGGGCGCCAGAGGTTTTGGCCAGTGATGCTCGTCATGGAGGTAGTCTGCACAGAAACTTCAGAAGTGGGAACTGTGGAGAAATTGAAGTCCGGAACAATATTATCGGAATAGGTAAGCTCAGGGGCTTCAGAGGCAGGCGGTTTGGGGTTACTCAAGGGCTTGAAAACTATAACTTCTTCATCCTCTTCCTCATTTATATCTATGACAGGAATCCTAGCTAAATTTTCTGCCTTCAGGTGACTTTCGCTAGTAAGAAAAGTACTCTGTGATGTAATCCCATTATCATTTTCCACTTCCTCCGAATTGAAAAAAACATCCTCGACCCCAGTGCCAACCTGTTCCTCTTCCTTTTGCTCCTGCCGTGCCTCTCCAGCCAATATAAACCTGTCCAACTCCTCATCGTAGCAAATGCCTCTTTGTGTACTTTCTAGGGCATTGGCAACGGCTTTTCCTGCAGCCAACAATCTCTTGATGCGGACCTTGAACTGCTTATCTCCTTTTCCTTCAAGAGAAGCTGCTCTAGAGTAATCTAGAGCCGTCTGAGCCGGAGCAAGAGGAATAAAACCTTGTAGCTCAAAATCTTCCCCAAGCGCAACACCTCGTTCATTCACCGCGAAACCAAAGCCCTCAAACCCATTACTCGCGTTTGACTCCTCATTGAACATCTTAAGAAAGCAGTTAAGCAGCACCAAGCACTCTGCCCAGAAAGAGGCTCTAGCATTGGCTTGATCTACGTCAACTTCACTTCCAATCGCCAATTTTGGTCGGCCAGCTAGCCACTCCATAAACATGAGTAATGCAGGGAGAAGCACACTTCGAGATGGATCTTTTGACTGACTACAACGATGCATTAGGCGACCAGCACACTCAAAAGCTGCTGTCAAGGCATGCTGAAATAGACCAGACCTCTGCAAAATTTCTGCATAAGTTGGGTGATTTGCCGCGTCCGCGCTCCAATTGATATTGTGAACAGTGAATATCAGAATAGCTACAAGTTGAATAACACAAGACGGTCCAGCATTGCCCATAGTTGATCTGCTTTGATGGTCAGTCCCTAAACCTGCTTCCAGGGTGGAATCATTCCCAGTCAAAAGTTGCTCCAGGTCATTTAATGTTTCCAAATAGACTTGGGCAAAAGTCTCCAGACTGCACAGAACATCAACAAATGATCATTCTTTTGAAAAAATGAAAACATATAACGACATTGAAGTTGATGTATGGGTGGGCAATGAATCATTCATATCATAATCATTGGAGAGAGAAACACCCATACTTCAGACTCAAAGAATATTTCAAACATGAGACCCAGGACTGTGCTGTGCATCAACTTAGACATAATTTCAAACTTCATCAACGACACGAGTAGCTTCATTTGCATTACCTGGTACGCGTGAACAATATTCCGTTCATTCGCACAAAACGAATCTGAAAATTTCTTCTCAATTCAATGCTTTTGGGAACGTTTGCAACAACATCTGCATTCTCTGATTTGACATCTTTTTTGGCTAACTTCATTGTTCCCTTGCCATTAGGTGGATTCCGATCGCCCCTGCCAGCGACACCAGTTGGCGCCACCTGTGATCCCGCTCCAGGTAGGGCATTTATCGATGCATGCAGCTGACTGTACTGAATCCGGTTCTGCTAGCAAGAAATTTATAGAACATTCAGAATCGGAAAAGATGGAAAATCAAACATAGCTGCTGGTGTAACTTCAATGTTATTGAAACTGAATAAGCAAGAATGATATGGACTACTAGGTCAAAGATTACCTTTTCAAATAGAAGTATCAAATTGTCTCTGGCGGTGAGGAATGGTGTCTCCACAGCAAGGCTGCGGAAATACCGATAAACTGCAAGGAGTTCATCACTGACATACGTGGCCAACACAGCCAACTGCCAAAAGCACTCCGAATATCAGATAACAAATTAGAGAGAAGCCTGTCAGTGTTAAATTCACACTTGCTTTACTAAAAATAGTCAAAGCTACAAAAATCCTTGTCTGCAATACGATAATGATAGAACAAGCCCGACGAATTATTCAACCTACACCTCATGCAGTAATCTCGTGAAAGAAAACTCCACGCATCCACTCATGTTCGCAGTTGACACCAAAAAGACAAATCGCTAAACAGAACAAGGCAGGCACGGATTATGAAATCCTAATTTTCAGAATTGACTTCGGAGCCAACGTCGTAGAGAAGTGACACAGACCTGATTGTGCGGATTACCATTCGAAGGCCACAAGGAAGCTGCCTGCAGGTAGTTTCCAGCAGCCACGGAGAAGTCGATAGAACGAGTATCCTGAGCATTCCCGTGCACTTCTTTGTACCGGGCCAAATCGCCCAAGAATATATAACAACGGTGGCAAGATAGCTGGCATCGTTTCACTCTCAACTTTCGCTCCTTGTCATCTCCAGCTGAGGATACAGTATCACTGCTCTCATAGGTAGAGTAATCCTGAGGCAGACCGTGCTTCGCTTTTAACTTCAAAATAAGATTATGGTAGAATCCCGTAACTTCAGCTAGGAAGCTCTTGAATGCTGCTAGGATTTTAAGGGCAGAATCCCTTTGCGATCCGCTCTTATTTGTTGCAACAGCATAATTAATCTTCTTAATTTTAGCTCGGAATTCATCAATCTGTTTGTAGTGGAGACGCCAAATTGCTTGCTCCACGTCATGTGATTCAGCAAGCTCATGATCTTCAAGGATGACTAACTCATATTTCTCTCGCAGAGAGTTTTGTAATGACCGCACGCTCGAATCAAAGGGTCCCTTCACTTGAAGCCATGTCCTTAGCTGTTTCTCTAGCTCCACGGCCTGCAGGAATAATTACATATAAGTTGCTTTCATTATAGAAAAGCCCAGAGAGGCTTGAAAATAAAGCTAAATCCAAGAGTGAATTCTAGGATTCATCGCAAACCTTCAATAACCAAGACTCCAAGCTATAATAATCCCCAAAAATCGTTCGAGTCAAAGCAAGTAAAAGTGGACATGACGAGAAAGCAAGAGAAAGCATAACTTCAAGTTCAGAGAGAGGAAAGTTCATACTCAGAAAAAGGGGGACAACAGGAAAGAACGCCAAGAGTAAACAATCAAAATTACTAGGAGCTGCACGCATCCAAGTAAACAATGCAGAATTTTCCTAATTCGGAACAAATCTGAAGGGAAAAGAGAAAGTTTTTTCCTCTCATCATCTATACAATAAGAAAGGAGCCCATGCATGTCTTCTAAAAGGAAACATTTTGCACACTGTTGGCTTCAACTACAGATAAACTTTATCGGATACTGGGACACAGAGAGACTGGTTTCCTAAATCTGAGTGCATGCAAGAAGCTTGCATGCACACTTATGCAGGTACAAGACAATCGACTGCAGCAACAAATGCTGAGTCGGTCATTTCAGCTAAGTCATACTAATAAGTAACACATTATTAATCTGCATCCCACATTAACCAGGTAACCCAGAAACCCGACGTTCAATCAATCTAATGCAGGCAAACACGGGGCAAAAGAGATTAAGGTAGGCCTTTAACCGTTTCCCAACTCATCATCCTAATCTAACGTGAAAACACCAAAAATTTAAAGAGACCCCTCAAACACAGCGTACATCACGAGGTCATAACAAAACATTGCTACTGTTCTGTCCCTCGATACCCAAAATAAATAAATCATTCAACACCTACATCAATCTCCACCTTCTTAATCATAACTCATCCACAACAATAGACCACTAAATTATATAATTCCACCTCCATCCACGAGAACACCACAAAAGCTTCACCAAATCAAACAAGAATCAACCATAATCAAACAGCAACCCCCTCAATTCGACAAAAAAACGCCAGACTCAAATTAACGCACTAACGGCGAAATCCTCTTTTACCACAAGAGAAATTAAAACCTGAAAATTCTCTGAAAATCAAAGAAATGAGCGCAAACCACAAGAAATCGGAAACCGCACCTGGTTGTAGTGATGCCTAGCCAGGGCGAGCGGGGAAGAAGAAGAAGTAGAAACCGTCGCGGCGTCACTTAGCAGGCTCATCATCCATTCCTCGCGCACCGCAGCCGAAGAGCGCCTCCAAGCGAACGTGAAACCCTAAAAAGCTTGCGGGAGGAGTTTGGAAGCCACAGGTGACGGAAATTGACGATAATTGGCTTGAAAGGTTTGGGATTCGGAGCTTGTTGCGAGGGGAGAGAGAGAGATGGAAAGTTGGCAGGTCGGTCACACGAGATGGAAGAGATGGCGATGGAGGGGGACGGAAGCGAGGTCGGCAAGGCGATGGAGAGAGACGACGATGAGAGCATCCTCGTCCTGCTCCGACTTAGTTGCACGCGGGAATAGGGGCGGACCCTATTACCGGGTTGCCCGTGCCCGCGTTTTGGCCGGCGATGCACTCTTGTCGGGGGTTTTAAAAGTGATAAATTGATTCTCTCCCAAACATTAAAAAAATGTTAATCCTTAAGTGCTCTATCCAATTATACTAGGAATATTAATACTTTTGCAAATGAAAAACAAGACGTGAGGGTCCTAAGGAATCTCCTTCAAGAACAATATCCACATCAAAGAATTTATTCTCACAACATGTAGATGGGATTATTCCTAGGAATTAAGTAATATTGTTTGTAAAGTCAGGGGGATCACTAACATATATCTATTGTAACCACATGCATTAAAGAGGATATTTAAATGGGGGTTATTACATATTTAAAATACTTGAGGTATATTTTAGGCATATTTTAGGCATATTTTAATTAGATTCTTCCTACATTACATATAAAATCTTATAATTTGGTAGAAATGTTATCGTTCATGAATAAAAAAGATCCTATGTTTTAATTCACGTGGTTTTTTAACTCAACCCAAAAGTCCCCCTAGGTTGCAAAGGAAGGAATAACACTAATCCCTAAAGTTCTTTGACTATGTTTCACCCAAAATGCTCAAAAATTGCCATTTCTAGTACAAGTACCAAATTTTTGAGAAATATCATTTTTGGTCGCATGTAATCATATGATCATGTAGAACACTAGATTGAGAAGATGTGGAAAAAAATTCAGAAATATCTACCGTGTAGATTGCAAGATATTAGCATTTGAAGTTACAAAAACCCTTTTTTAGGCCCTGCAAAAAACAAGGCATCTGTGCTTCACAAGGTCATATTTATACGAAAAAATGTAAAAACTGTTGGTGGTGCTTCTTTGAATTTGTTCTTGAAGATAAATTAGCTGCATGCTTCAAAATTTTAAGATCATTTGAAATTGTACAACATATAGGAAAAAATATTAAGTAGAAAGATGTAGAAAAAGATTCAAACTACTAGATTGTTAACAATTTATTTATGGAACTGAAGTAGTTAAAGTACTTAAAATTGAAAAAAAAACTTTTTTTAAAATGTAAATGGTCTTTATGAGAAAAATATTAAATTTATTAAATGAACATCTCTACTAATTTCAACTTCAAATTCTTTAGAATGGATATCCAAGTGCACTTCCAATTCATAAAACCACAAATTTGATATCTTAAAGAATCAATTTTATTTAGTAAAATAATTTTATATTATCATTAAATTTTGATATGAATTAATATCCACATTCATTATAATGAATTTTATCTACAATAGATTGTTATTTCCAAATTTGTGCTTGAAATAGAAGATAAATGGAAGAGTAAATTCTAACTATGAGAAATAACACGTGTATTTATGTTTCTTGCTTAACCCTTGAATGTCGAAGAAGACGTTTGGCATCTGATGGATGATAGATAATGAATCTAATAAGACAAAGGTGCAGCTATTCATCCTTTGAATTTTGTTGTGAAAAGGAGATGTCTTCTATAGTTCTTTGACTTCCAATGAGTACTTTTGCTATTTCTTAGGCCAATTATTCAAATGGTAATGAAAAGGGATGATTTCCAAGGTCACCCCTTTGTCCTTTAAGGGTTAAAAAGAATGTATAATTGGATTTCATATCCTAGACAAATATGTTGTTCATCTACTTTGTCTACTTAGCTATAAATTTCAGTATATGGGTCATTGCAAGAAACACTGGTCCTATTTGTTGTTACCATGAGACAGACTCTCTTGTATCTGCTATAACTTTTGAAGCACAAGTCCAATGAACATGAAATTTCTATTGAACATGTTTAACTTGATGTTAATCAGATCTCTTATTTTCTAGGAATTAAAAAATCATTTTATATTTAAAAATCATTTTTATTGATTTATCACACTATGAGGTTTAGGTTTTTTTACTATGTTTGTTATAAACAAATTTTATTATCTGGGGCTGAAATTTTTGTGGTCTATTTGCATAATAGGAAAGCATATATCTACCAAAGGAAATCTTAGAATATATTTATTTTATGTCCTCCACGTGAGTGCAAACATCACTCCCATTGCGTGCAATTTTTGAATACTGAAGATGGTTCTAAGATCATTCTTTTGGTGAAATCCCATTGCCATCAATATTACCTGAATGGTGAATTTTTAGTATTTTTTTAAATTGATTTTTCTATTTTTTTACAAATTAAATATAAAAGTACCTATTTTCATGAGATTTTGCACTTTTCTAGTTCTCCTACTTAGAGAATTTTTCTAAGCTTTTCCTTCCTATGGTACCTTCTTTTTAAAGGCGTATATATTTAATATTTCTTAACATTTAAATTTTATTTTTTCCTAATTATAAAGTACTCCCCATAAAATCAGGATTACAATGCAAAATGCTACAAAAATTGCATGGTATTTCTTGCAATGATACATATTGAGAATTCTTAGATTATTCTCTAAATCTTCATCTTTTAGTTGCCCCCTAAAGAATCAAGTGGTTCTTGAACTACCAATTGAAAATTTTGGTAGGTTCTTATGAAGTCAATTTTAAATGAATCTTTCTGAAATTTTGATACAACAAGTAGACATGTTTATTTTGAGCAAGGATTTTTTTTTCCAATTGGGTGCCCAAATCAAAAGTATTGCTACCTTTAGTTTTATAGGAAGGAAGGAAGGAAGAATATGTGAATTGTAGTTTAGTTTATTTTATTTATAAAAATTTATATTTAAAATGATATTCTAGGTCATTGCAAGAAACACCTTCCATTTTCTGTAGTATTCTAACAACATCTGCATTTAAGCCCCGGAGTACTATGAGTACTACGTAGCAAAACAATCTCACCCATTGATTGTTAAAATCTATGGCTAAAAGTATTGTTACAAGTATTATGGACTACTTATGAGTATTAAAATAATACTATGGGAAAAAAAGACAGATTGTCATAGAAAATAGAAACAATGAGTTACAAATTAATAATAAAGAAATTAAAAAAACTAAACATTAACCATTTGTGAGAACTTGATAGTGATCAAATTTTACCAAAAAAATGAAGTTGACACCATCGTCAATGTTCAAAAGTGCTCATGCAAAAGAGCCCTATTTGTATGAACCTAAAAGACATAAAATAATATATTTTAAAATTTCCCCTTGGTAGGCATACCCTCACCTAGTGTGGAAATAGACCACCAAAAGTTTAACTCCAAATCATTCAATTTGGGTACACTGAACATAGTGAATACCCCTAAACCTCAAAGTGTGACAAATTAAAAAATTGACTTCTAAATATAAAATTATTTTTAAAAAATTCTAAAAAATAAGGGATCTAATTACCATCAAGTTAAACATGTCCAATAAAAATTTCATGTTCATTAAACTTGTACTTCAAAAGCTATAGCAAATGATATCAACATCACTCTAATTATGACGAGAAAATAAGACAGGTGTTTCTTACAATGACCCTTTTGATTTGTGAAATCACCAGTACAATGAAATGTTTTTTCAATGTATATTTGTACTAATGAATATTATATAATAATGTTGTAACTTAAAATTGTAATAGCTTAGAGATTGTGAAGAATGAACTGAATGAATTTTGCATGTATCCCAACAATTTCTCCTAATGATATTCCAAATATATTGTTCAATAAATTGATATGTGTTTCACCTGGAAAATTAACTTTTCTACCTCAAAAATGTCCTTGACTTCAACATATAAGAACAATTAAGATATTATTAAATCACTACAATTAGAAATTTGTATTTCAAACTTACAGCCCAAAACTTCTTGAGAAAATTGCTAATGATGTTCATGTTACAATCAATTCTAAAAGGAATTTAAAAAAAAATTGAGTTCACATTTTAACTATATAAATATAGATTATTAAAATAATATATCCAACTTTGTATACACAATTAATATCATAGGTATCTAATTGCGGGCAATTGATTGTTTCTATAATATTGATTATTTTTAGAAATTATGGTGTATAATGTATCTTTACAGAACTTCAAATCTATCAATGAGATAACCATTTAGGGATTATTTAAAGTGATCAACTTGATTGCTTAATTTGTTAAAAATGTAATTCAAACTTGATATCACAGGAATCAATGAATATTCGCTAACAGGATTTTCACACATGGTCTACTTCAAATTGCGAAAAACATCTAAATTTTTGAAGAAATTCATAGGAACTGAATTACACATAATATAGACATGAAAATTTACTTGATTATCACTAGTCCACCTTACTGTGAATTATTGCGGTACACCTAAAATTTCCTAGATAATGAATGCAAGATTTTTTGGAATATTGCAATATTGCAACACTGGGTAACGTACTCCTAAGAAAATACAATTACCAAACATGATTTAATTCATACAATACATTTGTTAAAATGGTCAAAATTTAGTGGACAGCGACCATTAATCCTTGAACATTGGATAAAATGGTCACAGCTGACAGACGAGGATTAAGTACACATGAGCATCTGAAACTGCGTTGAATTATGGATCGGAGCTATATAACAATCATAGCATTATGGTCATGGAATCTGAACAATCGACTTGCATAATGCACTCCCTTGTGCAGGCCATAAGACATTTTAATGAGATTCAATGTTTAAAAAAATGCTTGTTGAATAAGTTGTTCCCTCACATTGCTCCAAGTATTCCTGTAGGCATTCTAGACAGCGATAAGCAATCAATATAATGCTCTTTCAGAAATTACAACAAAGAGCAAAATAATGCTGAAGCCAAGACTTCATAGCTACAGACTCCTTACTCAATTTCAATTATAAAATATGTTTCTGCCGCTTCCGACCTTCGAACCTCACAACTCACCAAGTCTTAGAACTCGTGATGTGATGTTACACTCTTTACACGGGCTCCAATCTTTCAACCAAATCCGGCATCGTTTTGAGGTAAATTCAGACATAATTAAATAACTCAATCACATTGAAACTGGGCTGACCAAGTCTAGTATAATTTGAGGATTCTATGGGAGTCAAGGTACTTGATAAATGTACTGTACAACCCATGATTGATGCAGTTACTCACGTTCAAGATCCTTCGCCGTCTTGTGTCTTTGCACTGTTTCGCTTGGTATACTTTCTCTTGACATTGGATTTTGGCCTTGCTTGCTTGCTTTTCCGGTGAGGCTTCCATTCTTCGTCATCAGATTCCTCCTGTGGTTCAATGGAATTGACATTGGATTTTGCAATTGACCTTCCCTGCTTTCCTTTCCCGTGAGGCTTCCATTCTTCCTGATCAGATTCCTCCTCTGAAATCCTTTTGCTATCATCAGATTCGCCTTCTGGCTCCCCCCAAATTGCGACGGCGGCGGCTTCGTCTTGTGACTCGATAAAAATTGCATTATAAATATCGGTTTGGTCTCGTGGCTCCTCAAATTCGAAACTAGTAACCTGAATATTCCCATTCACATCGTTAATAGGGCACTGACCAAAACTGGGACACTTTGCTGCAGAAAACTCAAAAATAGGAGGACCCCTATATATTTAGGTTTCAAGAAGCCTGCCTTGAAACGTGTCATGAATTAGCAAAATTGACGTTTCAAGTAGAGAGGAAACAATGTACATAATTAACCTTTATGCTCCCCAACGTACACTTCCGGGCTACTCTTTCCATTTATTCAATAGTTTGCATGTGAGGAATATATCGCACCTGTTTAACCGGATTCTCTTGTGACGTATGTTCTGTGTGTAGGCGCATGATATCTTCTTTTTGCTCTTCAGTAAGTTCTTGCTGTGGATGAGAAATCACCTGGAAAGCTGGCGTATCTTGCTGAAGGGATGGTGCTTGGATATCCGGCGACTCGCTTGTGGACGCCGCCTCTCTCACAGGCTCTTCAAGCGGTACGGCTAATAATACTGCATCATTTACATGATCGCAGGGATGATACATGTTTGCGTGAGAATCGACGAACACGTTGCGATTCATGATATCTGATTCGTAAATTGAGATTATCAAAAGTTAATACGTCCGAGAATGATTCATAAAAGTCTATGAGATTCAAGTGCCGCTTAGGCTTCAGAGATAAGAATTTAATAACAAATCGAAAGGATCAAATAGAAGTACCTTAGCGTACTGACCAACAAAAATGGCAAAACAAGGCAAACTACTCTAGATGTAATTAAGAGTCAACTTGCAATTCCTGCGCTGGAGAACATCTCCAAACTCCCATGCCAACGTACATATAACAGAAATCTCACTATCCTCCTTCAATTCACCAAGACGATGAACTAGATTTAAACTACTGCTCACCGTTTGCAACGCACATAAAAGTATAAGCACAGATCCTTAAGCCTTCGTTGAATAAATTAGAGAAATGTAAGAGCGACAACAATCCTAATTCAGAAGCAATCATCCATTATTGGCATATCAAATCAATTCAAGAACACCGCCAAATTCATATCAATTCAGCAGCACCTCCGATTCAAATTCCCATCCCAACGTAAACGGAAATGAACAATTCTCCTTCAATTCAATTCACCAAGGCGATGAATTCACTAGATTTCAAGTATTGCTCACCGATCTGCAACACGTACAAACGCAAAACCTGGAAGCCTCCGCTTGAATATCGAAAATACTAGATTGACAACAATATTAATTCAAAACTGTTGCGAAAATATTCCTGTAATTCCTGTAATTCGATCTTCAGCAACACTATCAATATATGAAACTGCGGCACACTCATCTCCTCCAAATCCTGAAGAACGTGAAGAAATTCTGACAATGTTCGGCTAGATAGTCGAGGGCGGAGCTCCTTAAGCCTTCGCGTGGGTGTAGTTCAAAGGAGAGCCCGGAATTTGAATTCGAATTTTGGAATGAACCGCTTAAATCTGAATTCGAATTTCGTGCTACATTAATAATGAAATTTAGTGTTTCCAAGACTAATTACGAACTCACTAACACTAAATGTCAACAACATTGCTAAATAATGTTATTAAGGTTGAATGTCAATATGATAATTAATTGTCAACTAAATTTGCACCCAAAAAATTAAAGCACTATTGAGATAGTTCAACCTGCACTAAATTAATTGGAGTGGGTTGGCAATATATATGGTGAATAACACTATAGATAACATAACACTAAATTTTATAATAAACGTATAGAGTCTCTATTTTTGGGTAGATGGATTCATTTGCAAAATCATTGAAAAAATGGAAATGATGTTTTCATTGTTTTGTTTCTTTTGAAACTTCTTGTGGTCAGTAACAAATGAATGTAGATAACATTGTAGATAACGTAACACTAAATTTCATAATTATAATATTAAGTCAATATTCTTTGGATGGACGGATTACAAAATCATAGAAAAAATGAAAAATATGTTTTCATTGTTTTTATTTTTTTTCAATGGAACTTCTTTTGGGATTCAAATAAAGATGAAATTCTTGTAATAAATTGGTAATACTTTTGAGCCTCCTTAACCTTTTAAAGACTAGGTATTCAATTTTAAAACAATGGATGAATGCAAACACATTCCAAGCATATATGACATGTATTTTTTCATCCATTAGTTTTTTTGAAGACTCTTTTGCAATTTCTTTTAACATTTGTATAATATAGATTTTGAAATTGATAGGTTTCTTCTCAAATTATATTGATACATTTATCTTCACACATAACTTTTTTCAATTTTAGAAATGACCCTTAAACAACGACTTGAATCAAAAATAAAATAAAAATCTTCAAAAATCACTATAATTAGAACTTAACAAATAAAATAATTAAATTATTGAAAAAATCACAGAATATTCAAACTACAATCAACTTTAGAAGGAATTTCTAATTTTGGGCTTCAAATTTCAATGAAAAATATTGATTTATATAATAGTTGATCTAGTCGTATGCATATGATCTTTTGATTATTTATAACTATTGTTGGAGTCATCATTAAATTATTATTCTAAGTTGCATTTTGTAGTACATCTCTACAATTTTAAAAATCTAGACTATTCCTAGATCTTTAAGGGATTAAGGAAGTTTTTATTGGCTGTATTATAATATATAATATTGTGTATAAGTTCAAAACGTCCTACAATAAGTGAGAATATTCTAGAAAATAAACAATTGTTGCAACATTTTGCAACAACATTCCTATTGCATATTTTCTTTTGTTTGTCAAAAATTTGGATTTCTAAACTTGAGAGTGCTTTCAAATTTTAGATGCAATATATAAAGATGGAAATCTAATTATCCATCCATTAGCATAAGAATGTGATATGATTATAAGACATTGTACACTTACCCCCCTAAAGTCCATTTGTCTCTATAGGAGACAATATGGATTTTGGGTAGGCTTTTATAGTCTCAATTTTTTTATAATTTTTTTAATAATTTAATTAAAAATAGGAAATATATAACTTTTTTAGGAATATAATTTTTATTGAATCAATGCATGGGAGCAAAAGCTATGTGACTCTTAAACCCAAAATGGAGTTTATTGGGCAATACAAAAAAAGTCACAAAAAATCAAAATCAAATTCTCAAAATTTTGTTTCTCATAGAAAATATTTTTTACTATTCATTCTATTTGGACTAATAATGAGAAAGTTAAGGACAATCTTGTTATATAGACAATCAAAACATTTTCTTGAAAAGATAATTTACAAGACTCATTTTTTAACTCAATTTTCACAATTAAAACACACTAATATCAATAGTGAACAGTGAACAGTCTTACAAGGTTAACAATGTTGCAACAATTACATTTGTAGCATCCTTAGAAAGATTAGTAATGTTGTTAACAATGTTGCAACAATTAGGTTTGTAGCATCCTTAGAAAGATTAGTAATGTTGTTAACAATGTTGCAACAATTAGGTTTGTAGCATCCTTAGAAAGGTTAGTAATGTTGTTAACAATGTTGCAACAATTAGGTTTGTAGCATGCTTAGAAAGGTTAGTAATGTTGTTAACATCCTCCACTTTTAATTATTGCCCCCTTCACCTCCCAGCAAATGATGGTTTTGCAAGCATTTGGGATGATTCCAAGAAACAATGGCTCATTTTGTTGCATTTGGGAGTAGTTCTTGCAGATCCTCCTCAAGAAAATGATTTTCTTAAAATCTTCAAAAATAACTGCTACAACCAAAGTATTGACACATCTTCATTTTAAATTCGAGATCCATCTGCCCTATACTTCAAAAGTCATTATGGAAGCGCATCATCTAAAGTCTAAACCCAAATAGTACCAGTGTTTCTTGGAAGCACCCTTGGTTGTGTTTCCTCTTGCATCTTCTGTGTCTGTCTGTACACACAGTCTGACTTTCTTCACTTTACCTCCGGGTTGTTGTGGCCTTTTTCACGCCGAATTAACGATGCGTGAAACCCAATACGCATTCCATAATAAACAATACGGAGTAACAAACAATATGAAAGCATAAAAGCAAGCATTCCATAATGCTCACAGTGACATGAAAACGAAACGCTGAAGATCATTTGCCATCATCGTTGCATAAAAGGTACAGATCTTTGCAAACATTGCCACTTCCAAGTTCTCAACTCCACGTGGCCAAAGAAATACCAGACGGGATAATGTTGGCCATCCTGAAAAATGAAGCCCTGGCTCAAGAAAGACCTGAAGGAGTAAATTGCAAGAACCTACTTGGGGATACTCCCCAACGCTGGCAGCAGTTGTAGATTACGACGCAGTGACTTCCACTTTAGAAGCTCCCTCGAAAGTCTCACCTTCAACTAACTCAGGAACATCATCGTCCTCTTCTTCTGCAACAGAACCCAAACTCTGCTGCCGCTGATACTGCTGTGCAATCTTCTTCAAATTCGCCAAGTTGTCCGCACCCAACTGGTTGATAATAGATGGCAACAATTCTTGCAGCTTCTTTGTCTGAGAAGCTCCACTAATGACCCACGTGTTGGCAGCGATGGAGGCTTGCACTGCAAGGAAAGCAGACAATAAGCTTCAGGTACTAAAACCGTTTCGTATACTCATCCCTGTTACCAACAACCACTCGCTTATTCATACACTTGATTGGACATGTTAGGAATTGGCGTAAGCATGACTTGGTTAAATGCCTAAGGGCAGTGATCATCGAAAGGAAAATGGACATGTGATTATCTACAGTCACCTATGGTTGTCTACAACCTCCCACTTTGAAATTGCATGAGAAATTGCGTAAGACATACATAGTGATCAAAATTTGATCTGGCTCTTGCATCCAAAAATCACTCAAATACACATGTTCATAAATTGCTTAAACTGACGCAAATAATATCCTGAACCTTAGATGTCTTCTTCTAAGAAAATTACTTCACTAGAAAACCCAGCAGTCTCTTGCAAACTGCTTGTAAAGAAATCGGCACACCTTTAGGATTAACGAAGTGCATAACAGTTTCATCCTTGAAGATGTTGACTTCCTCGATTCCTGGGATGGTGTTGACGCCAAGCCTCTTCAAGGTGTTCTGTAATCTCTTGTCGTCCGTTGTGGTGGTTTTGTGCACCGCTTTCTTCTTCCTAGACAAGCAAACAGACACTCACGCCAGTAAGCATCTCTTTGCAGCTAATTGCAACCAGACAGTTTAAGCATTATATTGATTTTAAGATCGTGTTAAATTAATGTTGTCAAGTTGCCAACTTAGAAGTTGCCGCTGTAATATAAAGCTAACGCAATTAACATTGACATCACACTTAAAAGCAAATTGTCACAATTTGCATTACACTAACAGTACGCAACACGAGGACTATGTACATCTAATGCCAATTAACTTAATAACCACTTTGTCAAATTACTGGGGTCTTTTTTTGGTGAATAAAAGTTGTACAAATGACTGACCTTCTAACGCTCCCCTTCCCACCAGTGCGAACCGCAGTGGCTAGCTTCATCAGCTTCTCCCTATTCATCTATTTCCAAACCCCAAACCCTACCACGTCAGTAGGAAGACAAAGAGGAACACAAATCATCAAATGTGCAGTGAAGTGGCATCAGCGGGGTATTTTCGTTCATCTGCACATTAATATTTTTTTTAATCTTAAGAATGTCCCACACTAAACCAATAGCCAGGTCTCAAATCCTCAGCACCGTTTCTAATTTTCCAAACCTTACCCCCGGATCCACAAACTCAAAATTCTACCGATTTCACCCTCACTGTGAACCAACTACTAAATGTCAAACTTTCACTAAGACAAGAACCAATACAGGATGTCATGAGCATGGAGTTGTCCTTTCTTACTCATCTTTATTGTACCAGTCGCTAATTCACTCACAAACTATAAACCTCAAATGCAACCCTCACATCAACCTCTAAAATCCACACATTCCAAATTCTGCATCGGAAACTCCACCAAACCAAGCCTTCTCCTCAAATTCCGAACCCTAGAACCCCAATTCTCAAGAAACAAGAGTTCGGCGACGCGTAGTTACAATTCTCCTCAATTTTAAACTACAAACATGATAGATACACACTACAAAAACCGCAGCAACAACATACTCAAATCCATATGAAGGAAGCCGGGACGAAGCTCGACAAATCGAAAAACTAACAAATTATTCTTTCCTGCAACATAAAACACGTAGTACCGAATTCTAATAGCCTCATTGAACAAAATGTCACGCTCTTGCTCATACAAGAACCAATGCAGGATGACAAGACCACGGAGTTGCACTTTCTTTTTCATCTTTCTGTACCACCCACTACATTACTCTCAAACTAGAAACCTCAGCCAAAGAGTGCAACCCTCACATCAACCTGTCTTCACTCCTTACACTTCACGAAAAAACGTTTTTCGGTTTCCTTACTCCTCTCAAGGTTTTCATGACTGGTTCTAATAAAAATCATACATTCCAATTCTGCATTGGAAACTCCACCAAACCCAATCCCCGCTCAAATTCCCAACCCTAAAACCCTAAATCTCAAGAAACAAGAGTTCGTCGATGCTTAATTCCCATTCTCCTCAATTATGAACTACATACATGCTGACTTACATACCACTGCATAAGCCGCAGCAACTAAATTCCAACCCCAGAAGAGGAAAACCGGGAAAACGAAAAGCTGATTGATTAATTAGTTTTTCCTGCAACAAACAACCTGCAGTACCAAAATTCACGAAGCGAAAACTGTATGCTATACAAAACACACTGAAGGTGAACAAATAGTAAAAAGAAAGATTAGGAGGCTCGATGTTGTAGACCTTGGAGGTGAGCTTGAACAGCTGCGGGAACGGGGCGATGGCGATGGCGATGGTGGTGGAGCAGGTGGGACTGGAGATTGTATTCTTGTCTTCAAGGATTTAGGGCAATCCGGGATATCGATGAATGTCGGTCCTCATTCATCCACATTCACTGACTGACAAAATTAGAATAATTGGGGGCGCCGTAACAAGTAATAATTGCCCAGTGCACAATTCTTCTACATTAAATGAGTTTGTTTGTTTTTTTTCTTTGTTACAGTGAAATCTTGAGAACAGTGCCTCCCTTGGTTTCATTCTCGGTAGGATTGAAAAGCTCTCTTTGAAAGAGGGATGCATGGGCTTTGTTTTGTGGTATTTGGACTCACGATAGAAAAGATATTGAATTTCAAAGTTTTTATGAATTAATTTTAAATTTTAAAAATAAAATAAAAATTTAGTAATTTTGGTTGCGGCATCGGCAATGGACACCCTAGTTAATATGATATTTTACTTTGTCATAAAAGCATTATGAGTTCAACCAGTATATTGGCCTTCTAAATTGATATCTAACTTTTGACTCATATATAATTAGAGCTTAGAATTATTGTTATTGGAAGCGTAGTCTAAAGTACTATGTACAGAAATAAGAAAATTCAAATTTAGACATTGGACAACTACTTCAAAAACAAAATAAAAATCATAAATTATAGAGGTCTTGGCAAATCATGGTCATTATCAAAGCAAAATTTAGCCATTGGTCAAATATAGAATGTCAATGGCCAAATTTTGTTTTGGTAATTGTGATTTGTCAAGACCTCTATAATTTGTATCTTTTAGTAGTAGCTTTTGAAGTAGTTGTTCAATGTTTAAATTTGAATTTTTTGATGTCTCTTCAAAGTATTGTGGATATGTTTCCAATGACAATAATTCCAAGTTCTAATTATATACAAGTCAAAAGTTAGAAATAAATTTGGAAGGCCAATATGCCTATTGAATTGAGGATGCTCCAAGGGAGACCAAGAAAATAAATTATGTAAAATGGAAAGACCTTATTTCAATCATTTAAAAAGAATTTGGTCCATAAAGATTGATGTAGTACATCTTGAAAATTTTAGGAAAGTTGTGGGAAAGGTGAGAAAGTTGTGAGAAAGTTAATTGTTGAACCTCCATGAGATGGTTGACAAACTCCAAATTCTTTTCAAAGCATAAAACAAATGTATCATGGCAATTCAAAAATTATTTTTTCTAAATAAAATGAGTTTGTAGTAAAATTCTTGAAACTTGATTTTTTTTGCAAAAAATTCAGTTTCTTAACCTTGGTGGAAAAATTTAAAACTCTAGCTCTTCTATTTTGAAGTTAGTTGATTTTGTACTTCTTGAATTCTCCTATCTAATTCAATGTTTGTATCATGTTATTCACTACAATATTATACTAGTAGGACCTCCTTAATATTTGAAGTGACCCCTACTACCTAAGAAATCATGGGGGCTTTCCCAAAAGAAGTTGACTAAATCTCCTTAAATCACACAAAAAGGATCATTAGATGTTTTTTGAAGTCTTTAGAACATCGTGAGTTCCCGCACTATGGGGAACTTGGGAACTACACCACCTTCTCAGTTTGACGTGGTTGAGAAACGTCTATGTCAGATAATAACATTTATTTATTTTAATTAAAAAACTATTTTTAAATATCATTTTTTGTTTTAATTATTTAATATTTTGACAGCATTGCATTGGTTCCCAGCAAGGGGACAACACCCAAAATAGTCTTCTAGAGACCTCAAATCTCCTCTAATGATCCCCCTCTATTCTTGGTTCTTCAATAGTGTTTTAAGTAACAATGCTACTTGACAATTAGAGTCCAAAACAAAATTTAAAAAAAATAAAATTTGTAGTTGTGCATGGAAGTACACATTTTAATCCTAATATTTCTAATCACAGAGGTACACATTCTGATTCTAGAGTTTCTAGTGATAGAGGTACATCTTGTGATTCTAAGATCTTTAATTATGGAAGCACATGATAGATAACGAGCAAATTCTCTCATCACGTCAATCCATAATAACTTGGTTGGGATTGACGTTCTTTAGCCAGGATCTCAAAGCCTTGGCTTGCTAAACTTTTCAATAGATAATTTTGGGAGGGATGTGCTTTCGGTGACAAAATTAGGGAATGGTGGTGAAATTTCGCCAACAATAAAAAAACAAACCCATGGTTGGAGTTCTTTCTTCTTTAAAACCCCAAATTTTATCATCGGTGGTAAATAATAAGTTCCATAATTTTCCCAGGAGCTGGTTCTACAAGACCAGCTGTGACCCACTCACAACCCAACACATGCTCCCCTTAAAACTCATAGACTTCAAAAAAAGTAAACCCCAACTTTTAGGGTTTCCCCTTCTTCGTCATCGTCTCCCTACTCCTTTCCAGTTCTCTCTTCGCCATAGCCTTTTCCCCCGCGTCGGTGCTTCCGCCATTTGCTTCTCTCCACCTCCTTGCACTACTCTTGCTTCGTCTTCATTCTTCTGAAACCTCTCTGAACACTCGTTTTTTCACATCCACGGAAACAGGTACAAGATCTAAAGTTTTGTCATACATTTCTTCGTCTTCGCCGCCTTCTCCATTTGCATTTCGCTTCTCTTCTTTTCCAAGCGAAGACGTTGTTGACTCTTCAGGCCCATGAGGTCGGAGGCACGTGATGGAATTAAGAAAAGGTAACCTTTTCTCTACTCTTCCACCTCTCGTTGTTTTCTGGATGGAGCTTCGAATTTAGGTGTCAGAATTTTAGTGTGAGGACGGCATGGATCAAGCGTGTCTTTCTTCTTTTTAAAGTATTAGTACCTTGGTGGGCTGACCACGGGATCATGAGATTGGCGCAATTTTTTTTTGTTGCAACTGTGCTTCGATTAGGGCAATTGTCGTTCGATGATGAATTTTATGAATTATGTACCGAAATGACTGGAGGTGTAGTAGTATCTCGTTATGTGCACGGTTGTTAGAATTTACACGCAAATTAGAGTAGTGAAGTGTGGAGCGTGTTGCTGGAATTATGACTAATTCGTAAAACGCTCGAGTTTTTTTTATTTTTTTATTTTGTTTTTGTGTTTAAGGTTCGAGATCACTTAAGCTTCTTTCGGGTAGTGGGATGAAGACACGGATTAAGCTTCTTTTACTCGTGCTTCTGGCGAGGTAGTAGTATTTAGATTATCCGGTTTGGAGTCATTAGTATGACGGATTTGCTTGTTGGAACTATCCTCAATTAGGGCAATTTTCTTATGAAATAAATTTTTGTGAATTTTGTACTGAACTATCTGGAGATAACTATAGTTAGTATCTTTTTGTCTCAGGCCTTCAAGGGTTTCCATGCAAATTGGAGTTAAGTGTGGGACCTGTTATTGTAATTACGAATGATGTAGAGGACACTATTTTGCATCACTTTAAGCGTTGTGACCAATACGTAGGAGTGTGCTTGCATAGAGAGATCACTACAGAGATCACTTTGGGTTTAGGAGGTAAATGTGTTCAGGAGATCAAAGTTTTAGCACTTCCCGTGGATTTTCATGCAAATGTCAGAGTGGGAGGTTGTAGACCGTTATAAGTGACAGTCGGAAACCCCATTCCGTTCAAAGAATTGTGGCCATAGTCTTGAAACCAAGTCATGATTGTTTACTCCAAGTGCAAATGATTCCAGCCAAGTGTATGAGTAGACGAGTTAAGTATCTGCCAGTTAGCTGATGAGAGACAGTCCTTCGCAGTTTTTAATGCAACAGTGGAAGGTTTCTTGCTTATAACAGTTATTTTCATTTGTTCTGTTCTAAATACTTCTGGTTGCATGGAAACTGTTTCATATATTTCCTTCATGTGGCTATCATTGTGTTTCTTGTTCCCAGAATTTAAGGATTTTTTAGACTGCACAATGGGATTATTTTATGAAGGTTTGGGTTGGAGTCACTTTTCACTTATGTGCTCGTTATAAAGAATTGTATTGCTTAGCCTTGAGGTGTTCCTGGAATAATTTTCATACAGACATGTCAAATCTGGGGGTTTAGCACGTGGTACTTCCCAAATTGATATTATTTCATTTTACATCAGTTCATTTTCTTGACATTCGTAATGACGCTCCTTGGTGTCAGGAATTGGGGAACAAATGTCATCCTCGCGACGGGAGCGCGTTTCCACAAGTAACATGGCTGTAAGGGGCCAGGCTTCCGCAAATGCCGAGGTTTTGGCAATTCTGGAATCCAGCAGTCGTCAAACCGTTCCTCATAATACAGATGGCAGAGGGTTGTTACCAACATCTAGCCTTCCGCCATTATTCGTAAATACTGGACAAGCGACTGAGGGGTTTGGCATACGATCACGGTCTTGGCACGAAGAGGTTGGTCTTCATCGTCCTCTCCTCTTCATGTGCTGGTAGCTGTGCAACAATGTTCTTGTTTTAAAGTACGTGAGATTTAGTGTGACTACAACCAATACATGCCGAAACTCACAAGTTGATGAATTGTCAAGGCGAATCAAGATCAGAAGCAGTGAGCTCGATTTGGATAAAGAGGGGAGTGGAGGAGAAGCGGATGTCAAACCAGCTGCTGAAACTGTGGCACTCGAGGATGGTGACTTTCAGTCCCCTCCAACCACACCTAAATCAACTACTAGTAGTCCTTTCTTGGAGTGTCCAGGTACTCCTATTCTCAAGTAAGTTTCCGACTTTTACTCATGTTCTGTTTTATATTGTCTTCTAAATTAAAACTTTGAATAAACTGGCAACACTGATTTTAATTTTCTTTTTTAGTAATGAGTGCGAAGATGTATGATTTTCTATGGCATATCTTGCATATGGCTGGTCATTTAAAATTGCAGGAAGCATAATAAAGGTATTGATTGTTGCCTCTATTGCCGGTGCCTTACTTTATGACTTACAGGAGAAAACAGCTGTCCAGGCAACAAAGTCTGAGGGATACCAAGTTGCTTCTTACTACACATCTCAAGAGGACAGCCAGCATATTTATGTTCGACAAACACTTTGAATACCTTCGAGAAATTGGACATGGGTCTTTCAGCACGGTCCGTGATTTTTCCTACTTATCCAGTGCGTTTGACGTTTTCGTTGTGTAATTTTAAGGTCGGGAATGATCGGTCATCAGTGCTTGCTTGTACCCAGTCGATGACACGTGTCCAGAGAATATCCAACGTCGATCCGTGTGTACCTCTGGAGCTGTGTCCTTGTTAAATTACTACCGAATGACGAGTTGCGTTAATAACATGCCATGTCTGTTCATTGAATCTTTGCAAGGCATACTCTGTGATAAAAACTGCTGTCTCTGACATGCAGGATATCGGTATTGTTTGACTTCCTACACATTCCTGGAAGCGATTGACCGTGATTGGCATGCTGGATATCAGGTTTACGAAGCTCGAGATAGGAAAGGAGGTGCACTATGTGCAGTAAAAATGAGTAAGCGAGAATTCTTTAGTCGTGTGGATCGAGATCGATACATGCGGGAGATTCAAAGTGTTGCGTGTCTCGCTGAACATCCAAACGTAGTGAATTACTTTAGGGGTTGGCAGCAGGATTCTCACTTTTATATTCAAATGGAGCTCTGTGAGGCAGGCAATCTTCGCATGCTCCTTGATTCTCTCAAACAGCCTCTTGATGAACCTAAGGTATTGCTACTCTGGAGTTGACTCCTGCTCGTCCAGAGTTCTTTACTACGTTGTTTGGAATTATGTGCTAGTGCAGTTTTTAGTATAAGAGTAATTTATATGGTGTTGTGATTTGTTTGATAATTCTAAATGTACCTGTGGTTGGAGTTTTCTGCCAGGTGTGGAAGTACATAGATCAAGTAGCTTCAGGATTAAGTCATATACATAAGCATGGAGTACTTCATCTTGATATCAAGCCAGAAAACATTTTTATAGATGGCCAAGGTACGAACCTCCTCTTTGCCACTGCGCATTGCTAGTTCTGTGCATCGGCTTCGGCACTTCGGAAATAAGGCAAATATAGTTTAAAAATAGATAAAAATTTGTGGTTTTGGTGTCTTTTGACAGTCAAGAGAGTCGCTTGACTGGCGTCCTTTCCTTTCTTGTGTGTAGGTAATTTGAAAATAGGCGATTTTGGGTTAGCAGTGCCCTGCAAGTTGTGGGAGTGGGAAGAGGGCGATGGGGGATACCTAGCACCGGAGTTGCTTCAAGACGAAGACCCAAGCCCCAAGGCTGACATTTTCAGCTTTGGTGCCATGGTGTACGAGTGGGTTACAGGGCTACAGTTACCCAGAGCAAGACCTGATTTGGAAGATATCCCTAGAATGCCCTCTTGGCGGAGTGAAGCTCTGTGTGCATTGGTTTCTGCAATGTTAAATCCGGATCCTGGCAAGCGACCAAGCGCGGACCAGATTATTTCATATCGGAAGAATCGGCCTACATAAGAGCTTCAGTCAACTTATATTTGAAAGCCATTGCACTGATTTTTTGGATGTATATATTAAGAGAACTGCATTACTGATTTGAAAATGGCGAATTGGTAACTGACTCGCTGCTTCTAGGGTCTCCTAATGGCTGTTAACTTCTGTACACTGCAAAGAGATTCTGGAGTCAGTTGGAAGACCATCCTTCTGGAAAGAAAACTATGTAGAGACTTATGTGGAGCCATAAGAATGATGGAGATAGTACTTGAGAGAATGGAGAGTTTAGGCATATCTTTGTGTGTAACAGGGTTCTTTGTAGGGGATGGTAACTATGTAGCCCTAGATTCGGGACCATGGAGCTTTGGGACCGAGAAACTTTGTACCAAACTCTTGAGACTTGAGAATATTAATATGTGTTGGTCCTGATACCTAGTGTGAAGGTCTTGGGAACAATGTTGAGTCCATTTTGAGTCTCGTTTTCATTCTCACTGGATTTTTTCCTTGAATTTTAAAATTAAAATTAATTATTGTTACTTTTCATATTTTGAATGAGATTTGTGTGCATTCTACTTAAGTATTATGAAAATGTTCTAACACAGTTTCGTACTTAACCCCTCACCGCCGAAGCTCTAACCATGTCAAAAAACAACCTTGTGCATGTTGTAGATGGTGTAAGTAAAATTTGGAGTCATTTGACTGTATAGATTGAAAGATTATAATGTTTTAGTGTTGAAAAAAGATGCTGAAATTTTCCTAAAAACACATTTTGAGGTGGAATTCGATTTCTAAACCTACTCAAATGAAAAAACTTTAAACTACAAAGTGATTCTAAACCAAAAGACAAACACTTTGGTGGAAAAAACACACATTTAATTGACTCACTACATTTGCAAAATTGTTTTGAAATGTCAAAAACAGTGAAAACAGTAGCAAAAAAACACATCTACAGCTAAACCTACCTCTGCTAAAATGCTTCTCAGTCAATCATATCTTCTTGGATTGATATGAAATTTTTACCACAAGAACTAGACTAGTATGTGAAACTTTTCCAACAAAAAGTATTGGAAAAAAAAACTGTATGAAGAAGTTATAAGCCACCAAAGTTCACTGTAATGCAAAAATGTCTGGATTTTGAACTTCGAATTGCTCCCAAGCATTCAGAACAACTTGGGTTGACATGAAAATTTAACCACAATAACTAGACTTAAAAGGGGAACATAACAAAACTAATTTTATTAAAAACAAACATTGGATGAAGGAGATACAAGCCCCCAAAGTTGCAGCCTTCAAATGTAGTTTGGTGAGTTCAAATTGAACCTATGAACTTCGATTGGCTTCAAGAAATCAATAAATCTTGTATTGATCTGAAAATTGTACCACATAAACTAGAAGAGAGAGCTCAACTTTACCAACAAGTTTTATTGAATTTGGACATCGAATGCAAAAGTTACAGCACTTTGAATTTTTTGTGAGGACACTTTTGGTCCCCTGCGGCAATGAGGGGTTAAGGTAGTCAAGCCTATTACCACCGTGATTACCGCATCTTAGGGCCCTCTTCAAGAGGGGCACATATTTGTTAGAGGTTCGTGCTTATTTCTTGAATCTGACCTAAGTGGAATTATAGTTTTTGATTAAAATTGTAATTTTTGTGAATTTTTGAAGTGGTCTATCCTTAACCCTTAAAGGACAAAGGGGTGACCTTGGAGATCATCTCTTTTCATTACCATGTGAATCATTGGCCTAAGAAATAGCAAAAGCACTCATTGGAAGTCAAAGAAATATAGAAGACTTCTCTTTTTCACAATAAAATTCCAAGGATGAATAATTGCACTTCTTATTCTACTAGGTTGATTTTTTGTCATCCATCAGACGCCAAGCATCTTCTTTGACATTTAAGGGTTAAATCACAAAACCGCCAATAGAGTAGAGTCATAAATGCCCTATTAACAACCCATAACTACCTTTCTATGATCCCTTAAGTATTCACCAATGAAGCATTGACACGATATCCATTTTGGCATTAATGTGTTGATTTTGTCAAAATCTTGAATAAATTTGGAATTTTGGATTTTTTTTGTGAACAAATTTGGATGTTTGAATGGACGGAATTGGGGCCAAAAGTAGGGACCAAAATTGGGCAATGGACGGAATTGGAAATTGGACTAGTCTACCTTAATTTCTAAAGGTCTATGCATTCCATAAGTGGATGTTGGCTTGGTCAACCTTGATTGGAGTTTTTAGAATAATTATTTTTAGAATTTAACTTTAATTTAAAAAAATGAAGATTAATAGGTCCTTTAATAGATCTTCACACCAATCTCTATTGCTACGTGTATCTCTGAAAAACATTCAAATTATTTGGATTGATTTTGCATATTTATTCATTCATTTTTATTTTTGTTCCAACATGTCATTTGAGGGTTAATTAGTAGCTTCAAAGCCCCATTGCTTAATTTGAAAAAATTAATTTGAATGTGTGTCATATGAAATTATGAATTATCCAATAGAGATATCTTTTAAGTATACTTTGCATTATATACTATAAATATCTCTCACATCACCCAATTTTTTGAAAAGTGCACAATAGTTTGTGTTTTAGTACATTTATAGCCCCAACTCTATATTGCTCCCTAGCATTTATTGCAAGGGAGAGTAGTGACTCCAAATTCTTAACAATCAAGCTATTAAATTTGACACATTGAACTTATGTATAGATCTATGAAAAACATAAAATAATCAAGCACCTTAATATAACTAGGGAGAGTTGAGAAATATAAAAGAAAGGAAATAGAGTGTTAAGTTTTTCTTTTCTTGATAAGGTGAATTTTTGTATTCATCCTTATTATTATAAAAAATGTTACAACTGAGATTTGGATATAGAGAAAATCCTTAGAATTAACAAATATCAAGTGAGTTTTTGGAAAACTACATTATTTTCTTTGGTTTTATTGCACATTGTAAGATGCATCCTTTAATTGTCTAGCCTCTGATATCTCTTTTTTAGGCTTTTTTAATTTTTGTCTTAGAAAAAAATGTATTCAATTCAAATTTTCTTAAGGCTTATAGTAATTATTTAGAAATTTAGAAATTTAGAAATTAGATATCCTAAAATCAAGTAAATTAGATCAAATTAATTATTTACAAGCCAATCCTTGTAATATTGTCCTTCCTAGTCTTCCTTGAAATTTTTTCTTAAGGTTAAATTGAATTTTGATTGAACTTGCATTTAACTACTTTGGATTGACAATAAGTAATAGTTGCATACAATTACTTGCATTGATCTTTCACTAAATTTATATTATGGTCCTAACCTTGCAACTTTGAGCCAGAATAAAGAGTTAACAATTTTCTTTTTGTATATCAAAAACCTCTGTGGTGATAAAAAGTTTTCTTTTTGGAATTTTTAACATTGGAATATTCCTATAAGTTTCTATTTTACAATTTCAATTCAATTTTGAAATTTGAATTCAAACCATAAGCAAAATATATGGAGAATAAAAATTGCTAAATATATATTACAATGAAGATCCAATGAATTCTATACAATTCTTAATACTCTAAATTCCAATTGTGAAATAAATTAGCTCGAAAAGAATGTATATATACTAAAGACTTGTTTTATACCATTTAACTGTACAATAATAATTCAAGCATTTTATCACTTTTGACCAAAAACAAAAACAATTTAACTATTCAATCTTTAAGTCGGATGTAAACCTTAGGTCTTGAAAAACGATTTATAGATTTTTCAAGGTCTTCTAATTGAAGCTCCAATTCAACTTTGTTTCGCTTTTGAGATTGTGTTTGTATTACCAATGGCATATTCATAAGCTCTGTCTCCAATTTTTCTTTGTCTTTTTGCCAATCATTAATTTTCGTTAAGAAAAAGATTGTTTAAAACAACCATTTTTTAAAGATAATTCATTTATTATTATTATTATTAATCTAATATTATAGAAAATATTAACAACAAATATAAATTCTATATATTAGAGTAAGGGTACAAGTCAAAAATGTTTTTTTTTGTTGCCTTAATTTAGTCTCTATTGCTAAATCACATTTGAATTTGTTTTCAAAACTTGTTTTCATTGAGATGACAACATTTAATACTTATATGCAATATAATCACCCTAAATTAGCTTATATCTAAATTTGGATTTGGTTATAGTAACTAAATGTGGAAATTTGTAGAAGTAGACCCACCAATTGAAATGATTGAAATTTTTTATTCATCTCTTTGGATTTTGATAGCACATATGCAACTTCAATTCAATTAAAGGGTCAAATTTTTAAACTCTACATGAAGTACAAACCCACACGCAAATCAAAAGTCCAATTTACAGTAAAAAAAAAAATTGTATTGAAGTCTAGACAATCTATATGATGTTTTTTTAATTTCCAATGCAAAATCAACTATGTTTTATCATTGTAATTGAAAAAAATAAAATTTTGAATAACAATTAAATTAAATTCTATAAAACGAATTCAACAATGAACAAATATGAGGTCTATAATCCAAAATTTAAAGCAAAAATCCTATTATAATAAACAACACAAATTTTTAAAATTTATTGAATACTACAAGTGGTTCTAATTAATGTTGTCACTATTATCTTTAGTTTTTTGAAATTTTATTGGAAGCCTTGGATATATTTTACAAAACAAATATTTTTACACATAGTATATTTGTTATTTTACTAAATCAATATTAACAAACACAAATCAAAATTATCTTTGAAATAGGATACTATTCTTTAAAGTTGATAAGACATCAAGTCTATCATTGTCTTCCATGAGAACTAATCCTAGAGGCAAATTCTTATTTTTGTTTTCAAGTAACCTATCATTAATAACAAAATAATATTCAGATACTATAAACCAAGTCCAATGATCATAGTATCCACTAAAATTTCAATTATGCTAGTCAATTTTAGATTAAATTTTTTCAAATATTATAAACAATGCTGAAAAAATACAAGTAATTTTAGTTTCTTCAATTTTAATTTTTTGCACAATGGATTATAATAATTATTTTGTGAAACTATAATGTAAGAAAAATACTTGATACTACGGTATTCAAAGTTTACATTAAAGTATTGAATAAACCTTTTTTCAACATTCTGCGCAAGTTCCATCTTTCTTTTTTCCAAGCTGAATGATTTTATAAATGCATTACATAAATGAGTTACATTCTTTAGAAAAAATTTGCAATTATATGTATGTATAATATTTTTTTCTATGTTTAATTATCATTGGTGGATATAATGATTAATGAATGAAGTTAACAACAATTCAACAATAAAAAGGTAGCAATAATCAATAAATCATTAAAATAAATTGAAATGCAAAATTGAAATAAGTGAAATCAATAAATAAAAAAATTGGGCACCTACTAAGCAGGAACTTTGCCAAAAGTTTCTTTCTTCAAATAGTCCAAATGTTCCACTTTTAGATTGCACTTTGTCACATTACTTGCATTTTGGACATTTCTTGCAACATAGTCAATACCATTTCTACTTTTCATTTGTGGTTGTGGATGTATCCCTTGGCCATAACCTCCTTGAGAAGATCTTATTATACACTCAGGATTATTTTGTTGATTCTGTTTATAGGATTTAAAATTTTTAATGTAAATTAGAATTAAATCTTTACCATAAATGTATTTTTGAGGATTAGAAACTATTTTCAATCCTCCCCCCCAAGGACCTTTAGTAATGCACACTAAATATTTTTGTTTAAAAATTTATACATCAAAATGTTGATAGTTTGATCACATAAAATTTATTCTCATATTTGAAACAATAAATCATTGTTTTGTATGAGTTTTGATGCAAACCTGCCTAAGAGCATGATTTTTTGCACTTGTTTTGGCAATTAAAGCTCGATTTTCTCGATGATGGTCACGGGGCGTAATTCCTCTTCTTATCATTTCATCTCTGACATTTTATGTAATAAAAAAGAAAAATATCATTGATCTTGAATCTATGAATTATGAAAGAGTATTTAAGTTTTTGAATTAAATTATTTAAATTTAAAAAGTTTACTTGACTTCATGTTCATATACCAAGGTCATGACATCAATACCTAACTCAAATTTAATAGAATTGCATCTTCTTGTCTCAAGTGTCAAGATTAAGACCTAATTCCACGTGGAGGATTCAAAAGATCGGATATTTGATAACTATCCAAGTGATTGGGAAGCGACATCCTTCTTGTATTGCATTTTGGATGTCTATAATGGCCTCCAACCTATTGATGAATAGCATATCAACATAGAACTATATCAAGCACTATTAAATTTCTTCATGAAGTCATTGCAATACAATATTAATTAGGATAATTGTATCATTAAGGTTGTTTTAAATAGTAGCAAATTATAGGGTTATATATATACACACAATTATGGATATGAATATAGATAATGTGCATATATAAAATATTTGTTTTCAAGTACCTGTTGATTGATACAACTTAAAGGAATACGGCTACCACATGTAGTGCCTCCATGTGATGTGTTTTTAGGAGATACTTCATTTATGGTACATGAATTTTGTGGAGATGCTACATGCTTGCTACTATCATATGGGATACTACCATTTGATGTGCTTTTTGGAGACATCCCATTAATGATATATGAATTTAGAGGTGATGCAACATGTATATTCTTTTTAGTATTGTTGCAATTCATTTTTTAAGTATCATTAAAGATTAACCGATTTTTTGTTTTGGATTTGTGCCATTAATAATCCTTATTTAAACCACTGTTATTTAATAGCAAGAATTTGCAAAATTTCTATATAATCTTTCATTTTTCATTATTAACATCCAAAAAAAGGCTTTATGACTTCATTTGATATAGATATATGATAGATTCTATAATGCAGCCACCTAATTAGCCATTTACAATTTAATAGTTGATGTATCATTGGAAAATGATTGAACAATAATATTTTGGATTGCAAAAAAATTCTACATTAGTAATGTCCTCTAATAGTTGAATACATACATTTCATAATGTTTTTTTAATTGAATTGATCCTTTTCCTCTAAAGCTTTTATAAAGTTTTTAATTTCTAAATATATATTATTGTATAAACTCATCCTTTCATTAGAGTCACTAAAATTGAGAAAAAAATGTTTATGCATAGATCAATATAGAAAAAATGTCTATTTAGCATTATTCATTATCATTGACCTTGAGCAATTAGAAAAGGTAGTCAATAAGTAGACTTTAGTATATAAAATAAAGTTTCTCAAACTTTAAAATAATTACTATTAAATTTATTGTAAGATTAGGGTTGAATTCCTAACAAATACCAATGAAAAATATTAGTGCTTGATAAGTTGTAACTTCTTTCTTGTATATGATCTTTAAAGATTGATTAGGATTGATAATTATGAATGGTTACACCATGTTAATTTTAAATAATATGTATTGACTTTTCAAAGACAAAATACATTCCTATTAAGAAGGTCAAATGAATTAATGTTGCAAAAAAATTTCAAGATGCAAAATAGCAAAAAACTATATAAGTATGCTTATGTTGAAACATTAAGAATTTTTAATTTAATGTTGTATTCTATATACTTTTCACTTATTTTTCAAATAGAATGAATAAAAAAAATTAATATATTGAGGAGCAAATAGATTTCTACATGTTCTTAGCCATTCTATTGTAATTTTATTTCAATACATTGGTTTTTAATTAACTACTAGAGCTGTTGTACAAACATTTCATCATGACATTCAAATCCAATTACATTTGTTGTGTAGTCCTAGCTGCTTATTCAGGCGACATTGTCAGCTAGGGGGACACTTGAAAGTGTTGTTTTAATGTATCTTTTGTTTAAATTTTGTTTTCGTATTCGATGTAGATTTATGTCACTTGATTTGTTGTGTATTACAATATTTATTTACACAACAATTGTCATGCAATCTGGTGTTGAGTGCTAAGCTACTTTGGATGGATGGATTGTTGTAGACTACATTAGTTGATGTAGTCTATGTTGAGTTTAGGAAATTTTCATCTATTTGGTCCTTTATCCAACTAGGTTTAGGAAGTATTATATGGATGAACTCCTTTGACTTGGCATTCTTGTCAAATCAAGCTTTGTATGTGTTTAAAGAGAGAGAATTTTTTTTGAGGAAATTTTAGAGAGAGAGCTTTTTATTTTGGAACCAAATCAAAATTTTGGTCAAATAATATTTGACCTCTTTATAATTAAAAAAATAGTTATAGTGTGTATAGGTATATGAAAAGTTTTAAATCATTCTGTTTGATTGAAAATTATGATGAATCTTATTTTGCTTTAAATCATGGGAACTTTTTTACAGAAGTAGTAGATAAATCCTTAAGTTCAACCTTGCTTTTCATTTTGTTTTATTGTTGACTTCCAATAAAAAAAAGTGTATATATCAATCAACATAATATTTCCTACCATATTAGAATAATTAAAATGTTATGGATTCAAGGTTTTTTTTAATTCTAACATTCATTTCAAAGTATAGAATAAGAGATATAGAAGTTGAAGTTGATTGTGAAATAGTTCATTCAACTTTGAAAGTTACATATAAGAAAACCAACTAAACTATAGGTAGCTTTGTCCATGTAGCTCCGTCCTTGTAGTATTGACTTGCTTTTTAAGTAAAGTCCTACTACACCTTCCTTATATGTACGTTTTTCCATGCAAAGCACCTCCCTTTTGGTCTAGAGTAAGCAAAGTGAAACATATCCAATTTTTTGCAACCTACAAATTCAAATGTACATTGAATTCAAAATCTTTGTTAGGTATTAAAGTCTCCTTTAATCCCTCCTTGTCACCAATAGAAGAATATTGAACAAAATAGAGCATGAAACTCAATGCAATCCACAATCCAGTGAAAAGAGGCTGTCACCCCTGGTTTGTATTACTTGCCCCCCCCCTTCTCAAAAATTTTAAAGGCTGTTGATTGTTTGTTTCTTAAAAATGTTTACCTTCGAAATTGCCGTTGATTTCTCAAAAGATCACAAGCCGCTGATTTTGTGAGATTTAACTTGAGCCGTCCAAATATCAATACGGATACGGATACCAAAATGAATATTGGATAGGGATACAATATTGTATACAAACACACAATAAATATTGAATGTGAATACAAATACATCTACGACACAATATTGGATGTGAATACGGATACGGATACAATATGGTATGGATACGGGTACAAGATATGAGATGTTGTTTATCCCATATTGTTTGTCAATTGCATTCCTTTCTGAAAATTACAAGAGAGCAAGGAGAAGGGGGAGGGTTTGAAAATTTCAAAATTAATTTCAAAAGATTCTGGGGGGTTACCAAAGAATTAATAAAAAAAATTGGATTTTGGATGCATTGTGACACTTTTGGCACAATGCACTCAAAAGAGGCAATAACTGCCTACCCCATAGACCTTGATATGATTTGAGTTTTGAGTCTTATACTTTCTTTTGTTAAGATTTCTTCACTTCAATGTCATTCAGAAAATTGATGAACAATTCTATAGTTCTAATTGTTGTACATGCCTATATGATTCCGCACCATCCATAAGCAATTATAATTTGCCAAAGAAATTAGAAAAGTGCACCATAGTCAACACTAATTACAAATGAACATACTAATATAAAAGTTGGATTATTTTTATTGAACCTTATTGATAAGAGTAAGAAGATTTCAATGGACTTTAGCATATATTATTTCAACACCGTTCGATAAGATGTACTGAATATTGACACTAGGCCCTCATGTTCTATTTGTTTACATATTGTGTCATCAACATCTAGGTTTTATTGTCACTCTTGTCCAACTACAAGAAGGCAATAATGATAATGGGTGCACATATGCTATACCGCTAAAATTGTCCGCCTCTTCAAATATACACTATTCATATATGCTATTTTTTTTCTGTGCCAACAATGTACAAATGGTATACATTTGAGGTGGGTGATTTTAGAGACCTATACCATTTCAACTTCAAAAATTCATAACTAATTTCACAAAGCTCCAAAAAATATGAAACGGGTTGGCTTTGATGCCAATTCCATTTGTGTTTCAAGATAAATTTACCTGAAAAATATTTCAAGAAGTTTCACCTCCCCAAATTCAGTTTCAGCTGTTAAGTGGGCGCTTTATGGACCTCCTACCGAAATAGCTTCTCCGAAATTTGCTGATTTGGAGGGGCAAAGAGAGTTGGAGATGGATCCAACCATTAATTGCATATTTTTCATCTTTCACTGGCCCAGAGGCTCTGAGCACAGTACCGGTAGCACTAGAATACGGTAGTCTGTATTTTCAATAGAAGGAACAAGGGAACAAGCAGATGCGCAGAATTCTTGGGTCGAGAAGAGAAAGATTATTTGCAGGAATTTGGTGCGCGCACAGTATTAACATTGTATTCAGTTGAGAATCCTAACTCGTCCAACATCAGGAACAACCCATAAGGAGCACGTTCCACACTATTTTGCATCGAACCTCATAAAATAATGGGAACTGGAACAACCAGAAGTTCGAGTTCAAACCCCTGTCCAGGACAAAGAAAAATGCCAGAGACCTATCAACTATTCTTCATTGGACGTGTGTTCTCATTTACAGCAAGAACTGGAAAACATCTCGCAGTGTGATGATTCCCTCCACTTGCCTGCTTCCAGCTTCAACGCAAATTAGTCTCCGAACCCCTGCCACAGTAATCAGCGACTATTATAGACTGCAACTATGCAACCGAAGATCGTTCAAAACTGTTGGCTTCTACGTTTTAAATTTTTTTGCGTTCTCTCTTCCCCGTTAGGATAGAGTCAAAAAAACACGGTTTCCAACAATAAACACAAGATAGAGGCAACTTAAACGCGAATTTAGAAATCATCAGCTCTTCTAGCCTACCTGGAAGAGCCAATCGCTCGATTACGAAGCGTAAAGTGTCTGATCGGAGACACATGAAGTAACGACTGCCATTGAACGGGCCAGGTCCTTGCCAATCTTGTGCAGTGCCCATCTGCAATGCCTGTTGCACCAAGACATAAACTGTCAGGACAAGATGCAACCAGTGGCATATCTAACAAAAATCGGATTGAGGTACAGCCACAAAGCACTCGTGTGGCACGTGGTAAAAAAGATACGATCCGAAGTCCAATACTAGCAAGAATAAAATCCCAATTGCACATTTACATTCCAGAACCAGGTCAAAATAAAACGTGCGAACTGTAAGCAGGCTCGACCTGGGTGACGGTCAGGTCATTTAGCTGAGGTCGAGCATACGTACTATCCCTTGCAAGAGCAGTAATGTCCCTGGAAGATGCAAGCAATAGATGCAAATGCTTATAATGCTGCACCAACTCAGAATTGAAAGAATTCACTTAAAAAGTGAACCTACTCGAACAGATGAGCAGCGAAAAATCTTTCCAACACTAAGCGTTTCACTAGAACTTCCAAGTATACATGTCGTCAATACACACTGGGGCACGATGCACCCGTCCTGCTTAACCGAGGATGGCAAAACCGAAACTCCACAAAATAATTTGAGGGATTGAAATCATTGTGAAGCATACCCCCGAGCATAAACGTCTTGAAAGACACCATGATCGTCCACAACAGGGAGCGCACTAACTCGAGCTGCAAAAACAAAACATTGAGAACGCTAAATGAGCTGAAAGGTACGATCCTGAACCGTAGAAACAAATAGTATTTTGAGTCGCGTTGCATACATAAACCACACAAAGACACAAGCTGAGAGAGAACCTTCGAGAAGCAGAGCTAGTGCACGACTAAGGGGTTCATCTCGTCGTAATACTTGTAGAGTTCGACTTCCAGGTTCTGCAATTCCCGAAACCCAGATTCCAATAGGCAATGTACCAATTGGTTGTGAAAGAAGAGGGACTGATGAGGGAACATGCCGGAAATGCCTGCAGATGGCTGCACAACCACAAAGAAGCAAATGTCAGAGACAGGTGAAATTCTATGTCACGGTCCATTAAAAGAAGGAATAAAATTTTAGACATCAGTTGTTAGAAATATTGAATACAGCAAAAAACTTACTTCAAATTCTATGAAAGAATGGAGTGCACCAGAATTTTGTGCCAACATTCACTGATAGGGGAATTCTCAAACAACATTCAAGCACTTGGTTTGCTACGCACATACTAGAGAAGAAGTGATTAAATTCTATGTGCAGACTGCCGAAGTAAAATGTACTATAAAACTACATGTGCACTCGAATAACTTTACGAAACCAACTCCTGTCGTCAGGAAAACGACCTACATCTTAAAATGCCAGAAAGACAAGCCAGATGCAACAGCTCTGGAACCAAAGCGTGGGCCGGATAGTGCAAGACAGGGAGCTGAGCAACATCGAGGCGCATGAGTTCACTGGCCACATGAGCAAGTGTATCGTCTGGTCCCACCTGCAAATTCATCACTAAAACCAATAAATATGGGGCATACCGACCAACCAAGTAGGGTGCCAGCATGACAAGTAGGCCTCTCCCACCATACAGCAAATCTTAAATTCAGCATACTGTTTTCACTATTTGCAATCTCAAATAGGTACAGAGAAGCCTGTAGTATAGAAGCAAGATGGATACTAGCACAGGGACAACTCAAGATTGCGTAATCTGATTTCTATTCCAATCGACATGAATGGATATGAAGGAATGCCGCAAACAAATAAAAAAACCCACATATGCAAGCGAGTGGACGGCAGAAGGGCAAAGCGTCTGCTTCTCCTTTTTCCATTCTTCAATTGTATGCATTTCCAACTCCTCCTCAGAAAATACAGAAGCGCCATTGCTTCCAAGCTGAGGACATAATGAGCGATATAATGAGTTTCTACTTCAATAGCAGACGAAGCTAACATCTTGCAATGTCAATGATTGACTACAAACATTATCCAGCGTTTGTCATGGTAAATATCATTCATAAGACTGGTGATCAACCAAGATGCAACTGATTCAAGAGCAACTTCACTCAGAAACATTGAGCATCATTTCCCTCGTCAAACATTGGCAGAATATGATAGATCGGTAAGTGCAGTCATAAAATGTAGAAATGTACGCGTTGTAATATGGAGATAAAGTCCGAAGCTGTAAGCATGCCAACGAACTGCTGTAATGAAGAATCCCATAAAGGAGCTCCAGGAATACCCTGCACGTACAAACTTCTTATTAAGACCAACCTCACATTGAATTTTCAAAGCCGCCCAAAGAATATCGAATACAGAAGCTGTTGAGACCTCAAACTAGCGTTCGATTTAACCCTTTAAAGATCAAAAGGCCATTTTTTGCTCTCATATTTTTTTAAGAGCTTTAAAGAGTTCATATGGAGATATTAATGTTGTCCAGAAAAATTTTGAACCTATACGTTCAATGTTATTGAATACGCCTAGGAATATAAATTTTGTCCCCATTTAAAATTTTCTTTCCAGAAAATGATAAAATCAAAATGGTCATTTAAAACCCGTGAATCCATGGTATTCAAAGGATTAACACCGAGGGACCCATAACCTTGAACTCATTCTCATAATACCTGTTCATAAAGTGCATGGAAAGCTTTTTTCACAGGTAACGCCACATCCAGAGCCACAACCTGTACACGCCACGAATCTGTTCAGACAACAGACCAATAATTTCAATCCTGATACTCAGTAAGTCTACATAAGTTTGACACCATTCACAACCACAGAAATAAATTGAAAAATACACGTCTTCAGAACTTCACGACAAATTTTGCAATTTCTTTGCTAAGCAGATATTATCCTTGCAATTATAATAAGGTCTAACTCAGACTATTGAATGCCAAGTAGTTAGAAAGTGTGGTGGACAAGAAACTGATATATCACCATATCAAAATGCGATGGCACCATGAAATGAATCTATGGAAAGATCTTGAGAAAGTGTGAAAGCAGTGAGATCTTCTACAACGGCCCTATGTACCCGGATTGCATTGTCACCGCACGGTAACCGAAACTCACTATTTCAGCACATGCGTTCCATTGTCGTACCAACGAACCAAACTATAGCTCGACTTCACTAACGTCGTGAAGTCGCAATCCACTTTCTATGGAACTGGTCTACATAAATTCACCTGTTTGTGCACAACTAGGATAGATGAGCATAGCATAGGGAGTGGAAATCATACCTTGCCAGATTCAGGCAGCAATTCATATGCACAATGGTGCTTCAAAAATTCCTGAATAGTTTTCCTAGAAGCTAATGCTTCAGCCGGGGTCACTACCGTGGCTCCAGATTCTGCCATAAGAGCTCTATCTAGTTGCTGTTGATCCTGCTGCGCACCTTCATGCAGATGTAGGAGATCTTCAACTCCAGAACCCTGTCAAGCGTCACATAAATTTCCACGTCAGCTAAGTAATCTATGCGTAATAGTGGTAATACACCGTTTACTCTCGTGAACTTCAGTAAAATTAGCGCATCACAACGCATTCACAACTAAAAGCGACGCCACGTATATGCTAGCAGCACCTTCTCAATGACTCCAGCTATCAACGAACAAAAAATTCCTCACACTACAAATAACCATGAACAGAAAAAGTATCAAATGTGGTAAATTTAGTCAAGGGGCGAGGTGCTCACAACTGGATGAACCGTTTCTTGGTCCACATCCATGGTAATACCAGAGGTACCCATATCAGGAGAGGGAAGGAAGATAGGATGATGCTGATGCGGCCCTATGATCTGAAGCCAATTATTGACGTGACCGTGGGAATCCGCCATGTGAGCCTGCTGCTCATCATGCCTCCATTCCCCATCCACGATGAACTTATACTGCAGCCAACTCCAAAAACATATCAGGTTCTTCATACGTCTCATCAATGAGAGTCACGCGACCTAAAACCACAAAAAAAAACATTCGTTTCTCTCCTAGCTAAAAGTCCATCGAAACGAACTGTAGCACGTGGTGCTCATAGAACTTCATACCTGATGGTAACCTGGTTGCAGGCTGCATATCACTTGGAAAACCAAGGAAGAACCTTCAACCGGAGATAAGGGTAATGTGTCCTGCCATCTGCACCCATGTCCAACTCAGGTCAGCTCTTTCCGCTCACGATAAGGAAAGTTTCGGCAAAGGCTACAATCGGTCCACTAGATATAAACTCTATTGATTTGGCCAGTGGAACAAATTTTGCGCGCATCGTTACCTATTTATACTAAACACATCTCCCCAAGCATACAGACAATCCACAGCAGTAATTCTTGAGATGCTTCAGTTGGACGACCTTCATGGGGTGAACAAAAAAATTGGTTTGCCCACACACACTACTATCTAGGCGATAGCTCGAGTAACGCTGAGGTCTAATCTCATTCGATTAGCTACACAATTCCAATTACGTGATCATGAGTTATATTCATTCGATTAACTGCAATAGTAGGCAGAGGGAAAGGTCAAGATTAATTAGAACGGCAGTAAACCATGACTACATCGAAAAGCAGTATGAACGCGATAATGAAGTATTTCTAAATACAGTTGTACATAAGTACTGAATATAGGTCTACAACTCAAACAACTTATTGCACATAGACTGCAAATCCTCATCAGGCAGCAGCTGACATCACAAAAGCACTAAGCAGAAGGAAATTGTGCGTGACAATCGGCCACACCTAAAATAAGTTCATCCCCATACAGAAAATGATGCCACAACCTAGAAAGGTGATCCAGAATACTGTTGTCTATATCAACGATGACATGTTTGAGAAGAACCTAGCTTCGGAGTTGTGGCAATCATGGATTGATCACAGATATTATCTGTTACATATTCATTCCTTCACAATGATATCGTCCTGTTACGGAGTGTCATAATATTCCTAGAAACAATTCCTTCGGCAAGTTATGGAATTTCATAATATGAAGGTGAGAGGTAAGGTCTGAACAGGCAGCATAGACGGCCTTGTCAGCATTTACGCTCTATGCCACCCGGTCTGAATACCAAACTATTGAACAGTAAGGAACCAGGTTCCAATAACAGTGCTTGAGTGGAAAAAGTTCTATCATTATCCCCTAAACCTAATGAGACAAACTTCATCACTTCAAGAATCGTTCACATGAGTACTCCGAACCAAAACCTGTCAAACCAAATCCCCCATCCACTACCCAAATTCTGAATCTCTCTCCTCTTCCCAGCGATCTCCGTGCTCGAGTACCAAAAGCAACTGTAGCACAAAACGCGCACGATACGATCACCGAAACCTAATCAGAAAAACCTCCTCACTTCAAGAATCCTTCACATCAGGGTTACGGACAAACGGAATCTTCCGTTCCATTTCGCTTCTTAATGCGCTTTTCATTGCGTTTTCTTTCAATCTGTTTGCAAAGACTCTCTTCTCAAGCTTCAAGCATTCTTCCGCTTTCCCGAAAACACACCGTCACAGTAGTACCCCGAATCAAGAAAGTCAATCCGCTCTCCACTACCAAAACCCCGACGCACCTCCTCCCTCCAACACTCTCTTCACTACACATCGATCTCACTACGTCACTACAATTAAGTCCTCAACTACACGAAAACACAACTAACCTCTTCGGAATAAAACCTAACCTCATCACTTTCCAAGAATCCTTAAAAAAACACCAAAATCCAATCCCTACTCTCTCCACACTGCCCGCACCATTCTCTCCACTTCTTCCAAGCGATCTCATCGTCCATCCAGAGACTCTCCTTACATTAACAAAAGCCAAAATTCCTAGCACCAGAAGGAAAAAAAAAAAAAAAAAGAGAATACGGGCGGAGTTCGCCAGGAGGAAGTGGCGGGGGGGCGTTCTCTGTGTGCGAGTGTGTGTGTTTTCTGTGTGTGTGAGTTTTTGTGATTGATTTATTACCTAGTGAAATCGCCGCAGAGGTAGACGCGACGGCCGCCGTGTGGCCAGACGAAGCGCGTGGGGACGAGGCCCGTCCCAGGCACGGCGGCCGCGCCTTCTTCACCGAACATGGGAGAGCCAGGGGAAACTGCGGGAAGGGAAGGGAAGAGAGAAGGGGAGTGCGGTAATGGCAATGGCGATGGAGGAAGAAGGCGACGCAACAAAGCTGCTTCTCGCGCAGAGACAGAGAAACTATGGCTTCAGGACTTTTGCTACAGTGGAGCCCGACCTTGAAGAAGACAAGGAGAAGGCATTTGGAGAAGAAGGAGGGGAGCAAAGGGGCGGTATCTTCGTAGTGTAGTGGTATCGAATCCCGGCCCTGTTTAACATCATCATACAGTAGTACCGGCATTATGACGTCGGTGCCGGGTGCCGACCTTATTCAATTGGCATCTCCACTGCAAGGGAGATAACTACCGGTACACCTAAAATCGCCACTTTTTCTATGAAGGGAATAGAAAAAAATAAATAATAGACCTGTTGAAATTTTAATATATTTCATTGAATGATGGGCAAATTGATGATAATAGGACATTTTGATGCAACAAAGATGGCAACGTTTGGGTTTTGAATGCAATCAAGGGTAAAAGTATTTTGAGTAGATGCAATGGGTTTTGTGCGTGTGCAAGGGACGTATTTATGTGTCTACTTAGATTTTCTTCTCCTTCTAAAACAAAGGAATGTAAGTGGAAATATGAATAGGTTGTCTGCATGTGCAAGAGACCTACTTAAGTGTCTACTCAGATTTCCTACTCTTTTCAAAATGAAGGTATGTAAGTGGATACATCAACAGGTTTTGTGCATGTGCAAGATACCTACTTAAGTGTCCACTCAAATTCCCTACTCCTTCCCAAACAAGGGAATGTAAGTAGATACATCAACTCAGGTTTTGTACGTGTGCAAGGGTCCTACTTGTGTGTCAACTCAAATTTCCTACTCTTTCCAAAATGAGGTGTCCACTTACATTCCAAATAAGGTGGCTTGTTTCTTTTTTCCCACCACCACTACAAAAAACATTAGGTAGATTTGGAAAGAATGATACTCCTTTCCAAAATATAGGATGTGAGTGGATACATCATTAAGTTTTTCACCTCCTCCACAACCTAGGCAGATGTTCTAAAATTAATTCAATGATTCAATTGATTATCTTGTATCAAGTAGAGCTTTAGGTACCTGGTACTCTTTAATGTCCCTACTAGATAACAAATACCTAATAGCGTCTAAATAAGCAAATTGAGCAATGTTTATTCTTATTAAATTCCTTAATTTTTTGTTGAAAGGCAAAAGAATATAGTCATGATTCTCTTTTTATGCATTTGTTGGGTATTGTTTGAATAATCTATAACTTTTTCAAAGTATTTGAATATATGTGTACCTAAAAGAAACTTTAGACTCTTATGAATAGAGGTAGTATATTATTAGCAAAATATATAGTATTTGATATTAAAAAAGGGATATAATTAGGTGCAATTACCTTTGTCAAGGTATTGCATCTATAATATCATTGTACAAAATGAAACACTTGCATTAGAACCAAAAAGACTTAAAATCTAAAAATACACAATCTAAACTTGGAAGCCCCATAAAACCTAGAGTAAAATTTGGATGCACCTATAAACAAATATTTTAAAACTTCATGCAATGTTTAAATAATGCATGGTAAAGTGTATTGGAATTTTTTTTCACTTGGCAATGAGATCTAGTAAAAATGATTTATATTTTATAGAATTGGTAGTTAGCATGCTCAATTATAATTTGTATTGATTATAAATGCACGTACACGAGCACGTACATTACTAGTCATTCTTCTATAGACTTTAGAATTAAGGTAAATTCATTGGTTTTATTTTGAAAGACAATTTACTCAAAAACAATACAAATTTTTTTTTGTGGAATATTTAGAGAGATCCTTTAATTTCTTATAGTGATACAAAATTATAGGACAACATTGCTCAAATTTCTATTTTGGGTGTATATAAATATTTTATATGAACATTGGAGTGACATACATATATATATGGTTTTATTCAAGAATTTGGATGGAAATGATTCTATCAATCTTTGTCTATAGTGCTTTTTGCACTATTGAAAATAAATGATATATAAAATATTAGATAAATATCAAAAATCATTTATTTAAGCATACGTGCATAGATAAAGTCAATATTATAAGAAATGATTGTTGTTTCCTTGTAGGTAAATGTAAATCATAATCATCAAGCATGTATGTATGTTTTTGGAAGATTTTTCTAGTTTATCAAAAATTTCAAAGTCAATACTTGAAAAAATCTTAAAGTGTCATGTAGGTGCATGTTTGAAGCACCTTTATAAAGGCCCTAAACCATTCATGAAAGGCTCTAGTACTCTAAAACTATGGTGCTCTATGTATAAAGTTTGAAGACATTCCACCATTTAAAAACCTATAGAGGCATTATATAACATTGTTAACTAGGTGGAGTGGGGTGGGTCACTCCTTGTCAGAGGAGGGATAATTCTCCCTTGCATGCTTGAGAGGTAATTAAGTTATAATCCTAAACATCCAATTGGCTTGGGAGAGGTAACTTTTGCTTGGCTTGTTGGATGAATTTGCAAATTGGAGGTGAATTAGGCATCTCTTATCACTTAAAGTTCAAAAATACTAATCTTATAATTACAGAGCATAATATTAAATGGCCATAGTTTAATGGGTTCAATGTGAGTGGAATTTATTGTCACCAAAATTTGCGGAGTAGATGCTTACATTAAAAAACTATAGTTTTTAGAGATTAAGTAAATTTCAATATTGGAGGGCTCCTCCTTTTAAAAAGAACAAAAGGGTGCCCCCAAGAAAAGTTAGCAATGTTATGTACTTTATATACAAAAGACATGAAAAGCTATAAAACAAATAAAGAAGTGTCATATAAAAGATTAGAGCCCTCGTTATTTATAAGAATATTACATTATAGCAATCAAACTATAACTTTAAATGATTAGTTACAAGTTACTTTTAACTAATTAAAGTGTCCAAGAAAAGCCCAAAGATGTGCTGGAATTGTTTTACAGTTATCAATAAGATTCAACACAAAATTATATTATAATAATAATTCGAATCATGCTCAAATGCCAATTCTCATGCTTTCAAAAGAAAATTATTATATAAATCGAGCATTTTTTGTTTTGTAATTGAAATTATACAAATTAATTCATTTATAACATGCAACATTAATTTACCATAGTGTTAATTAGACATTGTATTAACCCCTAAAGGACCAAACGGCGTTTTTTGGCAACAGAGCGATTTTTGGTAGCTCACTACAAACAGAAATTTTCATTTTTTTCTTTGAAATTTTCACACAACATGTGCCCAAGGAGTAGCTTCAAGGCCCAATAATTTTCAGAACTTTTGAATATATGGTTAAAAAGTTATTGGATGATATGTCATTTTCAACGTTCAGCGGGCAGCTCAAAAAAAGTCTGAAAAATCACTTTTTAAAAAAATAAAAAATTTGAAATTGGCCCTCAAGATTTACATATACATGGAAAGCTTTGAATCATTCCATTTAGATTTATGAGATGAAAATTATGAAGTGTTCTAGTTTGCGGGTAGTTATAGATTCGCTACTCTAAAATAAACTTTGGAGTTCTTTATTTAACTCATTTTTAAATATTTTTCAAAAAAAATAAAACCATAGGGTGTATGTTGTTTATTACAACATTACAACCTTTGGGATTGGCATTTTATAATTCCATAATTAATTTCTTAACAATTTAGTGTTTTGAATCATTTTCTACTTCTTTCTACTTACTATTTTTTTCCTATATGATGTACAATTCCAAATAATTTGAAATTGTTCAAGCATGTATCCATCTTGTTTTGAAGAATGAATCCAAAGAGTTACCACCATTTTGGACATTTTTTCATATAAATGTGACCTTGTGAAGTGCAGCTGCCTGGTTTTTCGCAAGGACAAAAAAAGCATTTTGTCAATTCAAACGCTATTGTCTTGCAATCTACATAGTGGAAAATTCTGAATTTTTTTTCCACAGCTTCTCAAACCAGTGCACTAAAAGATCCTATGGTTACATGTGTCCAAAAATGTTTTTTTTCAAGAATTTGGTACTTGTACTAGAAATGACAGTTTTGGAGCAGTTTTGGTGAAAACATAGTCAAAAACCTTTAGGGGTTAATGAGTTTCCTACATATGTATCTTGTAAGGCCTGTCCATTATTCTATGTCGTCTTACTTCTATGAACTTTTTTATTTAGTCACAAGACTTGAACATGCAATATAAGCTCTGTCAATAGAATAGAACATCACTGAACATGTGTAATAGTCACAATAGACTTTAGGTAAACAAATATACATATCTTTATTTAAAAAATACTCACAAAGAGACATTGTCTAGAAGAATCTTGTCCAATGGGATGTGTCCTTAGTGACTAAAACGTGTCTTTTGTCACTTAAAACTTGAATTTGAGTCACAAAAAAAATGTCACAAAGGACATTTAGTCATTAAAGGCATATCACACTTGACAACATTTCTACTAGATTGCAACTTGTATGCATCCCTAAACACAATCTAAGAGTAAATCTATTGATGTCTCCAAATGAAAATGGTCAATTGGCTCTAATGTATTATACATATATGCTATAAAATCAACCCTTTGACATTTTGTCTTCCCTTTGAGCTACAATTATGTCCTCAAATTGATATTTTTGCCTTGCATTGTTTGGTTGATTGATGTCCCGATTCTTCTTCTTCTTGAGGTCTTTGGGCTAGCAACGCCATTTTGCCCATATACATTTGTTCAATTTAGAATGCAAGAGCACAATGTATTTGAATATGATCTTTGGCAGTAGAAGCATGGGTATGGATTGCGTGTGTTCAGGACTTGTTTATTACATATATAGTAAGCACTCAACCTTGTCGTCAAATGTTTGATACGCTACAGTTAGGTCAAGGTTATTTCTCAAATATTTAGTAAAAATTTTGTTTGTAGCTACCTCCATATAGGATTCTTGTTCATGTTTTGACACCTTATCAAGCCATTATCCTCTATAATGGCATATAAATTTGCATAATTTGTGCTCATCAAAAAATTATCCAACAAATGTGGTGAGTTATTCCCAACCTTCTCATCTTTTTTACATCAAATAAATCATCAAATTCTTTGATTTTGCCTTCTAATTTGGCTGCAAGAGGTTTTCTTTTGATGTTTCTTAAACATTTTTGTAGCTTCAACTCAAAAAGGTATATACATGTCATCCTTATTAAAGGACATCCATGTAGTTGAATTTCAAATGAAATGCATAGATATTTTTAAAATGAGTTTTTAGAATAAAACTTCTAAAATTTATTAAAATTACAATTTCAACACTTTCATTTTATAATTGTTTGTGATTGGTTGAAATGGTAGTGAGGTGATTTATTTGAGATTTTTTTTCTATAGAGGTGTTTGCAACTTTTATTGAATGCAATGAAATGATAGTTTTATAGGTTGAAATGTTGCATTATGCAAAACATTTAGAAGGTTTGTACATTACGTTCTTTTGGCCAATCATGCCAAAATTCATGAGATGATGAGAGTTTCTTATTTTTTATATAATTAAAATAATAATGTATATTTAAGTTGATGTATGAATAAAAATTGGACATTCCTAATTTTAAATTCTATCCATATGGTATCTATGATTGCAGTCACCCATGTTTTGTATAAATTTGGACCTTAATTTTTTTAATCATAACTAGATGAATGATTGCAAATTACCAATATTTTGCATTAAGAAAATCCATGAAGATGGTCTTGCATTAGGACAATAGTGTTAAAGGTACTTGTTAATTAGTGTATTCAAATACACTAACTCTTTAAATAGAAGTCACTAACACTAATCACAGTTGATGTAATGTAGAAAATAAAATCTCATTAATCCCTAAATTTTGAACTTCACTTGATTTTTACGTGATAATGAATACAGTATTGACAAGCTATATATGAAATTTTTGTGATGGGTTGAAATGTAACACTCTAAGTGTAGTGATTTTATGCACATTTTTATTTAATTAATTGAATGGTCTATTTGAATAGCACTATTCAGATTTTTTATCTTAGATTTTATCTCTTATATTATTAATACACTTAAATAAATAGTATAATTTTATTATAAAATAGAACTCTAAAGAATGAGGGCATTTGGCATTATATGAGTGAATTTAGTTTAAATTAATCAAAGAAAAGGTATTCTTAAAATGTAAAGAAAAGAACATTCAAAAGTATTCCAAAATATTGGAGAAAATTTTCTAAACTATAGTAGGAATAGAGAGTTTATGGATTAGTAAGGCAATGATGATAAAATTTATAATTTATTTAAATATCTTGAAATCATATTGTGATTTTTGCCATACCTTTATAATATCGATGACGATGTATAAAATATAATGAATCCTACAATGTGATATATCAAGTATGCAAAATGCATTTATTAATACACATTAGGGGGGTAGGGTTAAAATATTGACAATTTGAAGATGAAATGTATTGAGGTAGGAGGTCCTAAACTAGTACACGTTCTAAAGCGTCCCACCTTCTTACATGTACACTACATGTACACTACATGTACATGTTGCTTTTTCATAGCCCTTAGTAATGTACAAACAATGTACATTTTAGGAGGTGAGCCATTTTAGAGCCCTTTGCCATTTCAACTGCAAAATTTTATAACTAACTCCACAAAGCTCCAAAAATTTGAAACAACTTGGGTTACATGTGAATTCCACTTCTTTTTCAAGAAAAATTTACTTAAAGATACTTCAAGACGTTTCACCAACCCAACATTAATTTCCAACCCTTAGACAATCCATTTATGGACCTCCTACCTTATCAAACTTGGGGATTGGGGAGGTGTGATAGTCCACCCAAATAGCAGCCAAGCACCCTAACATGGCTGGATGGCAGAAATAAATATTTATTCCTTGACGAACGAGCTTGCTTGCTGGATGGCAGGCCTCCCATCTCGACCGTTGATCGTTGTGGAGGGCCCAGATGCAGGGAGCCCTCCCTGGAAGTCGAGCCTGGTTGCTTGGCCCTTTGGCCGTGGGTCTGTACATTAAATACCCACGGCCAAAGGGCCAGCATGGTCAAACAGCCGTCTTCCTAATGTCAGTTTCGTCTTCCCCGTAACCCTAAGTTTCGTCTCCTCTTGCTCCCTTCCCTCCAGTGCCGTTTCCGCAACAAGCACATCCGCTATCGCCAGTACGCGCAACTTGCAAGAACCGCGCCATGAGTCATCGCAGTCTCCCCGACTCATTCTCGTAAGTTAGAGCCTCGATTATGCTCATTTGCACGAACACAATAGCCTTCAGCTGATGTTTGCGGCGCCCTTTTTTGCCGGTGTTTGAGAGGCCATTGGTGGAGTTTCCTGGATTGGAAAAGATTCAGAATCGAGAGAGGGAGGTGAGATGGCCTCCGCCGGTGTGCAGAAAGAGCAGTCTGCGCAATTGGAGGGAGTGCAGCAGGCGGGTGCTGCAGCACATGGTCTCGAGGATGGTGAGCATGTGAAGGAGGGCGAGGAGGGTGGTTTGCTCGATACGAAATTGGATGTGAATGGAAATGTGGAGGCGGGGAAAGAGGAAGGGCTGGTCGCCGCGACGACGCCCGCGATTGTGACGGATATCGAGAAGAAAAGGAGGCGGGCGGAGCGGTTTGGCACTGACCTCAAGATATCCGAGGCCGAGAAACGGAGGCTTCGAGCTGCGAGGTTTAATGATGGTACGAAGAACGACACCATTGAAGCAGAGGTGAAAAGTCAAACTAAGGTGCCTCAGAGTCCTTCAAAGACTCTTTCGCCCTCGGCGAAGAGTGCTCTGATTGCGGCGGAGAATGCCAAGAGGAAAGCCCGGGCGGAGCGGTTTGGAAGCACCCCTCAAGAAGTCAAAGTCGCCGGTGAAAGTGAGGTCGCCGCGAAACCTAAGCTTTCGCAAGATGAGGAGGCCAAGAAGAAGGCTCGCATGGCTAGATTTACCGTGGCGGCGAAATAAGGTTCGGAGGGTTTGAGATCTGGTGCATCAAGGAGGCGTTTTCCTACTCATCTTCCTCACGTTTTCTCTTTTCTGTGCATAGAGGGCTTCAGGTTCGTCGTAGAAATTTTCTAGAGTCGGAGAGGTTATTCCTGTCCCTTGGATCACGGTTTTCTATGCATGCATTCGTTGCTGCTGCCTAGTCGTGCATGTCTGAGCAATATCTTGGGTCGGGAGTGCTGGTTATTTTAGGGATTGTTGTTTGACTTCGTTACTTCAGGGAGTTTTCGGAAGCTTGTTAGTGCTTGTGTCCTTCCAGGTTGTAGTGTCCAGTCTCGGTTTACAGTGAGCTGCTGGATAGACTGTTGAATGCGAGCGAGTTGGTAATTTACAATGTTTAGGATTGAGTCGGCATTCGCACTATGGTCTAAGTATTCTTGCTTTGATCACATTGTTTCGGTTTTGTTACCTCTTTTGACGTTTGGAGTGGTTCTGTCTGCGCGGTTTCTTTGTTTTCGTTTACTTGGTTTCCACTCATCCTAAGAATGTAATGAATTTAGCTCACATTATAATAGCTGAAAAATTCTTCTCACTGGAAGTCTTGTTGTTCAGTTCATTAGTGGTTTTAGAGAATCATAGTTTCTATATCACTAACCTAAAGTCTCAGTCCTAGTCCTAACCGTGTGTTTAGACCCGTGGTTGTCTAGGCACACGGTCGGAGTAGATGATGTGAATTTAATGACTTATTCCTAGGTCATTTTGTGATAACTAAGTGTGCAATAGTATATAAATGAGAGCTGGGCTGCCAGGTGCCTCTTTTCTCTGTCGGCAATATTAGCATGTTGGTGTTTTGTGCTAGAAGCACATGATCAACATGTGTCTTTTTCCGCTGGGTTTTAAGTTTTACACGTGTGGTCCTTGTGTGTCTTCATGTTTGTCCATTTGGGTGTAATCTTGTCGGTTGCCCTAGTGCACCCAAGGTTTCACTTCCCCTCTGGATTCAGGAGTCGTGTTCTTGCAATGTTATGATGTTTCTGTTTCTGTTTCTGCTTGACTTGCTTTCGTGTAATTCAGGGGACCAGGAATTTCGTCTGCAGTTGTCGATCTTCTTAGGGTAGATTATTTGTTCGTTAGATACTTGTAGATCACTAGGCAGAAGAATTGGTCATTAGGTTCATCCTCTCTGAGATCTAGTCGATTTATTGATAGAGAATCTACCGATCTCACATTTAGAAGATTATGGATTAGTGAAATGGTTGTGAACTAGATTTTAATGCTCAACCGAAGAGAGGTGGCCTAAAGAGAACTATGCTCTATCTGCTGTATTTTCAACTTAACTTTTTTGTTAAACTCGTGACATTAAAATGCTGTACCTTTTGTGCAAGTCGTACTCCAATGAGTGATGGATTATGCACTCAGTCGATCTGGTTTTCATGCCAACTGTTGGCAAGTCTAATGAAGAGGATCTTTTTTCTGAAGACAATTTCCCGTAGGTACTACACAAAATTTTGTACATTGAAAGACTACAGCAACGGGAAGGAGGAGAGCGTCTTTTGAGCAAGATCGTAATAGGAGAACTCCTCAGCAGGAAGTTTTATTTTAGCATAAGTGAACCAGCTTCAGATGTGATCACGCATTGTTTCCTTGCAGAGGAAGCACTCATACTGTGCAAGCTCTGGGGCACTCTTTCCAAAATTAGCAATCATAAATGGTCCTCTGACTCATCTCAGCAAGGGATTGCTCAAAGTGAAAACCCTATCCCGTACTGCCGCACTTTGTATAAATTGGTACTCCTTTCCCCACTTCAAGAACGTCGACTGGCTTGTGAAAGTTATGTGAAAGCAATACAGGCTAGTTCACTTACCAACAGTTTTTTTTTTTTTTTCATGAAGTGCCAAAGTGGTGAAAGAAAATGTTATAGTGGTGCTCAAAATTTCAGCATTCACCCACATATTAGATAGAAAACATCACATTAGAACTCACATATCACATTTCCATACTTCTGTTTTCATCCACAATTTGGCCACTATCCAAGTTTTTTTTCAATTTGAAGTCTCCTGGTGAAAAATTTCATGGTTTGTTTGCCTTTATTTTAGCTAAATTATTGTTTTTCTGGTGCAATTTGGCACTATTTTGCACACACACCACAAAAAAAAAACTTGCATACCACAACCTTACCTTTGTTCTTCATTGTCTTTCATACTCATAGTATTTACTTTGTTTCTATGTTGTGAATATAAATTCTTAAAACACTTAATTTATAATTTTCAGAGATGAAATTCCATGTCATCTCTAAGTCATATAAATTAGCTCAAAAATCTGAAATTTTCTCCACAGGTGAATGTAATGTAGTGGAATATCATGGAATTTAGAATAACCTTGGTTATAGACCCAAAGTTTTGATTGCAATAAAATATTCAATTTTAAGAATTTTTCAAATTTCAATTTGGAGTTGAAACTAGGCTTGATAAACTTCATTTTTTTTGGTGGGCTCAAATTAAAAAAAGATCAAATTTATGTCTCAAATTCACATTAAGAGCAAGGAACTTGACGTTGCCCAATTACACTACATGGTGATCCATGGATTAAGTATCTTCGTATGTAGAAAAGTTAACTATACTTCAACAAGATAATTTACACCAAGTTTGTATTTTCATTATTTTTCAGCAACGCATAAAACAATCTCTAATAGGATAGTGAAGCTATTTTCATTCAATATAGATGAAACATATGATGTGAATGAAAATACATGTATTCATCTTGAGAGGCCTAAATTCATCCATAATAGAACAATATTGTTCCTAGATTTTGTAGCAATTTAGCAAATTCATTCATTGAAAACAAGGAAATCTATTGCCAAATATTCTCTCCAAAAATAATATTGCTTCCAAGTGTTAAATCCCACCCCTTAGAAAAAATACATTGTTTCCAATAATCTTCTTTTGAAAAAGTACACAACCAAGTCCTCCTAAAATTAAATAAAAAAACTACTCGTTTCTATCTCCTATAGGTACTACATGTCATCTAAAGGTAATTTTTGTCTTCCCACTAGTATTTGTTTTTTTGTAGTACAAAGTTGTAACCGTAGCCATAATCTCCCTCCAAATTCCGTTGGTCACAGGAATAGCTTTGTAAAATCATACTCAATAAAAATTAAGTCATTTTTTGTAAAATAAATGCCACATAGCATCTAGCAATTGGTGCAAGGTGACATAGACTTGTCAAAATCTAAAGTGTAAATTATATTTTGGCACTTCTGTGTTGAAGTAGACCTTCATATAAGGTATCATTGAAGCAAAACAATTTCAATCATGAGGCCAAAAAGTAGTCCATAAATGACTTGTTGTTTTCTTCTTCTCTATAGAAACAGAAAATGCACCTATTGGTCCTATAATCCAAGCAATTTGGTAACTACCTTGGTCATGGGGAGCAACGTCCTTTTGGGATTAATAAGCTCTAAACACGGAATTAGACATTCTTGCACTTGGCCAAGTGCAATGATGGTATGCAAAACTATTCAAAAAAAATGTGTTACCAAAAACTTGAGTACCCCCCAGATTTTCAAGAGATCAATTTTTTAATTTCATCATGCAATACTACCACTTCGAATGCAAACTCTCTATGAGGATGCAATTTTAGTTATTCCAAGAGAAATACAGGTCCAATACATAATATTTCTTCCTATCAATCGTTTGGTTTGGTCTCATGTATTAACATTCATGCTCAACACTTTGCAGTGACATTCATGTTATAATATTTACATGCGTATATAATGTGTACAGCAATATTCACTACAATTTTAGGGATATTTATTTATAAATCCAGAATGACATTGAAGGTTTAGCAACTACCTTCACATTTTTTAATTATGTGCTCACACCAATCAAAAACCATATAGTCATTTGAACATCTTTATAGTCTTTCAAAACTAGCAAACAAGGTCTACACTCTCACACACCTTACTCTACCATCACACGTACTACTATGTCTCTTATAACAGCCCTGCTTCATCCGGTGTCTCCAATACTCGTGCAGATGATTGCACCAAGTCTCCTCCTTCTCCTCCACTACTTGCATCCGCTTGATCATGTGCACTTGGTCCACGGATTGGACTCACTGGAGGCGAAGAGGTAAACTGCAACGCCGCATCCACCATGGCACTTGTAACAGGCGTTGTTACTCCTTCTGATAAAGTTGACGTCAGAGAAGGTCTTTCCAAGATGGAAGTCACTCGGTGATAAATGTAATGTGGTCCTTCACCTGTCCGAGTGAATCAAACGTTGTCCCTATTACGATAATATCCTTCACCATCCGGGACAAAGCTCATTTGATCCAATTGGCTGAATGCTGACAACGCTGACATGGGCTCCGTTTGTGCTGTTGTATCTGCATTTTCTTCCACACCCTCTTCAACTTGATCTGGTTCCACGTTGTCCACCTCCTCAACTACTTCTGGAACAACAAAATCCGGGTCTTGCTCTACTTCCATCAAGTTTGTTTGGTCCCCACGGGCGTCACTGACTGCATCAGTGTCACGAGAACCTAAACTTCGGCCAGCACTTGGTAATCTGTCAGACTGTGTCCGCTCGGCATCACTCTCATCTTCGTTCGTCGATGAGGCTCCCGAATCAACTGCTTTAGCTTTCCCCTTCCGCCTTCCCCGTCTTTTCACTTGATCTCTCTCTTCTTCATCAGAGGAGTCCCTAGATGACCGCGGTAGTCTTTCAACTCTACCTGGTGGCACACCTCCATCTGTTTCAGAAACACCAGGACCACGCAAGCTCTCTCTTCTAGTCAACACCTGTGAGGGTCTGCGTTCGGCGACCATACTCACACTGTTCACCATCACCAACTTCTCCCCGTACATCAATTGCAATTTGTCGTACACGAATTGCGTTTTCAACGAGACACCTTCCATAATGATAACATCATTGCCCACGTATCCTGTCTCCAAAATCCCTGGCACTGCCATTGTGATGCCTAATGTTACCAACCCCCAATTACGCGGCAAATACATTTGTACCAATCTCTTCAACTCCGTTGGTGTCCTCTCAAACTTGTCTTGCGCTCGAGGCATCACTTCTGTACTCCAAGAGTCTTGAAATATGACATGTAAGTTATCCGTACTGCTAGGAAGGTTTTCCATGAACCCACTCTCTTCGGGATAATTCAAGAGGATGACAATGCCACCAACGGGTTGTACACCACGTCGTCTTTGCTCGCCATGATGCAGATCATTCACGTATGAGGACACCGTTTCTGCTTGAAATATCCAAGAACCTTTGAGCACGTGGCAGCCCTCTGGCAACGCCATCCTCGACTCCATCGCTTCGTCAAAGGATATGCCTGGCGGAAAAAGAAACACGGCATTCCAACGAAAAATGCAAGACATCCAGTTTTTGAGTTGCTGCATAACCTTGCTATAATCCTCGTTCGACTATGGTATGTCCTCCCCTTGCGAACCTCCACGTCTACAATCAAAAATCTATAAACATGGTTTGCCAAGTTCAATGTACTCGTCCTCAAAGAACCCTCCTCTACATCTCATGTGAAATGAGGCTTCATGCTCTTCGTGTTGCACTATAGAGATTGCAACTTGCCAATTCCAACGAGCATTGGATACATCCTCGACGTCTCGACCATATCCCGCATAATCTTTGCGACCCGCTCGGATATCCACAAAGTGCTGCCTGACGAAAGCTTGGACGGCACTCTCCAAGCTGCTCAGCATTTGAACTATCGTCACTGCAGGAAAACACCACGAGGTCTTCGTGTCATTATCCAATGTCCTCCCCATCAAGATAAACTGCCTTCCTTCCGAATCTCCATACTTGCTTGCGTTGATGGAGAAGAAATCATCCATGGACGATGGATTTTCATCCCCTGCTTCTACCATAAGAAAACGAATTTGGTTTCTGATCGCATCTTTCCTCTATACTCTGTCCACCGCATACGCTATTGTACCTTTGGAGGGGTTTGTGGAAGCAACATCATTGAAATAGTATTGCTGCGAAGGACGCTTTCCATTCACCACATCCTTTGCAGACATTTCTTTGACCATACGTACATAGTTCTCCGTAGAGATGCTGTTCAATGGCCTCCACCAAGTCTTCTCCATCCTCTTCCGCTTCGGGTTTCCATCCACTGTGACATCAAGATTCTGATCTGTAGCCATCTTCTTCCATTTATTTTCTGCCTTCTTGCTGAAAAATAATTTCCCGTCCTCATAATCTTTGCACACCCGCAAGATAGCCTTATAGGACTCCTCGTCTTCATGCCAAGCATGCCGTGTATAGTCCACCATCTTCCTTGACAACTCCCCCAACGATATATGCTTTGATAAGCTTTGACTTAAATGTAATGCACTCGCTGCCATTGTCAAGGCTTTCGATCTGTATGCATCGTCAGCCCGAGTAGCAACACTTGGACTTCCACAGGCTTTCCATATATCGCGCAATTTGATGAGATTTTCGTAATGCGTGGTGAAGAATTTCCTATCAAACTCCTTTGCATTTATTTTGATCGACGCTTCGATATAAAACTGTGGATTGTTGTACACCACAAACTTTGCTTTCCGGCTCACAAATTGCGCATGGTACTCTTCATTGGATAAATGTCCTTCTTCCTTCTCCCGTTCAGCTCGTTTACAAGCACCAACAATATGTTGGCCATCTACTGGCTCCCAAATAATATTGCTCTCCAGCCACTTCCTCTGCAATGCGGTGCTCGAGAGCGATGAATCCGCTCGGCAATGTTTCAAATACACGGCTTCGAATTCACGTGCAGCACCTTCTTGGCTAAACGGTACCTCCATCACGTCCGGCTCTCCCTCGTCATTGCTACTGTCATAGCGATATGCAATAGGGCGAAGGGTAATCGCACTTACTCCATCAGCTTCGGATCCCTTTAGGCGCTCGTACATTTCATTCACACGCCAATCCATAAGCACCCTGTGGTTTGTCTCTGCGTTAGCTACATCGCGGATGCTTTTGATCCTCGCATCAAAAATCAGACTCTGTCCCCATATATATCCTGCTTTGTACTCAGTCTCAGTAGGAAAACAAACTGAAGCTTTCGTACTGCTCTTTGGCAATACTCTTCTAGGCTCTTGTTCTGGTTCACCTTCAGAGGAATCATCATCAATGACAGCATTTTCGCCATCATTTCCTTGTGGAGGTCGATTTTGTAAGGCTGCTCTTCGACGACGTAATTGTGCTGCTGTTCACTTCCTAGCGCCTTGCTCTTCTCCAACATTTGTTGCACGAATGCGACGTCCTGCTTGGTCTTCTGAGATGTTTTGCACTGCAGAATCACATTGCACTTCACCCCCACCATGTCCTCTACCAGTACCATGTCCTCCACTTATAGTACGTCCTCCACCAGCACCGCGTCCCCTAACAACACTCCGTCCTGCACGATTGGCAATCCTTGCAGCATCCACGTTGGCCAATACAACATGTGACCTGTAAACTCTTGCACCCGAGCCAATTCTTGGTTGTCTTGGTCTTGATCCTGATCCAACTTCCGTGATTGTGACTAGAGCTCCTTCTTCTCCTTCACTTGGAAGCTCAGGAAAAACCGGAAGTTCACTTGGTATAGGACTGTGAGTTCCCTCCCCCCTGGATTGCAATAACTCTTCTGCAACTTCCATCTCTAGTACTGGTGGCCTCAATGCTGCGCTCGCTTGCACTTGTATCTCTTCTGTATCACTTCTAGATTGAACAACAACATCGGTTGCTGCAGATTGGAGGCGTTGACACTGTACCCTCGGTCCATCAGGATTAACCCCCTCATATGCATGCATTCCTAATCCCCTTTCAACAGCATCTCGCTTGCGATTCCGTTCATCCAGTGGAATCCAATTTGGATTCACTGGCGTAGCAAGATCTCGATATACCTCATTCAAGTCCTCTGGATCTCTTGATGCAGGCCGCTCTTGCACAACACCTGGGTTCATCCTTTCTAATTCTTCACGGCTTAGAATCTCCCGGTATCGATGACGCAATGCTCGCACTTGTTCAGAGGTCATCCCCATGAATTTTTGAACCGCTCCCTCTCGTTTAACCTGCAACTCATGAGGCATTTTCTTCCAATCTTTTGCCACACTCTTCAAGCTACGCATCAGAGTAAGAACTAAGAGAAGTTCTGGCGGAACCGGAGCCATCATCAATATCTTCTGCAATTTATATTTCTCAAATGCCGTTTCTGCTGTGGTCACTGACACAGTCAGTCCTCCGTCAGCGGTGCCCGTGAGGCCCTCGATGACTCCATGTGAGGACGCCAATGCAGACTCATAACGCCCCTGCCCAATTGGAAAATCAGTGATCCACAAAGAGGACCTGTCATTGTCGTTTACTACGATCCACCATCCGTGCTCCAACCACTTCGAGTGCATCTTTGGTGCGGGGAATGCTGGTATGTGAGTGTGGAGCGGCGAGCAGCGAGCGGGAAGCGGGAATTGGTGAGCGGGGAGCCACAATATTAGAACTATAATATAATTTTTGGAAAGTGAGAAATTTGAAAATAGATTAAAGTTTAGGAAAAAGTTGAGGGAGGACTTGATGCTATTGGATGAAAAGTGGATGAAAAGGTGATGACAAGTGGATGAAAAGTGGATGAAAAGTGGATGAAGAAGGTGGATGATAAATTAAATGAAAAAGTGGATAAAAAATTGGATGCAAACTGATGAAGAACTCGTATCCTAGTTCATTTAGAATGTGACAATAGCCGGCGAAGGCAATTTTGTAGCATGTGCGGTTTTTGGAAAACAAAGCCTCTACATGTTGTGATTAGTCGAGTACATAGTGTAGTACTTCAAAGTGGTTAGTAGACAATTACACGACATGGCTGAAAGAAGTGCACGACGACTGACACGGAGAGGGTGTTCGTATTTCGCAGTGTAAAAAGCTCCGCAAGATAATCTGGACAAAATAATCCTCTAACATTAATGCTTGGATAACAATGCAATTTCAAATCCTAAACTAATGTGTACAACCGAAGACAAAAAAGAGTGGCAGATTACGCAAAGGAAGACAAATGCGGAACGGACAGCCCAACCCAAGGCATGTGCATGGGCAAGAGGTCTTCAAGGTCCATGTCTTCGGCCCAAGAAGACTTCGGGAGTGTTGGCTTCTTCGAACAGGTATGACAAATTTTTGGGAAATATAGTTCACAATGATAAGTATTTTATGAAATCAAACACGTGGTTTAATGAACAAATAAAATTAATATAGTCCCGTCTCGACACCAAGAGATGCGTTTAGGGTTTAGGGCTCATGCAACACGGGACTATCAGGTTCAGAGGTACCAAAACACAAATACCAAGTTCAATACGCGGTCAACGAAATTATATATATGATTTGAATATAAGTAAGTTCTAGACACAGTAATAAAAATGGAAACATTACGGTCCTCGAAGGGCACATCAAGAGAATGATATGTAATACGAAGGACAAGGGATGATACGACAAGCACAATATCGCAGGAAGATGGCAAAAAGTAGACAATGCATTCAGCAAAAATAAATATAGGACCGGCAACAATGTAGAGAAAATAATTCCCGATTTAGGGACATAAGCATATACAGAAGATATAAAAGTAGGGTTTGGAAGTTTAGGATATAGAGAGATCTCATATTGTACTACCCTCGCTGTTTGACGTTTCTGACTGTGACTCAACAGCACAGTCATCCACGAAGTCTAGAACACAAGGATCTACCCACCGAGCTCGAGAGCTTGGCTTTAGCTCAAGGGCAATAAACTCTCCAGCGTTGGACTCAGCATACACAGGTAGCCTAAATGGTTTAGGGGGGCTTGGAAAGAACTCAGGCCTCCCAAAGAACGGCACATGTGTCAGAGACCTCACTTTCTTGGCCTACCTGGATAATGGAATGAAGAGATAATTAGACTGAATGCTTAGTGGAATGAGAATAGACAATGTAAAGAATAGATTTTCGAGTTAAACTTACTTACTGAATCGAGATGTCTTCACAACATGCTCAGGCTCCACGTCCTCTTCATCCACATCCTGAATTTCTGGAATATTCTGTGCCGGTGCTGGTCGAGAATACCCATCCATGCGTAGAACCGGTGCAATCAGAGCGTCAAAAATCTCCTTATCCTCCTCAAATGCCAAGACGTGCCGGCGCGATGCACGGCATGCTTGAATGCTTGATCCTGAAAACATCCATGCGAATAAAAAAAATTACTTCTGAAAATCCCTTTCAGTTTGGTCTTGGTTAAAAAAATCAATGAATTAGAGAAGATTTGTTACCTGTCGCTGCTGTGCAGTCTACCACAACATCCCCTGGTTCCGATAACGCCTCGACAAGCATTTGCATGAATTGTCGTGCCTTCTCTCGAGGACCTCTCCACGGAATGGAACCATTCATGGTGACATCTTCTTTGTTGCAGAAATTCTGGAGTATATCGTCCCTAGCCACATCCACACCCACCTCTTGATGGGATGGAACAAACTGGAATGGAAACTCCGATTCGGTTTTGGGTCCCGACTCCTTCACTAAAAGAGAGATTGAGAATTGCATGGTCTGCAAACAATGGAGAGGTTAACATACAATAGATCAAAGAATCACAAGATTTGACAAAATATAAAAATAAAGAAATGTAATTACCGTTTTGGTTTGATCAACTGGCGATGTGAGATGTAGGTGGTTCATGCCGAACCACGTAAGAAGAATTCTAAAATTGTACGTCTTGCAACATTCGAGAAGGTGACTCTTGTGTCGAGTGGAGGGCGCTGGATACATCACCAATAAGGCACCCTTGTCGTGGAGGTACTCTTTCGCAAAGTCAAAAACGGGAACTAGGAACCCTTTCTTGAACTCATTCCAGTCGGGAATCGAGGCAGGCGGAGCAGACACAGTCGGCACATGTAGACCTTCATGAACATCCACAAAGATGAGATCCACTGCCTCTTGAGTACTCAATACACCATCGAAGTACCTGTCCTTATCAGTACAGTGCTGCAGAGTACAAAGAGGTGTTAGTTAATTCACCTAAACATGCAATTGGAGCATCACACCATGGCCAGAACGAACATGTTCTAAAGACCTTCAATTGACATGTATTCTATCCATGTTCCAATAATGCACGAACAAATAAATGTTAACATGACTAACCATGTATAGAAAGGTGAGGACGTCATCGAAGGCCTTTTCATCTGTAGGTAAGGAACCCACTGACAAGTTCAGTATGCACTCATCAATGTCTGGAACGGCAGGAAGAGTTTGAACCGTTGGTGTCAGTCCATGTATAAGTCTCTCTTGAGTAAGGGAGAAGCCAGATGACCCTTCCCTAACGTCAGCTGCACTTGTGGCAGGTTGGGGATCCGGAGTGTAGGCTTTCCTCTTTGTCCCTCTCTTCTTCGACTTCTCCTGGTCCTTCTCAGCCTGAGCGGCCAGTCTCTTCATCTTGCTGTCCTCGGCCTTCTTCTTAGCCTCCTCCAGCTTCTCCAGTTTCTTCTTGTCTGATATATCCCGTCGTTTTATGGCCTTCGCTCGAGCATCGGGATCCAGACCAACGAACTCATCGAACTCTGGGTCCACAATCCCAGTGTCATTCAAAGTGTCAAAGAGTGCTTCCTCTTCGGGTGGAGTAGTGCCGAAGTTGCACTCGAGGTACCACGGGCAGGCTTGCAGGTGAGCACTGGTCTAATTCTTCAACTGCATAGGAGAAAACATGCAGTCTGAAGAAGAGCGATCCAACCATGTCGTAAGGAACGGCGGTAGATCTTCTTTGGAGATGGCCTTCTTGATGTACAACTCAAACTTGAAGTACCTACATCACCCCGAAAACACATAGTATCAGGAAGGGAAAAGTGGAGGGTGCAATGACGCCTGCTAGCCCGTCTTCCATTGGGCCCGAGGTCCACTTTGAATTCAAGGCTATTGACAGAACTTATAAAGTGAATCAATTAAAGTATACTGTCCGATACACAATGACCTGACCAACAAGGAAAGGGCAAAAACACTGTACCGGTATAGAACTCGCTTGACAGCCAGAATAGACCCTCTGTAATCTTTGAACGACTCAGACTTCTTGTGTGCATCAGCACCCTTGAACACCCCCGTGTACGCATGTTCCCAGAGCTTCATGCGCCAATTCTTGATATATTCTAACAGAGTCTTCGGCTCCATAGCGACAGTGAGATCGATAGAAATGTTATCAGATCGAATGATTGCATCAAACATTTTAGAAGCAGAGTCCTCGATCTGGGCACAGGATAATGTGACAAAATATTAAGGGTCTCATGCACCATCAAAATATCCTACACATTGAAGAAATACAATAGATGGATTATTCAAAAAGCACCAAACAAGACAATTCCAATGCTTACCCCAGCATACCAACATGCCTTTGCAAGAAACTGTAATAACCTCTCCTCGTTGATCGGTCTGGCCGGAAATCTACGTGCCTCTCGTGAGGGGCCGGAGGAATTCATCCATTTCAGCCACCTCACTTTGAATGATGGACTCGTATTGCATGTCGCAATCATTTGTAACTTCTCCAATGTCAATTCGGGGACCGAATATAAGCTCCAATGCTTCTCAATTTGCAGACAGTCAATGAAAAGAGAGTGAGACGAATCGAAATGGAAACATCTGACTTCACATAATTGAATAGAGGAAGACAAAATACCTCCTTCAACCACTCAGAACCAAGCGCGGGATTTGCAACTGCAACAATCTTTGACAGTTTCTTGTAGAGCTTCTCCTTAGAATCTTTAATCGAAACTCGCATGGCCATTGCCACTCCCTCCTTCGTAGCTTCACTAGGTGGAGTGTCTTCGTTATACTTCCTGACTGCGGCATCAGCAGCCGACGCAATGTCTTGCTGAAGAAAGAGAAAATCGATTTCGGACCTCAACACGGTAGCACCATTTTAGAGTACAACGAAGTGATCCTTCACTCATACAAAGCATGCAATATCATCAAATAGACAGAACTTCATACCTTGAATATGAACGACGTAAAGATCTCAAGCGGCATACTGTACCAAGTCTTGCGAGAATTTTAGCTACAAGTGTGCGCTTCTTCTGGACTAAGGAGCTCATGGAATTTCTCAAGTCCCATGACCCCGTACTTCTGGACCCGATATAGGGTATGTACGAGGTTCGTTTTAATATGAGAATTCTCCGTCTGCCTGAACCAGAGAATGACAAGAACATCAAATATCACTAGAAACATGAATGAATTGAATCAATACCAGAATTATAGAAACTCCAACACATGAATGAACCCAGCATGACCTCGCTTATTTGTTTATGTCGTGCATTGCCTGCATAGCCACTCCAATTCGATTCCTAGTGTCGAGGACAATAGCATCAATACTGACATGCCAAGCCGCCTCGGTGCTGTGAAGCCTCTGGATGTGCTTCATCCAAGCAATTTGTCTGTGATTACCATCACAGACATAAAACTTGTAATCCAGCAAATGCTTCAACGATGTCTGCGACTTCAAGAATACGTTGAACTTGTCGTTCGCCGCATTCTAATGTGGTCCCCATTCAGTTTTCTCAGCATCTGAAAATACAGCTGATTGTCCTTGCTCATCAGATGTAGAGACGTAGAATACTCTTGCGCCTTCGTCGTATCCACGACTAAATTGATTCTCTAACAGTGTAAGGTCACATTCCAAGGTTGGTCGTACCATTGGCATTGGAACCATCCTACATAGAGGTATCTTCATACGAGACTGATCAGAGAAAGTGAGCCTCAGACTGGAAATGATAGAAACTGTGTCCATCGTCTGGGATCGCCGAATGTCATCTTCCATGTAGTGGGGTTCAATTCCCCGAATTCTATCATCCTCCAGCTCGTCAACCTCGATGACCTCGTCGGTGGAGCAATCGTATGGTTCCTTCCACTATTAGCCACACACATGAAACAGAAAATTAATAAATACTGATATTACTCCAATCAATGAATGGTAGACTTATGGGTGTGTGAGCCAATGATAAACCTTGTTTATATCCTCAAGAGAATGAACTTACTGGATTGAACAATCCAGGAGATTCAACCACGGCCCCCCAATAAAACAAACTAAATGCCACATATGCATTTCTCTGCTAAGGATCTGTAGTTTCCACAGCACAAGATATAAATGTCCTTGTCTCCATCTACTGCAGAGGTAACCTCATCATCTTGATGATTACATGTACAGAAGTCATGAACCTCAACATCATTGGATCCCAGTGAAGTACAAGTAGACTCAAGAGGGGGCATGCGACCATCCCTATACATATCATCCAGTGCTTGATCTAGGTCACGTAATAGATTGTCAAGGTTTACCACTGCCATGGGAACCTCCTCAGAAAGCTCAGGGACACCAACTTCTACGCCGGCTGAATGGACAACTGTAACACCAACCGGTCCAGTATCCTCTTGCATTAAATCCTTAGAAGCCCGCACCTGCTAGCAATATAGAGAATAGAGAAGACCACACAATTAGTACACGGTTAAAAAAACGGACAAAACTGTGTAGAACAAGCACGTATGTCGGACATAAGAATAAAAGGATACTATATTTGACCCATGAGCACATGCATCCAAGCCCCTCTCGGGGCCAGCATAAAGTTCCCGGTAATCAAGCCAAGCAGCATAGAAAGACCGAATATAAGAGGTCGTGACCATAACAAATCGACCAATGGAAAAAACAAAAAGCGAACATGCTTGGCAGGCATGGCCGGCTCCCTGGTGCGGTGACCACTAGAACACAGAGGATCGGGTGAGAACTCCCAATCAAGGCTTAGCTCCGTCAGTTGGGCGCATACCAGTCAAGGAAATATGTGCATGACCCCGTGACCCTTTGACCAGATGGTCACAAGGCGCGTGTTGTCTTCCCAAACGGGACTGAGCTCCGTCACCAGAACAAGAACGACTGAAATAAGTTAGGCATGACCCCGTGACCCTGGGACTTCTCTCGGGGCCGAGACGAGCTCCGCCATGACTAGGCCATGCAGCAGAATGCAAAATTGAAGAGAATGTGACGTGTGACCCAACAGAAGAAACAAAAAAAAAATATATCCAAAAGGGATTAGCTGGCTTGTCCAACCTCTGGTGCGGTGATCAAATGGTCACAAGGCGCGTGTTGTCTTCCCGAGAGGGACTGAGCTCCGTCACAAGAACAAGAACGATCGAAAGAAGTTATGCATGACCGCGTGACCATGGGACTTCTCTCGGGGCCGAGACGAGCTCCGCCGTGACCAAGCCATGCAGCAGAATGCAAAACTGAAGAGAACGTGACGTGAGACCCAACTGGAGAAACAAAAAAATAATATATCCAAAAGGGACTGGCTGGCTTATTCAACCTCAGGTGCGGTGACCAGATGGTCACAGTGGAGCGGATGGTTTCCTCGAGAGGGACTGAGCTCCGTCCCGAAATCAGAACGATCACAAGAAGTTATGCATGACCCCGTGACCCTGGGATATCTCTCGGGGCCGAGACGAGCTCCGCCGTGACCAAGCCATGCAGCAGAATGGAAAACTGAAGAGAACGTGACGTGAGACCCAACTGGAGAAACAAAAAAATAATATATCCAAAAGGGACTGGCTGGCTTGTCCGGCCTCAGGTGCGGTGACCAGATGGTCACAACGGAGCGGGTGGTTTCTCCGAGAAGGACTGAGCTCCGTCCCGAAACCAGAACGATCACAAAAAGTTATGCATGACCCCGTGACCCTGGGATATCTCTCAGGGCCGAGACGAGGCCTCACGTGACTAAGCCATGCAGCAGAATGCGAAACTGAAGAGATTGTGACGTGAGACCCAACTGGAGAAACAAAAAAATAATATATCCAAAAGGGACTAGCTGGCTTGTCCAACCTCTGGTGCGGTGACCAAATGGTCCCAAGGCGTGTGTTGTCTTCTCGAGAGGGACTGAGCTCCGTCACGAGAACAAGAACGATCGAAAGATGTTATGCATGACCGCGTGACCATGGGACTTCTGTCGGGGCCGAGACGAGCTCCGCCGTGACCAAGCCATGCAGCAGAATGCAAAACTGAAGAGAACGTGACGTGAGACCCAACTGGAGAAACAAAAAAAAAATATATCCAAAGGGGACTAGCTGGCTTGTCTGGCCTCTGGTGCGGTGACCAAATGGTCACAAGGCGCGTGTTGTCTTCCCGAGAGGGACTGAGCTCCGTCACGAGAACAAGAACGATCGAAAGATGTTATGCATGACCGCGTGACCATGGGACTTCTCTCGGGGCTGAGACGAACTCCGCCGTGACAAGGCCATGCAGCAGAATGCCAAACTGAAGAGAACGTGACGTGAGATCCAACTGGAGAAACAAAAAAATAATATATCCAAAAGGGACTGGCTGGCTTGTCCAACCTCTGGTGCGGTGACCAAATGGTCCCAAGGCGTGTGTTGTCTTCCCGAGAGGGACTGAGCTCCGTCATGAGAACAAGAACGATCGAAAGATGTTATGCATGACCGCGTGACCATGGGACTTCTCTCGGGGCTGAGACGAGCTCCGCCAAGACAAGGCCATGCAGCAGAATGCAAAACTGAAGAGAACGTGACGTGAGACCCAACTGGAGAAACAAAAAAATAATATATCCAAAAGGGACTGGCTGGCTTGTCTGGCCTCTGGTGCGGTGACCAAATGGTCACAAGGCGCGTGTTGTCTTCCCGAGAGGGACTGAGCTCCATCACGAGAACAAGAACGATCGAAAGAAGTTATGCATGACCGCGTGACCATGGGACTCCTCTCGGGGCCGAGACGAGCTCCGCCGTGACAAGGCCATGCAGCAGAATGCGAAACTGAAGAGATTGTGACGTGAGACCCAACTGGAGAAACAAAAAAATAATATATCCAAAAGGGACTGGCTGGCTTGTCTGGCCTCTGGTGCGGTGACCAAATGGTCACAAGGCGCGTGTTGTCTTCCCGAGAGGGACTGAGCTCCGTCCCGAAACCAGAACGATCAGAAGAAGTTATGCATGTCCCCGTGACCCTGGAAAATCTCTCGGGGCCGAGACGAGCTCCGCCATGACCAGGCCATGCAACGCTTGTACTAAGCTGATGAGAATGTGACCCTAGCACGCAGACAAAAGCAAAAAAGAAATATGAACACGCTTGGCAGGTTTGGCCCCCGCTCGTTGAGGTGACCAACTGCCTTGAGCGGATCGGATTGGGCTTGCCTTAAACCCTAATAAAACCTGGCTTTGGATTCAGCCATTCAGGCCGTGGGCAACGTGTACTGAGTCATGCATGCGAGACAGGATGAGAAGTTGAGAGTTCAAAACCCTTACCTGGTTCCGAGGAGAGGCTTTTTCCGGACGCACTATTGCTTGTGCCGAGTTTGCCGAAGGTCCTAGGATTGCGTTCGACCTCCCCGCCCTTGGCCGTAAGTTGTGAACCCCATCCATCTTTGCTTCGCTCGCAACCAACTTCAGATAGTCCACGCTCCAACGACGTCGAAAATCAGAAACGCAAGGAGAACAATTTTGTCCAAGGGAATGCACCGCTGCGCCAGTCCGGGCTTCCTCGCTGCCCTTCTCTTCCCCGCTGTTCCTTACCGCTCGTGTCGTCTCCGACGCGCCAGCTGGATCTCCGCCGTCACACACTTCCCGGTCTCCCCATCCTTTCTCGCCGACCTTGACTTCCTGGGAGAACTGGTGCGTCATTAGTCCTTTGGATGGACTTTACCTTGGATTTCTCTGACGGTGTTTCAATATTTCTCAGTCATAAAATTCGCCATCCGTTGTTTCCTAAGGTAATGGATAATCCATATATCTTGTGCCTTCTGTCTGGGGGGATAAATTTTATCAATAGTGTGTCAGTGATTCGATTAGTATAATTTATAAAACGATTATGACGTTGTGAGTTTACAAGTTCATTAATGTTATTAGCCTTAATCATCAGTTGATAGAGTCACTTAATAGTATTTTCTGTATTCTCAAATTCTAATATGAAGTTCTACGTAATGGTCTCTTACAGCAGTGACGAAATCCTTATCAGCCCTGGTGGACACGCATAGACAGTGTCGAACATACTCGACACGATTACACTCATGGATATTGGCATTTATGCTGTTACGTTTGTTTCTGATCCAGATTCCTTTGATGTACAGTAGTAGTTGTTCGAAGGGTATGGCCTTCAGGGTCCCCCACGTTTAGTCAAATAATGCTGGGTTATTTCAGAATGTTATATAATGATTACTCATACACGTTAAATACTCCTGGGTCGTTGTTGATACGAATGATCGAACTGTATTCATCTCAAACGGTAATATCACAGTTTTGTTATTAGTAGCAAATAATATAGTGTATCACATAATATGCATCTTCATGACGCTGGATATTAGTAATTCATGTTCCTTCCATGCCTGTGTATCTTGACGCATAGCCGTTAGGATTCCCTTGTTTATCACTTTAAATACATCTTGTGAAGTAACTGATTGTCGAATGATTGGCTGGAGGAAGCTAACATTGTATTTAATTATTGTCAGACATTTATTGTATTTTGTTACCTAATTAGCTTTGTACCATCACTGTGGGAACAAAAGTTAATGCCTACCGTCCTAATTAGTGGTCGGGATATCCATTTTCCAATCGCAATGCCTCTTCGGAAGGTTGCCTTGTCATAGAATTTGGTCTTTATTACAAATGTTCCGGTTATATTTTATTGCATACGATGTGCTTACATGTTAACGTTGGAGGAGTCTATATTCTTAGTTTTGTAGGACGGCCGAAATCCTCTTAACCAACTCCGTTGTTACTTCTAGTGAGGTAAAAAATTAATTATAAATTTCATTATATATAATGACGGCCGTAACGCCAAAGTTGTATAATGAGGCGTTCCTAATATTGGTTTCATTGAATTATAGATAAATTATCATCCTCTGCATCGTCCGGTATGCAGGATTCAGTTTATTTGCTTGCTGTGTTATTTCATGTACCTCCCTGGACTATGAGTTCGTAGTTTACGTGTTAGAGAGCGTCACATGGTGATCGTGAGATTGTTTGTGTCCATGCTGTGAATTGGAACATTTTGCAATGTCAGAGTTTCTGGATATGGTGATCGTGAATGGCGCCGCTGATGGGGTTCCTATACTGTTTCCGGTGGACCTTGATGGTGTCGCTGCGGTGTCCGCCTTTCGATTGGGTATTAGATTTAACTTACATGCGGACTCTCTGCATATCGATGAAGAAATATTTGACGTAGAGACAAAAGTCCTAACTTACACTGTCGGTCAAGTACCTATTTTGGAAGGCGTGAATAGATTGTGGCACTTGAAAGCTGGGAAATATAGGGCCTATGGGGTAAGTAATTCTGATCGGTCGGAATCCGCAGACTTAGTGCCTGATCAATGTTTTTCTTCTTCGTCATTTCAGATGCCACCTATGAAGGTTCCTAAAGTTGAGCCTGGTGTCTTCACAGTAACCCTTCTCAGCGATGACTCTGACATTGAGAACACGGAACCAACTTTGAAAGCATGGGACCGCTCGTCAGATATTCCAGTCCCTAGTTCTAATTTGGGAGAGCAGACTGTTACTGTGATTCCCAGTACCAAAAGTGCTTCTGTAGCATCGGTAATTGATTGTTTGAAAGGACTTTGTGGACGGAAGGGATTTAGAAATGCTATGTCTAAAATAGATTACGACACAATTACAACACACAAGGTTACAGTGCTTCCTTCGAATTTCAATGGCGACGTTATTTTTGAATTACCAGCCGTTGATTTGTTGAGGGCTCCATCATATGCGAAACAAATGATTGGTATGGATAAGAGGTACGATGGTCATGTGTGGACGAAAACGATTACTACAAATATAACAAACAGTCATGGCTTGTTGTTTCGTACCTCCGTATGTGTTGGTCATCTCAGATGCGAGAACGGGAATTGCGAGTACTTGGGTCAAGTGCGAAGAACAAATCCAGTAAACGAGTTGGAGTGGGAAGGCTTCTCTCCTAGCCCGCTTGATATTGGAGTACCGCATCCAACTGGCTCTACCCTTGTCTGCAAGATTTGTAAGGAAGCGCCAAGTTGTATATCTCGTTGCGCTGTGAGGGTGTATTACGTCTTGGGGAATCCGCTTATAACTCGTGCATTTGTTCATCTCGGCGATCATCAGCATCCCGTCAAGGATGGTGAGCTTCGCGACATGAAGGAGAGGACTCGAAGCCTAATAGGAGATCAAATGGAGAAGACACCAATTGGCAGAAATTCAGCCATTGTTTTGGAGGCCACAAAAGAACTGTTGGGTGAACTTCTTCTACGCCCTGATGGACAATTGCAGAAGACTTTGAATATTGAAGAACTCGTACCTGTCCTGGATAAATGTAAGTATTTCAGTTCACCCAGTATTTGTAACGAGGTCGCTTCTTTCAAGTACCTGAGGAGGTTTGGAGTTATGGATAGCATAACAAACTTGCGGGGGGCAAGTACTTGGGCATTTGTTCAAGAGAGCAAATTCCCAGGTCAAGGCTCTGACAAGGACAAGGTATTTGTCTTCAAAATGTCGGAAGTAGGTCCAGGCAGTGGAGTAGACTTGGTCAAGCGTATGCAAAGTGGTGGTGACCTCCAGGATGCTTGGATGATGTTTGATCATGTGAAACGGGTAAAAAGATGGACTACCATGGCATGCCACGTTTATGACAGTGTATACTGTCGAGTAATGACCATTGCCATGTGCGACATGCAATCAGAAGACTGTATTGCACAAGTCATATTCTGGACAAACCTAAATTCAGTTCTGCAGAGACATGGGGTCCCTAAAACTCAGTTCAAAGGGTTCATGGTAGATAGTGCCCAAGCAAATTGGAATGCGGTACGAATTATCTACGGATCAGGTGACACTAGTGTACCCATGGAGAATCGAAAGCGGACTTGCCTTTTTCATTGGACCCAATCCATGGAAAAGCATACAAAGGCTGATATACGGGCGGACTTACAAGATCAACACCGACTTCTATGCAAACAGTACAAAAATGCCATTTCAACGGAACAATCTGAAGAACGTTACCTTGCGATTAAAGTATGGTGGACCTCATCCGGTGCCACAACTGAAGACGGCCTACATCGTTTGGAACTTTGGCTCTCATTTTGGCACTTTCGTTATCGGCAATGGGGGGGATTCATGCAACTGGTAAGTGTATTTCTTCAGCAAGTCTTATTTTTTTGTTTTGACAAGTGGCAAGTGAATTAATGATGTTAGTCGTTTATACTAATTTGACATGCTTCCGATGTCTTCAGGATCTATTTGACACGGAGAAGGCCGAGATGCCCTCGTGCAACCTCGCTGAGACTGTACACAATAAGTGGCTTCAACAGTCTGGAAATTGTGAGAACGATTTATACATTGCCACTGTTGATGATTTTGTCAGAGCGTTTATGCAGATGGTAAAGTATTACCAATACCTTAAAGGCGGAGATGCGGGGACGGGTCTTGGAAAGGAAGAATTACTACTCCGCGTTGCCCAACGATCAGCTCAACGAAGCGGGAATCCGAAGATGCTCACTGAAGCTATTTCAAGCCTTCCATCAGTTCAAGAATTTTTTAGTAGACAACCTCATTTTGAAGGTGAAGAAGTATTTGGATCACAGAAACGAAAGGCGGACCACCCTTTGGGATGCGAGCATGATTCACATAGACCGGATAAAGTGAACTTCTCACATCCCCGAGTACAGACAAGATCGTGGAAGGCTTCCACAAGTGCTCCTTCTCTAACTCCAATTGTAGAGGATGTGTGCCCAACTATGGAAGTAGACGTACCTTTGTTTATTGAAACGCGGCAGGAATCCCAGTGCCGTACTCAAGGTCCTTCCTTCCATGTATCATGTATCCAAGAGACCGACTGTGATGTCCTGACCTGGCACATTGCAAGACTTCCCCAAACATCTGCAAAGGCATGTTTTGCCCTTCAAGCGAATACAAAGAAGAAATGCACAACAAGAATTGTCTCCAATAGCGTCAGCACAGCAGCACCAACATATACAGATATGATGGTGAATTACAAGAAAAATAAAAACAAGCGTATGGAGTTCTATTTTTGCAATGATGATATAAAACGTTGTGTGAAGGGGACGAAGCGGAAGTGGGTGTTGTCTAAACCCCCCGTTCCTGACATTTGGCCTGTTAAAAGGGGCACTGCCTTGTCAAAGCAAGAGATTTTAGCCTTAGAATCAGCTGGCTTCAGACTTCCTCAACGTGAAGTAATTTCACCTCGCAGGTTGTTTGGGGGAGAGTGTGGGGTTGACTTGGTCAATGCTTATCCCATTCCATTGGCACCTGACGAACATCCTAAATTACGATCAGGAAAAATCATTCGTCGGAACCTCAAGGCACCTACAGGGAAACATGCAAATAATACTACTTCAGCTATGATATTGAATGCACAAATTCATAGAGTGACTATGGTTCCTCACCCTGGATTTGGATGCATAGTTTGTTTAACTTCTGGAGTAGAACCGCGGACTGAGCAATACATGCTTATGATTTCATCGTTTCCAGAGTGCACGTGTCCTTATTTCAAAGAGATGAAGACAAAGGCCTTAGGAAAGCGCGGTCAGTGGTCAAACTGTAAGCACCTTTATTTCCTTCTTATCGTCATCTGTAACCTGCAATCCCCAGTACATGGCTTCATTCATGCTCCCAGTTTTAGTTTCAATGAGGTGAAGCTAATACTTCTTAGTGGGATACTTAACCACTTAGACCCTAATTAGAGAGAAAGTGCTTATACATTCCCAGAGATCTTTATGTGACCACAAGTGTTATTAATGAAGTAGTAGTGAGACCAGAAGGGTCACTACTTGCATTTTCTGAACCTTGTAGGAGTAGGCCATCATATCAAAAAAATGTACTGGAGTTTTCTGTATTGCTTTTTTAGATTCAGACATTATGTTTTGTGTTTTGAATTAGCATTGTATGAATTTCCACATTTAATTTCAGTACACCGCATAAAGCAATGGAACCTTCTGAGTTTTGGCGTACAAGTGAAATGCTACAATTCTGTGTAAATGTTTTATGATTCCGAACTGTACAACGAAGGAATGCATAGTTAACTAGGTTCATTAACTAGGTTCATTAACCATGCAGCCACTTCAAAACATCAGTTCTCTATAACACTGATCTATTGTCTTCCACGGTTATAAAGCATTGTTATTACGCAGTCTTAGGTCCTCAATTAGCTGAACCCTCTTTTGTAAATGTAGTGTCGTCGTTCTCGTAGAAGGCAATATTTTTTAGCGAATCTTTGTCATCAGTTAGTCATTTGGATTTTGATGAGTTTGTCATTCGGGTAGTTATCCATTTTCATGAGCGAGTTCCAATTTCTGAAGCTCTGATGTTGTGAAGTTGTCCCATTTATTGTCACCCACCTTTCCCATCCAATTTCTTCATCCACTTTCATCTACTTTGCTACCCATTTGTCATCCAAATTTTTCATCTACTTTTTGGTCCACTTTTCATCTACTTTTTGGATCCACTTTTCATCTACTTTTTTCATCTAATTTCATCTATTGTCCGCCCCGTGCTTCGTCCATTTCTACGTACATCCGGATTTTTTTTCATCCATTTCCATCAGTTTACATCATATTTTTTATTCGTGTTCATTCAACTTTATTTTCTTATTTTGAAGAATTTCTTTTTAATAATTAAAATTTGCCCTCCCCGCTCACCACTTCCTGCTCCCCGCTCTTCGCTCCCCGCTCCCCGCTCACGCGCTAGCAACGCTCTCTTTGGTGCCATTATGCCCTGAAAAATAAAGCTCAACAACACTTCAACATTCATTGACGTGCTGAGAAATTTTTAAATAAATCACAATAAATTAAAAATTATAATTCACATTGTATCAAATTTAAAGAATACACTGCTATCGTCGTGAATTTTGAAAAATTCATGCAATATGAATAATGAATACTCTTTTCCATGGTATTGAATTTAATTACGTACAGGTCCTAACTTACCAATGAAAAAAAAAATTAAATTCCAACAACAATCCAATTTATGCATTTAAATCCAATTATTTTCCAATAACGCTTGTTATATGCATGACAATGAATATCACATTACTTTATATACTAAAGCCACTACCCTTTCAATCTCAAAAAACTCAAGATGATTGGCATTTGAAAATATGATATAACTCTTCTCAGTTGAACATTACATGTATGATTTTATCATTACCTTCATATATTGTTCCTAGGTCTACCAAATAAAATAAAATCATTTCCACACTTCAAAGTGAAAGTTCAGTTACTGAAAACTTTTAGTCTTCTCTTCAATTCCGAAACTTCCAATTCAAAAATCATTTACCTTATTCAAATGCGTATTTGTAGATATTGTTATGTTCTCTCTATGACAATGTGTTTAAGTTTAATAAAACTACATAATGTCTATTTGCTTTCAGTGTCTCCTTTGTTGATAGTAGCTCAACAAATAGTATATGTATATGATGCACATTGCTTCTACTTTAAATTTATAAATGAAAACTAACAACAGGAATCCAGCTTTAGTGCAACTAGAATATACATATAAGATTTGTATACAATCTTGCAACAGCAAAACAAATTGAAGAATCACTTACACAATAACAACGGCTAACCAAAAAAAAACTAAAGAAATTTAATGCAAAGCAAAAAAACAAGTGATTCATAGAAATTACAATTTAAAAAACTTACGCTTCTGAACCTCCAAAATATAAGGCAATTGTAATGGAATACTTCATAAACTTTTGATAGACAAAGACTTCAACCATAGTATATTTACATACCTTCTACCTGTTATTGATTATGTACTCATACCAATTTTTAAATTGAAAATTCCCCCTTCCTACTTCGTAGGGTACAATTATCCATTCTAACTTCAACATCTTCCTCAATGACTCCAATAAAAATATCGAACATTTATTCTATGCTTGTTACCCTATTTTTTCATGCAATTTAAATACACAATCGCTGAGTTGAACCGTTTCCAAGAAACAATCACACATTTCACTTGTATAGAACATTGGAGCTCCTACATGTTCTAAAATAGAACCTCTAAAATACATATTTACCGTTACAACAAATTTTGAATGATTGCAGAGGTTCATTTAACCTTAGTTCTTCATGGAAGTTTCTTGAATTTTTTCCTATGTGTTATAAAACTTTTAATTGTAGATAATATAATTCTTAGTTGTCAGTGACATTCCTCTGGAATGGTAATCATTACGACTTCCAAAAAGCAATGATACATAAGTACATCAGATGAGACAACAAGAAATGGATCAATACATGTCAACCGCCTACCACTTCAAAATTATTCATAAATTGTATTTTTCCATAAAATTATGAAGTCCTCATTTTACAAGTTCAGAAATCATGAAGTCTTCGTTTATTTATTTTCAATTCATGGGTTGCCCAATGCAACAAGCAACCAAAATTGGATAATTATAACAAAAAATTAAAAAACTAAAGGCTATGAATTCAATCCTTGAAAAGTCAACCATTAATTGAATGGATTAAATGGATTTAACATTTTGTACTTATTAGTTATTTGTTTCTTTGTGATTCTGACTACATTTTCAACTTGAAATCCACTGCATTTCTGAAATTCTTCATAAGTAATCACGAAACAGTATGTATTGTTGTAAATTCATATCTTCTTCTCACATTTTCATATATAAATAGAAAAGAGAACAAGCTCCAAAGAATGATAATGAATTACAACAAGTTTTAATACCAACTTATACTAATGAAATGCTTTTTAAAGAAAATGAGGAACACAGTACCACAATGTAGATGTTCTTGTTTCTCTTGATTTTGCAGGCAACTATGTAACATGCGTGACTATGCCCCTGTCACTCTTGACTGTTGCGTTTTACAACCTTCAGTCTTCTTGAGATATCTGCTATAGCAAGATGCACAATCAAGAACTATCTACTCATTCTCCTCTAGGATACAAGCTTCCAAATCAAAGGTCTCAAATTTCCTTAAGTATTGAATAACCTTTATAGAACATAACCCCATTGAATTTACAAACAATTTAAGGAAAACTCTTAGGAAACTGATACAACTCCAAAATTGCACTATTGAGCACAAAGTCAAAATAAAATGACCAGAATTATATAACAGTGAGGCAATTAAAAAAATCGAAGGTTAGCAAGGTGGGCTTTCGGCAATCCGTTGAAACACCTCTCATGTGTTTCATTCATTTTTAATTTTAATTTTTAAGTAAAAAAAAACACGTACTTGAAAACAATGTACTTGTGTACATTAGTATTCAGGTTCATCTCATTGTTGGATTTCAATGAAACCAAAAAATCCGTAAACGCAAAATAATTCATTTCAATAACAAATGACAATTTCCACCCACTCTCCTCATCTACAGCTATTGACCATATTGTACTTGTTTTGAATACAGAAAATAAGTACAACAAAGTTGTACTTGACTTGAAAACTTTCCAGTCTTTGACCTTCTACAAGAGATTAAAAAGTCATAGTTCCACAAATTCACTGTTTTAACTGTCGAAGTTCATTTTCTTTCATTTCAAGTGTTCTTACAATCAATATAGGAATGTTCCGTGGTAAAAATATTCTTTCGGACACACAATGCAAAGACGTCAGAGCCTCAGAAGTTGGCCAGGAAAGACTGACCCCTCCATTGCCCCATCGGAAAGGTTAATGTACAAATTGCCACCAATTTTGTGCCACTCAAATTTTTTATTTTTTCAAGTTCCTCACCCACTAAAACCCAAAGACTGTTTTGTGCCAAAACAACTCAGAACTACCGCTTGTGTTGTATTCACTTAAGAAAACCAATTTCTGTTGTATTCTTGTATTTAAAACTGTACGATCTTGTACTTCACTTGTCTGAGACCATGTAATGAACATTTCATCAAATTTCACCGTTCGAATTGGAAAATATTAGCGTTCAAAGTTGAACAAAAAATTTATTTCAAGAAATTAATTAAATTGCCCAAAAAAATAAAAGTGTACATAATTTTCTCATCCCTCATCCACATAGAATGAGTGAATACACCTAAGGAATGAAATTTTGCCACTTCAACGAAATTGACGTTTACCGTGGATTTGAACAAATTCTAGACTTACTATTATAGAGCTTTGAAAGTGGATTTTGAATGACGTTACAGCGATTGGCGCGCACCCTTATCTGTAATCTAGACCAGACCAGGTGGTTTCATTTGTCCTTTACTGTTCCTTTCCCGAGTTTCCGTCAATTACTGTAACGGTTAGAGCATCCCCACTCCAACTTGGCAAAAAGACACTCCAAGTGGCTCTTTGGAGTGTTGGAGAAATGCGGCCGGCTCGTAAGAAGGGAGAGTGGTCCACAGCAACACAGTAAACCCCACACTGCAACATTGTTTCGCGATTTAAAAGACTAACTATTAAAATTTTAATTCATTGAGAGAAATGAATTAAGTGACTAACTTCCTTTGCTTCCGAAGTCAATTCCATTTTGCAATATTGATGGAGAAGGAGGAGAGAATCTATTTATATACACATGGGGTGGTAGGAAGTAGAACAACCCATGTGGGATAAATAATATTAGAATTGGTAAGAGCTCAACCACTCATAGCTAAGTCAAAATAGGAATTGTGTTAAAAATAGAATTTTAGACCTAATTTAGGCATAGTAGAATAACTTTTTCTAAAAAATTTTGAACTAAAGAAAGTTGTTAAATTAATATAAATTTCACCTCAAACAATCCGTTTGAGATTTGAATCCTCCAATAAAAAGTTATGGACAAATTTCAGAGAGGATGTTTGAAAATGTCAAAAAAAATTCCCTTCCACCCCCTTTGTGAATTTTGTCCATAAATTTTGATTAGAAAATCCAAATCTCAAACAGATTTTTGGAGGTGAAATTTATATTTATTTAACAACTTTTCTTAGTTCAAATTTTTTTAGAAAAAATTATTCTATTGTGACTAAATTACGTCTAAAATTCTACTTTCAACACAATTCTAACTTTTTACAATGAGGAGTCAAGCTCTTTTATTCTAATTATCCCATACTTTTTGAGGGCTCCCGATGAACAATGGATTTCTCTATAAAAGCTACCTCTCCAACCTTACTTTTCACCATCTACCCATGAAACTATTCATTCATATTGTCACCCAATTTACATTGATGATAATTGATTGTAATAGGAATAGTGACATTGGTATATAAATCATTTAAGTTGATTTATTTCTTAGTTATTAGGAATATGGCAGTAGCCTGGTGTGCCTAATACAGTAGGTTGTCATGCGTAGCCTGGAGCTCGTTCGTGGGGAAACCTGCCTGGAAACATGCGCTCCGTACCCCGATTCATGTGTCCTCTGACATACCCAGCCACGGGGAACGAACACTACTTTTCCGTCCGCTCTCCAGTTTCTGCCGCGCCCGGCCACTCTCTGGGACTTGGCGTGCCTGCCGTGGAGCACGCATTTTGGCTGGGCACGGCCATTTGCCCAGTTTGAGTCAGTTGTTGAGTTGGAGTGGGGATGCCCTTATGGAATTTTACAATATTGGTTGCACCAATATCACTAGCCAAGCCTATAGAATTAATTGGTCGCTGTAAGAATGCTAAGTTAGAGCTTCCACTGAATTAGAATCAGTCCTTTTATGCCAGATCGTGTGATTAAACGATTACTCCCACATGTCCAAATTTATCAGTTTGCTTTACTGACAGGTCGACACAACTTGTGAAATGAGCATTTCATTTTAGTGTATAATGGTACTCTAAAGTAGTGCTTAGGGTTATTGCGACCATCTCCTTCAAACCGACCCTATAATTAGTCGTAGAATGGATTGCAGGCGATCCTTGAATGGACCACTTTAGCTATTGAATGCATCAAGGAAAAATTGTTTTCCTATTGCAAGAGCTAATCATTGATCTTGATTTCCTCAAATCACTTTAGAAGTTGCAAGGGGACAGATTTTGGGAGACCTAGGGTCACAAATAGGTACCTACAACAGAAATCTTTGAAAATTCATAACTAATTCAAAAATACTTCAAAAAATATGAAACCACTTGTGTTACATTCGGCATCTATTTGACTTTCATTGAAAAATGAGCTAAAAATATTTTTAACCATACAAACCTATGAAAAAGGCGAATCAGCCTTTAAAGGGTCGTTTTTATAGCCTACTACCTTACTCTAAAAGCGATCGGGCTCTATAACCAAACATGGCAGAGAAGTACATTTTGCTTTCTTCAATGTGTCAAAGGTGTACATTTCAGGAGGTGGTCGTTTTTAGTGACCACTATGTTTAACTTCAAAAATTTGTAACTAATTCCACGAATGTTCAAAAAATATGAAACGACTTGGGTTAAATGCCAATTTCATTTTTCTTCCTCTTAAAATTAACTGAAAATTGTTTCAAGGATTTCAGGTTCCCCGAAAAGACAAACAGCTCTTAAATGGTTGCTATAAGAGCAGATTACAAAAAACTGGACATCTTCGGGAGGGGCTGACGGGTCTGTTAGAGGGACCACACACGAACTGCGTGGCATCCCAGATCACGAAATTCAGTGAATGGGTTGCCATGGTGTTCGAGGAAGGGCAACGTTTGGTTTTTCTAACTGTCAACAATTCGCAAATACGAACACTATGATAGTCCTGTAAACTTACATCAATACTACTTGCATCGAGATGACAGCGTGGTGCCAAAAGATTTGTGAGAGCAAAGCTCTGGCTCGTAATTCTCCATTTTGCTGTCGACTATTGTAGGTTACATCTGTACGCAGTGAGCACGGAGGTTTTTGATTTTGAATTCTCGATTTAGTCTTTTGTATTTTAAATTTTTTCAACTAGACCTAGGACTAAGACGTTGTGCATGTAAGCAATTCTTGCATGAAGAATCTTCTTTAAATAAGAAACCTCACTGGTAAATTGATGGACCGGAAGTGCAGGATGTAATCGATGCGCTGGTTAGAAACAGGAATGACTTCGTGAGTTCTCAATCTTTTCGCTGACGACCGCAGCATCTGTCTCAGAGGTGCGTTCCCGACAACTTGCAAGCTTTAAATTTCATGGCACCAAAATTCGTAAGACTAAGAATTTTTAATGTTTTCGGTACATTGCTGACTGTGGGGCAGTGATCAGTACACAAGCAGAATATCACCATCTTCGGCGAAGGTAACGCACCTTAAGAGACTGGAATTGAGATATATGTACTGGTTAGAACTCTTACCTCTGCGAATGTGGTTCTTCCACGCACTTTGAAGCAGCTGAAATGCGAACTTCACTGCAACACTGCAAATCAGCTCTGCGGTTTTAACGAACACCACAACTTGAAACGCAGGTACCGAAGCCACCGAAACAGCGACTGGAGGCGAGCAACGTTGGAGCAGACGCTGCAGCGGAGGCTGGAGCGGAGGTTGGAGACAGCGAGCAACGTTGGAGCGGACGCTGCAGCGGAGGCTGGAGCGGAGGATGCAGCGGAGGCGAATGAAGCCAACGCCGGAGCGAGCAGGGTCTGATTGCAACGTGTGGTCCCGCCTGAATTCCGTGAGTCCCACTCTCCGACTTCCACCTGTGAAACACAATTTAGATCCTTGAAAAATACAACTCGCATAATGACGACATATACGGTCACTGCGTGAGCAGTGTTCTGCATCGGACCCCCTCCACGCGCGGGGGTCTGATGCAGAACACTGTTCACGAAGTCATAAACCCTTAGCAGATTAGAAATCACTAATAACGAAGTCGACGATTTTCTAGAATTTCATCGCGTAGAGGACGAAGACTCTACAACTTCGGAATAGCCGCAGTTCGCTAGGCTCGTAGTCGGGGTTGCAGGCACCGAAATGGCGGTTGCAGCCACCGAAACATGCACCGAAACATTCACCACCGAAGCAGCCACCACCGAAACAGGCACCACCGAAACGAAACAGCCACCGAAACAGCGACTGCAATATTTATGCGAGGGAGATGAAGAGGCGTCCGTCCCCGACCTCGTTGATTCCGAACTTTAACAGTAGCACTCCGAAACTTCTACCTGTTAATGCCCGGTCCTTCCTTCTTGTGTATTTCATCCGCCCCCCGGTCTCCAGATTCCATCTCCGTTTTGCGTCCATGCCTGGAAAGTACCGGCAAGCTTCACTTGGGACTGGGGTGGCCTTATCCCCATCGCCCATTCATTCGCTGCATGCGGGCTCTTGGATCAGATGAGCCCAATCAGTGGCTACTTTTCCACTTGCCACGCCACCCCCCCAACACAATGTCTGGCTGGTCAGTCAGGGCCGGGGTTAACTTACCCCCTCGCTTGTACCCCTGGGAAAACCCTGAAATTTTTTATTTTTCATGTATACATTTTTTTGCAAATTCTGAATTCATATTTGCAATCAGAGGCCCCAAATTAACTAGGGGGATTCTAGAAATTAGATTTTGCACGGCACAAATTAGGGGGCTTTTTTTATATGTGCACCCGTGGATGGACTTTGCCAGTACGAGCGAGTGGGTCAGTTCGCCCCGGCCGTCAGTCGGGGGGTACACTACTTTTAAAATGTTTTTAAATATTTCTAAATATTTGGGAACAGGGGAGAGTGATAATAATGGATTGATAATTAATAACCCCACCATCATCAAAATTGAACTCAATACCTTAGAGCATCTGCAATGCAGTTCCTCTATATGGCCCGGTATCGGTATAACTAACTTTTGAACGGTAAATAATTAGAACTTGAAAATTGTCTCATTGGAAGCGCATCGGAAAAAACTTGGAGAAGGTTCAAGAAAATTCAAAATTAAACATTGGACAAGCACTTCAAAAGCAAGGTAAAAATCTGAAATTATAGAGGTCTTAGCAAATCACGGATACCAAAGCAACATTTGGCCATTGACCCTCCACATTTGGTCATATTTAGAGGGTCAATGGCCAAATGTTGCTTTGGTATCCGTAATTTGCTAAGACCTCTATAATTTCAGATTTTTACCTTGCTTTTGAAGTACTTGTCCAATGTTTAATTTTGAATTTTCTTAAACCTTCTCCAAGTTTTTTCCGATGCACTTCCAATGAGACAATTTTCAAGTTCTAATTATTTACCGTTCAAAAGTTAGTTATACTGATACCGGGCCATATAGAGGGGCTGCATTGCAGATGCTCTTAGTCCATTATTTCTCCTTTTGTCTTGATTCTCAAGTCTTCATTCTAAAGTCTCCAACATGGTGGGGTTCTTTTGTATAAGAAGGAATTGAAACATAATAATTTTAAAAGTAAGATTGTTCAAGCAAGTGAATTGAACCTTATCAAACTCTTCTTTTTTTGAAAAATTATGAAAATTATGAAAATTATGAATCCTACAAGTTATTTTTTTATGTAGATGTATAGACTACCTAAAAAAAGATTGTCTATGCCTTCCTTATCACTAGTCCAAATAGAATGAATCAAATCAATCCAAGTAGAAAAAAAATATTTTCTAAGTGAAACAAATTTAAAAGAAATTATTTTTACTTCTTATAAAAAAAATTGTGCTACCATACAATAGTTGTTGTAGACTTATTCTGACTTTTTTTGTGCTCCTAGGCACCAATTCAAATGAAAATTATATTTCATCAAAGCTTATATATTTTCTTGTTGCGGCAGATTTTTAAGTTTGCTTCATCTACCCCATCGGTCGCCGACGCTTCTCTGATGTTATACATTTAGGAATTTATTTTATTTTTTGATTATGCATGCTTGCATTATTCGGCTCTTGAATCACCCATCTAAGGGCTGATATGCATTTTTTGTATGCTTCTTAGGTTGGTAGTATTTTTAATTCATTTTTTAGAGATAGAAAAATAGACAAGGAATCCAACATAATTGGTTTCATATTTTTTTGATCAATATTGAAATAGTTATGAATTTCCAAAGTAAATGTATTGTAGGTACTTGTTTGTGACAGTGGGTCTTCCATAAAGCGCTCTCTTGGAAGATGGGGAAAAGCCCAACTGATGATTGGCTGCGACCCCTTTTTTTTAATTCATTCATACCACTGTAGCGGTCAATTTAAGGATTATTTCTTTCCATTTGAAGATCACCTCGTTTCATTCAAGAGCCCTTTGTAGGAGCGTTTTGTAATGCCCGAGTTAATTCAAAGCCTTCTAGCTTAAGTATTGATTCAGTTGAGGGACTCTAATCTTGTAAATTCCATGGAGAAGTTGTTAGGCTTTTAGGGAAATTTAACTTTATTTCTGTGAAACAATTTTGTTGCAAGAGTATAGTAACGTGGATCGAGCACTAGGGTTTTAATAATGTTTAGACCTTCTCTTTAGGAGTTTCATCCCTAAATGCCCGTGGTGTCAAACTCCAGTGTCGGGGACTCTATGAATTAACCCCTAAAACCCCGCTTGTCCACTTGGGGGACAATTTTGGTCCGGGTAGGTTCCTACTCTTTCATTTTGAATTGAAATTTTTTCAGGTTTTGTGAGGTTGTGGAGCTTGGTAAGAGCTTTCTGGATATATAATTTTTGTTTCAATTGGATGCCAGATGAAGAAGTTGTGGCACAATGAGCCAAAAATGTTGATTGGCAGGCGTCCAAATAAAATTACAACAAGTTAAATCTACTGTCATTGATTTTTTTTCCTAAATTTTTTTTTTTTACCTATACGCGAAGCTTTGATTCATTCTATTTGGGCTGAGGATGAGAAAGTGATGGACAATCTTATTTTTTGAGGCAATTTAATCATCTTCTTTAAAAAAAAAATTTGTTCAACTTTGAATGCCAATATCTTCTTCTCCAAACGGTGAAATTTGATGAATTTTATAGTACATAAATTTTGAGTTTCCAAAATAACAGAAAAATTGTTTTCTTTAAGACAATACAATAGAATTAGTAGTTTTGATTTTTTTTTGGTAGAAAACACCCTTGGGGGTTTAGGAGTTAAAATAATGTCTGAGCAAGTTGTTGTTTTAATATCTAACAATTTTTCCAAAGCTGTTTTTGAAGTCTGGTTTTAGCATCAAACATCTAATTTTAGAAATGAATGAATACAATTTTATTGTTAAACAATTTACTAAAGGGTACCTTTGGCAATCTTGGCTTCGTGTCTAGTGTTGAGGGCTTTTGAAAATGAGCTTGAAATACACTACATTTTAGAAGAAAAATTAAAGTAAGAATTCGTTGGAAGCAATTATGGTTAAGGCTTTGAGAAACCAATAATTGATTGAGATTTAAATCATTGCTTAATTTGTACTTGTCTTTCAAATATGTATTAGTATTTTTAGTGAACTGGGAAAAGGCCTTCTTACCACAGGGCTAATAGATTACTCATACACGTCTTTTATATCCCCAAGTGCAGTGACACTAAATGATTTTATGGCAAAGAACGTTTATGAAAGCCACATTTTCATGCATCCTTGTCTAATTCTTTTGCAATTGAAGGCAAATATGTCCATGAAATGTTTATAATGTGAACTGCAGTAGTTTTTAGAAACTCTTGGAGAGAAGCAGGAAATGTTATGGACGTAAGTGAAATAGCAAAAATAATGCATAAGCAGAAGTTGTTCAGTCGTTCAATATATTGTAAGAAGTCATAAAGAATAACAATGATTATAATTTAGCACTTGAAGAGTATGAGTCCTTGTTGGTTTGTAGGACCACAATGTTTGTATTCACATCTACGTAGAGGATATGCACAGTGTACAAGACGTTCATGCTGGTTGTCTTGCAACATATGGAATAAGAGTATGTACTACAGACTTTTCAAAAGAAATTGGTAGAACTAATCACCGTCAAGTCGCCTTTTTTTTAAATTCTGTGTACAGTCTAGTGATTCTTATGATAGGCATATGGCATTTACAAATTAACAATTCATATATGTAGGCTATGGGATTTGAATTTCCACATGAAAACCTTTAGAAAGAAAGAGAGCATGGCAAATGTTGTTCATGTTATCAATATTATCACTTAAGAATCAGAAATTGAAATGAGATGGAGTGTTTCGCATGTTTACAATGTAGTTGCCAATGTACAGGCATTCTAACAATTTTGTATGATGTTTGTAGTGAAAAATACAAGTATAGTAGTATAGAAAGTGTGCATTTATAAAACATTATTAATAATTAATACAGTGAAAAAGTAATATACCCGTGTATATTTAGATAGTTTGTTTTGCAGTTGAATGAATTGGACATTTAGAACTGCTTGAATGTTAAAAACTCAGTATGTGCAAGTTGTATGAATAGCATGCAATGGTTGCTTCAATATGATGGGCAAGTATATTTGCAGACCTTTGATGAAGCAAATGAAGGGAAAAACAAACAAACAAACAAACATTGGATTTGTTTTTCTAATATTTTTTAGGTCTTAAAAAATAGCCATGGTCGTGTGGGTTTTATTGTTCTTTAAAATTTATCGAGGACCACTTTCTTATTGTGTACTGTGTGAATGAAAATACAGAGAGGATAGTGGTTTGCGAAGACATTGAATTACAGATGCTCTGCACCAAATACATGAGTATTACATATCACTAGTGAAGTTGGAAAATGGCATCAGAAGCATTTGGAAGTCCAGTGGTATTCAATGCGGTAGCGACAACATTGGTAGCTATGGAGAGAAGGAGCGTAGGAGAAAGACTGGCGCGTGTGGTACGAGGAAGACTATTCGAAGAAGAAGATTGTGCACCAGTAGATGGAGAATTCCAACCTACCAATGGCATGGTTCAACTTTTGGGAGACGAAGGTCGAGTTGTGGGGGTGGGGGTGGTGGATACAAATTTTGCATGTGGCGATGAACTTCACCAAGAGAAGTTACGTCCTTTTGAGATTGTGGTTCGTGTCACACATGCTGTACATGAAACAGAATGGGTTGGTGAGGTGGTAGGGAAGACTATGGGAGATTGTGTGGATAAAATTATACGATGGCGTCGTCCTTCAGTTCGTTCTGCACGTCTCTACGAGGTGAGAACAACGGCAACGAATGTGAGGGAGAAACAAAATTTCTCTTTTCCTCCTGTTTCAGCGCCAGAATATGATTTTCATGATATAGAAGAAAACCCAAGTACTTCTGAATGCACGCCACCAAGTCAAGGTGGAAGAAGCACACAAGAAAGAAGTTCTCCTATGACGCAAGGCTCTGAAGATAGCACTGCGGATTTCACAAGAATAGAAGGACTACCTGAGCTCACATCGAGGAGGAGGTGTTCAATGGCAAATCGAAGGGCGAGGGTGAGAACTCCACGGGAGAGGGGAGAGTCTGCTAGTCAAAAAGTTACTCTGGACAATGTTATGTGTGCAAAGGAAAGGGGAGCATGTAAACGCAATTGCCTGCGTGATGTAGATGCAAAATATGTATTGAACCAACGATATATGGCTTGGGGACAGAAGTACGAAGCACGTGCTACTTGGATAATGCAAATGCTGAATGCCTTTTACACTCGCACGAAGGGTCCGACAAGAGACAAGTACGTGACAAAATTAGATGGCAAGGTCGTGTGCAATGCATGCTACGCCGCAGCGTTGGGTTATTCTCAGAGGCGTTTGAAGCAATTGAAGACAGCACATGCAGTATATGGCAGAGTGGCAGCAGTTCATGGAAACAAGTGTCAACACAAGGAAAGTGCAAAAATGTCTGCAGCTAGGGAAAGCCTGAACGTTTTTTTCAATGAAGCCGGTTGTCAACAGCCCCATCGATCGATTCGCAGAAAAATGGACATTGCGTTTCTCCCGTTGATTCTGTTGCCAATGAATACCAGCAAGTTGGATGTTTTTCAGTATGTGAACGAAGAAGTGAAGAAACTAGTGGACGGATCGGAGTTGTCAATGTCTTCGTTTCGTCGGCTTTGGCGGAAGGAATTTCCGCATGTGCAAATTCCACCTTTCTCCCGGTTTTCGAAGTGTTATCATTGTTGGGAGTATAAGTGTGGGATGGAATCCACAACAAATACAGTCGCAAAGGTGAAGATAAAAGAGCTGTACGTGCTGCACATTCAATTTCAAATGGAAGAGAGGCGAGATTATTGGTTGTTCAAGAGGTCCGCGATGATCACTCCAGACTTCTTTATGTGTTTGATTGTTGATGGTATGGATCAGAATACAACCATAGTACCGAAGATGAGGTAGACTATGAAGAACATCGAATCTCGATTTGTGAAGACTCATCTGTGTGGTGTACTTGTACATGGTATTGGCCTGTATGCGGACGTGTGGATAGATGCTCACCACAAGCATGATAGCAATCAAGTCGTAACGTCGATGATGAACGTCATATGCGATGTGAAGCGAAGGAAGAGGTCTTTGCCACCGACGTTGAGGATTCAAGCGGATAATACCACGAGGGAGAACAAGAACACTTACATGTTTGGCATGTGTGCTGCACTAGTGGGGCTTGGTTTCTTCAAGGAAGTGCATCTTTGCTTTTTGATAGTGGGCCACACACATGAAGACATCGATCAAAGGTTCAGTGTGATTTCAAACGTATTGAAGAGGAGAGACATAGACACTTTGACAGAGATGTTGCAGCTGGTGGAAAAGGGAACATTGTACACGGAGGCTTTTGTGAGTGCTCGCAAGCTTGAGCACGTTCGCGACTGGAAGACATTTATCACACCTCATTTACTACGAGGGGGGGAATCACTGACGAGTATTACATTTCCACACCATTTGAGGTTTTACGTGGAGAATGGGTTGGTCCGTGTGCAACACAAGCATTTTTGCACAGATGAGTGGGGCCCAGCGAGAGGGCATCTGTGTCTGAACTCATTGCCTAGCGTAGCAGAGAAATCGGGCCTCGCGGAGGTGTTTGCAGCTGATCAGAGGGAATTGAAAGCATTGGACGAATTCATTGCATACAAGAAGAAGATGATAGACAGAGGCTTGAACCCGATCAGGAACATGGAAGTGGTGGACGAAATAGAACAGTTCAAAGAGTATTTGGAGGAATTTCCACAACGAAATAGAGAAGGCGTCCGTGATTTACCATTTTGGCCCAGCGATGTTTTGAACCAGAACAAGGATGATGGAATTGTTCCTGACGTGGAAGGAGGTACAATTCTAAGTGCAGTTGCTGATGAGGATGGGAATACGACGGAGAGTGTAGCCGTTGACAGGATTATGGCGATAATGCCAAATCCTAAGAGGAGGGGGTATTTCGGACCTCGCAGAGATAGACCTGTACAAGCAACATCACGAAGAGTGACTGGGGGAAGGATTCGAGGCAGAAGGAATGCAGTTGTCCCAGAGGTACGACAAGATGCAGAGGAAGATCCGTTTCCTCCATTCAATCCAGAGAAGGATGTTGTTGTAGGGCAATACATAGCCCTTACCGTAGAACAAGCGGAAGTAAGAGGAGGAGTACCTTTTTTTTTAGGGAAGGTGCTCGAATTCGGTCAGGGGACGTGGGCCTCGAAGATGAAGGTTCTATGTTGTTGGCCTACTATGAGACTTGGAGCACATGATGAAGCAGGTAGTAACCAAGTGAGGTACACGAACTGTATGGAGTCAACGTGGAAACCGTCTGGTGAGATGTTGGGTTGGACCGAGAAGGAAGCCGCTATATATTCATGGACGGATGTCCCTCGTCGAGGGAGAAGTGGTCATGTAATAGGTTCCAAGATTACAGTGTATGGCGTGCATACAGAGGAGACAGTGATCATTCCAGTAGAGGCTAAAACACATCTTCTTGAATACATGGCAATGCAGATGGAGAACCTAGATGACGAACGTCTGCAGAATGATTTGAATATGTATTAGTGAAGTATGGTATTATGCAGTGCTCTTTGACCTTGTAGTTGTAGGTATGTAGAAGTATTTTAGTGTGAAGCGCAGAGTAATATGTCTTAAAAGTAGTGTGGAGTGAAAAGTGTGAAAGGTTTTTATGAAGTAATTATAAAAAATGGAGTGTTTGACAACTTTTCACCAAGCAATTTCTCCTACTAAGAGCAAACGATGTTTGCAGTAATTGCTCCCCTCCATAACATTTGAGATTGTCCATTTTAGATGCCGTACTAGCCAAGTGCAATGTCGCACCCCCAAAGTGCAAGAATGTCTAATTCGATGTTTCTATACCTTAAGATAGGTGTTTGTTTTGTTTGATGCCTGATATATAAGAAACCATGAAGCTTCCAATAGTGTTCTTAATACTTGTTGGAAAGCTCTTGGTAAGGAGGGGGCATGCACTTTGTTTTGTGGCATTTGGACAAACGGTGTGAAAGTTATTGAGTTTCAAAGTTTTTATGTATTCAAAAGTTGTCTTTTATTTTGGAAAAAACATAACTTTCACGTCAAAGGTCTAGATGCCATGAAACAAAGTTTTTGCAGTCCTTCATGCATAGAGCTTTCTAATCATATCTATTTTGTGGCATTTTGGACCGGTTTGGACCTACAATGTCAAAGAAGGATTTTATTAAATTAATTTTTTTTATTAAATTATCTTTTGTTTTGAAAAATCCATAACTTTCACATGGCATGTCCAAACGCCACAAATCAAATCCCTTTGCACTCCTATGTCTAGAAAGCTTTCCATTTGTACCAGGAACACAAACTCTTACACTATAGTGTGAAAATTATTGAATTTGAAAGTTTTAATGAATTAAAAAATTAAAAAATTACTTTTACTTTTATTTTGGTTGTGGCAACAACACTGGACACATTAGTATAGGTTGATTTATATTTATATATTTACATATTTACATATCTACATATATATATTTATGTATATCCGGCACGTAACGGATGTACGGGTATCATTCCGGGTATCACCACTTCGTCTCCCTCCTAACCACCGTTTGTCGACGCTAGGGTAAAGAAACTCAAAACCCAACGCAGCTGGCGCTTCTCTCTGTCTTCTCCGTCATCTTCCTTTCGTTTATTTGTTTTCGCGTCTGTTTGCTGCATCACCAGAGTACCGAAGCGTATTGCTACCGCAACGTGAAGCTCTTGACTTTTACATCTCGAAGGACCGCAGGAGAACAAGGCGAAGAGGCACCGACGAAGGCCCGAGCCTTGGACTGGGCACCGTTGAGGAAGGTTGGTGGATGAAATTGACCACCTCAGTTAGAAGTGTCGGGGTTTGCTTGCTTGCGAGAGTGAGCGAGATGGTGATGATGTGATTAGAATATGAAAATTCTTCTTCTTCTTCTACTGTATATAATGGTGGTGAGGGTGATGGTTGAATGAGGAAGATGACGAAGTTACTGCGGGGTGTGGGAGTTAGGGTTTGCTGTTGTTTGCTGTGTGTTTGGGGAGGTGGAAGTTTTTTAGGGTATGGTATAGTGGAGTGGAGTGGAGGAGAGGAGAGGAGGATTGGTTGGTTGGTTGGTTGGATGATTGGATGGTTGAGATGGTTTGCTGGTTGGTTGATTGGCTGGCTGGCTGGCTTATGGGTGCTTGCTTGTGGTGACTCATGCGTTTGGCTTGCAGCTCATCAGAGGTTTTAGGGTTGGTGGCACAGCATGGCGGGCATAGGAGGGCTTGTGGGAGGAAGTGCTCTCGATGATGAATTGTGAGTGTTGTGGTCCGGGTGACTTCCAATTTTCATGGGCTCCTTTGCCTTTGGTGGTGGACGAGTGCCTTTTCCCCCCACCCCTTCTTTTCCTCGCACTTCTTGTGTTGGCATTGTCCCTGCACCTTTTTTTTTTCCTTTTTGGTAGTTGATAACAAAACGGAAGAACTACTCACTTCTTGGCGACTACTTGGACAACAATTTTGACAACAGTTTTGAAATTTTAAAACAATTTTTGTTTTGGAGTTCTTGGTCTCTCGAGGGACCTCGTTGTCCTGGTTTTCTTCAAATAGAGTGTGTGTATCCTGACTGTTTCCTCGGGGTGTGCTTTCAGGAAAAGAAGCAATGTCGTCCGCCTGCGGGGACTTCCGTTCAGTGCCTCCGAGTCGGACATCTCTGATTTTTTTAAGGGGCTGGAGATGGGGCCAGATGGGGTAGTTATTTGTGTCAACTTCCAAGGTGCGATTTGCTTCTCCTTTTTGTTCTCAATTATTTTTCAATCATCATTTAATTCGTAAGACATTTCCAATTGTGTCAGACTTATTCTCACTGCTGGAACCCTGTGCAGGAAGGTCAACCGGGCAAGCGTATGTTCAGTTTGCGACTGCAGAACTTGCAAACAAGGCCCTTGATCGGAACCGGTAAGTTAATTGATGATTTCCATTCAGTTGATTATTTTACATGGAAATTGAAGTATTCATTTTTTGAAATATACCGGTTTGAAACATGTTTGTTCACTGTTCATTGTTCTCGTTTATTTCAGGCAACATATTGGCAGTCGCTATATAGAGGTTTTCAAGGGCCACCCTGCAGATATGCAGGTAAGTGCAAATCCCTATCTTCTGTACTCGCATTTCCTGTAGTGATGGCAGATTAGTGGATGTCATGAGTCGAGGATTTTGCTGGCAGGGAGCTTTGCGTATGGTGGGCCGAGGAAGTGGGACTGTTACTGGGAGTAGTGCTGTTGCTACGGGCGGTATTCTCAATACGGGTATCCCGGGTATGTCTGGTAATCCAGATATGCGCTACACGGGAGTGGTGCGCATGCGGGGCATGCCTTACAGGTGAGTATGGGATAATATTGATTGTAGTTCCCCATCACATTTAGATACGCTATTCTGAGCGGAAATGAACTAATCACCAAATGTTGTACAATGTTGATCACGGAGTCTGATTGGAGTAACATTGGCAACTGAGTATGAGATCTTGGAAGTTGACAAGTGGCTTCTGTTATTGTAAGCAGCTGTACATCAGCAGACATCACAGCTTTCTTCAAGGGAATGCAGGTTGTAGCTGATGGCATCTTCCTTTGTACCCATGCTGACGGACGTCCGACAGGAGAGGTAGAGTGTCTTGAATTTTGAGCATGACCGTCTACAGATTCTGTATTGGTAGTGTTTTGGGATCTGGTTCTTAAGCTTTGATTTGGCCTGGCAGGCATTTGTTGAGTTTGCAAACGAAGAAACAGCTGCACGAGCGATGCAATTACATAGAGAACCGATGGGATCGGTGGGTTTCTGACATTTCTTCGTTCGTTGAGATTGTTAATATTCTTATTTGTCGTATAATTTATGCACATCGCCATTCCTACATTGTTTGATGTTTCTGTGTTTGACACGACAGCGGTACGTGGAACTCTTCCGAAGCACAAAAGGGGAAATGATGACAGCCGTGCAGCAGCGAATGTATGGCATGTTCTCTGGTGCCGGAGGGTTTTCTCAGTTTGGTGTCGGCCAGGTACGAGAAAATCACTGGGTCTGGATTTGTAGTGGGCATTTTAGAACACCAAGATATTTTAAGGTCGTTAGAACTGTGAGACGTAAACTTTACTAGAGGTGGCTATTTGTGATTTCAGATTCCGGGAATGATGGGAGCCTTTGGAGTTCAGGGTTTGACGGGGATGAATGTAGCAGCTATGCAAGCCGCTGGCTTGGGGAGTATGGCGGGTCTTCAAGGATTATCTGATACATCTGAGAATGTTTGTATCAAGATGCGTGGACTTCCTTATAATGCTGGTCAGAGAGAAATTATGGATTTTTTTGAAGGGTATAACATCTTGCCGAATGGCATACATATTGTGATGGGAGCAACAGATCGTCCCACAGGTGAGGCATTTGTGGAGTTCATTACTTCAGATGAAGCTCAGCGTGCCATGGAGCGCCACCGGCAGAACATTGGCTCACGTTACATAGAGCTTTTTAGAGCCACTAAGAGGTGTGTACTCCGTCCTTATCTGGATACTTTTGTGTCTCTTACTCATTTGAAGGCAGTCTTGTTTATTTTAGATTTGGTCCGAGTACGAAATTTTTATCTTCACAGTGTGCTGACACATATGCATGTTTTGAATTCTTCTTGTTAAATCTTTCTGCAGTTGCCGTCTGATAAATTTGACTTCTCTTATACAGTGAAATGTTACTGGCTACTGGAGGGTTATCTAATTTTGGAATGGCACAACCCATGGATCCAAGCGTACAACTGCTACTTCTACAGCAGCAGGTATGGTTCTTGTTTTAACCCCCAAATGCCTACTGATTTTGGACAGAATGCGCTATAATATGTGACTTCTACATTTTTCCAAAAGAAAGGTATAAGTATGATGATCTGAGATAATCTATATAGTTTGAACTTGCAGGACATCATCAAAGACTTTTGTCAAGATCTACTAAGTTCCTTTTATTAATTTATAGTCGTTGTACTTTGGAATGATATGCTAGTGATCGTAGTTTCCACTAATTACCTATTTTAATGTATACTCAATCTTAGTATTCACTATTTGCAATGAAATTTTAACAAAAGAGAAAATGTAGACATAAATCAGCATTTTGGATTTTCATTCAAAGCCAACTTGATTTTGGTTCTTGTGATACCTTGCCTCGTGTATTAGAATCTTGCAAATGGATGAAAACAATGTCCAACGAGGTGGACTGCACACGTATCCTCCCGATCTTCCCTCCCTAGGCAAAATGCCTGCAAGACATTAAAAATCACGATCATGACAAGTTGCATGGTTACTGGTCCCAATGTTTCTAACTTCAGACCAGCATTTTCAACCACTGCAGGCAGCTGCTGGGGCGTTTGGAATGTCAGGACTGATGGGCGCTCAAGCTTCAACAGGGAGCTGGGCTGACATGCAGAACGCTGCTGCAGCTGCAGCCAGCTTTTACCAACGTCAGGCCGCAGGCCTAACCGGCTCTGCTGGTTCTCCTGTTTCGTCATTCGACCCATCCTCTTCATCCAAGATCCGGGGACTGCCATATAGAACGTCGGTATGAACTCTTGACTCTTCCAACATTCCCCCCTTTACATCGACAAAGTGATTAATGATCAGTCAATGTTAATCTAATGTAGGACAGACCCTCTTTACAAAGGTGATTTTGAATTATTGTTAACTTAATGCTAATGATTCTAACATAAAACTAACCCTTACTTTATCACTACTCCAAATCAAACGAACATGAATTCTGCCCTTTGTGATAATCCAATTTTGGGGAAGTCTTTTTTTATGAAGGCTTCTTGTCATTTCTTTGGTTTTGGAGATGAGATTGTTACTGGGCCTGATTTTTTGTTCTTGTGACTTTGATTGTTGATGCAGACGTAGTTTGTCCGGAAGAAGAAGCCGGCGTTCAATTGAGATGATTTCTAGAGTGAGAGACTTAAATGAGTGCAAAGGGAGTATCCCTTTATACTCGTCGTGGAGGGGATCGTCATTTCAGATTTGACTTCTGAGAGAGATGTCTGGGTCACATTTATCGTTATCCTTAGCACCTGATGCGTGATGATACTGTAGATGTTCCCATCGCCTAGTGGAATGTGCGATTTTTTGTGTAGGACTACAAAATTTAGGAAAATCAGGTTGAGGAACTTTTTTCACAGTTAGATACCAGATGTGTGGATGCACAGGGTTCTTATGTGAGGTATGTGAATTTGGCACATCTCTTGTTGTCTTGGTCAGTCAACCAGTTGTCTGGGCAGCTCCTTGTGTGTTCCACCTTATCCCCTAAAAAGCCCAAGGGGTTCGGACAAAACACAAATGCGTTATAAAATATAAGTTCTTTTAACTTTTTTGAAGTTTGCATCAAGTAGCATAGTGTGAAGCACGAAAAGTAGAAAGTATCCGTACGGTCAAAATTATAAAAATATATATAGATTCTCTTCAAGTGAATTTTGGAGATATGACTTCAAAAATTCACCAAAAATATAATTTTTACCTATAGGATTTTAATTTTTTTTGGATTGGTCAAAATTGTGGTTTCTACTGATTTGTGAAAAGATGTGTAAGATTTAGAAATAAGAATACCAAGTGACCAACACTTTTTCAAAATAGTAAGTTTTTAAATTCTAAACACTTTGTGCTATTTCTCTTATAATTATTGTTTGACCGTAGTGATCTTAGTTTTGAATATAAACATTGAAAGACGATCTAATCTCTTAAAGAAAAATAAAATTAAAAGAAGTTTTCTCTTGCTTGAAAAATCTGCCCGAAGTCGGTCAATGACCAGAAAATGGTTGTTTGAGTGTTTAGGGGTTATGTACTATGCATAGTTTCTATTATTAGAGTAGCTAGTTTTTGTATGTTTGTTAGCATTCAAAGAGAGTACCAGTTCTTCACTATTCCAATGCTATTCAATGTGTAATATCTCTATTAGCTTCATGAAAAAAAATTCTTGCATTAATTTGTTAGTTTAACCCCTTAAGGACTAAGGCCTTTTCTCCATTAAAACACACTCAAAATTGCCACTTCTATTGCAAAGAGCAAAAAAAATTTAAAGATTGTTTTTTGTTGCATATCTAACTGTAGGATCTTAGGATCTTATAATAGACTAGTAGAATAATGTATGCAAGAAATTTCAAAAACTTTGACCGCATAGATTGCAAGATATTTGCATCCAAAGTGAAGAAAACAAGCTTTTTTGAACCTTGCTTGACTAGATTTTTTGCTCTTAACTTAAATTATTTGTACTAATGATTTTGATTTTCTAAGTTTTTATGTTGAATACTTGAGTTGATAATCTAAGAAAAAATTGTTAAATAAAAGTAGGTTTAAGATTGAAGGAAAAATAAATTGTTAATAACTCTAAGATGAAATTGAAATACAGTAATCTAGAAGGTGAGATTGTTCTAGTAAGCAGATACAATCTTGTCTAACAATTTCTTTTGCAAAATTGTAAAAATTGCATTAAAAAATGCATCCTAAATGTTATTTTTTTAAGAAGATGCTTAAATTGCCCCAAAAAATAAGATTGTCCATAACTTTTTCATCATTGGTCCAAATAGAATGAGTCAAAGCTTCAAATGTAGACAAAAATATGTAGTTTTAAAATAAAAAAATTTTAAATTTAATTTTGGCTTTCTGTGATTTTTTTGTGCTACTCGCCAACCTCCACTTTTGGCTAATTGTGCCGTAAATTTTTCTCTGGGGCTCTGATTGAAATAAAAGTTATATATCCACAAAGCTCTCTCCAAACTACACATCTTAAGAAAATTACAAAAATTTCATTAAAAATTGAGGTCATAGGAATCTATCTAGACCTAAATTGTCCCTTGAGGAAACAAACAATACTTCAAGGATTAAGCAATAAGCTGGTTACCATAGAAATCATTTGTTCAGGTACTGTATGAATTGTTGGCTTAAAAAAATGAAAAGACACTCATTGAAAGTCAAGCTATTATTGAAGATCTTCCCTTTCACACAAAATTTGGAAAATAAATAGTTGCACTTTTATCCTGAATGGAAAGATTTTTTATCATTCATTGGCTGAAAAACGTTCTCCGTGGTATTTATGGGTTAAATTGAAGATTAATCATTAAAGGATAAGCTAGTTATTGTGGAAACCATCTGTTTTGGTACCATGTGAATTGTTTGCTTAAAAAAAATCCAAAAACACTCATTGGAAGTCAATATTATAGAAGCTAATGACCTCTTCCCTTTTTATACAAAATCGGAAGGATGAATAGTTGTATTTCTCTCATACATAGAGAGATTCTTTGTCATTCATCGGCCATAAAGCGTCCTAAGCGTTGTTTATGGGTTAATTGGCAATTGCAACAAAAACAATCTAATTGATTTGAAATTTTTACACAAGTTATACAAGTACCCGAGAAGGATAGGCTTATGGCCATTTTTTCAAACCTTGAAGTTCCTCTCTTTGTATGCTAGAATTTGATGTCTCCTATCTTTGCATTCAAAGCTTTGTTGTTTTATAGTATTGGTTTGACAATGCATAACATTGTATAACTAGGCTATAGTCCTCTCCTTGTTCAAAAAGTATCATGCCTTTTTTGGTCTGACAATGCATAATATTGTACAACTAGGCTATGGTCCTCTCTATGTTCGGAAGGTATCATGCCTTCCTAGATGCTAGAGAGAGACTTTCAGTTAATTCAAGGATTGGGGTTGGTTGAAGAGCCATATAAAACAATTTAGTTTGTTTAGTATAGGGGTTCTCTTTCCAAGGATGCAAAAGGAAAACCCCTACTTCATTGGTAAACAATGTAATGTGGACTTTGCAAGGCCTTTCTCCTTGAGTAACTAAATTTTGGCTATGTGGTAACTCTTGTGAATACTTTGATTGCAATGTAAGGGCGTAGTATCTCTACATTTCTACATGCTCCATCTACATTCATAGTGAATAAAGCAAGCATCCTCTTACCACATGCCAAGGCTACCATAATTTGCATGGATTTAGGGCTAGTTTGTGTATGGGCTCTCACGTCTCATAATCAAGTAAAAGGATTTAGGATGTGTAATCAATCTGCACTCATTGCCATCTCAAGTCCCAATATAATCTTTATATCCAATAATAAGTCTGAAATTTTGAGTTTATACCAATATTAAGGAAAAATAGCGGTTTAAGATGTTTAATCAATCTGCATTGATTGCCAATGCTTTAGGGAGGTTTGGAGGAGAAACTGACCACAAAAACATGATGTCTCCTTGTCAGTCTCAACCCTCCTTGTTGACACTCTGTATAGTTTCTAGACAATTCCCTCATCTATAGACATTGCATTAAATATAAGTATTTTATATTTTTTGTCATTTTGTTTTTAATTGCTTACACTTGCAAGTTCCAACAACCAATTTAAGCATTACAATTAGACATTTGAGGGTTAAGTAATGTTTGACAAAAAATAATGCATTTTTTATGGGGATGAGGTCCTTTCAAAATCTAGTGTAAAATTTCAACTCGTCCTTGCTAAGTTTGATGCTAAAAAATGATAGGAATAAGGAATATTGTGACAATTTTACATGTGATTATTTATTTATTTTAAATCCCAAATTCTTTTACATCCAAAACACCCTTAGCTATGACCTTCAACTCTCAACTTTCCACTATCAAGTAACATATTTTTCATTTACAAAATTGATTGATATAATTTTATATTTTTCGCATTTTATATTTTACACAAAATAATGATTTTTCGATATTTGTTTGATTTTCCCAAAGTTATTGTTGGAAAATTTTAATTAAATTCTGATTTTTTGGAAGTGTAAGTCACTTTCTTATGAACTATAACATTCTATAGTTTATACATAACATAGGTTTTGTAGGATAGAAATGAAGATTAGAGTTAGAAATAGAATTCTATAATTTAAATTAAAAAAAACATCTCTAAAAATATTGATGAAAATCACACAATACTTTTTAATTTTGATTTCAATATATATATACACAATATGCAGCAACAACCATTTATTGTTCCTTTTGAAAAAAATTCAAAGTTTTCAAATAGAATATAATTAGAACTCGTTAGACTTTAGTTTTCTAGTATCAACCCCTAAAGGACGAAAATGGAATTTCAGTCAATTTTTCAATCTTAGGCAAGCTATTGTAGGTGCAAATTTTGTTTGATTTTGATGAAATTCAATGTACTTATGTAATTTGCTACCATCTTTACATGGTTGCTAATATGTGAGCCTAGGATCTTGAACTCAAGAGCCTAAAATATTATAGGCACCTTCCATAGTTATAGGATGTTTATATTATAGGTGCCTATGTTGTAGATACCTATGTTATAAGCACTTTCCATGGTTATAGAATGTTTATATTATAGATGTTTTTATTATAGGTACCTTTCATGGTTAGAGGATATTTATATTATAGGTGTCTATGTTATAGATACATATGTTATAAACATCTTCTATGATTATAGGGTACTTATATTATAAGTATGTATGTTATGAATACCTTCAATAGTTATAGAGTACCTACTTACACCTAGGCTCAAGGATCATAGGCTTACATTTCTAGGTTCACATGCTAGTGTTGTTGCCAGCTTTAAGGCCTAATTTTTTTGTAGCATTCTAATATGCCATTCAAAAGTTATATCCCTAGATTACAAGTTCATTAGAAGTTCATTTTTGAACTGAATATTCAAAATTTAGAAAAAAAATAATATTCTAAGTGAAATTTTCTTATTACAACATTGATTATCACTGGAATTGACATTTTTCAAACCTTTGTATAAGCTATTAACAATATAGTGTTTCTTAATATTTTATACCTACTTTTATTTAGTATTTTTTGCAAGTTTGATTATGAAGTATTTTTTGATGAGTTTTTTTATACATCCTAAACCTTGTTTCTTCAAGACTATGTCTTTCATTATAAGTTCTAAGACATATTCATTTTTCTATAAAGAAATTGAAAGATGAGACGGCACAATATGGAAGACTTGAAAGAAACTTATTTTTTTTCTTCACTTTGATAGCTAAAGATTGTAAGGCCATATTCATTAAAATAAGAATATGTATGGTATCAATTTATTTATCCATCTAAATTTAGCACATAAAAGCGTTCATTAAATTTAGACAATCCAATAAATTGAAACAATAATGTGTCAATAAAGTTGGTTGTTTTTCTAAGTCCAATTACAAATAGTAACAAATATCTATATCACAAACGATTAAGATTGGTTTTACATAGGAAGTATCACATTTTTTTTCTACTTCTTACCATGGAGTGGCCTACCATTTCTAAATTGAAGGATGTTCTTACAAGTCTTAGAGATTTGTGGTAAGAGTTCTCTATGTATTCAACCAATCCAAAGAAGACTAACATTAAAGTACAACAATGCAATGATATAGACCTACATAGAAAAGATATAAACTCTTCACTATTGAAAGGATAAGTGAAGGTAGCATTGGAACCAAAAACAAATACTATGCAAAAACAATACAAAGGATCTTCACTGCTATATTTGAAATGAAATAATAATATAAATATATATCTCCATCACACATTGCTAGAAAGACACTTCTGGAATTGATGCACTAGCAAGCCAATTTGCTAAATAGACTATAACAAACCCATAGTAGTACTATATCTACTAACTAGTCTTCCTCTCATTGATGATACAATACTTAGGAAGATACGTTCATTCCTCGCATTGATTATACAATATTTAGGAAGATACGTTCATGTCCATAAAAAGGCCCACACTACCATCTTCAAAACAAAACAATAATAAAAATTTATAATTCAATCTCCGCCACTTATTGCCACAATATAATATTAAAAGCTAATGCACATACAAAGTCACATGGTCAAAGTACAAAAAGAAATGCATAGTAGTAATATGCCGACTAATAACTCTTCTTTAATCCAATGTTGCACTGTTGCCTTCACCAAATATGTAGGCGTCTATAGAATGTTTGATGATGCTAATTTGGGCTTGGGGGATTTTGATCCTTGGATCCAAAGTCTCTACTCTCATACGGGGCTTCTAAACAGTTGTTTTACTATCCATATGTGTCCAACTTGGCGAGAAAGTCCTATCTTTGTACTATGAATTCCCTTATTCTGTATCTCACCCAGAATATGAGTCCTCGTCAATGTGCCAAAAAGATGCGGGCGTCCAATATTTTAGTTGAATAGAATTGACATACATAAGATTTAGATTTGGATTTGTCAATGCTTGGGCAAGCCAAAATAGCTTTAGGTCATCATTGGTGGGACATACTGCAAGAAAATAATCCGTGAATGTATCTTTCAAAATATTGAACAAAGGACATGGGCGGTCACGCCTTCTACCAACAAAATATACTTCTTCTTCATCTTGCTCGCGTTTTTTGCCATCATCTTGCAATTCCTCTACCTCCTTAGTATTGACCATAAAATTTGGCCAAAAGCCATAGTGCAAGGTCTCTTGTACATCAAGACGTCCATTTAGAGTAGCTCTGACGCCTTCCCAATACTTATGTACTCAATTAATCTTCCTCCAATATTGATCGGATATGTCATCATCTACCATTTGGCTCTAGAGTACAATGAAGCTGTCCAAACCCTTACAAACTTCATTGAAGCCCCTCATTTTTTGAGGAGCCAAAAGTTGTGGCACACTAGCAGGCACGGAGGGGCGTTCTTTTGCAGTCTCTTTCCACAACCAAATTCCTCTACCTTCCTTTGCAACCAATCAACATTGGTGCAATGGATCTTGTACTACATTAAAGGCCATCCATTGGAATCCTTGTAGAACTTGAATTGCTACGCTTGAAAATGACCTTGCAAGGCATTTTTGCCGGTGTATAAGTACTCCCTATCAAACTGTTTGAAATCAAGAACCTCCTCTATAAGATGAGGAATAGTAGGTTATACTTTGCATTCTATAAAAGACTTCATCAACCTCAGAATTGTGGGGTAGTCATTTGTTTTCAACTTGTTACTCCAATAATCAAAGAGAACATCAATGTCCTTGTAAGTATGTTCAACAATCATGAAATTCATATTTATATTGCCAAAAATAGCTCTATGCACAAGGAGAGAACAAAATGCAAAGACCCACTAGTTCTTATTGTATCCTGATGCATTGTTGAGCTGAAGATTCACTATTGAAAGAAAAGGTTCAGTTTAGACCAACTTTTGGGGGGGAACTCTGTACAAATGTTTGACCATGCTAATATGGCCTTGGCCAATGCAAAATGGTTTAAGGATTCTACAAACATTTGACAAGATGAATGCTTGAGATGCAACCCTAGATCTTGCAACAATTTGGCAATGGACTCCATAGTATGGTTTGAATCCATCAGAAAGATGTCCAAGCCGTAGTGCATATATTGCACATCTCCATGTCCATGAGCAATCATGCTTGTGACAGCAACCAACATCTTCAAGTAAAAATCGGTCTCTTGCTTTTTGTGAGTAATGGAGAGAGGTTGTCTTTGAGTGATCCATCTTGTCATGGATTACGGTAAGGACCTTGTCAACGTACTTTTCATGCGATGTGCATAATATAATTCCATGTGTGCCCTTTGACCCTCAAGGTTCTCTTTCAATTTTTGGATCCACATTTCAGGTGCTCATGATTGTGGAGTGCAAGTATTTTTCAATTGATTCAGTCTATTACACGTTCCACAACATGCAAATTGTCACCTCGAAGCTATGCAACAAATTCTGGAAAAGATACTCACGGAATGTAACTCAACACGCTAGTTGAAAAAGGTAGCAGTTGAAACGTCAAATTCACAATGTTGATCTCTTGCAATTGGTCCTTCCACCCAAATGCTAATGGTAGGACCATGGAGGGAAATTTCTCTCTAGACTCAAGGATCCTGGCTGGATTTGTGTGGCAATGAGTCCACTTTGTTTTCTTCTGTCAACTGAAGAGTGACCATCCCTTGCAAGGTGTGTCTTTGAGGCTTTGTCATTCCAAGGTTATCGTGATGCTCTAGTTTTTCATCATTTTTAGCCTTCTCTTTGTATCTATAATAGGTAGCCTTAGATACTCCATAGATTTTGCACCAAGCACTTGGACAAACTTCATGCCTTGCCAAGCAGGGTTGTCTATCCGGACGTGACGCGGGCTTTTCACGTCCGGATGTCATGACGCGTCCATCCTGACGCGTCACAGCCCGTCGCCGATACTGACGAGACCATCCGCAGCGCGGATGAAGTCTGTCCATTCTGCGACGGCGTCAGGCCGTCTCTTGGACGGTCACTCCGTCACCGAATGGACATCCGTCTCTTGGACAGAGAGCCCGTCTGTGGACGAAGAGGCCGTCCCTTGGATGCTAAGCCGTCCTCTAGACAGAGAATCCGTCGTTGGACAATAAGCCGTCCCCTGGACGAAGAGGTCGTCTCCTGGACGAAATTCTCGTCTCCAGGACGGTAATCCGTCCCTTGGACGCGAATCCGTCCTCTGGACGGGAAACCGTCCCGTCCCTTGGACCGGAATATCGCAGGACGGGACAGTCGCCGCTTGGGCGGTTTTGTTGGCGGGGCTGTGGATTTAGGGTCCACCCCATCAGCCGTCACTCCGTCTAGCTGGGTTTAGGGTTTAGGGTTTTAGGGAGGGCTTCAAGGTGTATATTAAAGACTTTTGCCTATTCAAGTTTACTTTCCCTTGCTAATTTTGCCTTTCCTGACTTGGTTGGAGTACAACCATTGCGGTAGAGCGAAGTCCAAGAAGACTATGTTGTGGTGGCACTTGTTGTGAGAGCAACAAGTGTTGTTTCCATATCACATTTCAAACAGAATACTAATCTTTTTTTTGGTGCAGGGGCAGGTAGAGGAGGACAGATAGAGCAATGGGTGGAGGAAGATCACAGTGGGAACCTTGGTACACACTACGGCCAGATGAAAAAGTTGTTTGCAAGTTTTGTGAAGCTTTGCTAAGCTATCAAAAGGATCGGTTGCTTTTCCATTTGGGATACAGACGAAATGACACCCTCCTTGGAGTGAGAGCGTGCACTAAAGTCAATGTAGCCGTGAAGGTAATGTTTTTTAATTGTGGAGGACATATACCTACGGACACTTTGCATGAAACTGGACGCGACGTGGAAGTGACATTACCATCAACGATACTACCAAGTGTAGTACGTGGCGAGCAACAACCTGATGCTTCAATCTCGGCAAACGATAGAGGAGAAAACACTGGCCAGGGGGGCAAAGCTCTCAAGTACGATCATCGGAGGCGCCCAACCCTAGTTTGACCCACAGTCGATTGATGAGGCAACTGTCTGTACAAGAAGGAATGATCGCATCAAACAAGCAAGTACTAGACAAGAAGTGAGCTAAGTTTTTCTACGAAGCCAATATACCATTCAATGTAATGAGGCATCCTGCTTTTCTGGATGCAGTGAAATCAACATCGAAATCGAGAGTTGGCTATAAACCTCCAATGTACCATGCACTTCGTACAAAGCTCATAAAATCTACAAAAGACGAAGTGGCAGCAATTGTAGTAGAGAAGACAAGGGCACCAATCCACAAGTATAGCGTTACAATATGCTCTGATGGATGGGACAACGTTACACATTGACCATTGATGAATGTCATGTTGGCATGTACAAGTGGAGAGGTTTTTCTTGGATCGATAGACACAACGGGCGAATGCAAAGATGCTACTTACGTGGCTAATTGCATGGGTGATTACATTGACGAGGTAGGGGCACAGAACATGATACAAGTTTGTACAAACAATGCAGCAAACATGTTGGCCGCTGGCGCTTTGTTACTTCGTAGATTTCCACACATATATTTTCAAGGGTGTTCAGCACATGCACTTGACCTTCTACTTGAAGATTGGGAAAAACAAGATTGGATTACAAGTATGGTCAAGAAAGCCAAGTCAATTGTGAAATACATTCGAACGCATCACATGCCACTTGCAATCTTTTGATGACATTCTCCTAATCACGTTTTGAAAAATCCCGTTCAAACACGCTTTGCAACCATGTTCCTCATGATCGAACGTTTGGTGGAGGTGAGGAAAGCGGTAGAATCGACAGTCCACGATCCGCAGTAGAATGAGTACACGCGGAGATTGGCATCCAATCAAAAGCAAAGAAAAGCTAATGATGTGCGACAATATGTGCGAACGGAAGAATTTTGGAAGAAATATTTGAACTTTGTGCACATAGTGGAGCCCGTGTTGATTGCTCTTCGAGAATTTGATGGCAAGCACCCGTGCTTGGACAAGGCATGGCTTGTGATGAAAAAGGTGGAAAAGCATGTTTTATCTTTGGAGGATTCACCATTTTCATTAGAGCCACAGTATGCAATTTCCGCCATCGATGATTTCTACAAGCGCTGGGACATGCTCAGGACAGATTTGCATTACGCTAGGGCTCTATTGAATCCCTTTTTACTTGACAAAGTCTTGCTAATGGATGATGATGAGGCAAGAAAAGCCATATTGAGAGTCACACGCCGATTTGCCTTAAAAACCCTGCATACAATACTCACGGACCATCTCTCTCTACACCAAATTGAACCCAACGAGAATGGAAGAGGATTAGAGGGAAGTAGGATGAAATAGGATAGGAGGTGGGAGAGACGATAAATAGTGACCTAGGCGTGGCTAAGTAGACTTAGGGGAGGAAATCTCAAGAATTTGCAAGCGACCATTAGAAGGCGGATTAGGATGACACAAAAGCAAGGTCGTGTAAGAGGGTAGGAGGGACATTAAACCCCCTTGAAGTTAGAGTCTATAGTTGTAAGACATTCTTAAAGACTTAGGTAGAATAGTGTTAGGGTAGAAAGAGAAGAAGGGAAAGAAAAAGAGGGAGAAGGGAAGGAGAAAGAAGGAGGAAGGGGAGGAGAAAGGTTTAGGTAGCACGGGGTCATAATTTCCCCCAAAAATAAGCGGTGAGCTCAAAGAAATTCAACCGAAATCAAGGACCACCATGGAGCACGAGAATGTGCATACAGACGGGGACGAACTTCTCTCCAATACCGGCAGTGAAGGGGTGAGTTTTTGATTTAATCTTGGGTGTGTTGTTCCCAGTTAGTTTTCGATTCTTCCCTTAAACTTAGACCTTCTTCCCGTGAATAGTAATCCGTGGTAGGTAAAGTAAGAATTAGGGATAGAAGCTAAATTTTAGAATTAATTTAGAAGTAAAAAGCTAGAGTTAAATTGAGGAGTAAAAATTTAGAGTTAGTTTAGGAGTAAAAAGCTAGAGTTAAATTGAGGAGTAAAATCTTAGAGTTAGTTTAGGAGTAAAAAGCTAGAGTTAAATTGAGGAGTAAAAACTTAGAGTTAGTTTAGGAGTAAAAAGCTAGAGTTAAATTAAGGAGTCAAATCCAAGAGTAAAAATCCATAGTTACATTTAGAGGTTAGAGACTCGAGTAAAAACTAAGCTCATGATTAGCTTGTAGAATTGGAACTTCCGAAAGAAGTAGTCTTAGAGGTTCGTAGAAGGAACGCGGGGGTTCCCCTTTCACGTAGTTAGGGACGTTAAAAATGACGCCAACTACCCAACCAACCCTAGACAGAGGGTAGTTAGTTAAAAGTTAGGATTTACTATCACCCTTGGTCATTGCAGTTAACTTGTTGGTTATCCATGCATTTCTAATAGTATTCGCTGCCATCCACGACACTTAGAAAACGTTAGCACAAAAAGATCCATTGCTTGGAAGGCACAGTGGACCACGCTCACAGACACCCCCATATATTCAAAAGGTGGATAAAGGCATAGAACCTGGTCGGTGTTCGCCCGATTACCGAGGGTGGGTAATCTTACGTCCACAGACGGGTAGGCCGTCGAGGGGACGGAAAGGCCGTCCAGGGACGGGTATACCCGTCAAGGAGACGGGTATGCCGTCGAGGGTGTGGGCAGTCCATCGAGGGGACGAGCAGCCCGTCGAGAGGACGGAAAGGCCATCCGTCGAACTTTTGGGCGGTGGTGTAATGATTTTCCGAACCTGTCGACGACGCCCCGAACCCGTTGACGGCGTTCCAACCCTGTGTCGAACCTCTGTGGACGGATCGGCCATCCATTCGAGGGCCGTCCTACGCCCTGGACGGTCTAGATTCGGGGGAGGACGGGCTGATTAGATGTTAATTACCCTGCCTAACCGGGTCGGTAATTGGAGGGTATAAGTGAACTTTTTTTCACAGTTCACCTTGCTTCCTCCTTTGAGTTGCACTGTCCGAGCTTGAGAAAGCTTCGCACTGCAATTTGAGGGGAAGTGTTATACATTTGACATTGTTTTGCCACATTTCAGTTGCCTTCACATAACAGAAGGCAAAGCAAATTGTCATTGTATTCGCATACAATATCGTGTGTGTCATTGTGCAGGTATCAAGAATGGACGCAGAGGATGTAGCAGGAGGTTTGGGACCTGGAGGTGAACCCCTAGGAAGTTTGGGACCTGAAGGTGAACCCCCAGGTAGAAGGAAGAGAGGAAACAAAGCAACTTTGGATTGGGGCACACTTAATGCCCAAGCGATTATGACAAACCCTGGGTGGGTGGAGGTAGATCCACCATAGACAAGAGTGACATGTCGGCAGTATATAGATTGGGCCCACATCAACCGCCATTGGCCACATGACCGGTACGAGGTGCACGTGAAATCTGACATGGTAAATATTGACCAGTGCCAACATCCGCACTTCAAGAAGAGGCTGATTGAAGTGTCATTGGCACTTTGGGGTTCAAGATCCAAGAAAGACGGGACACTTTCATTGTGCCAAATGGCATATGCAGAGGTTTTTCTTGGCAAGGATGTGGATTGGAGCACCTTTTTGGGCAGAAAGCGGAATAATGAATTTCCAAATTGAACTCGCCACATTGCACAAAATCCTGCTGTGCCATTGGATGATGTACCAAATCCTGCCGTGCCATTGGCTGATGTCTAAAATGTGCAAATGAACGTGGTTCCACAAACGGAGCGTCCAGGGACGGAGTTGATGGAGGTAGAAGTTGGTCGTGGCAGCGATCCACATGTCAACCTGCAAGATGTGATTGGTGGAGTGCAAACTGATGGTGAAGAAGTAATTCGCTTGTACCAATTAGTACAAACACTACAAGTAGAAAAAGAAGAAGCACTACGACAACATGCTACAGCGTTGGAAGTTCAGAGAGCAAGGATGCGGGCCGTTGTAGATGAAAATGTGCGCCTCATCGCACGTGAAGCCGAGCTCGTAGAGCGTGAAAGGCGGGTCAACACAGACTCAGTTCCACCACTCAATGTTGTAGTGGAACGTGCTACATACGGTGCAGATAAAGACACACCAGGCCCGAGCAATACATCTGAGTTTGTGCTGCGATCACGATCTACTTTTCCAAGTGCAGAAAGTGCCACGTTGGATATTATGCGTGCACGTGCTGAGCGAGTTGAAGCAGAGCTTGGAAGTACTCGCACAAGCATGGAAGAATTAACAAACGCCATGCGTGCTCTGGAACTTCGTGCCAACAACACCGAGGCAGAGGTGGTGGTGGTTACTGCAGCTCGAACAACCTTGGAGCAGACCATGACCGCATTGAGTGCTGAAAATATGCGGTTGGTCCAAAATCCTCAGAAAGAGCAGATGCTGCTTCAAGTGTGCAACATGAAGTTGACATGCAGCTTAGCGCTAAACAAGGCTGAGCAAATGCAGCGTGAAGTGAGGAGAGTGGCTGCGGAATTCAATGATGGCGGTCAACGTTATTTTGGCTTGACCTCATGGCCTCCGGTGGCAGAAATGTTCACCAATGATTTGCCAGTGTTTAGGGAGAATTCAAGCATCGATTGGAATGCCCGTCCAGACTTGGAATTCCATAATAATATCGAGCGCCAACGGTACGGGCCACCCAACCGCGATGGCATTACGCCACTAGTGTGGCCTTCCGTTCCAGATTTTGTACAAGATGGAACAACATGTATAATGTGCCAAGAATCGTTTGGCCCCGAGGGTGGATGGAATCTTGGTACATGTGGCCATCTATACCACCCCGTGTGTCTCATTCCACACATGGTCACCAGAAAGAGATGTGCGCAATGCAGGGCTCCATTTCATGCACGACTGTACAAAATGTTTGGCCTTCAAGACCACATGCCTGCACATTACGAGCACAATGAGGAAAATTTACCGGGCCTCGGTAATAGAGTACATTGGGGGTCCGACATGACATGGCTTTGGAAGTAGGGCCACGACAACCGACACCTCCCGGCAGGAACGGTTACTGACATACAATGGACGAGTGACGCCCAAGTGACAGAGGTGATCAGGAGGGTGTTTGGAGACAATGATCCAGGGCGTCAACTATATTTTGGTCAGATCGCCGGTGGACATTGGGACCCAGACCGCTCCATTTTTGTGCGTGCACCACATCCACAACGCATCATGTTTAACTCTCAAGGCCTGCCAGTCGGATTTGAGGGTGAATTGAGCTTTGAGGAACAAATAGCGTACATTGAAGACTATACCTTCCATGAGCTAGCGCTTGTGAGTGACATTTTTTCCCACTTACATAATAGATACAATATAGACGCATTTCATCTTCTGACGACTTTGCAATCGCGACAAGAATTGCAGCAATTTTTGAGAAATAGCATAGCACGCGGCGTTGTAATTGAAGAAGTAGACTAGATTGTGTATAACTAGATAGATGTATAGAATAAAATACCGGAAGTTGTACAAAGCGAATGTATGTAATTATGTAAAGCCTTTATTAGTTTCCATGTACTTCAATGGATTTATAAAATATGTACATTTATCGTTTTCTTTCCACCTCGTGTATTGTTGCTTTGCCTTTGTCTATTTTTGTAATCTATTGGATCTTTTTGTAATAGTATAGAAGAAGATTGTATGCTTAGATGGTAGGCAAAAGAGTGTTCTATTTTATTTTTGGTGAAGCCCTAAAGTCCGAAGTCCATATTTTGGCCCAAACCACCCTAAACCACCACTTTTGCTATGTTCACCTATGAATTAAATTTTCCAATTTTTTTTTAATCGAACCAAAGGATCTTGTTCTACACTTGTCTTAGATGACGTGATAAAAAATTTGTGATGTTTGACCGTATGGATTGAAAGTTATTAGCATTCGAAGTGAAAGAAGCAAATTTATTTTAAGAAGTTGCTAGGATTGCCCGCTCCACAAAAAAACCCATAACTTTTCCATTCCTAATCCAAATGGGATGAATGAAAGCCTCCCATTTAAAAGAAAATATAATCCAACTGGAAAAAAATATACAAATTTGTATTTCATTTTTTTGTGGATTTTTTTGTCTACCCGGAATCCTGGATCGCCCGGTGTCCCGATCTCCCTTATTTGAGGTTATTGTGGCGTACCCTTTGCTCCTAGGCACCGATTGGAATAGAAATTGTATTATGAATAAACTCATAAGTTTATCTATCATTCTATTTTATCATTCTTATGAAAAAGTTTTCAAAAGTTTCAGTAAAAAATGAGATCATGGGAACCTATCGAAAATCCATTTTGTCCCTTGCAGCAAGGACAATGAGAGTATGTTACTTTAGGGGCTAAGAAATAAAAACAATGGAAATTCTTTACCAAAGCAAGAAATAATTAACAAATTATTTTATTGCTTCATATTTGATGAAATCTCCTTTAAATCTTTAGAATTAAACCAAAAAATAATTCACGTTTTGTAACTTTTGTTCTATTAGTTTTAATCTTTTTTTGGTTGGACTATTGATTGACTACTCCCTCATGTTTATTTTTAAATCCAAAGTTTACAAATTAAAGTATTGAACATTTTCCATTTTTTCTCAAATGGCATTATGGAAATCAAATGATCAAAGTCTAATATCTTGCAATTGCTAACTTGATAAGGTCACCCTACATGAAATTTATTTGAAAATCAATTGAAATAAATGACTTTCTGAATGGCGATCCTATACTTGAAAGTCTTAAATTGAATAAATTCTAATTTTTTCTTTTCATTTCATTTCAAGATGAACATGGTGAAATGACAACTTGGATTTTTTTTTGGCAATAATTAGCATAGGGCCTACATAGATTAATATTTTTGAATTTCTTGCCATATAGTCAATGTAAAATCAATTTAGCAACTTTTCTAATTAGAAATTCAATAACGAACTTTAATCCCTAGAATCCTAGATGCCCAAGTCATGTTTTGAGCTCCTACGAATTTGCTCTAAATTGAACAAAATGTCAACATTTTGATTAGGTGTTTAGGTGTATCAAATAAATAAAAATTGTAACCGTATAAATTCAAACAAGACATGTTACAAATCTCATAGGTTGCTAAAACACAAAAATATCACTTATAGAGTAAAAGATAATAATGTTTGAACATGAGTGTGTTAAAACTACAAAAATGATGTGAAGTCTTCCAATCCTCTTTTCAGTTTTCACAAGTCAAATTTAAAAAGGTTTTGACCCAAAAAATATGAGTTTAAATTGCCTAACATATATAACCCCAATCAATTTATGGCTTTTAAAAATATACTCTATATGTTTGTTTTTTAAGTTTAAATAAATTTTGAATGTGATTTTTTTTTCAAGATCTAGTGTTTTCGAGGCACATTTCCAAAAGCTCTCAATGCTACAAGAAGTCAAGATTGCAATGGGTACCCTTGCACAAAGTCTTGAAACGAAAAATCACTATCATTAATTTTTCAGAATAGACTATTGATGCTATAACTAGACTTCAAGAAGAACTTCCTAAAAATAGCAACTTGGATACTACTAAAAATAACAACTTAGTTAGGTTTTATTTAACTTCAAGGTTTTGCCAACACCAGATTTGGGTGCCTCGGGCATTTAGGCAAAAAACCCGTCCAGATGCCCGTCTATTTTTTCGTCCACAAAACCGTCCAGTTACTCGTCCAGATGCCCGTCCACAGAATCGACCCTATATCCAGATCCCCGTCCACCCGCCCGTCCAGATACCCGTCCATCACGTCCGTGCTGTGCCCGTTGACGGAAGGTCGTCTGTCCAGCGCGCTCATCCAGTGCACCCGACGACGGAAGCTTGCCGTCTAACGCGTCCGTCCAGCGCTCCCGTCGACAATGAACGTCCATCCATTTCCATAGTTTTCATCCTCTGTCAACGGTTCTCGTCCAAATTTCATCCTGACGGACGCCGGGGTTGAATCCTGACGTCCATTTGGACATCCTGACGGACGGATAGGACGTGACGGGGACAACTCTGTTATAGCAAGTTTGTGAAATTATTATAAAAGGTAGGTTTGGGCATACTTTTATTCAGCTTTACAAACTCCTAAGAGTTTGGATGGTATATATCTTATTTGTCTTGAATTAGCATTAGAAAAATAACGAGGCCTTGGGAGGCTCCTCCAACAGTGGTCCAAGTGCCCTCTCCAGACCCGAGATTTTCTGAAACCCGGCCCCAAAAGAAAGGTAGGTGAACAGACCAAGAACGGGTGACATTCAAATGAGCGGCTAAAAATCTGCCAGCATCATCATATCATTGCAGTGCTGGCGCGCGCGGGAATTTCAACGTCACTCCAGGAGGATATATTGGCGTGCACGAGAAATGCATTCCCTCCCTTTTTGCTGGTCTTGCGACATTCCTTCTCGTTGGACTGCAACGCAAGATCAATTTTTTTAATTTCGGAATCATGTCCTATTTGTTCCGTAATTCAAGATCAGTTCTTCACACCCAATTGATAGGAAACTAGTTCGGTGAGCATGGAGCGATTGATAGGTAGCTGGTGGAGTGATTGAGTTAGCCTGTATATGTATCGGTTGTGAGAGAATTGATGATCTTGCAACATGAATCCCAGAAGGTGTCTGTAATGGTAACAAGAAGCAATCAATAATTTAGTCCTGGAACTTAGCTTGTGTTGGGTAACATGGAACATGAATTGTCAATAAGATCGGTCATTAATAAAATCGGGATGTTGATACAAAATGGTTACTAAAATTGATCAAAAATTAATGTCGGGAATTTTGACGTGTCTGATAAATGATGATCGACAAAACAAATTGAGAACTTGCTTCGTGAAGTCTTGTGGTGATTCCCACATAGACTTGTTGAACACCATCTCTGTTACCACAATCTACTTTAATCAAATTTTTAGAAATTTTCCAACTGATCAAATTAATGTAGGCAATGAGATTGCCAGCATTCAATACAAATTGATCAGCTTCAATACACTAACTTTTTATTCCTTCAACATCAATCAGGTTTCCGATTTGTGAATTTTTGTAAATCATTTCCGAGTCATGTGAAAGTGTGCAATTTCACATTACTAATCATGGTAATTTGAGCTTCTAAAGATCGTGTAATCTTCTTCATCTATTCATAAGGATATTTTACACATATGCTTCAATTTGCATCAATCAACTTATTACACTAATTGAAATTGCAGAATTTTACATGATTCATGATTAAGATCAGTTTTGTTGAATTGGCAAGGGAGAGCTAGATGAGAACTAAATCGTCAAAGGAGAGATAGATGCAAAATTGAACTCATACAATTGTATCTTTACGTGGAAAATAAATCAACAGGATGATGCTGATCGATCTTACAGACATTTTCCGCACTGATTTCGGTAGTATTCAAAGTCATTCTCTACTATCGATTACTCTCTTGCTACTTGTCATGACTTAGGCCAGCTAGCTATCATCTAGAACAATCTGTCACAAATGGCTTCACAAGAATAGCAAGATGTCACAAACCAGGGTTTGTATAGAGTTCAGACTTGGGTAAAAAATAAATATAAGCCTCTCATTATCCGTGGACGTGAGTTTAATAAATCAAGTTTTGCTGAGAAACGAAGAATTGGAGCGTGCAACATAGATCTATGGCTAGATAGTTCACTGTATCCCATCAATCCATGCACTCAACAACGTCCAAAGCTTGAATCACCAAGTACTCTCCTACAGTTCATTAGAGACGGTGAAAATGGCTTTCTTGGTTACATGAAGAGATTGGAATCTACGTCAAGAGGAACGTCATCTCTAGTCAAAGAGAAGGAGATCAAAATTGCACTACTTAGAAGACGTATAGACGATCTGATTAGGTCCTCTAGACAGGAGATTATGAAGTTTGAAAATGAGTGCAGTGAATTGCAGAATGAGCTAAGATCATTACGGAGAGACTACGAGGCAAGATGTATTAGTCATGAATCCGAAATCAGCATAAAGAGAGAATTAGAAAGCCAAATCTCAAATTCACAAGAGATTCATGATCAAAGCGTAACTAAGATTCGAGCTACCCACAAACTGGAGCTCAACAAAGTGTACACTGAGTTAAAGAAAGTCAAACAAAAACTGGCTCGTTTTGTTAAAACTCCCTTTGGCATATGAAGTCAAATCCGCAAGCTTAAGGAATTATGCACCTTTGCACCAAAGGGTGGGTATGCAAAAGCAACCCGATGCTTAACTAGACTTGTTGTCTCTACAGAGACTACTCGCAATATACAAACCAAAAATGCTCAAGTTGGAAGCCACCAACTACTTTGCGGAAGCAAACACATATAGAAGCAAACCGGAAAAGTTTTCGGTTCAATTTTGTCCCAAACCAAAATTGATTCTATGCTCAAACTGCCACACCTCTCACATGCTGGAATCCGCATGACTAATCATTATCATAAGCAGGTGGGAAAAAGTATTGGACCACATAAAATTCTGCAAACATGTGATGAGAGTGGAATTACACAAAAAGGTTACACAGAAATATATAAAAAATTCAAGGGTGGAGTGCAATCGGCTGGACAAGGACTACAGTTAGGATGCCTACCTAACCTGCATCAAGTAGAACTTCTACGAAAGGAGTTAAATAGTAAACTAGAAGATTTAGTTGGCCAACCACAATTCATCAACAACACCTATGAGGTATCCAGCAGTAGTAAAAAGTCCAAAACAAAAGAGAAAATGCTCAAGTTAGACAACAATAACAATATATTTCTGGACGTTGCAGCTGTGCAAAGAACCATGATTTGTTTGTACAAGATTATTGAAGCTGGTATGTCCCCTTTTTAAACATGCTAAGTTCACCATGCTTCAATTTTTTTAGGTCAAGAGTTATGAGGCTTTCAGTTTATTCCTCACCTTTGGTTGCTTGAGCATAGCATCACTGTCATTGATAGTGGAAGCTTAACCGAGAAGGAATCACTATAAAAAGAAGGTAAGAGAGTGTCGATAGCCAAATTGAAGGGCATAACATGACAGACATGAAAAATGTAATTGGAGGTGTAAACTTGACAGACATGTAATTGGAGGAATTTGAAAGCCGAATCTCAAATTCACAAGAGATGTAATTGGAGGTGTAAACTTGTATGCTCAATCAGATTTTTAGCTAGATAAGTTGACGTGAATCTAGATAATTTGACGTTTCTAATTATGCCTCTTACTGCATTGTTGTTATGGTTCCAATTCATTAGGGGTCGGTTGTAATTGTCTACAATTCCAGGTGTAAACTTGTATGCTCAATATGAGGCTTCAGATTCTTAGCTACATAAATTGACATGAATCTGGATAATTTGACGTTCTAATGCCTCTTATTGCATTGTTGTTATGGTTCCAATTCACTAGGGGTCAATTATAATTGTCTAGAGTTCCTATTCTTATCTTCTTTTGGGAATGAATTCTGAGAGTATTAAAAGTTGTATTGAGAATATTTAGAGCTGGAAATTCATTAGCTAAAGTCTAGTCTTTGGTTGCTGCTTTTATCCTTCAGAGTTTCTCCTAAGAGAGCTACACAATTCAGATATTACAATGGAATGACAATTTTATGAACAATTAGAGGTCTCAACTCCCAAATGTCCAACAAAATTAACTTCGTAGCGCAAGTCCTCAAACTGCTGGATTCATAAGAGCCAATTAAAAAAATCCTAAACCCCAGGATTTGAGGAACTCTTTGTACTTGATTCTAGAATTAAACGCATCTAACGAGTTTCACAGAGTGCTGAGCCTGAAGGATGAGACTTTAGTGAATAACAAGAATAGATGCACAACAAGAATCCCAATGTTCATGTTGCTTAAGTATTTGTGTCGTCGAAGAACAGATCATTTGTAGGAATTGATTACAAGAGTATATTCATGGATAGTCTGAAATTATAACATTCACTATCCAATCCAGCGTCCAATATTAACAAGAAAACAACTGCCAAATATTTTCAACACAACTAAAGTTTCCGCAAATCGCAAACCCTGGTCCCTCAGATGACTATAGTGATGATAGTGATGGAACATAGCATCTTCTTGTCTAGCTGTAGGATGTGCAATAAACTAGTTGTTAGTCCACATCTAAGTAGTTAGTTCTTAACAAATGTCCATCAATAATTGACGTACTGGACTTAGACTAGTATCTCATTAAATTGGTTAGTCCATGTCTGAGTAGTTAGTCTTTAACAGATATCCATCAATAATCGATTAGACTTAGACTAGTACCTGCTAGACGTTAATCTTGCAAACACAATTAACGTGAATTTATTGTATTACAAAGTTGATGGGTGCATTGCTCATTTTTGTTTTGAAAATGGATGAGGCCGAGATAGTCCATGCAGAGAAGATGGAAATAATTAGCATCACTTTAATGAACAGGGCATTGAATCTAGGAATAACAAAAAATTCTGAAGAGTATTTTTCTGTCCAATCGAAAAGGGAAATATGGCCTATTGGTTGCTTTTGAGTACCTAAAAAAAACTACGAGGTACTGCAATGGATTTTTCAGCAAACAAGCATACCTTCTTTAATTGAAGCTCAAAATTTAGGACAAGCCTTGGAAGTCGAAGGAGTTGGATCATTCCAAATTCAATGGCACCTTTCAGCAGATATGAAAACTATAAAATCTTTGTACGGTTTACAAGTTGGTGCTAATGCAAAACATTGTTGCATATACTGCATGCAACCAAAGACAAAGACAATTATAGCATCTGAAGCACAAGCGATAGCAGCTGCAAAAAAGAGATCACCAACCTGGGAAGGAGGCTTGTTTTCTTCAAGTATTCCAAGCAAATATGTTGCTGTAGCAGAGTCCATAAACAGGTGGAAGCCCATTTTCTCTATCCCTTAGAACAAGTTCACATCTGCACGTTACATGCTCTAAACCGTATTTGTGAGAAAATGCTTCACTTACATTTTCAATACATTTGGACGATAAGAGACAAACAAGTACAACAATTAACCATTCATGACATTGAGAGCATTCTATCAGCAACTGGGATGCATGGAGGATCTGTAAAAATATTCAAGGACCCAGATCTCAGTGGCAAAACCAACAATGTGCCAAACAAACCTTCATTTAGTGGTGCAAACACAGCCAAACTTTTCAAAAAGCCTTCTCTACCATCTGGCTCAAATAGAATGTGGCGTGATATAATACTCGTTGAGAGGAACGCAGCATCTCATGGATCCAGTCAACAAGATTGAATGGCTTGTTGGTTTGCCCTGGAGCAATTACTTCCATATTTTTGTGGCCTCAGTTTGACACCAGAGTAGTGTTCAAAACTCAAGAAACTTGTAGATGCATTTGGAAAACTATTCATCAAAGTACATGGCGAGCATCATGTCACTCATTACTTGGTTAGTCCTTCTAATCCTAATACTCCTTAAAATAGTCTACTTAACTCCTAAAAGACCAAATTTCTATTTTGAATGAGTTTTCCACTTCGTAGTGTCTCCATAGAACTGATAGAAGGATTGTGTGGTAGTAGAAGATCCTTCAATTGTGTGTTCTAAGACAGTAATGCTCATTTATCATTTCTTTGGAGCACCATGCAGACATTTACAAGATCAAAGAGAGCTGAGTGATCTGCTTTTCTTCTATTACTAAGATCAATTCAATGATGAATTCTCTTGATCAATTCAATGACTATTTTTTTATTGGTTCCAACACGTCTTCATTAAACATGATCCAGGGTTTGTCACCCAATATGGATCGTTGTCCGTATGGAGCTGCCAAGGAATGGAATTTTCTCACCACGCTGCAAAAGCAGCATACCATCGTCATACGCAATACGGTGGAGCAAAATCTAAGATAAGCCCACTATTACAAACATATGAGCATTGGTTTTGCATAGTACAACACTGTCTAAGATATAACATGTGAAGCATTCAAGTCAATACTGAAAGTGATCAAGCGGATGAAATAATTCAGAAGCGCAGGGAGGCCTCTATAAATTCAAGTTCAGCTGCACATTCTATTGAATGGAGATCAAACTGTGAGAGAGTGGGAAGTCGTTGGGTACCTAAGGTACCAAATGGAGAAGCCAGAGAGTAAGTATCTCCATATTTGACGTTGAAGTAAGTTGGAAAGCTACAGTGCCAGAGATTAGTATAGGACTATAGGAGATCTCTCTTAGATTTAGTATCCTCTCTTTTAATTCTTTAAAACAAAGAACAATGAAATTGTTGCCTCTCGCTGAATCATGTATTGAAGAATAGATTTGGAATCCAAAACTTGCAAGAGGATGCTGAGTGCCTATTAAAATGTACCATTGAAACTAGTCTTCTAAGTCATTAACATCCATGCAACAAGTCTCAGCACTTGGTTCTATGAATTACAAGAAATTCTTTGGAATTAATCAAAATTCTTTGGAACAACAAAGAAATGTCTCTACTACATACAATCCCTAAATTGGTCCCTAAACTTTGCCACAATAATAAATGTTCTAGACTACATAACTCAACATTAGAATACATCTAAGTATAACCTAGAAATTTGCATAGAGTTACTCAAGGCCATTCTTGCTTTGAATGCTTTCAGCTTTTCACAAGCTTGTCGGCCTGACTCTCGTGGTCCTCCCCACCGTCGCCATGATCTGCGCTCCATTTCCTCCATTCAGGCAACACCCCAGACATGAAATCCACATATCTCCTTTTGGCTTTCTCTGCGCTGAGTTTATCACCCTTCTACAGTTCTACTATCAATGAAATGTTTAGGTTGCAATTAACAACACAACAAAGAGGTTGTATGCTTAATAAAGTTCCAGTTGAGAAAGACGCTCCAACACATGTCTAGTACTGTGCAAGATCCCATCCATTGACAATAAAGTAACGTAAGACATAGAAATGTATTTGAAGTTCAAGGAATCCACTTCTCAGAGAGAGTCTTACATATTTTTCATGTTGCCCTCTATGTTCTTTCTGGAATAATGCGTAATATCCATGGTGACCTCACATCTACGACAATTTTGTTCTTCTCACTTCGAGCATTGACCTGGGAACATATTGACAACAAATAAACATTGATTCAGCCATTGTGAACTTTGCAGCACTAATTTAGAATACTAACTTTTTGCAACTTGCAAACCCTACTCAATGGACTTCCAATAACTCATAAGCACAACCTTGGTTTGAGACAATCCAATGACAACACTAGCAATGGGAGTATGGGCTATCAAACATTGTAAGCCAAATCCTAGTTAGTACATTCAGGTTCCAAAAGATTTAGATTGAAAAAGAGGACAGTGTTGCTTACCTTCTCTCAAATGATTCCACTTGGCTCACTGATGCATATGCCAGTAGATGAGAAATCAGCCCTGTGGAGGGCTGCGTGTTCCTAGCTTGTGGGAACTACCGAACTTGGGGCCGCAGCAGATCGCCGACGTGGCCAAGCAACTGCCACTTCGGAATTTTTTTTTTCATTTCAAGAATGTAATTTTTATTTTTATTTTTAATTTATTTGTCGGGAACAGCCGTTCCCTGAAACTGCGGGGGGGGGACCAGCGTCGGGAACGGGCCCAAAACGGCCCTCCCGATCCCCCCAAACTCATCTAATACAAATTCTTCTTGAATGTTTGATCCTAGGGCAATTAAAATCTCTTGCCGCACACTAGCAAGTGTCCATTTTGATCCAACCTCCAACTCAAGAGGTTCTTCACATTCATTAACATAACAAATAATCTTTACCATTTCATCGTAGTGCACTTGTTCTAAGTTCACCCAATTTGATCCTTGAAGTAGGCGTTGTCAATTGTACTGGAAATTGGCATATAATGTTGACCTGCCTATGTGGTATCAAAAGATAATTGTGGAGCAATCAACTAAACATTTGATAATACCAACACCAACTGAAATTTTGGAATCCCATCCAGAGTCCATGAGAGAGCTGAAGCTTTCTTCAGTCAAGTGCTTGAACACAAATAGTATTGGCGTTCGGTGAAATGTCACAAATGCAAACAAATCAACCATGACATGTATCAGAAGATACTAATTGACATGGGTTACTCTAGATCCTACAGATGGCTTCATTGAAGTTTGAAAGTCATTCCGAAAGTGTGTTCCAAAAGATTCGGAAGTTACCATACCTGGGAGTGGCCACTCTAGATCTTGAAAACCAGGAAGAGGGATAGTTTGTAGGTGACCATAGATAGTATGTATAGTAGGAGGAAAATATAGAGCACTATAAAATATGTACCTATTTCCAATAGCTCTGTATGGGTTTGATTTCCTCTCTGAGCCTCACCTATATCGGCATGTACCACGTACAAGACGTCCATGATAGTTTTAGGGTCTACCCAATCCTCAGCAATTGATAAATACAAATCTGTCCTCATAGAACAACAAATTGTAAGCAATAAAATTTACCATAGTCTTGGATGAAACTGTCACTGCACTACTCAAAACCAAGGCTAAAAACTTGAAGATAATCTTGTACTGGCAAGGGTGCTATTCATTCCAACTCCAAGAAACAATAATGCTTGACCGTAAAACTTTCAGACATTGAAAATTCACAAACTTTTTTCCCATATTGAAGCAACAACAAAAAGAATGGTATCTTTCCATCATCTGTATTGGTCATGATATCTACTGCATAAACCTCTTTCTCAATGAGCAATTGTAGCTCCCTCAATATTAGATTATAGAATGTAAATATAAAGAGTGATCGCCTCTAAAAGATGAAGCAAAAAATCAAGACAAAGTCTCACATAGGCGCTTCAGCATTCTCAATGCCACCTTTATATAAACTAAAGAGTGTATTACTACATGACTCTGTATTCCATTCCTACAACAGACACAAAATCCAAACTTGAACAAAACATTAGCAAGCACAAAAAAACATGCACAAACATTGCTATAATCAAATATATGATGAATTTAACAACAATTTGAAGCTTGTATAGTTCAACTGTCAGGGCAAATTAACAGATAGGCTTGACAAATTTTGGACACAATCACCTAATACTATCCAAGAAAACAGCATTTTCCACGGATTAGGGTTTTGTATCAAAAGACTTGAAAGAAACTAGCAAACCACCGTGACTTGTCAACAACTTTCAGACATGTTCAAAACCCTCACAAAACACCCTCACCCTGGCCTCTTTCACGGAAGAACCCATTCACTCCGCAACTTGTCAATGACTCTACAAGCATTCAAAACCCTCACAAAACACCCTCACCCTAGCTTCTTTCACGGAAAGTTTCATTCACTCCACAACTTGTGACCGATTCTACAAGCATTCAAAACAAAACAAAACACCCTTGCATTGGCCTCTTTCATGGAAAAATTCATTTACTCTGTAGTTTGATTGTCCAAGAGGGAAAAAAAACGAAACATTTTCTTTTGGAACTAGCTAGGTTCTTAATTGACTTCAAAGTTGGAAAACAGTGACACCAATTAGAACATGATGAACTCAAAATTGCATGCACCGTGATGCTTGCCTGGCTTTAGCTTCAGTTGCCGATGGGTGTACGCGTGCTGGACTAAAACCTCCGTTATAGAATTGAACTTCTCGGACAAATGAAACTTCAAAATTCTCACAATGTATCCTTCACTGTGTTTTCTCGCATCTTTTGCGTGCTCCCCTCACCTACCCGGTTGTTATGTTACCCAAGAATTTATGCCCACTCAAGTAGGTATCCACTCTCCATTGTCTCTAAAGGAATTAAATGTTAAAATTGAATCTATACTACATCGAGGCTTCATCGTGCCTATGAGAGCTTGCTTGGAAAGAAGGCTCAAAGAAAAAATCAAGCAAAATGGCTCAAAAATAGAAGAGAAATTCGCGCAAAGAGAAACTCTTGCCTCCAAGAGAAGTTCGCAGGAAAGGCCCAAGAAAGCGCCCTAAACAGATTGCCCATTACAATTCATGATTGGTTGTGACCCATGCGCCATTCTTGTCTCTATCCAGCAAATCACCGGTTGAAGTGGGCCAAGGAAAAGCCAGTATGGGCCAAACCCATCATTTCCAACTCGCGGTCCACCACCGGCCCCATTTTCTTTCTAATGAATGCTACGGAAATTATTTTGTGCCCTCCTCTCATGTATCTATTTTTTTTAAATATCTCAAATACATATGGATAATCCTAAATTCAAGGATTTTGAGGACACACAATTGCACACATGAAATGAACAAACACAAGCAAACAAACAAACAAACAAAAAATTACACACATAATTAGTTAAATTCATTTTTTGCTTCCTTAATTTTAATAGGGTAGTAGGTAGCTACATTAGGTAGAATTTAGATTTACTATATGTCCGGGATAAATTGATTTGTTGCTCATCTCCTCGAAGTCATTGGAGATTTGGAGGTAAAAGAAGATCCTCTATTTTGTACGTGACAAATTCATTTTCTTTACATGTCTTATGGGAGGCAATCCATTCCTGATCAGACCTCCATTCTGACCATGTAGGTTGTTGTTTTCCCGTTTAGGAAGTAATGAATAGTGATAAATGATGGCACACTTCTAGAAGCAGATGTAGCGCATTACAATTTTCTACAAAATTCTCAATATTTCAACCAGTCCTTGTTGGATTTTGCAACCCACCTTTGGTCAGAAATATAAAAGTTTTTATAATCGATACGGGTTGAATAGAACCTTAAAGAACCTTTAGAACCTTTAATAAAAAAATTAATAGCAATTATGTTTTGAGAAATAAAAATATGATCGCATTTATGAATTACATGATTGTACATTTTATCATGTATCACAAATAACTTTTTCTTTTGCATTTTTCCGTTCGGGAATGGTGGTGGAGGTTATAAATTTTTAAGTGGGTAGACGGACAATTCATTTTGGCGGCATGGGTTTGGGCCATATAAATTTTGGGGAAAATTAGGATTTTGGGGAGAGAGGATTTGCTTACCTACACTGCTCATTTTGACCTCCTACACATGCATTGCTCCTTTGTTGTTTTTTGTCACTAAAGCATTCTTATGTAGGTCGGCGTACGAATCCTTTTGGTGCACAAAGCACAATTCTTCCAATTGTCTTATACCAAGATTGGAAATCTTTGGTTTGGTAGAGTGTCATTCACTTTGTCAAAGTTGTTGCTTGACTTTATTTCATTAATTTGTCAATTTTCTAGTTTGAGGAGTTTGTCTTTGTTTCATGTTTGTTTCGTCTAAAGCACAATTATTCCATATATTAAATACATTTGGTGTTATGTGAATCTATTGGCGTGAAAGCTATTGATTTGACGCTCAATTTCTTATCTCCGAGTCTACGCATGAGAATCTCCTATGTCAATCAAGCTTAGGGTGTGAATGTATAAGATTGAAGGGTATGTGTATGTAAGGTTGCGAGTGTCACTACGTGATTGTTTGGAGCTTAAGATGTGAGTGTATAAAGTTGTGGGGTATGCATGTGTAAGGTTGCGTGTGTGAGGCTATAGAGCATTGTGTATGAGCATTTGGAGCTTAAGGAGTGTGTATTTTGAAGTTTGGATGTGCATGTGTGAGGCTGTCAGAGCTTTGGGTGTGAGTGTATGAGTGTTTAGAGCTTAGTGAATGCGTATTTTGATCTTGAGTTTATGTAATTGGAATCTAGGATTTTGTCTCTAGATTTTTGAAGCCTTCAAAGAAACACGCCGTGACTCGAGTTGGAGAAGGTGGATGTGGTGAATGCAAGAAGGTGGATTCAAGGAATGCGTTTGTAGGGTTAATTTGTGATCTAATTCCTTATTTTTCAGATTTAGGTTGGAATTCAAAGTTTTGATTCTTAGGGCAGATTTTTGAAATCGATTGATTGTTGGATTCTTTTGAAAATTATCAATTGCCAATTGATGGGATTGAGTGCAAATTGATGAGGCCGCTTCCAAATTGCTAGGGACTGTTTAGAGTTTAGGACTTTGGAGTATGAATGACAAAATTTACAACATAATTTTCTCTAATTTCTTTCTTGTTAATAATCTCCCTTTGTTGTTGAGTGTATGCGTAACTCTTGTAGCAATTGCAAGTATAGGTTGTAGAAAATCCACATTTGAGAAGGATGTGCATAGATTTTTGTATTCAAACCTGGAGCCTTTGAGATCGGTAGAACTTCTATGTGACCATCTTCTATTTCTAAACAACTGATGATGGTCGGATTTTGTTTTATTATTGTCAAATTTTCAATTTTTGAGTGTTCTCTTGAAATTTTGTTCATTGAATTGTAATTTCTACACACTTGGCTATAGAATTAGGATATCCCTGCAAAGAATTAGGATATAATTTTTATTGACTTAGATGTATCCTCAAGTTGAAGATACCAACAAATGCTTCTAAAGCTCATATGCAAGCATTCAACAACAATAAGCAGGAAACCTCAAAAAAACATTAAACAACTTAGTCAAATCACTTAGTCATCAAATATAAAATACAAAAAATAACAATATATGAATTGCTAGATTACTAAATAATAACAATAATTATGTCGTGACTATCATTGACTTGAAGATAAGTATCCTCAAGTCAATGATGAAAGCATATCTCCTAACAAAACATGAATGTATCTTGTGATAGCATGAATAAAATCATCCATTAAAAATGTAGTCCACCAAAATGCCAGACTAATATTAAATATACAATAATTGATTTGCCAAACAAACCAAATTAATTGATGAAATAAACCTCCGAAATAGTATTCTCATTATCTTGGAATGGAAGATAAATGCACAATATGTGACCACGCTAGATAACTAACATTCTCATATCCAAATGCAGAATTGCTTTAATCAGTACGTCAATAAATTCCTTTTATAACTATTCAACAACAAAGACGTTTCTAGAGTTGTTCGAGAACCCATTCAACAATGAATCTTTCCTAAATCACAAAATTGCCCCCCCCCCCCTTATGGAGAGCTTTGGTAGTTCAAAGAAGTGGTCCAATTTTGGAATTGCGGTGTGAACAAGCACAAGAGTTATGTCTTCTTGTGCCGCCAAATGCAAAAAAATCTAGTATTTGCCGATTTGAATTTGAATGAGAAAATAGTACTTGTCGATGTCAACCACCAAGAGTGTTGTCATCATACTTCAAAATGTGGACGATTGTAGAAAGTGCCTCTCTCATGCACACTACATCTTATGAAAAGTTGGAGCAGCCAATGACCAGTGCAACATAGAGAACTTTCTTGACAATCTAACAAGCACATACTTAGATTCATATGCACAGAAGTTCACAAAGAAGTTCTAGCCTTGACTCAAGCCCTAGAATTAGTCAAGCGCCAAAAATACCACCCCTAAGATAGCCTCAGTGTTTATTACACTTGACTGGTACGCCATTGAGCTTGTCCATCCCCAATTAATTGGAATTTCTCAAAGAGATAGACCTTAACGCAAGAAAGTTGTGCCAACCCCAATTTGAATCAGATTCGCTTCCTCGAGTGAGCGTCGAAAGCAAACAAAGGCAAGCCCGATTGACTCAAAGAAAAAGAAAAGAACCAAAAGTCAAAGCAAATGAACTAAGCCAAAAGCCACAAAAGAAAGCAACTCGACACCTAGGGATTGCTGGCAACTCTGGTTCCACACTTATCAACGTTAACACTGTGGGAGTGTCAACATCTGCAGAGCCTATTTCGGATTACAATAAGTTTCAGACCAAAAAGTATTTTGGAAGACCGACAGTTCATACTACTTGTTTGAGTAGAGAACATTTGAGGTGCCTATCAACTAGTGCATGCCTACAAGAGGAGTACATTATTCAAAAGTTAGAAATGAACATCGTCGAAGACGTGAAAAAATAGCTAATCATGATGGTGTACAAGAAGCAGAGGCAAAAAGTCTACCCAACACCCATAGAAGAGAACAAAAAGCTTTTGAAGTTCCCTCCTAAGATGTGAGAGGAAGTGAAGTCTGGCAAGTTTATGATCATAATGGCCACACAACATTGTTGCTTTGCAAGAGCTATAAATTGCGAGATGCAAAGCCCTGAGGAATAAAGACTTGTCAAAGTGGGAAGCTCTCATCGTTTCGTCCTTGGACCCAAATAAGCTATGTAAAATCTCCAAGTTCTACAATACAACAAACCTCCTTAATCATGCCCAACCAACTTGAGGTAACAACATCATCAACGCCTGGAACGTGTGGGTAAACCTAAAGTAGCTGAGCAATGTAGAAAACAAAGCAAAAATAAGGGGGAACAATACCAATGTCAACCTTAGACAATATGAAGTATGATGCTTCATTATCCTCAACTCACAATATCTTAGACTTGATGATACACTCGACTCAAGGATAGAGAGGGATTTAGATTTTCTAAAAATCAAAGAACATTGCTAAACAAATCCTTTATCCTGAAGAATTTTATGACTTTAAAAGTGAAGCGTTTATGAAATATCAATCCAAACAATGATGAGAAAACCGTATAGGGCTTTTTTGACATAAAAAATGAACTAAAAATTATAATGCTGCCGAATGACATCTACGCATCGTGGAAGGAGTTTCTAAACAAGCAAGCCAAAGGCAAGTTGATTGATCCAGACACGAGCAAGCCATTCAGAGACGCGGAAAACTTCAATCCGAAGAACTTTTCTCTGAAGCGGGAGTTCTTTAAATACATGGCTTACTTGACAAATAAGAACCTCCTAGCGTATGCCATACATTTTTTTGGCATGATACCAAGTAGGATTGTATGCTTTCCTATGGTTTCAATGAATAAGACAAAGATTTTGTTACCCAACAATCAGATGTCAACCGATTGGGTAGATTGCAAAAAATGCAAGAAGATCATCCTTGATGAATTCATAGAAATCAAGTTAACCCTACAATTAAAAGACAATGCTAAGAACGTGATAAAGAACGTGATAAAGGACATTTGGAGTCCATGGAAAGACAGGCACAAATTCTCCTTGTCCACTGGGGATTTCTGATCAACGAGACGCTAATTTCATTTTTTATAAAGCGACTCCAAAACCAAGTGTGAGCCCCTAATTTGTCACTTGGGACTCACAGTCTTTTTTCATTAGTTACAAATTAAACTAGTAAAAACATTAAAAAAAGCCCCCCCAAAAGTGTAGAACCAAAATAGATATGTCACATACCAATATAGTATTTGGTCTAAAATTGAGTTTTATACCTAGAATATCCTAGAATCCCACTTGTAAATAGGATAAAACATCGGGAGAATAGTGGAAATTAGAAGGTTTGAGAATTATTCCCCAAAAATAGCCTACACCTGTTGTGTAAGCAGCTCACGTTGGCTAAATTGGTCCGAGGGAGGTCCAGTGAGGTCCTTAGATACATTCCTAGAGATAGGTTTCAGTTTTCCTATCCTACAAACAAAATCGTAGAAATTCCAATTGTTAGCTTGTAGGAGTCACTACCTCAAGATGGGCCAACAGAGGAATCTATGACCACCAGACTAAGATCTAGGATCGAAAGCATGCCAGGAGGTCAAAAGCAAAGTCCATTTACCAAGATTTCCTTGGATGCAAAAGATTCCCTAACTGTCGGTAACTCAAGGAGGGCGAGATTTGCCCTTCTCTTCCAAAGGTGCAAGGGAAGAGTATAAATTTGCATTCCTCTTGGGGAATTCCATGAGAGGTTCCCCCAAAAGTTTCAAAAATTTCTGACTTGCAAAAATATCTCTTTCAGACGGTCAACTGTCCAAACCTACGATGAAAAATTCTTGGAAATTATCCAGGTGGCAGTAAAATCTCACTGAATCCAATTAGCGAGTTGAAAAGTTTCTAAGCCACCCAAAATTTTGCATTACAAAGCAACTTATTCTTCGATCCAATTTCCTTTTAATACAAAAAAAAGGATGAAAATTATGATTTATAGGAGGCTTGTGACTTCAAAATCGTTGGCCAATTAAGAATTGAAATACTAGTACATGGTTGCAAAGACAGCATAAGTATTTGCACATAATCTCAAAGCAATCAATTGATAGCACCAGGCACCTCTATTCACAATTTTAACCCTTAAACGACGCTGCTGTCATTTTTTGGCTGATGAATGACAAGGAATCTCTCTGACCGTTTTCTGGACAATGAATCACAGAGAATCTCTCTGTGTAGGACAGAAGTGCAATTGTTCATCCTTAAAATTTTGTGCGAAAAGGGAAAATCATGGACAGCAGTTTGACCTCCAATGAGCACTTTTGACTTTCTTTTAACGTTGTAATGTCATACAATGCGAAAACGGGTCACCGGCCAGGCGTTCAAGGGTTAAATGAAATTAGGCAAGCTTTGTCGAACTTTATTTAAAGGTTTGTTGTCCACCTGTTGGATTGTCTTGTGAGTCCCCAACACTCACATGGATAGTTCTATATAATTCTATCTGCAAATAACACACAAGCGGCAACCACCACCTGGTTCACAATTCCTCAGTTCCTCACGTGACTTGGTAGTCACTTCCAAAGAAGACGGCGTAGAACGCTGTGTAGGGGCTGGATGACTCTTGTTGAACTAGTCTGGCCATGGATCCACAGATCCTAAACCCTAAAACCCGTTTCTGATTACTTCCTCATTCTGAAAGCAATTCTGCAACAAGAAAAATCATTCCAACCTCCTACACTAAAAAGCCACTGAACCTCGCAACCAAAGAATCGTGGGACAGTTTGATAATCAAAGATCTCCGCATCATCAGTCATGCCCATTGTGACTCCTGACTTCAGCCTGAAGCCGCTGTTTACAGCTGTTAGCAATAGCTTGGAATGGATTGACCTCAAGACCTGTTATCTGTTCTTTGTTGCGCACCTTCTTCAATTTGCCTCGATCGTATTCCTCGTCCCTGCAATACAACAGCGCACTTAAAAGCTCAACACTACTGAAAATAAAAGTCCAAGCATACATATGCCTCCAAGTCCTACCACCGACAGAGGCAAATCCATTTCTGCAACCTCATAACCAGATTTCACCTCCACGTGCCCAAGCCCCCAAAATAGAAAAATCAATTTGGAAGCTGATATTCAGAAGCCGACATATTTCTGTCGAACAGAATGTAGGATATGATTCGATCTTTCTATAGGTCCATTTTCCTACCTCCCTTGAAGCTTCCTAAATGATTTATTCCCACTCCTACAGATATGGAAGCGCCCACGTTTGGCCATTTGGGCACTTGTTTAACACAAAAATGAAACGAGCAACAAAGCATGGAGACACACCATAAATCCCGTTCAGGTACCACAGTCTTGTGAGTGCGCAAGAGTCTATCAACGTCCTTAATAGACCCGTTCCCATTCGCCTCCACCTCATCCCATCGAGGAACTGCACAAGCAATTTGAACCACAATTGAGACAAGTTCAACCTGAAGTAAACATGACAATAGAATTTTTTTTTAAATTGAGCTACTCCCTATCTATAATAGATAGCAACCGGCTTATAAGTGACGATGAAATCGCAATACCTTAGTGCAGATAACATGTAATATAGTACTACAGTGGGGTTGTAGTTACTAAAAGTTACCTTCAAAGTTATACAATCCATTTGACTGCGAATGAGATGAATTCTTTGGTGCAATTACAGCAGCCTTCGAACACCTGTGCAGGGTCACATCTTTTTCTGCAACCCTCAAACCGTGACTAATTTCTGGCTGCTGGAGCACATCAGCAAAACCATTCAGTGCTCCATTACTACTACCATTTGCACAAGCCCCATTCTCTGTATGCCCAACTGACCCAATCAAACTGCAATCTCCATTCTGCACCGCATCATCTGTGGCACTCAAAACCAACTCTTCAGCTTGACAAGTTCCATTGGACTGCAATCTCTCCCTCAACACGATGATGTGTTCAGATACAGGCCCATCACCGTTGCGAGACTCCTGGCCATTACTGAATTTTTGCTTCTTAGACAACCCAGAGTATCCTTCCCCAGGACAGCAAAGCCTCTTCAAGGTCTTCCCACACTGAGAGCCAACACCATTCGTCGTCTCTTCATTCTCAAGCTGACAGTGACCTTTCCTACAAGCCGATCGTTTCCGCTCTCTTTGCCTGAGATGAGACCTGGCCATAAAGTACCGCCGGGTGTGCGGCATAACATACAAGAGTCGCATATAGCTTTGAGGTGTATTGCTAAAATGCTTATGATACTCGTCCCAGTCTGTATCATCTTCGTCGTCATCTTCACCACTGGTACTGCAATCCTCTTCCACATTTGAATTCGACTTTTTGCCTGCATCTGCCTTCACAGTAGCGGCAGTTGAGGCTGCTGGACTCTCGGAAGATAAATCAGGTCTCATGCTTGTGGTATCAATCGCTGAAATCTCTGTGATACCTGGCAAAACCTTTTCAGCCGTGGGTTTAATTCCATTTTCAACAATTGCCCCATTGGCTGAAGTCTTGCATTCACCGTCCTCAACCTTCAATTTTACACCCACCACCACACCGTTCGTCGCATGTAGTGGACCATCAGTTTCTCCACTCAGATTGCTTGCCCCACCCAGTGTATCAACCGTGTCGTTTCTTGAAGAGCTCTGATAACAAGAAAGAAGTATTGAAGTTGTCAGTGGAGTACAACCAAACTGATTTCTTAACATCAGAAGGAACGGGAAAACAACAGGTTCACGATTCTATGCATTCGTAGCCTACTACCTGAGAATTACCCGCAGGTCTCACAGGCAGGCTATTGTTTGATTTGGCTGCAGTCACTGCACTTTGTGACGTCTGCGCATTTGTGACTCGACGGCCATTGTGGTCGAGATCATCAGCGCTTGAAGAGTCATCTGCAGTCTCACCAGCGCCATCTGACAAAAGCTTCTTAAATGCCGGTAGAGAATTGCGTAACAATTGCTCCGTCCCGGCAGATGATTGAGTCACCGAATCCTTAATGTAAAAGAGAATGTACGCTTTCTGATCCAGTACGGATTTCTCACTCACTTGCTTCACCTGAAAAACCCCACCAATTGTAATTCTTACCAGGCTTAGAATCGTGACCAAAGTTGTACATGATTGGTAAACATAAAGCAATGGTAAAACGCTATGAATGGGTTTTCTCTAAACACCATGGTCTTCAGAAAAAAGTACCCGACTGTCATCCAACGCATGCCACATGTCACCCTTGGTTCGCACAAAGCAGAAATAATGCCCCGAATGTGTGGACCAACCAGCATGCACCAGAACCGCATAGAGAGAGTACTTCGCATCAGTAACCTGCACCACACCACAAGCTTAAAATGTTAAAAAGACAAGATACGAAAACTATTAGCCGGTTTGCATTGCTGACCCCCATTAACAACAGCAACTCATCTGTTCATACACATGGTTGGCCTCAATTAGCAAGTGCTGTAAGCATGACTTGGCTACATGTCTATGGACGACACTCTACATTGTTTAAAACTGGGATCGTCTAATGTCATTTATAGTGGTCTACAACGTCCCCCTTTGAAATTGCGAAAAAAATTCAAAAAGAGACACAAAATTTAATCTTAAGAGACCTGGCTCTCGTAATCGAAGTAATCTCTACAGAACTATAGATTGATCTCCAAAAACTGCACTCCTATGTGTGATCTAATGCTTAAAGTGACACGAAGAGTATCCTCTACCATACAACGCAAACGTAAATCAAATGTAAAACACACCTGTGGGTTGCTGATGTACGGTTTCATGTCCAAGGTGCGCCCAAATTCAATCTTCTTGTCGATCTTCCCACCGGAACTGCCAGTCCCACTAAATCGCTTGAACTGAATTGTGAGAATATTGGGTGACTTATCAATGGTGAACTGCTTCAAGGCTCGAACTTTCTTGCGGCAATGGCTGCAATGGTACTTGTTATCGCCTTCCAGGGCTTCCACAGCAGTGAAGCGGTTCAAGGCTTTAGTGAGAGAGTCCGCTCGCACAATCTCCAAGCTTAAATCAAGCAAAGGATCGTACGTGTTTGAGCAGGTCGAGCACACAGTACATTTGACCTGCAATGAACCCGCTCGAATGGTCAAATCGACAGTTGCCCTTGGAAAAACGTCACCCAATGAAATGCACATTGTAACTCCGCTTGCAGGAAGATCTCCCAAAATCTAAACCTACAAAATACACTCAACCTTCTCGTTGCACTGCATCGGTGAGCCCTACGGACTTCTAAACGCAATCTGACAAGTGGAAGTCGTACCATAGAACATGATAGATTCTCAGAATATTCAAGGAATGAACAATTAGAGAGGGCTAAAGTGTAAAAAATACGATAGATTCCCAGGACACATAAGAGACGAGCAATTAAGGGTGCAATTCGAGAGGGTTGAGTGTAATAACATGATCGATTCTCAGGCTACAGAAGAATTACGAAAATGCGCAATTCGAGAGGGGTTTAAGTGTAGATAACATGATAAATTCTCAGGTTATACAAGAAACGTGCACATGCAAAATGTGCACTTACAAAAATGTGAAAGTAGAGAGGGGATAGAGTGAAAAGCAAAGGGTGTAAACACCTACTTGACTCCGCAAGCGACCTCCAAAAATCTTGTGTATGAGAGATCGTTCTTGCGAGACCGAGGAATTCGACTTGACTCCGGGAGGCAGGCAGCAGTTGTGCAACCCCTCAATGAGACACCGCAAGTACTCATGAGCATCCTCCTGTCTCCACATTCGGAAGCTCTTGGAGATGCATCGCAAGTTCTTCACGAGGTTGGATGGCGACACCGCCCCCCCTGAGGCGGCCAAAGCCTGGCGGACGTGCTCTTGCAAGGCGCACATCGCACAAAATCCTGCAACACGACCTTTGAGGCAATTCCGGCGATTGAGAGTCAATACCAAACCTTTCAAAGCAGAATGCACCAGAGAAATAAACTCCGTACAAATTACAAACGTCACGCCTTCCCCACAACTTCCCCACGAGAATTGATCCAACACATCAAGAGTAGCCCAGCCCCACTCCTCATCTCGACGTTAACAATTTCACGACCATCAACTACAGTAACACCACACAAATCTCAAGTATTTCAAAACTCACTCCATATTGATCTCACACGACTCGGAACAACAGTAATATCACACAACCCCGATAACTTCCGAATCTCACGTATTTCCAAATCTCAATATGTCAAAAGCAAAGGATTAGCAGCTCACATATCGTTTTATGTTGACCGCTGTCAAGGTACCCAGCTAACGGCGGAGTGTACGTCAAACACTGCAAAACCGAATTCAAAAAGCAAGTGTTGCCCAAGTTCGACAACCCCGCTCCCTGCACACAACCAAGAAAAAACATCAAAACCCCAAACGAATTCTCATCAAAATTCAAAACAACTCAAAACTCCATCCTCTCAAAAACTCACAACCAAATCACGACGTCTCGAAACTCCATTCTCCCGAAATTCGCACTACTTACAAGGGCTAAGAACTGCCACCAGAATTCACAACCCAGTCGCAACGACTCAAAACCACGAAATTCACAACCACGAAAATGCTAACGCATTGCCGGGGGGATGGATCCAAGCACGTACGATTCGAGAGGCCGGGGTCCAGGAGAGAGGCTCGTGTGCAGGGGAAGAGCCCCCACCGGCGCTGCCCGAGCTAGGGCCGGCGCGCGGGTGGTGTACGCCCTTGCCGGCCATGACTAAATTCGTATTCAGCGCTTTCAGACTCGAAGGCAACGAGGCGTTCTGTTGCGAGCTTGGTGTGGCAGCCATGAGCGCGGGTCGGAAATTTACTCGCCGAGGGGGAGGGCCGGCGCTCGGCAGCCACGACGCACCTCTCTGCACCCCAGAAGCGTCGGCTGCTGCTCCTCCTGCTGCTCTTGCTGCTCCTACTGCCCTTGCTGGCCCTGCCTTTGCGACCATCCGCTTGCTGTTGCCGGGCATCAAGGTTGTTGCTGTTGTTGCAGCAGGAGCGCCGTGCTCCACCTCCATCGCCGCCGCCCCCATCGATCGGTGCGTCGCGTCGGGTCAACCAATTTCACAACGAAAGAGCAAAGCCACACTGCGCGTGCGCGCGGCCTCGCGCTCAAAGGGCGCGTCCTTCACCAACCGCTGGCAAGGCAGCCAGGGCAGGGCTACAGGGGACGAACGCGAAGGACGCGTCGCGGCCAAAACCCCAAACCCTAATTCCACGGGAGAGCAGGCGCGGCTCAGAGTAGTGTGAATAGGGCAGGGGGAGGATCGTGGCCGTTGGGAGAGGTTGTGCATCGGTGGCGGGAGCATCGGTGGCGGGAACTGAGGTGGCAGTCTGGATCGGGAACGGATAAAGGACACAGGCAGCCAGGGCAGGACTTGTGTATTTCAGTCGAGTATTGTATTCGTAGGCTACTTTCAATACTTGTGTGTGAAAATGGTTTTAATTTTAGAATTCAAAGAGTATGAAATGTTAGTTTTCAATCAACAACTAATGAATTCATCATTTTGGTTGCCCTATACAAAATTATTAGGGTTTGGTTTCTTTGTTTGTAGATGTTCAAAACTCATTTCTTCAAAAACAACTAATGAATGCATCATTTTGGTTGCCCTATACAAAATTATTAGGGTTTGGTTTCTTTGTTTGTAGATGTTCAAAACCCATTTCTTCAAAATCAAGTGCATATTGATTTAGAAGATGTAAATAGTGTCGGAGTTTTTGACCAAGCTTTATCTTTTAGCCCTCAATATTTTTGGTTGTCCCTACTTTAACCCCTAAGCTTCTAGCATGTGTTTACTAAAACCTAGACCATTATGAATTCTTTTCAATCAAACTATCATCTAAAAAGAGATCCACATAAATTGAGTGACTATTAATATTGATTGGTAGTACATGGAAAGGGACACATCTTTTGACCGTACCATTGAAAAGATTATAATAGTCAAACAAGGAAATCTTTCAATTTTGAGAGGCTATATTTGAGGCACTGGGGTGCTCAAGGACTAATGCGGTGGAGGTTCCAAATTTGTCATGTGATGCAATGAACGGGGAGTGCCGCCGGTTAGTTACAAGTCAGCCGGTTGATTTTGAGAATTTCCGAATGAGATGGAAATGTTTAGGAAGGGGTTCCGGAGGAAAAATGAAGGGTTTCGGAAATGAGCCGACTAGAAAAAAAAATGCTGGCATTTTGGCAAGCTGCCCTAGGAGTACCCACGGCAAATTACCGATTGAAATTTATTTTTCACGGCGGGCATCCGGCCATGCATACACTTTTTAGGAAATTTTTTTAATACTATGTATAGTATTCTACTGTACCAAATGCTAACCACGAAGTCACTACTCACTAACCCTGCTTATGCACTAAACCCTAGCCCCGTCAATCTGGGCCGTCAATCCTTGCATTGATCAACGGGTGGCATTTTGCCTCCGCTTTGTCACGCAGTCACGCTCACTCACACTCTCGCAGCACGGCAGCACTCAGCAGTCACACTCTCGCAGCGACGCAGCCTCGCAGCTCGCAACAGCCACCAGTCGCAAGCAGTCTGCTCTCGGTTTCTCACCCGTGACGGCGGCTGCATTTTGTTAATTTGTTTTCTCGTTGTCTTCCTGCTCGTGTACCGCGCCGAGGCCTGGTGCTGCATGGGCTTTTGTGATTGAGATTTGAGAGCTCTTGTTTCTTGCTGAGGTTTTGGGTTCAGGCGATCGTCCTCTGGCTTTGCGATTTTGGGTTCGTGACTTTGTGCAATCATCCTCTAGCTTTGCAATTTCGGGTTCGTGACTTTGTGCGATCGTCCTCTCAGCCATCACCTGGTTGCGGGATTGGGTCTGGGCTCTCCGGAGGTGCTGCCGGGCTGATCAGTGTTCTTGATCGGTCATCGGTGTCTGCTTCCTTGCGTGCTCTTCATCGGTGACTGCTTGATTCAGATTCACGTTTTTGATTCAGTTTTGATTCAGATTCACGTTTTCCGTTTTTGGCTTCAGGCGATCTCCCTGATTTGAATCAGGTACGTCTCCAGACTTCAACTCCTCCGTTTTTTGTTTTTTTTCCGGGTTTTTTTCAAACTTGAAGTGTTGTTTCCTAATGCCTAAGCCCTGAGGTGTTTCTTGTGGCAGGTCGCAATGGCAAAGAGGCAGAAGTCGATCCGGGACTCCTACTTTGGGAGATCGCGTGAGTTTGATTCTTCAAATGTTGAGTCCTCCACAAGTGACAATTGTCAATTCAGACCAGCTGAGAATCCAGGTATGAATCAACCAACTCCTTCCCAGGCCGAACTAGCCCAAACTTTGTGGAAAGAGCAATGGACGACTCAATTCGACTGGCTGCATTTCTCTGCCTTGGAGGGCAAACTCTTCTGCAAAGTCTGCAAGGAGAAGGGGGGCCGCTCAGTCTACGCAAAGGAGGGATCGAAAATTTTTAAGGTCAGTGCATTTGTAGACCATTCTCGTTCAAATGAACACCGCAGGCTTGCTTGGGCTTCCCACAGTGGAGAGAAAACCATGGAGAAAGCGATTTTCAACGGACAGCGTGCTTGTGATGAGGCTTTACACACCCTTTTCAAAGCTACCTATTTTATAGGGAAGGAATCTCTCCCTTACTCAAAGTTCCCTGCATTATGTAAATTGTTGGTGTCTGTGAAAGCTCCTATCACAGCTACCATGTACCAAAATGAAAAAGCTTGCAGTGATCTGGTTTGGTGTATTTCTGTAGTAATCCAAAAACAAATCATTTGTAGGATTCGAAATTCCCCATTCTTTGGCATCATGATTGATGAATCTACAGATATTAGTGCTACTGGCCATCTTGTCATGTTTGCAACCATTGTAGAGGAGGGTCTGCCCGTGACAGTTTTTCTAGGTCTGCTGTAGCTAGATGGCGGCAAGAAGGACTCTGCATCGATTTTTGCCTGTGTGGTATCTCAGCTGCGGCTGTGGAATTTAGATTTGTGCAAGTTCGTGGCCTTTGGGAGTGACGGAGCAAACAGCATGGTGGGTTGCCACACTGGTGTTTCCACACGACTTCGGAATTAGGTAAATCCATTCATGTTGGCTTGTCATTGCGTAGCTCATCGAACTAATCTTGCCGCCTTGGATGCTGCCAAAGCAGTAGGCTGTAAGGTTATATCCACCGAAGTCGATTCCTTAATCAATTCACTTTCTGGTTTCTTCCATAAGTCAGGTAAGCGCAAGAATGCACTCACAGCTTTGCAGGAACAATTTTTTGATTCTAAGAAAACGATGAAGCGCTGTCATAAAATCCGATGGCTAAGTAGGTGGCAGGCAGTGACAGCTCTTTGTGATTCATTGGAATCTGTCTTGATTTTTTTCCAAGAAGCTGATGACAGTGAGTCAGCTGTTGCAAAGTCTGTTTTGGAGAAACTGGGTCAGTTTAAGTATATCTACATCTTGTACTTTTTGGCAGATATTCTTCACTCGTTGGCCATATTGTCTAAGGTATTTCAGTTGAAATTTGTTGATGTCACAACTGTAGGCAGTATTGTGCGTACTGAGATAGCTCAAATTCGCATGATGTTTATTGTGGATACTTGTGATTTGAATGCTGATGTCTTTAATGAATCCATTGGTTATCATGTTTTGCCTGATTATGGTCCTCACGGTGGGTACTTGAAGAGGTTGCAGTCTGAGGTGAAGGAATCCATGTTCCACAGCTTCCAGATGACACGGTCCAGGCTGGGCACTGACTTGGAGGAGGCATTGACTTTCCAAAAAAAATTTGCAGAGGCTGTTTGTTCTGCCCTTGATGCACGCTTCAGTGACAATGACTTGATTTCTTGTTTTAAGATTTTGAACCCGACTAATATGCCTTCCAAGCAGGTGGGGTTGCAGAATTGGTGCATCTCCGAATTGGAGACTTTGTTGGGCCATTACGGGGTAGATCACTCACATGCAGGCTTCAAACTCCCTCCTCTTGTGGATCAGGTAGCATGTAAGCGTGAGTTTCTGGCCTTTAAACTTCAGTGCACCACGGAATGGGGGGATAAGAATTTCAGGGATTTGTGGGGCATGATAACTTGGAATCATACGTTACAAGCACGATACCCTAACCTCCTCATTCTTGCAGAGTTAGCACGTGTGCAGTGTGTTTCTACAGCGACGTGTGAGCGAGCTTTCAGTGTGCAGAATTTGATCAAGACTAGAGTTAGAAACAGGTTGGGTAGCAAGAATCTTGAGGCAATGCTGCGAATTGCCTTGGAAGGGCCAGAGGAGGCGATAGATTACATTATCAGTGATGCTGTCCCACTTTGGAAGAATGATAGTAATTACCGTTTTTTGTATGCTAACCCGTCTTCTTACTTGAATTCTCCTAATCGACTGAGTGCAAGTGATCCATCTTGTTCATCTTGTTCATTTGGAGCAGCTGATACTAACGGCAGTGGTACGCAGATTTCTTGACTTCTAATACTAACATACTAACCAGCCTCCGAAAAATACAAGGATCCTTTGTGGATCCTTGTATTTTCTAGAGGCTACATCCTTGGCCCTAAAGTGGTAGGGGCTTTGCCAGGTTCAACTCCTGCCAAGGATACTTTTTAGACAAAAAAAAATAGATAGTGAGTGCTAACATTCTTTAACCCTAAACACTTGGAAAAAAAATGGGGAATGAATGATAAGGAAACTTAAAGCCAAAAAAAATGGGGAATGAATGACAATGAAACTAAAGCCAAAAAAAAAATGGGGAGGGAATAAAAATCCCCCACCAAAACAAAAAACCGGACCCATTTTAGACATTTAGGAAAGTAGATAATTGAAATAAGAAATGGCGGCTAATTGCCTAAGTACATTAAGAAATGGGGGATATGAACCGATAAAATTTGCACTCTTTAGGCCCACTTCCGGATAAAAATTAAAAAAACCGACCCACCTCCTAGAAGCTAGGAAATTGTCCGTTTTCTGTACAGAACTACGCGGACTGTGATGTGATGAAGTGACATTGTTTGACCCTTGATATTTTTGGATTTTCCTATGTACCTTAATGCAATTAAGATTATGACTGCATCACATGATGAAGTGACACTTTTAGGCCTGTGACATTGTCGGATGTCCCTCCCTACCTATTGCAATGAAGTTATGAATCTACCACATGATAAAGTGACACTTCTTGACCTTGATACTTTGAAATGTTTTTACCTCAATGCAATGAAGGTTCCCAGTTTGTCACTTGCATGTGCTTAAACAAAAGATATTAAATCAATTTTGATAATTTGAAATATAAAGTAGTAATCCTTCAATTTATTTATATCATTAATTTATATTATTTTTTATTAAAAAAAAAGAAAAAATCAGATTTTTTAATTCATAACTTACTACTCAAATTTTTTACTCTCCAAGTACTCAAATTAAGACCAATCATAATAAATCATAATAAATAATTGTAATTCCTCAAATGTATGTATTTCATTGATATATATTACAACAATAGTTTGCTTTTACTTTTAATTATATATGACATAGATATAGAAATGGTGGATATTTTATTTCTTGAAAAAAAATTCATTAAAGAATGTTGTAAGCTAGTAATATTTTTTTTGCCAATTAAAAATTAAAAATTAAAAAATCACCAAATGAACACCTAGTTGTGATGAAATGTATTTGTTGAAAATTCACTAACATGTTGTCACTTTGTAGTAGGTTCAGGATTTAAAGATTTTAGAAAATGAAGTCAACATGTAAGAATTATACATAGCAAATCAAATGCGGTACACAATTGAAAGCATATTAAAAGACAGTATAGAAAGGTTCATCTTATTGTAATTTTGATTCAAAAGAGATGGGAATGTAATTTGAAGCAAGGTCAAAATTGAATTGGATATATTAAAAAAGGCCGTAGTTGTGTACTTAGATGGATTTCAAATCTCATTCATACATTAAATTTTTATTTTTTTCAATTTGTTTGACTCAAGAAATAAAGACAATGAAGTTTATTTTTAGCTCTATATGATTACATTTTAATATTTGAAGTCTCTATTCAAAAGTTATAGTCAAATTTAGATAGAAGGTGTAAAAGTGTAGTTCCTACACAATTTCAAACTATGTCTAAATATTTTGCTAAAAGACTTTAAATCACAAATATATTCTTGAAACAAAATTATGTTAAGTTGAGTGCCCCTACATTCTTGGTTCTATAGATTTGAAAAAATTATAGTTTGTTATGCTTAATATGTGAAGTCTACAATTAAACTAAAAAAGATGTATTGCATTTTGACTTCCCTACAAGTGGTAAATCTTGCACATATCGTAATTTGTATACCCCACATAGATAATTCTACCTTCGGTCAATTGTATATATATATAATATTATCTTTCTTTTAATTTTTGAAATTGCATTTTAAAATATTATTATTTTCATTTATTTTCATTCTTCCACCATACCAAATTTTATACTTTTATTTATTATTTATTTCATGAAACAATATGGTAATTATTTCTAAGCAACCATAATTACCTTATCAAATTGGAAACTTAGTCTACATCATCCATTTAAAATTGAAGTACATCAAATTGAATTTTACCACAAACTAGCAATTTGGAATTGAATATCAATTTGAATGTAAAAATCAAACACAACTATTGTTGAACAATACAAATTTAAAAGCATTTATTTGATTATTTTAAAGATTCATTTAAAAATATTACTTTGGTTTGTATAACTAGGCCTCTAGTAAGAATAATCAAATATATTCCATAGCTAATTACTATTTTATGTAATCAATTATCATTATATAATATTTAATTAATTTATGTCAACACTCAAAATGTAATATCTTGTTATTTGTAATTAATCCTACCCTACTACCAATATCAACATTAAAAGAGACATTACAAAAAAAAGTTAACCTACCAAAACAAGAGGTCAATTAAATCCTTTTATAATGATGTCTACTTGTTTAACTTGTAGATTACATTGGTACATTATAAAACAAAATAAATATTTATTTATTTTAATTGTTTATCATCAAGCTAAAACCTAAATTCAAAGAAAGAAATCAAATAATAAATGATTGAATAATATAATATAAATCATAAGTCAAAATTTTGGTATAAACAAAAAAAATGTATTTAAAATTTATTTTCTACCTCAAAGATATAAAGTGTATAAAGCCTAGTATATCCAGTTCTTCCATTCAAAATTATTAAATTAATGAATAAATTATGTTTTAAAAAAAGATCAATAAAAATAAAGTGTAGATAATAAATTATAAAAATGTCTAGTTTTTAGTTTTTAATCTTGGACTTTGACAAATATTAATGATTTTTGTTTCTTACAAAAGTTCAAATTTGTCAAAACAAAATAATAATAATAATAATAATAATAATAATAATAATAATAATAATAATAATAACAAAAATAAAAATAAAGACTCTTCATTGCTAGAAAATTGGTTGGCATTGATGGAGAGGAAAAAACTAAGATTTGAAGTGATTTTGACCCCTATATGAATTTGAATGTACTTGTAATGTATTTTATAAGTTATATTACAATCTACTACAAAATCATAATTTCTTTTGTATAATTGTCAGTCTTTAGAAAACATAAGTAACACACTTATAATCAATAACTTGGATCTATCAACTAATTCACTACAAAAAGGGACAATGAAGTTTATTCAATAGTTTTTCATTCCTTGAATCCCTTGGATCCAATTCTGCTAGATGGATCCAATAGTAAATGTATCCTAGTGGATTCATTATACTCACATTTTATCTATGGATTGTGGCGCATTAGAAACCCCTTCTTCAAGACTTCAATTCCTTAATGATTTCTTGAATCTGTCAACTAATTCACTACAAAAAGGGACGATTTGGATATCAGGATCAACTTAAACAAAGGTGAAAGGTTCTTAAAGAGGGTTGACTCTAGATTCCGATCATCATTATGCCAAGTCATTGTGTGGTTTATGATTAAGTAGCATTTAGAGTCTTTTTAAGAATCACAATTTGGAAAAAAGTTCAATCCATGTTGGCATCTCTAAAGAATGTATTATATATTAAATAGAACATATACAAATTTTCATACATATTGTATTCAATTTTCATTCCAATTCACAAAATAATAATCATTGCGTCCTAACCAATATAAGCAATTTAAGATGTGTTCATCGACCATTATAAAAGCATTTACATCATTTTGGTACAATCATTGTACTATCTTTGAATGTCATTGTAAGTTATGAATATCTAAACCTAGATAAGAAGCTACATGCAAAATCTCTCGTCAACTTTGTCTATGATCTCACTATCGATGTATTAAATCAATTGATGTGATTACGAGGCCTTAACTATTCAATAGGGGTCAGTTAATATGCCTTTATTCTCATTGTGACTCATAATATGGCAACTTTGGTTCATTATCCAATGATCCAATATTCTAATTGAATTTCACTTGTCTCAACATTTCTACCTTTTCTATGCCCTAAATTTATATCATTTATACACTAGAGACCAAAATTCTCATCAAATATGGTGTCCATGCAAATGGTCAAATATTGCGGTCAATTCTATATCCTTTATTATTATGTAATAATGTCATAGGTTCTATTTTTGGCCTAAATAGTTTTGAATAATTGATGTATCAATTAGTGATTGAACTTGTATTCTAGAAGCAAATTTTATTTGTAATGTGTAGAGATTTATAACATACTTCTTTAGTAATACAAAATTTAGATTCTACTTCCAATATCTTTCACTACAATTTACTTACATGGTTGAACAATATTTTACGATGGTAGCCACCCAAAAGGCAATGAAATTGTTATTATAGAAATTTAAAGCATCACTACTATAATAATTATTAATCTCATTTAATTTATCATTTGAAACATTAAACATAAATTTCATGAATTAAAAAATATATATATTTGGAAGGAGTTACCAATATTAATCATTATTTTTTTAAATTGATTATATTATTTTTAGTTTGAATTATTATAAATTATAATAGGAACCATCTTCAAAGCTTACTTGGACAATTTTAGATGTTATTATCTTATATTGGTGCCTTGACCCCTAAAGGATTGGAAAATCTATATTGTTTTTTTTTGTATTTGGGCCTAGCCATTATATAGCTAAAATTATGTATTTTTTTAAAATTATTTTGAAAATAGTGTTTGTTTTATTACTAGCTTTCTAGAGCATTTATTTGTGTTCACTTTAGATAAGTAGGTGTAGAATTATGAAGCGAAATGTGTTTTCAATTTCAATTCCAACAATTGAAAAAGTAATTTATTTTGATTTTACAGAAGAGGACCTGTATAATCATATAACTAACTCATTGAAGTATATAATTGTATTAAAATATCAAAGTAAAAAATTCATTGATTAAAAGATATTGGTGTCTTTGAAACTTTGAATTTTTTTTCCAGTCACTTTGCTCTTGCATGGGTCATCTTTCAACTTTTCTAGCAAAGTGTAAGTGTCTCAAAACTTGTTCACACTGATGAGACGCTTTAAAAATAATTAAAAATCTAGTAAAAAAAATTCTAGAAAAGAAACTCAAATGCAAAAAGATTTTCTTGTTGCCTAACTTACTCTATCGAAAGTAAAAAAACTAACTAGACATAGTTTTAAAACCATTAATTCAAATTATGTGAAATTTGTTTCAGATTTAAGACAATTGTTTTGTGCATCTATGTACAAAATTCCAACTATAGGATCAAAAAATTGCAATTGTGATTGTCTGCTCAAAATTGATAAACCCCCAATAAACACACCTAAGTCATTTAGTGGTTAAGATAACAAATGTTATAATAAACCAAATAAAGTAATTAAGCATGCATAAATTATATACTTTTTTATTATTGAACTCCCTAATTTTTTGTTGGATCTTGTACAAGTGGTTGCCATTCATTGAATGTTATAAAGTGAATACATTTGTGTACAAGAATGAAAACTTTTTAACAAGTTCATCTAATAGTTTCATAAGAGGTTAAAAAATGCAACAAAAATAATGAATCTATATAAAAAGATTGAAAATATTATGACAATCACTTAGTTTGTTGTCGCAAGGTTTTAGTATTGAGTTTTTTTGAAGATTGTGAGATTATTCATATTTCAACTTTTCTATTCTATTAGTGAATGATAGTTATAACAAGGGGGGCGTCAAAACAATATTGTAGATTTTCTAAACATGCATTTAATGGACACCACATGCATATACAACAATATTTTTAAGTGTAAAGAAAAGATGAATCAAAATCAATGTTAGACTCTTGTGAATAGTGGCTATTTAATTTAAGCAATAATATCTCTTGTAACGTTACGGAACGTCCGGAAACTAAACTTAATACATAAAATAGAGATATATAGGAGAAGAACTTTGAAATTTTTTCATAAGTATAGAAGTTTAGACGCTAGAAACCTACATTAGAAAAGATCTCTTTCGTAGGAAAGTTAAAACTCTAATTAGGTTAAAACAGTGTTCCGGAACCAGTAGCCGGATAGTCGGAAGTTCCGGATCGTAGGGGTTCCGGCTAGGGAACTTACGGGAACTCCACCGGTTTGGGAACTTAGGGTTTCGCGCCGCTATATAAACCCCGCCGCCATTCTCATTCGATCTCTTTTCTCTGCGGCATTTTCGCGAGTACGTTTAGTGAGAGAAAGAGTGGTGAGATAGGATCGAGGTAGGAAGCGGAAGTAAGGTCGGTGCAACTCCGGAGGACCGACAGGATGATGGAAACTCGAGCCCGTAGACTGGCGGTGACCGCACGGACTGTCAGCCCGGTGATTCCGTTCGATACGGATCGCCATAGAGAGTTGCAGGAGGATTTGGAGACCATGGGCTGTGTCGGATTCTTACACCGCCCATGGGACTTGAAGAGTGAAGGAATGATTGAAGAACTCCTTTACGGAGTTCCCAATCAGTATGAGTTGACGGTGAGGGGCCGCCCGAGAGCTTGGACACAAGAGCTCTGGGCCGGAACATACTTTGCACTGAACCGGGGGCATGGATGGGCCGGCCGGACAGAGAAGTTCGCGGCGGAAAGATTCCGGAACTCCGCCGACCCAAAAGAGGGGTTTGCAGCGACGGATTGCGTGTACGCCCGGGATCAGCAACTCTTAGAGTTCCTGATTCCCATCCTGTATCCGGAAAAGCCTAGCCGGGTGACCACCACGGTGGCCAACACCATTTTTGGGGCTTTAGGAAACAGGATTAACCCGCCCCCAAGACCCGTAAATTGGGGCGGACTTATTCACACGATTGTGGATAAGTTAGCAAATGGGATTTCAAGACGGAAGACCAGTCACATTAGCCCGTACTTGTTCCACTTGTACCACCGGATGGAAACCCTGAGCGAGCCGGAGCAGCTTATGTACAAGAAAGGGGAGAATCTCCTCAAGTACGGGCTGAGACCGGAACCGCAGCCGGAGGAGCCGGAATCCGAGGAGGAGGACGTTCCGGAGGAAACACAGACCACTCCGGAGAAGGCCGGAACCAGTAGGCGGAAGTCCACCGACCGGACAGTGCGAGGGAAACAAGTGGCGGAAGGTTCCGTCCAGCTGGAAAGCCCACACGAGGAGTTGGATCCAGTCGAGAACGCCATACATTGGCTGCGAACGACGAGGACGGTGAATGACCGGATGGCAGCAGTACTCCAAGACGTTTGCCATTCGTTAGGAGTGAAGGACGAGAGAGAGATCTTGGCCGCCATCGCACGAAGACCGAATCCGGAAGACGTCAAGGTTCTGTACGATCAGATCCGGAGTCTTTAGGAGGAACGGGATCAGTTCCAAAGCCAGCACCAGTGGTGGAACGGGAGATGCACATCGCGAACCGGAAGTCCACGGAAGCGATGGCTCTAGTACGGAAGCTGGGAGAACTGATCGACCTTCCGGCCAACACCATCTCGAGGGCCCAACTCTGGAACTCACAGATGGTGGCCCAAGGCCACATTACCGGAACGAAGGTCGTACTCATCCTGACGGATTTCGAGGCCCGGATGGAGGGAGTGCTGAAGGAGATGCGACAGCTGATTGGAAGCCTCGACCCGAACCTGCTTGACCAAGCAATGTTCGCTGATCTTCCGGGAGGAGAGTTCCAAGAAACTCATGGAGCCGGAACTTCAACGGGAAAGAGGAATCCGGAAATCCTGACTCACGTGGTCACTTATCCGGAGGTTAAAACGCCGAAGGAAGCAAGCACGCAGACCACCGTCCAGGAGGGGACAGCCGGAAGACAGGCGGCGGTAAACCTGTTTCCGCCTCTCCAGCTGACGGAGACGGAAGCTGAGGCCATAGCAGCAGCAAGTGTCCGGAATCCTGCTCGGACCAATCCGGACAGGTTTATGCATATGCAGAACACTCCACCACCAGCGAATCCGGGCAACACCGTCATTAATTTGACGGAGACAAAGACGACACGGCAACGACACACGAGGATCGAGGAGCCACTGGAGATCGATGAGACGGAAGAGGAATCTGCGGAGTCTCACTCCCAATCGGATGGGACGGATTCTGATCCGCCTCAGATCCGGACTCGGTCGGCAACGAAGAGGACTCCAGCAAAGGTAATTGCCCGGAAGTCCACTCCAGCGAATCTTAAGGCCGGACCATCGACAAAGAAGCCCCGCAAATGACTAGTGCGGGTGGCTGTCTTTTTAGTTAGGATTTTGACTTATTAGTTATTTCCGGAATTGGGTAACCCGGACTGTGGGCCCCTAGTTCCGGACTTTTAGGCTGTCAAACGGATTTCCGTTTTAACCGGAACGGTTATTAGGACCGTTAGCCGGATTTGTAGTTGGCCGTTGGCCGGGTTTTGTGTGGGCCTTTTGGCCGCTTTTTGTTTGCTTTTAAGGGCAGGCCGGCTTGTTGGCTTGTCATTCCCTTTCTTGTCATTTAATCGAAGCTTACCGGAGATCAATTTGATCATCTCTTTGCGTATCGCGTTGATGATTGAGTCGTACACTGGTTTGTGAGTGAGAATGTGTGAGAGGGAGTCCGGATTCTTGGGTTGACGGATACATATGCTGTGATGGAAGAGCTTTAGATGTGTGAATGAGGAGCTGTGCATGGTGCCTTTAAATTGCTGGAACGGTGATCCGGTGGAAGCCTGTTACGGGTGAGGGTGCGAGTCCGGAAGTCCAGGGAGGATTCCGTGCGGAGATAAGCAACCGCCTGAGGAATTATCCCAGCCATCGGAAGGTCTGCCAACCTCCGGAGCACTTGAGAGTTAAGAAGTTAGCACTACAATCCGGAAAATCTGGATCTGTCGTTGTAGTAAGGTGGATCTAACCGGGCCTTGTGTGACCTACTTTTCGGATACATCATCTGGAAGATTGTGAGGGTACGGATTCTCCCTTTGCTATTACCGTATAATTCTTGGATGTTTGTTTTGTTTGTTACGGATAGAGAGTGTGAACCAAGAGTGGCGAGTCCCTGCCCCTCGGAAAGATCAATAGTGGATCCCCTGAGGGTGAAACAGGGGTATCTAAAACCAGTTACTTGAGAGAGTTGGAACCGGAATCCGGAATAGGGCGGATCCGGATTGGAATCCGGAAAATACTAGTTTCCGGAAGATAGCAATAGAGTGTACGGATTGCTTGGGGTGTTTTTTTTGGAAGTGATCCGGATACCCAAAACTTGCAGCAACATACTAGAATTCCCTGGGACGATAACTCGTGTCATCTTACCACATTTTTGTGCTAAAGATACTTACGCGCTAACTACGCGTGCGACATCTCTTAAATAAAGGCTATTCATTTTAGGCAAGATTTGATTGTTTAATGTCTAATAAATGCCTGATACTAGCTCTTATTTGTTTGCTTCAAAATAAATCTAAACTTCTAATTTTTTGTTGAAAAACATCTAATCTTGTGTTGAGAACTTGGCAAGATAATCCACGTGATTATTCATAGGTGCTAGCTTTAATATTGACTTGTTGACTACGGAAACATACTTTTGTGTTGATTTAGGGATCCAAATTGGAAGTGTGACTAGGTAATTTACAAGACTATTCAAAGGTACTCCCTTTGTCTTACTAAAAACTCAACCTCACTAAGCCACCAAATCAAGCACAATTTTTGTCCCAGTAAAAAACTCCATTTACTAATTTTGACTATTGAGTAAGCATTGGCCATATTGAATGACCTTGTGGGAGTTAGTGGCAAACAATCCAAGAGCATTCCTCTCCTAGCAAGCTTTGCCTTGCCTATATGAGTCACCTTGTACTTGCTACTTCCTCAAATAATTGTGTTGACGATGGATTCGGTGACCACTTGAGAGTACTATGCAAATTTGTTTATGAAGGGGGCCAAGTTTCCTAGTTGTTGTATTTAGGTTGGGAGCATACATTTCTACAATCCCTTTGTTTCCACCAACCTTTAGAACATCAAGAATGATGAGTTAGCAACATCTACAAACAATGCTCAAATTTGATACTTCTTGCATAGATTTTGGGTGCTTGAATGACGGCACCTAAACTAGATCTAGGGGATGGATTACTAGTTCATGAATGTTTGTATCATTGACTCAAAGACAAAAATATAGTTAATCCCTCATGAGGAAGTTTTTTGCATGTTTTTAGTGGGACAAATGGAGTACTAGGTAATCCACAATATTAATCCTTTGACTATTGAAGCAAGCATCTTTCTATGTATCAACATTAAAAACTCACCATGTATTCTAGAGAGCTATTCTTAGGTACTAGACAACCCACAGTTTAGCTATTTACAAATACTATATATTTTACAAGGCTAATTATGGGAACTAGCTTCAATGTCAATGTTTTGACTATGGAGACATTTATTTCTATTGATTTAGAGGGGCGGGGTAAAGCATGCTACGGCCTACCACTTTCAATGTCATGGTGTCACATTTGAGGAACTAATTTATTTTAAGTGTACATACATGAGGAGAATTACATGCATAAATTTGGTGTGATTATTGACATTACAAATGTATTCTAGGGTCCAAGCGCATTTTTCAATTTGTACTCAATATCTAGTTTTATTCACTAATATACATGTTCTATTTTATTTTATTTACTTTAAGACTAAAATTTAATATTTGAATTAGTTGGAGGAAAAAATTAGCAAGATTTTATAAGTGGGCCTAATTTTTTTATTATTTAATTATTTATACAAGATATATTGTGGAATTAAACAATAAATTGCATTAAACAATATAATAAACAAAAACAAGCAAAACTCTTAAAAAATTAACTTTAAGACAAATTAAACAATAGAAAAATCTGGCCCACCTGTAGAATTGTGTTAACCTTCCTCACCAAGAATCCAAAGTGTTAAAAACTTTATTTACATTTTTTATTGAATGTGCCAAAGCAAGTAGGCCATAGCATGCTTTCATTTGGGCCAACCTAGGTGCTTAACCAAGTAATCTATATGTCTATTTATAGATGCTTGCTTCAATTTTAATTCTCAAACCAAAGAGGCATCTTATTCTTTCTATTGATTCAAAGTTTCAACCTTGTTTTTCTCCAATTCAGTCTACAACAAGAAACTTCGAAATTCTCTACCAAATCTTTTAGGCAACATGAAATTCTTATACTTTACATGAAGGTTTGATTTGGGCAAAATTGAATTTCCACATCAAATTCACATCACCTCATCCCAATCACAAGTCACCATGTGGAAAAACATGAATGACCAAGAAATGATGTAATTTATGCCCAATCTAACCTTCACTTGAGGACTTCTACATGCAACACCTTTCATTTCAATTTGCAGACTTAAGATAGACCAACCCATTTCCCCCAATTGCCTCTTTTAGTCATCCTACTTCTGGCCCCATTTCCACCACAAAACTCATCCAAATATGTTCATTTCATGACAAAATCAATGCATTAAGGCCAACAAGAGGTACTATGTCAAACTGCCAATCCTTTACTGGTGAGGACCATCCCTTTTTTTTTTGGCACCATAGGGCTAGATAGCACCGTTTCAAAATAAAATTCTACTTTTTGCTAGATAAAAGTAATCTTTTATTGCCAAAAATTTCCCATTTCTATTTAAAATGCGAATGAAGTCGCCAAATTTGGATGAAAAAGTGCATAAATATGATTCAAAAGTATTTTTTGGTCCAAAATATCAATGGATGTAGAAATACAATGCTTCACCAATTTTTAAGTGATCGTCATCCTAGTACTTTCTCAAAAAGCTTAAAAAAAGGGCTGGTGAGGACCTAAGTGCCAATAAATATATGGAAAGTTGGTTTTGAGTTGTTTATGGGATCTTTATAGGCTCCATTCTATGGCTGGGTTTGTAATTCTAGAATAGACCACTTCAAGAAATTACAATTTTTCATCTGAAAATTATAATTCCACTTTTCTTTTTTCTTTTTTTTTCCTTGAACCTTTCCATTGATAAAGGAAGCAGGACAAGGAACCAAAAGGAGATTCCACTTGGGTTTTGATTCCTGAAACAAGCGCACACCTCTAGAACATATGTGCCCCTCTTGGAGTTGTAGTCAAATTTGCAAATAAGGGTGGTGATAGGCTTGTCTTAATACCTTAGCTGAGCATAATTGCTGCGGCCATCAGAGATAGAGAGACCGAGGGAGAGAGACACACCGAACTGAAACGCTTACTATTCTGCCCCCATGAAAACTTTGATGCCTATAAAGCTCTGTCCCTCCCCAAAACTTACCTTATTAGGTAGGGGCGTCCCCCCCAAGGCGCCAGCCCAACAATAAAGGGAGGAAAATCAAATGGAAATCAGTGTAACCTTAGTGGGCCTTATGAGGGAGACAGAGCGCCTCAGCACTACCCCTGCAACTTCTGCGTCGTTGCCATTCTCGCGGACATCGGAGACGAGCTCTCTCTCTCTTACTACTACTGGCTGCCTTTATTCCCCTTTTTCTCTCGTCCCTCCCTTCCCCCTTCCCAAGGCCAGCGCCATCGCCAACGCCACCGAAGAAACAACAACAACAACAAAACAACAGCAGCAGCAGCAAGCACCTCCCCTCCCTCCCTCCCTCCCGTCCCCCTGTCGCCGTCGCCGTCCCCTTTCCCGTCCCCTCAATAATTTTCCCAATTTCCTCGCCCTTGCCTTCCCCCCCTGCTCTGGCTCATAGTCAATCATTTTCCTATTCTCAGTCGCTCTCTCCCCGGAATCCAGGGCTCTCCGTCCTGCTAACTTCCCTTTCCTTCCTTCCTCCTTCGTTCCTTCGTCGAGTTTCTTCTTAGTCGTTGTCCGTCGTCGGTGCCGGAAGAAGAAGGAAAAGGAATGTGGGACCGAAGACGAAGAAGGAATGTGGGCAATGTTTGTGTAGTTTCATCAATTGTTGTTGTGTAGTGCATATTGTTTTTTTCCGTTTTTTTGGAAGGTTTGGAGGGAGAGTGGTGGTTGCTCTGCTGGACGGTGGAGGGGCGACGTTCGTGGTTTTGGTTTTGGTTTGGTTGGTTGGTTCGTTTGCCAGGTGCGTGCGTTTGTTGTACGCCGGGGGATTGAGTTTTAGTTGAGAGGAGAGAGGAGGACGTCGTTTGGGGGAATAACCCTAACTTGTTGCGTTTTTTGGGGTGTGTGCGTTGTGTTTTGTTTTTCTTCCCTGTTCGGGTGATTGCGAGGGCGTTTTTTTCTTGTTTTTTTAATAGAATTGCTATTTGACTTGATTTTTGGGATTATTTTATTGCGATTGGATTTGTATTTTTGAGAGCGGGAGAGGAGGGTGGGAAGGTGAGGAAGGGCAGGAAGGAGAAGGAAGGGGATGTAGATTAAGGGAGTTGCGGGGTGGGGAGAGTTCCAATTGGTTGAGAGTTCGTTCTTTTTAGGGTAAGCGAATTCACGAGCGGACGTTTCGTGTTGTTTTCTGCATTCTGTCTTTTTTTTTTTTTTTTTTTTTTTGCATTCTTCTGTTTTTGAAGGGATTGTTTTTTGTGTGTTTGCGACGGGCTTTTTGGTTCCTCAGGATGGAGCGCCCGAGATTATTACTCAATGCGCTTGGTTGTCTCGGTTTGGGACCGGGATTAGGTGAGCCTCTCGCGGTCTGTGAGAGTATAGCTTAGAACGCGAGGATGGAGGGGAGAGTGCGAAGGAACCGTTCTTCATAATATTGAATCAATCAAGTAAGTAAGTAAGTAAGTAGCAGCAATAGGGGTCCGGGCAGGGTTTCCACAAGCATGATGGCGGAGGTGGAGGTCCCATCATGGCTGAATCGCCTCTCTCTGGCTCCGGAGTATCACCCCACGGAGGCCGAGTTCTCGGACCCCATCGACTACATCTTCCGCATCGAGCCCGAAGCGGCGCAGTTCGGCATTTGCAAAATCGTCCCGCCGTACCACAAAGCCTCGAAGCCCGTTGTCTTCCACAACCTCAACCTCTCCTTAGCCAATTCGCAAGATGAGCCTCCTCCCTTGGTCGTTGGGCGAAACATGTGTCCTGCTCGCAGCATGGGCGGGATGACAGCAACAACTCCCGTCGGCTTAGGGGTGGATTTGGTGGAAGGAGCAGGCGCAGGAGGCAAAGCCAGGTTCACCACGCGGAGGCAGCAGTTAGGGTGGAATGCTCGCAAAGTGCGAACAGGGCAAGTCCCGCAGGCAGTGGCGCATAAATTGGTCTGGCAAAGCGGAGAGACGTACACAGTCGACCAGTTTGAAGCGAAGGCGAAGAGCTTTGCTCGTAACAAGCTCGGGAGTTTCCAAAACATGGAGCCACTTCCCATTGAGGCGCTTTTCTGGAAAGCTTCATTGGAGAAAGCGATCTCGATTGAGTATGCGAATGATATCCCGGGTTCTGCGTTTGCGGAGCCGAGGGAGAGCAGGCGGCGAGAAATGAACGGGGAGTGTTTGGAGGAGGAAGAGAAGGCGCGTTTTGAGAAGGACATGGCCATGTCTGGTGATGAAGGTGACGCTTATAAAGGTGCTGGAGTTGAGGCGGAGAATGAACGGAGCATTGGTTGCAAGCTTTCGAATAGTGCGTGGAACATGCGACGTGTGGCGAGGTCGCCGGGGTCTTTGCTGCGCTTCATTCCGGATGAAGTCCCAGGTGATTTGGAGACTCGCCTTCTCTGCTTTTCATTTGTTTTGCAAGTTTTAATGTGGGGCGTAAAGTAGAGTATACTATTTGCTTTACTTCTTTCGTCCAGAAACAAGTGTTGTTTTGAGACGAAGGGTGTATGTAGGAGTGTGATTTTTGGGGGATCTTTAGGCCTGTGGAGAGACCTTTGAGTACAAGAACGAAATCTCTTCCATAGACATATAGCAAGTCAACTTACACCACTTGCTAATAAGTCCAACTAAATGCATGAATAGATGAGTTGCTGTTGGTCTTACCTTGGAGCAAAGACTGATTTGGAGCACGGTCTTACGTCCCAAGCGTTTCAGAAGAAGAGACAGGAAGATTGCTAAAATTTGAAACTGGCGTAAATGACTGCAGGGGTCACTTCTCCCATGGTGTACATAGGCATGCTTTTCAGTTGGTTCGCATGGCATGTGGAGGACCATGAGCTGCACAGCCTGAATTATCTACACACAGGTGCTCCGAAGACCTGGTACGCTGTGCCTGGAGATGCTGCCCCTGCGCTCGAAGAGGTGGTGAGAGTACAAGGGTATGGTGGTAATCTTAGTGCACAAGGTAACTAGAATCCGCACATTGCATGGCTTCTGAAATTGTTAACTCAAAACTGTGCATTTTAGTAATGTTGAACTACAAGTGTATACTGCTGATCTAGTATATTTAGTGATAACTTTGATCAATATGGTATTATGGTCAACACACTGAAAAACCCTTTCTAATTGGACACTTTGTAATTGCACACTCCCTGTAAAATCCCGAGAATCTTCCTTGTCATGTACAATCCTGACTGGACAGCTTGCGCAAGTCAAATTTTGAACACATGTTAGAGTGCTTGTACAGGTTCATTTAGTTTATTTATGTATTCATTTAAAGATAGATTTGCAAGAATAAGACGATTTGAATAGTATGGGCATTTTTAGTGTCTGATGACTAGTTACTTTGGCAGAGATGGATGCTCAAGAGCTCCTGCCATCAACACGAGGAATAACTTAGTCGTTTGTCATTCCTGCAGATGCTTTTGCGCGGTTGGGTGAGAAGACAACTGTCATGTCTCCAGAGGTGCTGGTAGCAGCAGGTGTGCCTTGCTGCAGGTATCGCTTACCACCTTGAGGTCTAGTATGAGAATTTGTTGTTTCCTTGCGCTTGTGGAATAGTCATCTGGTTCAATTTTCTTGCTTTCAAGTTGTGATTCAAGTGGTTATAAGTAGTTATTACTCAACTGAATTTCAGGTCTTTGTTGGTATTTTTTCGTATAATTATTCAGGCTCTTTGCTGGTAGTGGTCCTTGAATGAGAAGTGTTGGAACTAGATAAGGTACAAGTTCGTTTTCCTTTTGACTGGACGAAAGAGTCGTGTAAGTTGATTGATTCTGTGCTGAGGTTGAATTACGTGGTTTAATTTTGATTTGCAGGCTCGTGCAAAATGCTGGGGAGTACGTGGTTACATTCCCTCGAGCTTACCATCTAGGCTTCAGCCACGGTATGAGCTTACCGTATTCTGTGCTCAGTTGATTGGTTTTATGTTCATAGTTATAAATCTATGCAGTAGTATTATGATCGTTAAAAAATCATAATGATTCTCAAACCTGTCCCCCTATGCGGTCTGAATCACAGGATTCAATTGCGGCGAGGCGGCAAACTTTGCAACCCCAGGCTGGCTAAAAGTTGCACGGGAGGCGTCAGTGCGGCGTGCGGCTATGAAATACTTACCTATGCTCTCTCATCAACAGCTTCTGTACAGTCTCGCTGCATCTCTTATATCCAGGTTTGGACCTTCTTGAAAATCTGTTTATTTAATTTTTTTTAAGTCTCACTGTGGCAAGAGCCGTTGTGTGGAGTGCTGCTTGTTGACTAACACAATTTGCAGTGGTGTCTTAAACTCTAGTGAGACTGGAAATGTCAAAGTGTGCTTCTGTAGCGAGGAATATTATTCTTTAACAGAGGTTTAGTCAGCACCTCTGTCAGTATCTTTTATGGTTTGCTCATTGCTCTTCTTTGTTTATCATTTGCAGGTCTCTTGTTGATATAGCTTGTGAGAAGCGCAGCTCCCGACTGAAGGAGAAAAAGCGAGACGGTGAAGAGGAGGTCAAATCCATGTTCGTCAATGACGCTATTCAGCAGAATGACATGATTGGAAGGCTACTCGATAATAAAGTTGCTAGCTGTCTCTTGGTAAGAGATTTGAAACATTATGCCCGGCACACAGACACGAATCTTTTAGAGGGGGACATGACATTAAAGACGTGCAAACCGGAGGAGGATAAACAAGAGCAAGTCGCACCTGAGGGTGATGCGTTGGAAAGACCTGTATCAGAAAGACCCAACGTTGTACCCAGCTCAGCCTTCGAATCAATGCCTTTTGAGGTTCTTGTAGAGGAGAATACAGAGTCTCACGAAGTGCATGATATTAGGAGCACAATGGAAACGGGGCAAGTATGTGAAGGTGATCTTGTAACCTCAGCCCTACCGCGCGACTTGAGTACTTTGCCATGCGCTGCTTGCGGGATCTTGTGCTATACGGGCATGGCCATTGTTCAACCGTCTCAAATTGCAGCGACCAAGTTGCTGCCGTTGCATTCCTATGCATCAGGTGATCACTCTCTGTCTTAGAACTGTTAAAAGTTTTTGATTTTTTTCAACTGTGAATTTTTTTCATCATTTTGGTGTTTCTGGTAGTTTACTGTTGTCCTGAATACATCAACTCCATACTTCGCATTTATATATTTCTTTCATTTTCACTTCTACCTCACAATTTTACTCAGATTAGAAGTGTGGCTCTTAATAGCAAGTTTTATCCAAGCCCGCGGTGGTGGTGTTTTGCATCTGCGGCCTGTCGATCTCTGAGGAAGCAGTTGTTGCTTGCTCATCAATGACAGAATTTGCATTGTTGCAAGCGCGCTCTAATTTTGTTATGTCTGCCATTCAGATGCCCCCTCACTGCCTTTCCTGCTTTTTCCTTCTGGTATTGATTGATTTTTACTTGCAGGGCCAGGAAGTTACAGAAGTAAGGGTGTTATAAATCCTTCGTCAGGTGTGCTACCTGGTAAAGCGGACAAAAAATCAGCTGATTTTCACATGCTTCCGAGCGTAGAATGTCAGCCTTTGCTGGAGCTAGAGGGGACAACTCCCGACATTTTTGCAGATGCTTCGTATGAGGATCTGACCGAGGAGCCAGAAGTTTGGACCCCTGATCTGAAGGAATGTCCGACTACATACAAGAACTGTAGCAATGATGCAACACTCGATGCAGAACTTCCGCGTAGTGATCAAACATCCGCAGTTTCTGAGAGGGATGAATATTTTTCACCCGAGGTGGCTAAAGCTGTGTCTTCTGTCGGGAATGATGGGATGACTCCAAACAACAGTGTTGGAGAGGCTATGGAGATCGAAAAGCAGAACCATGAAATTGTATCTAGACTGGGATCAGCGCTCTCAGGTGATCCAGTGGCACAGGTTTCAAATGCTGGGGCGACGCTTTGTTCTATTGAATCGAATCCGGTTGCAGAGGGGACGCTTTCTTCCCTGCAACTCCTGGCAGCTACTTACGAGGGTGATTCTGATGTCGATGAGTATGATGAAATTGGACATGGTGATGCGGGCAACTTCATGTGTGGGCATCTGACAGTGCGTTCTTCGAACAGTGAGATTGTTTCGAATTTTCCAGTTTTAGAGGAATCAAAACCGAGTGCAGTGATTTTGCTCTCACCCTCAGGAAGCCAGACCTTGGCTATGAAGGGGACCGCTTCTAGTGTAGTCGAACTCTCAGAGGAGCATTTGAAGTCAAGTGTTGAGATGGATAACTGCAAAAGAACGTGTAACGCTTTAGAGGAGACTGCAAGGTCTTTGCTCGGGTCAGCAAGCTGCCAACCGAATGATAAGAACAAGGATGAAGATACAGCGGCTAGAGACGAAGCGAAGCCAAAGTCAGCATTGTCTTTTGGCGAGTGTGTCACCTGTTCTCTGCCTCATGATAGTTTCTTTGATTCTTTTGAGGAGGTGTCTCTGAAAAGCGTTGAGAACGGTACCATGGAGCTGGAGAACTCTTCTGACAAGAATGACGTTGTTGTGAACTGTGATGAAAACTCCAAGATATGTGCTCTCATAGCTCCAGAAGCAGACTTAGAGTCAAATGATCCGGTTGAGATTCCATGCACCTCGCTAGTCGAAACAGGTAGTTTTTTGGCAGAGGCCAGCTCCGTGACGACAGGCAGTTGCTCTAAAGGTGATCCTTTAGACCACCGTGCTTCTCTGCCTGCAATCCAACATCCAGATATGAACGAGGTCAGGGAAGCTCGTGTACTAGTGGAACCCATGCAGATGGAGTCGAATGTGCCAAATCAGTTACCAAATCTCAAGGGTGCTGCCAGACCTCGAATGCTGTGCCTTGAGCATGCGGTGGCTGCGCAAATGAGTCTGGAGTCGATTGGAGGAAGCACTGTGATCATTATTTGTCATTCCAGTAAGCACGTGGTCCTGAATTTCTCCACTGTTTCTTGGTTTACTACTATCTTTGCTACAGCCCTTGGTGGATTTTTGCTGTTGGCATAGACTCGTCAAGTCTGCACTGATATATTAATCTGCTGTACGTTCCGAAATAATTAGGCGGGCACTAGTAGAAAAAACACTCCAGAAGAGGTATTCTAGAAATTCTAGCCGCTGTATAATTGGCCAGGTTTACCGCAGCTAGGGTTTTCTATTGTACCTTGGGTGGTGGTGGTGGTGGTGGGTACTAGCCTTTGTAACTTTGTGTCTTATCAATAGGACATGTAGTAAGTTCCCATTGTTGGTATGTGGATTGTAGTGGCACCAAATGTATCTAAATTTTCCCGCTCGAAATAGTGAGGACCATATCGGATAGAAAATTGCTTGTCGAATTGGAGCTGTCAAGAGACTCATGATTTTTGCTTGTTCTCATGAACGAAATTTCGTGCAGGTTTCCCGAAGGTTGAAGAACAGGCGAAAGCGGTGGCAGCAGAAGTTGGAGACCCTCATCAATGGAGGTCTGTGCCTTTCAAGCAAGCTGGAGATGAAGAGTACAAAATCATAACTGCAGCGGTCGAAGCACAAGAGGAGTTCTTGCCTGGAGATAAAGATTGGGTGGACCAGCTGGGACTGAGTGTTCATGGTCAGAGCAAGTCTTTATCCAATGACGTTGAAATTGCCAATGGGAACCCCTCGAGTGAAGAGAGTGAAGATCCTGGAAATAGACGAATTTGGAAGGGAAGAAAAGAGAAGAAATCTTCTATAATTCGAAAGTGGTGTGGCAGGGGATGGAGGGCTGACCAGCTTCATTCTTTACTCGGTGGAAAAATTAGCCGTTCTACGTATGTACAAATTGACAGTACAATCGCCCCTGCGAATTTGTGCACTTCTGCTGGAGTTTCTAGCTTCGTTGAGAATGGTAGGTCACGCAAAATCATGCGTCCGGCTCGATATTCGGAGTATACTCCCGACGGTCGTGCGCCCAAAGGAGAATCACATACTAAGAAGTCCTGTAATAAGAGGAAGATTCTGTTAGAAATGTCCGAGGACGAGTATGATGAGCAGAGTAGCCAAGCTGCACCATCAAGACAGCGTGGTTCTCACAATGGCTTTAATCCTTATGGCAGCAGTGGAGATAGTCAATGGCGAGAAGTGCCAATTGCATCGACTGATTCACTTCTGCTACCTCTTCACTTGTCTGGTACGTCCAATATCTCATTCATTTTCCAAGTAGATCTTTTCCCCTCGTTAGTGTCATAGGTTGGCTTACCCGCACTTGCATCACATCTTATCACAAGTTTCAAAATGAAGTTTTTTAGCTCAACAGAGGCGTTGTCAGGTGCAGATATGACTGCCGAGAAGGAGCACGATGATTTTTTATTTGCACCACAGTCACTGTTTCACTCAGAAAATGAGATACGGCTATCCGCCAGTGAGGCAAATACAAGTGCGAACATCTCTATGAACAATGGAGCGAGCCAATCTTGTGCCGTTGTTGGAGGCTTCGTTCAACGAGGTGCCAAGCTTATTGCGCAACAAAAGCTTCAAAAGCTGTGCAGGCAGTTGAGCACTCCCGTGTCCGTTCCATGTACCCCTTTGACCACGCCTGCTCGATTTTCGTCCTGGGTGAAGCCCTCCCATAAAAGGATATCTGCAGCTAAGTTGGTCAATCGCCTGAAGCGTAAGCCGGCGACAGAGCTCTCACGGTATTCGAAAAAGCAGAGAGTCACGGAAGGGGGTGAGCAGAAGAACCAACGTGTCTCCCTTTCGAGAAGAGCCAGTGGTGAAGGACATGGAGAAGGGATTATTAGTAATGTATCGATGTCTGAAAATAATATTTTGTCTGTTAGCGATGAGGAAGCCAAGAAAGATTTATTTCAAGACCATGATACGCCATCTAGAGGGGATGAAGAATTGACCACCAATATTAGTAACAGCCATTCCGAGACTACTGCAGGAGGGGCAGACGAGGAGCTCAAACTATGTGATAATGTTACGCAACATGTTCAAGATTGCACCAGTAGATTTATAGGGAACACCGATTCGAGTCCCAGTAAGAGCATATCTCAACAGTATCATTACGGAATTCAAGACCCGCCAAATGACAAGCATTATCCTTCCGACAAGACCCCAAACATAGATCCCAACTCCATGTCAATTTTGATGTATTGTACAGAGTCCTTACCTCAAGGTCTAAATGAGCAAAGTACTCGAGAATCTGCTGAAGCAGCGTCCATTGTGCATACAGAGCCAGTGGTAGTCCCCCGCAAAGGTAGGGTTAGAGGCAAGCGAACCAAGAGCAGGCACTGGAAAAGTTGTTTGCAGATGCCGAGTTCGGAAGCTGAGGAACCGAGTCTGTCTCCAACCTGTGACGAAAATCGTACAAGTGGTGATGGCAGCGATGATCCGGGTTCGGTGGAACCTAAGTTGAGCCCAGAAGGTCGTCGTGACTTAGGAGCTCAGGCTGATCCGGATTTCTTCCCTTACTTGAGTGAGTTCCTAAGTTCTAAATGCTTGCCCTACTATTATACTTTTTGTGCTTTTTCTTGCATTAGTGCTTTTAGCCTATAGTATCAAACCTCAAGTGGTCATGAAAGTTTTCGAGGACATCTTTAATTTTTAAGTGTCCAAACTAGAAATAGAAAGTCCAAAAGACTAGAAATAGAAACTTCGGAATCTAATCGATTACAGGAACTTCCAAAATATATTGACTTCTGTTGTCAAAAAATGTAGGATTTGATCTCTTCTTTCTAGTGGTCAATTAGTTGCCATCCTTGAAGCGTGCCAAACGATTTATTTCAAGTCCTATAGATATGGAAGCGGCCACTTCGACAGTTTGGGCAGAGGGTTTAAATACAGAACGTGGAGGTTGTATGTGATTGTTCAAATGTGAACTAGAATTAGGTTTGTTTATATACCTGCACCAAGGTATTGTTCGCTGAAGTCTAGGCGCAGTCAACGTGTTGCATTAGGGAGTAATGAAGCACTATTAGCCTTGTGTTGCGATCTGCTCCCAAGTTTATAGTTACTTAACGGAAACCATGTGCTGCAGGCTCAACTACGAGTGTGAGGAGACGTCGTATTTGCACTCCAGGCATGGCCGATTGGGGAGCCGACAAGGATGGGAATAATGGTGAAGCTGAAGGCAGCGCCGACGACCATCCTAGTGTACAACAGCAGCATCAAGGCACGAAACTGAAAAAGCGGAAAAACGGTCCAAAACCGACTGCCAAACGGTGTGAGGATTTGGAGGGCGAGTTTCAGTGTGACATGGAAGGTTGTATCATGGCTTTCGACTCAATCCGCGACCTGCAGCTCCACAAGAAGAATCTTTGTACATGGAAGGGTTGCGGCAAGCATTTTCACATGCACAAGTACCTTCTGCAACATCGGAGGGTTCATCTGGACGACAGGCCTTTGAAGTGTCCTGTGAAGGGCTGCACCCAGGCGTTTAAATGGGCTTGGGCTCGGACGGAGCATATCCGCGTTCACACGGGGGAGAGGCCCTACAAGTGCATGGTCTCGGGCTGTGGACAAACCTTCCGGTTCGTCTCTGATTTTAGTCGCCACAAACGGAATACTGGACACCGGCCGGCTTAATGGAATTCAAGCTTTCATGGAGAACATTCAGTAAGTTAGCATTCGTCAATTCGGTTCGTAGGTTATTCTTGGAAGCATGGTTTTGCATTGTTAAGGTTCGTGGAGGGAGGTTGTTCTTTAGTTGGGGAGGATTATCTTGTCTATTTTGATTATTGGAAGTGATGTGCCACGGCCATTCACTTGGAAGACAAACAAGAACCCTTGGCATTCGTTGGGTCCCCACAGCATGGATTTTTTGGTCACCTTCAGATTGTTCTGTAAATCTCCTTATTGTTTTCATTTTTCTGAGAACAGCTGTAAATGCAAAGGTCATTTTTTTTCCCTCCAGTCTTTCTCTGGTTCTTCTTGTCTGTTACCTTTTGATTTTCTCCCATTTGAGACTCAGGATTCGGTAGATGACGAAAATCCAAGAGTTTTTTCATTCAGTAGAAATTCTTGAATCTGGCAGGCTGCGTATTGTTAGGAAGCGCTAGGCTTCAGTTGCTGTTTTGAACCTGTGCTGCGCAATGGAGCATTTGTGAGCAATGACTTTGATGAAAATTATTCACTGCTTCGGTCAGACTGTGCATTAGAATTCATTGACAGGTTCATTGACTTGGTTTCCTGACTTCTAATCGTTTTGCTCGTGCAAGAGTACTGTGTTCCCTACTGTTTCTCCTGCTGTTTAGGATGTGAATCTGATTGCTTCCTGGAATATTTTAGTCCCACAGGTGCGCTGTTTTACTGTCAGTGGACATTGAAGGTTCGCTGAATACATGCTACTTGACTTCTCCACATGTCAGTAAATACTTTGTGACCACAAGGTACAGTATTTTATTACCAAATCCTCATCTGCCTGCAGTTTCTAGCAGTACGCCTGTTTAGAGAACTAAGCCTTAATCCACAACTCACATCTGTCCCCAGTTGTAATGTTACATCTTTATCTTGCAATTACGGCATTTCAATGGCAACCTTTAGTAGATTAGCCGATTAGGTATTGTGCTCTTAAACCGGTTGCCTTTTCAGGAAAGCTAAACTCCTCGAAACAATGTTTAGTAATTTTCGTAGGAACCCAAGTAATTTTCGTAGGAGTTGGCATCTAACCCAAGTCGTTTCATATTTTTTTGAACCTTCGTGGAATTAGTTATGAATTTTTGAAATTGAAGCACTTTAGTCACTGAAAAACAACCACCTCCTGCAATGTACACTATAAAGACATTGAAGAAAGCAAAATGTATCTTACGAGACTACTTTAGTTTACTGGTACTCAAATTCCTCAAATTCAAAGAAATGATGTGTGTGATTGGAAGTTGTTGGAGATGTCGGATCAAACCATGCATGCTTGAAATCAAAATAAAATTATAAAAAACTAGGATTATAAAGAAGTTTTTTTAACTAAAATTCATAATTGTGCAGTAAATTATTTGTGAAATTTTGTGTTAATAAAAAGTGAGATGAAATGTCCTTTTTTTAATATGATTGTCATTGTTGTCTATATTCTTTATTCTTTATATGAATTATATACTTTTTAGTTTATTATTTACTTTCTATGTCAATTTAGAAACTTTATTTTTATTTTAGGAATAACACAATAAATTTATTCAACTTTCTACTATTATTTTACTTTTATTTTACTTTTATTTTACTTTAACATTGTTGACACACTATATATGTTGTGATTAGTTTTTATATACAACAATGTAAACAACATGCATTACTAGTTGATGAATTTCTTAAACAACCAAATATAATTATAAAGATTGGAGTCAATAATTTTTAGGTGTAGGATTTGTCTCAACTTTCTTAAGAGGAGACATTGAAATAGAATTTATTTTTGCAAGCAACACTTCACTTTTTGTAGAACATTGAGAATGTCTCCCTTAACATGCACCATGAAGAAGACCATGAAGAAGACCAAAACAAAAATTGCAACAAGAACATTGATTAGAACCAAAACAAAAAATTCTGAAAAAGTAGCAATTTTTGATCAAATAAGTGAACAAGCATATCAATCCATTGGGATAAATGAGAATAATAGAGAATCAATGCCGAGGTCCAAATCACAAACTAATGAGAAACACAAAGTGGATGCAACATCCCCCAAGACCAATTTAGTAATCAAGAGTGGTTCAATGCTAATAGATACTCACTCCAACCCTAGTTCGAGTGAGTCAGAGTTTTTGTCAATAAATATTTGTCAAGCCAAGAAAGAACTACATAAGGTGCAAACTATAGTTGCATTACTTGAAGCACACATCATGATTTTAAATATGGATGTGGAAACAACTGCTAAGCGCCTTGAGCTAAATCAACCCAAAAGGAAGAAAAATTGTATGGAGAGAATCTCTAAGGAGGTTTTAAATATTGCTAAGGAATATGGCGTACGTTTGATCAATGATTCCATATATGCAAAGGCTATTGCACAAGACCCTGTAATGTGTGACAAGTATGAAGCCATTGAGAATATGCTATGTGAAGTCCGAGCAATGGATGTAGATCTTCTTACTGAGCTTGCTATGGTAGAAGTTTTGGATGAAGCAAACCAATTATATAGGGATGTGGAGAGGCTTGTTGATGCCATTTATAAATGATCAATGATTATTGTTTTTTCAATGCCTAATTCCATTTTTGAATTTTTCTATCTTTTGCATATCAACATTACATTACAAATCTACATCCATTGATCGGACTTCAAATAGCATACATTATATATTGTTGTGAAATTTGAAATGATAAAGAATATAATATTTGAATGAAAAGGAAAACTTTAGACTTGTTGTACAATAATAATTCTTAACTTGTAGTGTTGGTTTGGCAAGGAATAGTTCTAGATATAGATGCCAAATTTTTAGAAAATTATATGTTGAAAAAAAATTGCATTAGGGCAAAATATGAATCTTGCAAAATATTTTTTTAGCATTGTCAAATTATTTTTCCTGGAAAAATTTGATTAGTCAACAAGGATGTAAAGATCACACTGTTTACTTATGGTAGAATGAATAAGAAGGGCAAAACAACCTTGTTCCTTGATTATTTTGAAAGGATTAATACTTTCAAGTGCATTTGAAGTATAAACATTTGTAATATATTTGCTTCCTTTTAGCTTGATGTATGTGCCTATTTGATATATGCTTGGCCCTCCAAAATAACCCTCAAATGCAATTCATTTAAAATGTACTATCTTTGTCCCTACATGATCTTCTTGTTAGACAAAATGTTCTGGATTAAGGCTAAAACTAACATTTTAAAGACATGTTTTGCATTATAATAGAGTTCAGTGCACTCATGGCGTTCAAGAAATTTTGAGCTTAAGAGCCCTTTTCAAAGTATAGTTTTTAAAGTGATGAAAAGTGGAATTTTGGAGGCATTTCAAAAAGCACCAGTAGACTTTTAATTGTTGAGTGTGAAGTTTTTATTTTATAAACATGTAGTACATGCCCAAGACTATGTTTGGACCTCTATTTTGCCTCTTAAAGCTTCATCTCCTTCAATTGAAAAATAATCAAAAGAATGCAAAAAACAAGAACAAACAATGTTGATTGATCCCTTCAATCATTTTATTTGTCTTCTGATTGATGATTGCATAGATAGAAGAACTACTACTCAGAGTTGTTTTGCTAATTCCAAAAAGCAATGGAAAGTCAAATTTGACCTATTCCAATGTCACAAAGTGCAACAAGAAGATCATTCTGGGACAAAAAATTAAGGCCAACGAGAAGATCATTATAGAATGAAAGGAGTATAATTTCAAATTAGCAAGATCATGATGTTAGATGTTGAAATTAACTTTAATTTTTTGTAGTTGACATGAATTGGTAGAGATAATTATAAATTATTTATCTTGAATCAAAGGAATATTTTGACTAGTCTATTAATCTTTAATCCATGAGCACCCAATGTAGAATCACATGCCACTGACCAAGACTACCAAACTTAACTGTTGAAATTGGTGGAATCTTTTGGCCTGGAACTCTAGGGAATTTTTTAAAAACATTTGACCATATTGATTAAAAACTTATAAGGGTCAAAGGGAAGTTGACATTTTATATGGAGCTAAAATTTTGGAAGGTCTTGCACTTTGGATGAGTATAGTATTTGCCCAAATTGCAATTATGCCTTGAAATTTTGCCAAAGCTTTATGAAAAAGAAGCATTTGACATCCCCAAATTATAAGAATTTTCTCTCAATTGTAAAAACGCTAAATTAGGGCAAGAATTGACACAATCATAGGAAAAGTGCACCAAGAACAGTGTTGGCCGGTTGTTGCCTCATGCATAAAATCCTCGATAAAACCACTTCAAAACACTTTTTTTCCTATCAAATCCCTACTCCATGCACATGATGCCATGATTAGTCACACAAAATGCACTCACTCGCCCTTAGCCTCCACTACGCTCTACATTATGCCAAAATCAAAGACTATACAACCCCATCTAATTTGTGGCACAGAAGTCCCCAATTTAATTTGTAGAGGTTAGATTTGGGGCAAGGGCCCTCAAGGGTTAAGTGTCTTATTGGCTAAAAACGATTGTCTCCATAATAACATTTTTGAGCCAATTGAAAGACCACCAATCTAAAGTAGAACTATGTGCAAGTTCAATTTAGTGGAACATTTAATTCCTAATTGATCAATCAACCATTTTATATTTGTTGCTCAATATTGGGCAGTTTTTTCCATATTCTTTATAATGTGAGGAGACATTGTTTTGTTAGAAAACTATTGGCAAGTTCTTTATGTAATAGGGTGGGTTGTCTCACCTTCTTCTCTTCATTCTCAATCTCTGGGGAAACCACTTTCTTTTGAATTCTGGAGGGTCCATTTCTTTGAAGATTGAGAAGTTTATTTTCTTTTCCTTTGGAGATGAAGAATTGGTGTAAAGATTGAAAAACCATGAAGATTGAGAAACCATGAAGATTAAGAAGTCGTCTCCATTCTCAATTTTTATAGAGTGAAAAGAGAGTCATCCCTTCTTCGTGGTGAAGGGCTTATGTTGGCTCTTCTTTTCACTCCACAACTTTCTCATTCAATCTTTATAGAAGTATAATTCTTGGATTTGAACACAAGACATTTAACAAGAATTTGTGAGATTGAATGAAAAAAATTCAAATTTAAGAAATTGACAACTACTTTAAAGAAGAAAAATAAATGGATTATCTGAATTTTTTAATAGGTTCAAATATTTACTATTTCTATTGGAGCCTAGTGTGGTTAGGTCTTCAAATTCATTGTTAAAGTAATTGCACCTAAAATTGTCCAAATAAACATTTAAGTACAATTTCCATTATTAATTTGTCAATTTTTTGTTGATTCTTACTAAGATTCTAAAAAAAAATTTAGATTCAGTCGTAGATTCACTTTGCATACATTTTGGAAATTCTACATGAATAAATTGTAAAATTTCAAGAAATCTATATGAATGAATTATAAATTAGTTTTCAAAGTATTGAAAATCAATGACCTGAACTCAGTACTTTAAGCTTACACTTACCTAAAGCTTACATTATAGGCAAGAATCTAGATGGGACAATTTTGCAAACATGTTATAATTAGGCAATGGACTTTTTGATCAATTTATCATTTAATAGCAATATAATTTCTTAGAAGAAGCATATGACAATATGATCCTATGTTGCAAAGGATTAAATTATTGTATATTGGATGATTTCATGCATATTTGTATGAACAAATGAGCTATCATCTATGGTTTACATACTTCATCCGCATCTATTGATGTAAAGTATTGTATGACTCTATTGAACATTGCTTTATATACTACCCATAAAATTGCCCCCTTCTTCATAGGAAAGTGCTAGCATGTGAATATAGAATCTATGAGCCCATGAGCCTATATTATAAACACCTTCTATGACTTTTAGTTGTTATGTATAGGTGTCTATATTATAAGTACTTATATTATAGACTCTTTTCATATTATAGTGTACATATGACACACTTTCAAATGGTTGTAGTACATATCTACAATTAGGTTTAAGGCCTGTATGCTGACATCTTTGTGCTCATGCTTTAGCATTGTTGCTTCATTCTACAATTAACTATAGTAAATCTATCAACTATAGATTTTGTCAATATAAGCATCTTTACCTTTATTTTTGAGCCACCTTATAAGGTCAGTGTCTCTAATTCTTGCTTCTAATATCTACCCCTAAATTCTTTTTGCCTAAAATGTAAAACCTCTGTTAATGATTGTTTAGGAATGATTTTGAGTGTATTAATTTCTAGCAATTTGAGAATTTATATTTTATCCATACAATATTCCAAAATAAAATAAAAAGATGGTTTAGAATTCTCTTTTGACATCTAGAAATTCCATAAACAAATTAGATAATTGTATTAGTTGCATATTTGAAAATAATTAAGGTAGACTTTTATGCATCTAGAATAGGTCAAACCTTGTATGAAAGAACAAAAAATATTTTTTTAATTCTCCATGGAAGTATGCAATATTTATAAAGAAAAATATTAAAATTGTTAGTCATTAAATTTTTTAAGAGGAGGCCTATGAAAAGTAGGGAAACTTGTATCCAACTTCCAAAAAACTATTTTTACATTGGATTTGAAATTTTTGGATTTCTTTTAGTTTGGCATAAAAGCAAAGCCACTCCTAAAATATTAATTTTCCATACTCATATATGGAAGTGAATGCATCATCAAACTGAGAGAGACAATTTCAACTTTAGAAAACTTAAAACTTCATTTTTGATTTTCATACAACATGGAAGTTTGCTCTTAAGTGCAGTCAATATTTTTTTTTGCATGAATTTTCACTACTCACTTCTTCATAGAAAAAAAATACAAGGGTATATTTTTATAAAAGATTTTTTTTTTAAATAGCTAGATTCAGATTGAATTTTTTTAAAAGTAGCCAAATTTTACCTAGATGGATCATTGCAAGAAATACTAGTCCTATTTTGAGTTTCAATTGAAGTGATTTTTTTTCTTCTACTATAATAGTTGAAACCCAAGTTCTAAGAGCATAAAATTTTATTGCAGATGCCTAATTTGATGTTAATTTGATCCTTTAGTTTTTTGAAACTCAAAAAAATTCTAAATTTAAAAGTGAATTTTGTTATTTGTCACATTTTGAAGTAACTCTATTTTGTGAATAACTTTTTACCTACATTTTTCTTAAATCTCAAATTTTGGTGACATTTGATCTTCAATATTATACTAATTATTATTTTATACTATTTTTTTTCCAAAAAGTCATAGTACAACAAGTATTATGACAAACACTACAAAAAATGGTCGGTGTTTTTTGCAATGATCCAGATATCACTTAGAATTCACAGCCAATATCACTTAGAATTTACACCCAATGTCACATGTTCAATACTACCCAAGTATGTATACATTCAAGTCTCTTTAATCTAATCCACCCTTAAATGACATTCTAGAATATCTTCTACATTTGCTATTATTTCTTGGTGCACATTTGACTCACATTCAAACTATTTGATGTGTACTATGACAACCTCCTAGTAGTCAAATTAACCCCAAAAGGACATTGTGGTCAAAAAATGGTTGATGTATGATTTTCAAATTATTGTAGAAATGATGAATGTACCTATTGGTCTATAAATCATACCATTTTTGGTAAAGTACTTTGGTGATGGGTCTCATCCTTTCAAGCTTAATCTTGTAGAGATGCTACGGATCTAAAACATTTGATGGATGACTTCCGTGTAGAAACAAAGAATGCACCTATTGATTCAATAAATGGAGTATTTTGGTGACTACCTTAGTCATAGAGGGTTGCATCCTTCAAGGTTAACCTTGAAACATGTGACCTATGATCATAGAGTTGGAGGTCAAATTTTGTCACTATATTTAGCAACTACATGCGAATTAAATTTTTTATATTTTATTTTTCAGAGATGAAATTTCGTGTCTTCTTTACTTCACAAAAGATTTAGACTTTATTTTGGTCAAATATTGATTTTTTTTGAAATTTTTTGAAGATAAAGTAAAAAAAAATCATATCAAGTACAAAATTATTTCAAAAAATCTGATAATTTCACCATGAGTGTATATTATAGTATAAAACATCATATTGTGAATACAACTTCCATATCACTCAATAATTAGATTTTAGCAAACATTAGAAATACATCCAAATTTTGAATTGTAATTAAATATATTAATTTTTTATTTTCTTAAAATTCAAATTGGTACAGAAATTAGAGTAGATGACCTTCATTTCATTAGTAGGGCTCAAACTCAAACTCAAAATTTTTAATTAAATTTTTTATAGATTTAGAGCAAGGGGAAAGAACATCCTCTAATACACTAAAAATCAATATTTTTTGCGATCCGTTTTTTTTTACTAACTTCTCATTTACATGAAGACAAACATTGGCAAGATTGCAAATGCAATTGCATGCTCTTCATAATCCACCATGAAAAGTCAACATGAAAAAATTGGATGAAAAAAGGCTTCCAATTTTTATTCAACTCATTTGATTGTCATCCAAATGCAATGATTTGACGTCGATTGCACTCCAAAGTTAAAGGATTAGCGCGTATTGAATAAAACCGTGAGTGAAGGTTTGCCATTTGGCACTCAGGTGTGGAAATTGAATTTTCCACATCAGATTCTCAAAGGTCTATATCACCGCACACCAATCACAAAATGACATGTGGCGCTTTTTACATCAGTGACTTAATTTATGCCGAATCTGACCTCCACGTAGGGTAGGTGTCTATTTCTCCAAAATGAATAAAAATAAAATAAAAAGAATTCACTGGCTGTAGGTCTAGTTACTTTTACCGCTATTTGACTTTCTCCAAGCGGAGGTAATAACAAGGAAATACTCTCCTCTCTTAGAAACACCGTGGACACTGTTTCTAAGGGAAAAAGTCCAGATCCAATGCCGGCGCTCATCGTCTCTCCCTGCTCGCCTTCAGTTTCTCCTCCGATCTCCTGTTTTCTTCCTGTTTTGTTCCTGTTTTCCTCCCAATTTTCATCAGCAACGCAACGCAACGCAACGAATCGCATCGCATCGCACTCTCTTACAGGTCAGTTTGCATTGTGATCTACTTCCAACTCTTTTATTTGCAAAATTCGCTTCGCAGGGTCTCTCTCATCCATCGCATCAGCCCTTCTTTCAATTTCATTGATTGGACGGGATCCATTTGATTTCGAGTGGAGTTCGCAAATTCGCAGGATGCAGATTTCAAGGGATTTGTGATGCTAGGTCCGTGTAGTAGTACTACGGCGGTCCCCGCTCTGTTAGCGCAATAGTTGTTGCAATTTTAGGTCATGACCTCGTTTTCTTTGAGTTGAATGTTTTGGCTTTACGATCCTGTGTTTTGAAGGGCGTGGGGTTTTCTCGATCCGCATCAGTTTCAGCTGATTTGCTCGAATCTGGAGCTGGAATCTCATGTAGGTTTGGAGCTGGAATCTCATGAACAATAGTTTATTCATATTTGGGATAAGTACGCAGTTGTGTGAAATTAGGTTAGAGGTTCCGTGTTCAATTGTTTGGTTTTGTAAAGTTAGATATTATTGTCACCTCGTGTTTAGAATTAGATTTTATTTGTGTTTGATTAGGTTATAGTTGTCTGAAAGGAGTTTAAAAATACTATTACGATTTAATGAATTATGTGAAAAAAAAATAAAGGAGAAAGCAGTCGGGTATGGTGATTCATGCCTGTACTTATTTCCTGGACCTTAGAGAGTTCAGTTAGACAAGTTTTGAATGCAACTTTATTCAACATGGCTGATTGTTCCCAAGAGTTAAAAGGAAAGAGCTGCCTCTAGCAGTAGCTAAAAATTCAACATTCAAGTGTTTAAGGTTGGAGAAATTGGCTTTGATAGGTTCTAAAACATTAAGTTTGAAGGACAATAAGAATTGGTTGCATGATGACTTCCTACATGTCAGGTTAACGTGTTAACTAGCTTAATGACTCCCCAAAACACCTGTGGACTCATTTCTAAGTAGTGTTATGAACGTTTGTATTTGGATCATGACAATCATGATTTGTCGGTATTTCTCTGAACTTGTTTTGAATGATTCAGACAACCTTGATTCAACTTAAGCTGTAAAAGTGGAGCCTTATTTTGGATGTCAAGCGTATTGAAGCGATGCTATTCCTTTTACTTTCTTTTTTATGTGCTCTGATAGATTTTGCATACTTCAAAAATTGCAGTTTCAGACTTCTGCTTGGAGGAGGCTTGGACTATTTGGAGAAGCACTTGAAGGGTCTATATTTCATACGGATGATCCAAGGGCTGAGGTTTTAGTATAAAGTAAGGAAGGCAAACCTTCGTCCACATATTCTTAATGGATTCCTAACAATATTGTTATCTAATTCTGTGGGCAATGTTTACAGTACTCCCATACTTTTTTGATGTCACCCAAACTGCATGTGATTATATGGAATTTCTGACAATTAATTGTGCTGCATGTCAAAGTGACATTTAAAAAAGTATTTGGGATCATAGGAGTCTGGAAGGTGGTCTAGATCAAACTCCTTATTATTTGTATGTAACCTTCTTGTGACATAACGGAGAGACACAAAGTAAGTTTTGGTCTGGGTACATCTAAAGTTTGGTGAGAATGTGATATTAGAGAAGTGAAATTATATTATGTTTTCAGATTACTATCATTTATATCTCCATAACGTCTCTAGTTGATTGCTACGGTATACTAGTTCGCGGGTCTAAGGCAACGGTATCATTTATCTCAGTGGCTACTTAAAAGTGGATTATTATCCATAACCCTTCTCTCTTGATTTTAAGTCTTTGATCAACCTAAAGTTCAGATCTAGTCATTCTTGATTGATTCGATTTTCTTATTCCAATAATGCTCTTCAGCCTCCCAGCTCTTTTTAGCAATTTTCAGTCCATATTGGCTGTAGCTGACTACTGTACCCGCTACTGAAGAGTAGCTCCAATCGTCATATTAAAAAATATGGCAGAATTTCTTGAGATTGACACTCTGTATGTGTCTGATAATAATATAACCTCAGATTTCTACCAGTCTAATTTTTTTGAGCTCTATGCTGTTGAATGCTATTAGCATAACGTTCTTGAACAAAGCATTCTTCATTCTCTATAGGAACCTTTATTGCTCATAAGTAAACTTTATTTTACTCATAAAGGTACCTTCTTGGCTCCGATGAGTTCTTCTCCATTCTCTCCTAGCGATTTGATTCTTCCATCATTTTCTCCATTGTTCTCTCCATCCTTGAAGTAGCTCTTTGTATGAAGTAGCTCTTTTTAAGTCTTCACTTGATTTCTTCCACCAAAAGGATTTTCTTCTAATTGGTTTTTAGAATGTCAAAACATGATAATTTAATGAAAACAACCATTCCAGTTTCATGCTTTGGCTCCTATGAGTTCTTCTCTATTCTTTCCTAATCAATTGATCCTTCCACTATTCTCTCCATCATTGTACTAGCTCTACTTAAGCCTTTACATTAATTCTTTCTCCAAAGGATAGACTTCCAATTGGTTCAAGGATGTAATGATCAAAACATGCTATATCTTCGAATTTAACCTTTCTTGTTTCATGCTTTTACACAGAAAACTCATGCTGTATGCCTATTTCCCCAGATTAAAAAGGATTTCTGCTGTGGTGGACCTGCAATGAAGTACAGATGGTCCAAGCCGCATGTAGCAGCCACAGCGATCCAAGCGGCGTATCGAGGCCACCTGGTGCGCAAGACACAACCTCTGAAGCATCTTCGAATCATCCGAAACGTGCGAACGGAGCTTCGGAGTCTGGAGCACCAACTCGCAGCCGAACCCCGTTTGTTCGAGACTCTGCGGAGGGATCCCACGGAGAGGCTGAAATGGAGCGAGGGAGGGATGGCGCTCCTGCTGCAGCTCGACTCCATGCAGGCAACTTTCATTTGTTTGTTTGTTTGTTTATTCTTTTTCTTCGTTCTTCACTGGGGTGTTCTGAGAATTTGTCGGAGGTTACTACTTAAAGGGGCGAATTTTTTTATTTTGGTCGCTACCATATAGGTTCTGGCGATTTTATAACGAATTTTGTCTAAGAATTTATAAGATATCATCACTAACTGAAAAAATCATTTGATAATAAGTGACTTCATGCAAAGCTTTTGGAAATACCAGGGCAACGCACTCAGTTTGTTGCCTAAAAACTTTGAGATTTTACAAATGTTTCTATTCTATAATTACTTATTGACGAATAAAGGTCTCTGAATGCAGGGAGTGCACCCGGTGGTGCGAGTGCAGCGGAAGAGTCTGACGAAGGACGTGATTCTGTACCAAGAGTATATCGATTCTGCGGGGAAAGGAGCACATTTGCCTTATGTTCCACCTCCAGGGCAGGGCCTGCCTCAAGTACCTCCATCCAGTGCAATGCATAACCAACAAGGAGGGTATTCTACAACCAGTTACAGTTCTCATGGAGCAACGCAGCAGGCTGGTAACCCTCAGGCTCATGTTCCCTACGTTCCCACAGGTCCAGGTCGTGGTGAGCGTCCTGCCAATCAATTTCCTGTTGCCCCAGAGAAGACTTATTATCCTCCAGCTCAAGGTGTGACTTGTGAATCCTTAAACCTTTCATGTTTTGACTGCAGGGATCGCTGTCACTCCTGCCGCTTGACTTGTTTTCTCTTGAACAGGCTCTTTTTTCTTGTTATTAAGTTCAGAATGTTTTTCGGGGAAAGGAGTTTTGACCTCCTTAAGTAGGTTTCAATATTGATGCTCGGTGAATCAGGTTGTAGCGTTGTAACCTGGGTTGAATAGAGTTGCAAATTCAACGGGTTTGAGGTTGGCATATGAGCATGTTTCATATTTTTTTAATACTTTCATAATTCTCATACATGCTTTTTTTGTGAATCAGGCAACTCTCGATATGAATATGATTCACGTTTTCCTCCAGGCACAGAGCCTGATGTAATAGACCTCTTCAGGAAAGCAGATGTGGATGGAAGTGGAGCTATTGATACCATGGAGCTGCAAAGAATTCTATCACTCAAGTTCTTCAATTTTAGTCGGAGAACTGTGCGCCTGATGCTCCTCCTTTTTGCCGACAATACCACTGATAGTTCCAGGTAACTGGACTTCTGAGCTCTTGCTTCCAGGGCATGTCTACTTTTCATTAGCTCATTAGCTGAATGCAGACCATTTCTGTAGAGATGGGAATCGAGCATTGGATATGGATATATCACATCATCTTGTTCTTCATGAGCACCATGTTTAAACAAAATCCAAACATGCAGGTTACATGCAGGTTCTATCAAGTAATGTGAAAGTAAAGTCTCATTTAGGAAATAATGTCCCTCCTCTGCATTAGCATGTTATTTCTCATAATAAGGCTCTTTCATGTTGCGTAGTCCAAAAAGCACATGATGATATGGAGTTTTTGTAATATTGTCTCAATGAATTGTGTTGCATGTAAAATTTGTTGAACCCTTTTTACAATACAATCATATGCAACTTCTTGGGAGATAATGAAAGTATAGAGTGCATTTTGAGTTTGTTCCCTAAGATTTGATGATCAAGCGATAGAGAACACGATATGAAAGAGAGGTCTACGTGTAATTTTGATATGCTCTACTAGGCGGGTGGGACCTTGTGATTTGCATATTTGCCATCAACTTGGGCACAACGCAACGCACTTCTTTTTTCTTCTAGGTACTAGCCCTTAGTTGAGTATGGGAATGTCATTTTGAAATTGCCTTTGAATTCTGCATACGAGCTCTGACACCCGTTTCGATAAGAGGAAATTTCCATGGCTGCTCCAATAGCTTGACTGATATCAATCTATTCCCCTACCCGTCAAATTGATATTAGTCTGTCTGATTTTCACTATATGAACTAAAAGTGCTCTTGATAACGTAAAGTCATGTGATTTATGTTGCAGATTCAATCTGATCCAACAGCTTGGTTGATACCAATCTGACCCTCCCTCCCTTATCCATCAGATCAATTCCAATCTGACTGGTTTGCACTTCATGGAAAGCGCTCCTGAAAACCTGAAAGTCATGTGATGTTTGTGTTGGGGATTTGATATAATCTGACATCTTGAGTGATGTCAATCTGAGTCCTCCCCAACCCTACCCATCCGATCGATATCAATCTGCCAGGTTTAACTACATCGAAAATCATGTGATTTTTGTTTTGCAGATCGGGATTGAAAGTCATGTGATGTTCGGGTTGGAGATTAGTCTGCCAGATTTTTAGTACATGGAAATCATTTGATTTTAGTGTTGCACATTGGGATTGAAAGTCATGTGATGTTTGGGTTCTAGATTTGTCTGTCAATTTTAGACAACATGGAAAATTTTGTGATGTTCGTGTTGTAGATTGGGACTAAGTGTCATGTGATGTTTGGGTTGCAAACTGGGACTAAAAGTTATATGATTTCATGTGATGTTTTGGTTGCAATTTGGGACTAAAAGTTATACGATGCAAGTTTAAAAGTCATGTGATGTTTAGGTTGCAGATGGCCACTAAAAGTTATATGATGTGTGTTGCAGATTATGAGAGTCATGTGATGCTTGTGTTCAAGATTGGGATTGAATCGATGTGATCTTTGTGTTCTAGTTTTGGACTGAAAATAATGTGATGTTTGTGTTGTGATGACTAGGACTAAAAATCATGTGATGTGTGCTGCAGATTGGGACCGGGTGCATTTGTGAAGCTATGGAGGGAACTAAGGAAATGGCAACGAATATTCAAAAGCTTCGACATCAACGGTAATGGGACCATCGACTTACCTGAGTTGAGGGAAGCCATGTTGAGCCTAGGAATTGGAGTAACGCCCCAAGTGTTGCAACTTCTCATCCTCAACTATGACCGGACAGGTCAGAACTCTAGCATTGCCTTCGGTGACTTCATTGAGTGCGGATTGATTGTCAAAGGCCTGACAGAGAAGTTCATTTGCCACGATCCCCAGTACACCGGTGCTGCAAAAATCGATTACCAGACATTTATGATGATGGTCTTGCCCTTCATTGTTGCTTAGTGCAACTCTTGTAGACATATATAACATTCTACACTAGTGTAGCATGGGTCCCTAGAATCATCTTTTCTACGAGTCAAGAAAATGTGTTCATCTCATCCTTTTGAAGTCACATTCTTCCTAGATATGTCTTGGTGTCCTCGTGGCTAAATGGGAGGCTCTTGACTTGGTTATGAATGTCATGTATGTGAACCCACTGGACCCACTGATCGTTAGTCATTGCACGACCCACTGTGGTCGTTACAGTCATTGCCCAGCTTGTGCAGTAGAAAAGTGCAGCTGGGTTATTACAGCTGTGTCTTGTAACCTGAGAATAGGATGACAAATAACTGTACCAACTCTTAGGAAATTCTGACCAGGTGCCCAACTTTGCAATGGCTGCAGAAACTAATTTCTTGCAGTGTTGTCATGTTGTTAATCCCTAACATGAAACAAGTTGTATTTGCAGTGACGTAGTATTCTAAAGCTTAATGTGCATGACGGAAGCAAGAAATAACGAATGAAAGACTCTACGTACACTGTCACATTAATTATAACCACATATGCAACGTTCTTAACCCTTAAAACACGAGCTGGTCACCAGGGAAATCATTTGTTTTGGGACTATGTGGATTATTGGCTTAAAAAAATGCAAAAGCACTTATTGGAAGTCAAAATATTGTAGGAGATCATCACTTTTCACACAAAATTTGGAGGATGAACAGTTGCACTTCTATCTTGCATGGAGAGATTTTGTATCATTCATTGGCCAAAAAATGTCTTCAACATCGTTTATAGATTAGTGAGTAGCCACATCAATCTTTTTCTCGTAGTTTTGGTGCAGATCAAGGTATACAAGGGACTAATGCATTTCCTGTGTCACAGATTTGTCACTCAAATAGCTGTGAAAGTCATAGGTTTGTCACTCACACAGAAAAAAGTGGGACAAGGAAATGCATGAGAGTTCCTTGTGTAAGGACTCTCATGTGCCTCCCCAAGAATGTTACGGAGTAGATAATGCTCAAGAGCCGGGAGGCTCAAGAGCATTTTGGGACATAATGCCAAGTCTAATAGTTCATCACATACATCTGAATTTGTACTTTTTGCAAATCTAAAGGTGTAGAAAGAGGGGCTGCATTAACACTTTTATGGCTATCCAATGGAATGGTGACAAATCTGCCTTGAAAACTGGACTTGACATCATGGAGTATGTGTTTAGGTTAATGTTCACAAAGCAAGCAAGGAGTCACAAAATAAAGAATCTACAATCACAGAAAGGAAACATGCAAGGTTCTCCGTCCTGTAGTTTGGGCACCGCCCCCAAGTTTCCATATCCAAGGTCGTTGACGAACCTCCTCCACAATGTTTTATGTTAAGCTTAATGTTCATGAAAAGCAAGCAAATGCAAGCAATCACATGTTCGAAGAGTGACCACAACTTTCAAACCTGTGAAGGCTCGAACCCGTCTTCAATTCAACGGATCAGGAGGGTATCCAATTGGACTGACAGATTCCCGGCTGAGTGCATAAGGGCGATCGGGACTCGTTTCACGACGGATCGGCATGGTGTGCAGAATGGAAGGAATGCGCTCGACAGGTTCGATTTCATTCAGCTCCTTCATCCTGGCTTCGCGCTCCTCCTCCGTCACGGGAACACTGAACCTCCGGGACTGCCCTGTACTCTCCCCTTTTTCGATCGGGGCCTTGCCCAGGGTCAAGTCCGGCTGCTGCTCCTGCTGCTGCAGCTTCGTCTCGCTCCTCGTCCTGCTGGAGCTTTCGGTGTCTTCGGGGGGCTCGGACGTGGTCTTGTCCGCCATGGGTTGAGAGAGAATTGAGGGTGAAGTAGTACACTTGCACAATCACCTGTCAATACGCGCAAGCTCCCCTGCGATCAGCACACAGTGACTCAAACCTTCCCATGCATCAGACCCTAAATTCAAGATTTTAGTGAATAACAAATTCTTGAACTCCGTCGCTGAAAATGGAATGGCGATAGAGTTTCAAAGATTGATTGAAGTTTCACAAATTGACTACCACTTTGAAACAAACGAGAATCGATTGTGAATTACTACTCCCTCACAACCACCTGTCAATACCTGCAAGGTCCTTTCGGTCCGATCAACACACATTTCATTCCCATGCATCTTTGGATTCACACCCTAATTAAATTCAAACCCTAATTCAAAGATTGACTGATGTTTCAGAAATAGACTATCATTTTGAAAAAAATCGGGATGCGTTTCAAAATTCAAGCTACCTGCAGTACATGTAGCGGTTAATTAACTTCGTCTGGTTACCCTGTTTTACAGAAATGGTCTGCCAGTCAGTTTTTCCAGCCCTGTGCGCCCACTGCCTGGTCTTCTTCGTCTCTCTGCTATTGATCTGCAGTGAAGGTTTAGGGTTTCGCGAATGAGCGCTCCATTATAGCAAATCTCCTTCGCATAGTTTCAATTACCAGCAGTGCCTAATTGTATCTTTGTCGAAGAAATTCCAAGCTCAGATTCAAAATTTGATCTTCAGAAATTTTTCATGCAATAGATCTCAGAGGAGCACGGAATGGAAACCGTCGTGATTCTAAGCGACTGGAAGCGTACCAAGAGATGTGCCATAAAAGAATCCTGAAATCTCGTACAAAACCCCGGATCCCACAAACCCTAACCCTAATCTGGTACATAAAAACTGGGCAACTGATGTGAATATTGGCTTGTAGTAAGTTAAGGTAACTACACCTAATTGTGACTTGTTTGCCAAAATCTTTGTATCTAGACTTTGCATAAAATACAAACTGTCTTGAATATGTCTTATTGTTATCTCCTTAGATTATAAAAAAACTGAAAAAAAAAATAGTCAAAATTGAATATTGACAATAAAATAGATGATTGGTCAATTTAGGGGTCAAAGCTCCACAAAATTCTACACACGTTTTGGATAGTCTATTTAGAATGTAATGATGGAAACAACCTCTTTTGACCAATTAGCAACTTATAGGTTAAAACAGGCTTAGAAAATATATTTCTTACATAGAGAGCTTATATTCAATTATTTAAATAAATTTAAATTTAACTCCATCAATTCATTTTAAATTCAAACTAAGAATGTAAATTAGGTTAATTCCTAAAGGTCTTTAAAGTCTAAAATGATTTTTTGGATGTTTGAGGCATCTAAAGTGAAGTAGAAGGGATTTGGGTTTTTTTCTCTCAATTCTTTTTTTGAAATTGGAAAATCAAACAACCTTCTAGGGAGTCTAATTTTTACAAAGATCCAACAATTAGTTTAAAAAAAAATACTTTTTTGTTACTTTAACCTCCAACGTGGGCAAGTAGGGCAAAGCATTATTTTGCTTTGAAAATTTGAATAATTCTTCCAACTTGAGGCCCTCCTCAAATTTGAAGTCTTTATACTGGATCTTTTTGCAAAATAAATTTTAAAGCTAGAAAGCTTAAAAAAGACACATTATCAAAAGCTCAAGCAACCTTCAAATTAACATTGTATTACTCTTTGCTTGGTCATATACACATCACTTTTAGACCTCAATTTTTTAAAGCAAGACCCTTGCATTAGTCAAGAATAAAATTCTACAATTATAAATTATAAAAATCAAATTTTGATTTATATAATAAATATTTTTAGAAAGTGTTGTTATTTGGCAATTTGGAGAGTATTTTCTAATTTATGCCCCAAGTAGAATTTCAGTGGACAAACATTCAACAAAAATTACCTATCTAATTTTAAATCATACATTAATGAACTGTCATTAAGTTCAATTTGCAGGGCTAGATAAACACTCCATAAGTATATACACCTAGCTACATGATAGTAACATATTCACACTTCAATAATTTAGAATATATCAATTTTTTTTAATAAAAGATACTAAAAATGTTTAAAATAGAAATATTTTGTAAAGTGCATTTTATTCCTATAAAAAATTTAAAATTAAAATTAAAATCCAAAAAATTGTTATCCATATCTAGAATTGTTCTCCACCAAACTTACCTTATCCAGGTACAATGCTAGGCAATAATGTTGCAAACACACATGTTTTGAACTCTAATAATGTGAAGAGTATAAAATTGAAATTGAATGATCTTAAACATTCAAAATTTCATGAAATTGAAAATCATAAAATGAAATTGAAAACCTTAAAAACCTATTTCAATTTATTTAATTTTTGGACATTGAAAACACAAAAATATGTAAATATTTGGACATTCTATATAGGATTCAAATCTAGGAATTTCCATAGTCAATTTATTGTGACAATGAATGCAATTATTTAAAGCAATGGTTTCCACTGGCCTGTCCATTGGGCAACAATTTTTTTTATCATTGAGGTATTTACTTATAGAGCTTGTATTGTTGCTATGGTGTGTTCACATGAAGTTGACCAAAAAACATTGTCCACAAAAGGGGGCACTAGAAATGTTCCTACCATTGTTGTCTGTTGCTATCTAATTGCACTATTACAAAACAAGTCTAAAGTTCTCTTTTTCTTTCTTTTAAATATTATACTCTTTACTATTTCAAATTTCACAATGGCATTTGATATTGAACAAACCAAAAGATACATAAACTCAAAAATAAAATTTAGGCTTTGAAAAAGTAGTAATCATTAGTTACTTATAAATGGCATCAACAAGCCTCTTTGCATTTGTATATAGTTGGTTTGCTTCATTCCAAACTTCCACTATGGCAAACTCACTAAGAAATTTCACATCCATTGCTTGGACTTCATTTAGCATGATCTCAATGACTTCATACTTGTCACACATTATAGGGTCTTGTACAATAGCCTTTGCATATATGAGATTATTGATTGAATGTATGATGTACTCCTTAGCAATATTTATAACTTCTTGGGAAAATTTGTCCGTAAAATTTTTCTTCCTTTTGGGTTGATCAATTAGCCCAAGGCGCTTCGCAGTTGTTTCCGCATCCATATTTAAAATCATGACGTGTGCTTCAAACAAGGCAGCTATCATTTGCATTTTGCATAGTTCTTTCTTGGTTTGACAAATGTTTATTGACAAAAAAATGTCATATTCGCTATATTGAGACTTTTCACAGTCTCATTTTTATACTTGACTTGAGGATAAATTGCTTTATTTCTTTACTAGTGTTTTTTTATAAATAGATAATAACACCAACGTTTAAAATTTCATTATAGAATTACTATTTTAACATTGTTTATTTTTGGTTTCAATTACTATTTTTTTAAATGAGTTTTTCAATAACTAGCATTCTGTCTCAAAATCTGCAAAAAGTCTCAATATAACGAATATGGCCATAAAACTCCGATTCCTCATAGTTAGAGTTCGTATCCATTAGCATTGAGTCGCTCTCAATTCCTAAATTGGTCTTGGAAGATGTTACATCTACTTCTTGTTTCTTGTTATTTGATTTAAACTTTGACATTGATTCTCTACTATGCTCATTTGCCTTAACCCCTAAAGTTCCGTGACTATGTTTTCATTGAAAACGTTCAGGAACTGCCATTTTTAGTACAAGTACCAAATTTTTGAATTTTTTTTTTTGACTCATGAAACCGTAGGATCTGGTAATATGCTGACTTGAGAATATGTGGTAAAAATTTCAGAAATTTCCACCGCGTGGATAGCAAGATATAAGCATTCAAAATCACTAAAATTGTTTTTTTGACCCTGCGAAAAATAGGGCAGCTGCACTTTACAAGCTCAATTTTTTATGAAAAAATGTCCAAAATGGTGGTGCTTCTTTGGATTCTTTTTTCTAGACAAGTTGGCTACATGCTTTCACATGTTTCACATCATTTGGAATTGAACAACATATAGAAAAAAAATAGTAAGTAGAATGAAGTAGAGAATGATTTAAAATACTAAATTGTTAAGAATTTAGGTATGAGATTGAAAAATGCCAATCCCAATGGTTGAAATGTTGTATTAAACAATCTACATCCTATGATTTTATTTTTTCAAAAAATATTGAAAATTGAGTAAGATAAAAGACTTCAAAGTTTATTTTAGAGTAGAGATTCCAAAACTGCCCACAAACTAAAACTCCTCATAACTTTTGACTCATTGGTCAAAATGGAATGATTAAAAGCTTTCCACGTATAGATAACTCTGAAAAATCAGTTTCAAATTTTTGTTTTTGAAAAAAGTGATTTTTCTGATCTGCCCAGACTGCCCAGTTACGAAAAAAAAAGTAACATATCTGGCCATAACTTTTGACTCCTATTTCCAAATGTCATGAAATTTAGTGCATATGAAAGGTACTTTTCACGCGCACCTTCTATTAAAATTTCAGCCAAAAATATGAAAATCTCCAGTTACAAGTACCTGCCCAAAAATTTTATACTGCCAAAAACCACATGCTGGTCCTTTAGGGGTTAATGAGTTGATTTGCTTATTGATTAAAAGTTGTTGCTATTTTAGTGGATTTGGTCTTAATCGTCATTTTTGTTGCAATTTTGGTTTTGATCTTCTTTGTGGTGCATGTTGAGGGTGACATTCTCAATGCTTTAAAAAAAGTGAAGTCTCATTCAAAGTGTGAGTGTCTAAAATGAGTTTTGTTACAATCTGTCTTTTTAAGAGAGTTGAAACAAATCCGTAATTCAAGCCTCTATAACCATGAAATCCTAAACCTTAACCCTTTAGGACCTAAGGAGCCCCAAGCAACCTCTTGAATTCTTTTCGAATCAAATTTGCATATTAAAATTTTATAATTTAATTTAAATTATTATTTTTCCTCAAATAACCATTTATATCTTCTATTTGATCTGATTTTTTAATATTTTGTGGGAAATTAAATAAAATTTATAAGATTTTTTAGAGTTTCTATCTTTGAAAAATTACAGAAATTACAAAAAAGCTCACTTTACCATTAAATTTTGGTAAAAAATAGAAAAAATTATAATAAAAATTATGGTGAAGCTGGCATGCTCTCTTTAGTTATACACAAATAAATTCGATAGAGAAACATGTCCATAGTGCATTTTGAAACTATAGAAATCCCAACTTCAAATTGCCATAGACAAATCATTATTGCTCCAAATTTAATGGCCAATGGCTCATTGGAAGTGGAATTTCCCTGCCCTCACATCTAGTTCACACCTCATAGACAACTGAGGCTAGAAAAGTGTTACAATTTCCAAAATTCAATTTAAAACAATCAAATTTGGCATGCTCGGCCCTAAAGGGTTAAACCTTAAAACCTCTTTTTTTGTGAAGATTGCAATTTAATTTCATGTGGTATTTTTAGAACTAACCAAATGCATTGTTAAGAATATCATGAGTTGATAGTATATTATGTTGAATGATATTGTGATATATAAAAACTATATATGATGCGATCTCTACTATTATGAGAATTATATAATCTCCATTTTCTACAATCTCATATATAGTATTAACCCCTAAAGGTCAGAGACTATTTTTTCACCAAAAACACTTTAAAACTGCCAATTCTAATACCAAATTTTGAAAAAAAATAATTTTGAAAAAATGTAACCGTATGATCTTGTATTAAACTAGTTTAATAAGTTGTGGAAAAAAAATTCAGAAATTTTCACCGTGTGGATTGCAAGATAATAGCATTTGAATTGACAAAAGTCCTTTTTTTGTCCCTGCGAAAATCCGAGCAGCTACACTTCACAATGTCAAATTTGTATGAAAAAATGTACGAAATGATGGTGCTTCTTTGGATTCATTCTTCAAAGCAAGTTGGCTACATGCTTGAAAAATTTAAGATCATTTGCAATTGTAAAACATATTGGAAAAAAATAGTAAGTAGAAAAAAGTAGAGAATGTTCAAAACTCTAAATTGTTAAGAATTTATGCATAAAATTAAAAAATGTCAATCCCATCGGTTGTAATGTTTTAATAAACAATTTACACCCAATATTTTTATTTTTTTTCAAAAACATTGAAAATTGAGTTAAATAAAGGACTTCAAAGTTTATCATGGAGTAGAGGTTTCATAACTGCCTCCAAACTAAGACTCCTCATAACTTTCATCTCTTTTATCAAAAAGGAAAGATTCAAAGCTTTCCACGTATATATAAATTTAAAGAACCAATTTCAAGTTTTTATTTTTAAAAAAAGTGATTTAAAGAAGTTTTTTTAGCTGCCCAAACTACTTGCCAACCAATGAAAATGACATGTCATGCAATAATTTTTTAACCACGTAGTCAAAAGTTATGAAAATTGTTGGGCCTTAAAGCTACTCCTCGGGCACATCTTTATGAAAATTTCAAAGAAAAAAAATAAAAATTTTGGTTGTAGTGAGATGCTCATAATTGCTATGTTGTCAAAAAATGGTGTTTGGTCCTTTAGGGGTTAATATAGCAATGTTAATTAGTCTCAAAATAAAAGTAAAAAGTTGAATAAACCTTATGCACGGGGGGTGCACTTAGTTCTACTACAACAAACTACGTGCGAACAAGTGGTTTCTAATAAACTACAATTTCATCCTAAAATTTTGAACATTGTTTAATAATGACAATAGGTTTCTATTGCCAAAATTTTCAACTCAAATAAAATATGAAATGATTTCTAGAAGAGGTTGAAAATGAACTAAAATGGCATTTTTTCCAACTCAAATAATTATAGAGAACACATTTAGATGACCATTGAATCAACATTCAACTCAAAATGAGCTTTCAATAGAGAGTTATTTTAAAGAATTTTTTATTCATTTTTTAGACAATTTTTTCTTATATAATATAGGAGTGTGAAAGTTATTTTTTAGATCTAAAATTTATCTTCTTACTTCAAAAATTTGTAACTAATCATTAGTAACAAATAAATAACAATAATTCAAAACATAAACTTTCAAAGTAGGAAAATCTATTCATAATTCTTCTATTTTGTTTTATTTAAAATTCAAAAAGTAAATAGGGGGTCCAAAGTTTTGTTTGCACGTGGTTTCTAATGGACACTCTAAGTGAACTCCCCGAGGCTTAATGTAATATTTGCAAAGTAAAAGTAAATGAAAAAATAAAAAAATAAATGACATACTTCTAAATTGATATAGAAAGTAAAACGAAAGCTAAAAGAAAATATACTAATTTAAATTCTATACTAATTAAATTGATTTTTTTGTCAAATTTCTAGAGAAAAAATATAATTATGTTGTTGATTGATGATGCCTTTTATAGTATAATAATGTAGACAACAAATGACCATCACATACACAAAGAATATTTCACCTTGCTTTTATGAACACAATTTATATACTATAATCATACACAATAATGAATTTTAATTTGAAATATATCTCAAAAATCATATTTTTTTGTACTATTATTTTTAGATGTCATGTATTGATCCAACAACTTCCATTCACAAACACCGTTTCTTTGAATTTAAGTAAACAATATCCATACCTTAAGTTAGGTTGTTAACCATGCATCCCCGGCTGCATGTTCGGTACCATAAGAAAGTTCTTTATGAAGAAGGGTTCACAGGCTTTGTTTTGTGGCATATGGACCTACAATGTGAAAGTTATGAATTTTTGAGTTATTTTTTAAACAAAGAAATTAGAAAATTACTTTTACTTTTCTTTGGCTGTGGCAACTGCACAGGGGCACACTAGTCTAATATGAAGATAGCGAGTGAAATGATGAAATTTACAACTGGGGTCAAATATAGATCAGTTCTCCAAAGAAACAGCTCGAAACTGCAGGCAAAGGAGGATTTGGTAGAATAGGATACTGACAGAACCTTGAGCTCACAAAATATTTACTGTTATGTGAAGAAACGCCCCAACTCATCAAAATGGATTAAAAAAAATGTTCAAACGGTGGAAACTTACTCTCAGTTGAATGAACACTTGTTTAATGGGATAAAAACTTATTCAAACAGACGTGAGTTTAGAAAATCCCGAAGAAATTTATATTGGAGTGTTGAAACCTAGTTCACCACATACAAGGAACTCAAGTCCACTACAGTATGTGTTGCAACTGGCCTCTGGGTAAGTACGCCAAACGAAGTACTATGAAAAGCCAATGATCAAGTTGCAAAAGTTGCAGTGTCGATTTCTCGCATTAGAAAAAATTTCATCTATGAGATTACACTAGATCGCCTCGAAGACTGGAGCTCCATCAATAACTTACACCTTTGCCTGTCCGCAAGCGCAGGAAACCCTGGCTGCCACTATAATAAGACCTAGGCTACATAGACTTAAACAATGTTTCTGAACACTTGACCATCTTCAAAGTGTTGCTGTTGCTAACTTGCTAACAGACCACCTACTCACTGGATCATGGCAAGTTTCATCTCTTCATGATAAGTAATGCTCCCGCAAAGAATCTTCCAAAGTGGATGAAAAATGACTACCTTTTTTTTTGGTGGAAAACGTCCTCAAGCAATCCAGCAGGTTCCCACCAAGTGTGGATCTGACCATCAAATCAATCCGCGTCAATTGGCGCCCCTACATGACCACCAAATTGCTCTAAAATCTGACCACCACAGCAGCGTTCGCTCTGTCCGTAGCAGTCCTCAAAGTCAGCTCCCCTATTAGAAATACGTCCAAAGTTTATGGACGTGAGTGAGGTATATGTTGGAGCTCGTTCAACTGTTGAGCTCTGATGAGTCCAATCAGACTCCTCCTAAGCGACTGTAGATTTACGTGGAGCGACTCCGATTGGATAATCTACAACAAGGAACCCATAAAACAGAAGAATGGGACAATCAAAAAAAGGAGACAGAGATAGAGTACAGGTCACTACATAACCGTCAGCAAACAGCAGGGATGCTTTTAGGTTGTCTCTCATTTATAGAGGCTCGAGGGTATGAAGGTCTGACTAGTCTAGGTCTCAGACCAGGCTTCGCCGCAACAACCCTACCCCCAAATTTCTTGGGACCCGGTTTCCTCCCTCGGCCATGCCACCGGCCAGCAGACTGCACAAGGGATTGACCTAACAGCGTAGCGATATGAGTTGCCATCTCTGCAGCCCTTTCTTTCTGCACGAAAAGCTCCTCGGGGAAGTGCTGACTTAACCATAAGTACATGGATAGCACCTGTCAAGATTTCCAACATCGATGCATTACTTTGACACAAGGTTCGACGAGTGAAAACGAACAAAAATATAAGAGCAACGACAGATATTCCTATTACCATAAGTAATAGAAATCCACGGAGATTGTGACCATACTATTTAGCTTGCTTAGTCTAGATCAGTGCTGAAAACATACTGTATGCAGTTGCCTAATAATCCTCTCAACCACAATACATAGAGGTATATGCAAAATAAAGAACCAATGAGATTAAAATATACCTGATGTCGAGTTTCCAGGTCCATAAGCTCAAACTCATCTCGGGCAGAGTTGAGTGGTGCTCCCATTTGCACGACTACAGGAATCTTCTGACTGAACGCCAAGGCATAGCGGTATAGCGCACCCAATGACTGCGGATCCCGGACGTTTACAGGGGTAAAGCAGAAGTTGAATCGGTCTTCTAATGACAGACCTTTCACCTTGTCAAGAACGCTTGCTACCCTCTGCAATTCGTGAGAAAGCAAAATTAAATTTCGTAGTTCAAAACCAAATGATAATCTGTATAAGCGGGTACCTTAGAGATATCCTAGAAGGGTCGCATTCCTAAACTCGAATGGCAAAAGATAAATATTGTATGCAGTACTTTAAAAAACAATCTAATGCAGGACCAAACCAAGGAAAACAATTGCATAGAAGGTACAACGCAAAAAAATATGTTGGAGGGAACTGAGCAAGGATAAGAATTCCACGAAATAAACATAATAAAGATGTGGGACAAAAAAGTTCATTCCTCATTTGAAGGGTAGACAATTGCCCTACCATCCTTTTAACACTAGCCAAGTACAATCCCAAGGAATGTGCCATGCTCGACAACATCCAATAACATTGTTTTGACTCTACACCACCCTTCGTCTAGACTGCTCTTTATCTTTCGTCTAGAAGGCTCTTAGAACCAGAAAGTGCCTCAAATCAAGCAGTGAATGTCTTGTAGATCAAGATTAGATTAGTATTAAGTTAATGATAGATTGGTGGTGGATTTAAAACAACTTCTAGCGCCTTCTAACCATGATTTTAATTTATTATTTCTAAAGTTCTTTATTATTTGTTTGATAGGCCTCAACTTAATACCTTTTGTCTCAATTTCATAGCTCTCAGAATATATGTAGTTTATATGTAGGTATTAAAAAAATTTGGTGAAGAATTGATTATCTGGGGAAGCGTCTCAATGAGGAATTGATATTTTTGTTCCCGAATCTAAGCAGAGTACTCCAATATAAATTCAAAAATTGTGAAGTTTGGAATAAAGTGGTTATGCACCATGTTCTCCATGTGAACTAGTGTCAGCAACCCAATGGCACGTTTTTACCTCGCTATTAGTAAAGCAAAATTTATATAGAATCGAATCTTACTTTCAAATTATCATAGCGGCAGAGGAAGTATGCACCGTCCAACCGACATGTCTCTGCAAACCTGTACGACGAAAGGCGTATTAATAAGAATACTACCAAAGCCACCATCACAATCAATGTAACATAACTGTTCCATGAGCCATAAAATGGAAAGGTAGAAGTAGTTGGATTTTTACTCTTCCGAACAAACTCTATAATAGTATAATCTCCAAAATTCATTTACATACATCAATGTTTAATCTTGCCACAATAAAACAAGTCATTCATACCTCTCCAGCAAGTGAGCAAATGACGTCTCTGGCAGTTGACTAGCAAAAAGTTCCACCTGTCGCACAGCAAAATAAAAAATTTCAACAATCACGAATTACGAGGTTATTATAACTAGAAAGATCATACAGTGCAACCTCGAAACATTTCTATGAGTTGAACGACAGATTCAAGGCGTAAAGAATCAGAATCCAATGAACACAGCTAAAATAGTTTCACATTATTGTTATTTAACGGAGATGATGCAACCACCCTTAGCATAACACGAAAGAAAAGGAGGCATTAAAATGCTTGAAGTTACTCATCATGAAACTGGAAACCGGGATCCTCATGGATTCAAATACACTGATTTTTCCTATTAAAGCGTGTGAATCTAATTTACCCAAATCACAATAAAATAGTTAAATTGATATAGACTGAAATGTATATACTACTGTATTGTACCAATTTCCTCAAGAACAAAACCTTGTGGTGACACTATTTTTGAACATCACAAATAGTGCAAATCAGTGTAGTACCAAATGAACGTATTGCGATACAGTTAGAAAGCAGGATGTCTACTCACCTGTTCATATACTGGGAATAGACCTGCTGCAGTGGCAGGCTCAAAGTCTTGCTGCAATGACTGCTCCAGATACGCTATGTCCTGTGAGTAGAAGGCAGTAGTTACACCATCTGGGAATATACTCCCCCGGCGTCCTGCCCTTCCTGCAATCTGCTTCACCTGAGGAGCTGGAATAGGTCTCTTTGCATCACCATCAAATTTGTCAAGAGAATAGAACACAACCCGTCGAATGTTGAGATTTAGACCCATCCCAACAGCATCACTTGCGACCAGGACGTCATATCCGCTATTTGGGTCATTGAACAACTTCGCTTGCTGAGTTCTTGTCTCAGGTGGAAGGGCTCCGTATACAACACAGCACTTGTGATTTGTTGCTAATTCCACTTCCCGCTGTTGTTGACATAAAATCATGAATAGAGAGAACATTGTCACTGTACAGCACTTCTTGAAACAACAGGAAGCGAGTGATCACAGGAGAAAGAATGGGCTACAACAAGAAATATTATGCTCGACTCGGAGCTTCTTCACTACGTACCATCGTTGTAAATAACAATTATCATGTTATGATCACTACAGAGAAATTTCGGCAAACGAATGGACACCTTGATAAGTTTAGAAAGTGCAAACCTTAACATCGAAGATATCCTTCCTGGAGAATGCAACTATGCAGTCTCCGCCTTCAACATTCGAAAAGTCCCCATTGAGTGACTTCTGCAATCAGCATGAACCATTATAATTGCATTAGAAGATCATGGACTGCGCAACCAAGATGATCCTGCAAAATTATGCAGGAAGACAACTAGAACAGTGACATCAAATTACACTCATGACCCAGCTCATGACAAAGAGAGGAAACTATCTACACCCTTTAACAAAACTGCAAGAGCTACAATTAAGCGAAGTGACGCAAAGGGGTCTTACTTGATCCAGTCTCAGAGGCTTAAATCGCTCATATTCATTTTCAATCAAATAGTCTCCAGTTGCAACGCATAAACTCCGTAACAACGGAACTGCACTTGGGTCCCCACAGACATGAATTTCATCCGCTTGCAATCCTAAAAATGCTCGTGTCCAAGCCCAACCTCTGTACTCGTCACTCATCATCTGGCCCATCAAGTAGAAGAGTCAATGACCAGCTTGTACTTAACCATGTACGGTGGTGCAACTTCAGATACTGAGTTGTATTCTTCCTTAAAAATTAACAAAGTATAACCGAGAATGAGGAATTACTGCATTTTCATTACCTGGACTTCGTCAATAACAGCAACCTCCCATTGCTTGCTTAAGTACGCCATCTCCACAGTGCATGCTAAATGGTTGGCAAATGGCAAATCCTTTTTCTCTTGCCCAGTATGCAGATTGCAGTAGATGCCTTCAGCATTCACCTTATCGAATACCTGTCAAATTTTATGAATGTTTATGTACTATTTCATGTCCCCCGAAAAATAGAAGTCTGACTGACTTAAAATTTGACTTCTCAGTAAATAAATAAAATTGTCGCCTCTTGATAGTGTACTGAGATGGCTGACCTCCATAGCAAGGAGTCGCAGTGGACTGCAGTAAATTCCATTGGAAGCCTCCATGAACCGCTTGAGGGCCATATATGTCTTTCCACTGTTAGTAGGACCTTGGTGGTAAACAACCTTCCGCTTCATTGCCCGGGCAAAAGGGTACCTGCAACCCCATCCTCTTATTCTTCAAAAAACCATAATGCCCTGATCACGACCTAAACCCTACGAGGGACGGCACAACCAAAAACGACATTAAATCCAGAAAAAAGATTGGTAGATCAGAGCATGTCGTACCAAGCATCCGGCTTGGTGAGGTCAGCGGTACTAACAAGCTCTCGATACCGGTTGATTTCAGCAGAAAATTCCGCATTGCAAAACTCTGCGAAGATCGGAAACAGAAATTTGAGAGCAGAGTTGGAAGGACCCATTTGGATTAGCAACCCTCTTAGCTCCGGCGTTGCCCTGCTTTGAAAAAACTTGCGAAAACGTGAAACTGCTGTTGGAAAAAACTTCGAGTTTATGTATAAGGCCAGCGCTTGATCCGACACCCACCTGCTTTCAGCCGTAAAACAAACATAAGAGACCAATAATGCTGAAAGAACTGGTTGGTAAACCCCAAACATTGGATTCAAGCTTTCAACAAGCACTTCGCCTCAACCCCATGAAAATCTAGAGCCACACGAAATTCCCATTCCTGTTACAGAAACAATCCCTCCCTGACCAATTACGTAAATTCCTCCCTGACCAAATTCAACAATGGGAATTTTACTTTAAAAAAATGCTGTAAGCGACTCAGTTCCACTCAAATGTTCTATTAAAGCCGGATAGGGACTGACGAACTAACCCTGATTCAGCGAATCGGTGAAAAATCCAGCTGAGTCGAGCTTTCTCTGTGCTGGTATAAGCCCCCGGTCTAGCATGATGCAACTGCTGGAATACCTTTTCGGGATCACTATATTGCTCAGGTACCACAACCTTTGCCCCTCTTTCGTGGCCCTTCTCGTCCTCATCAAGCTTCACGATTGTAATTCGCTGCTTTGACGTAAGATCTAGCTTCGGGAACTTCGGCGCTGTGCGTGGTGGCGATTCATTCGAAGCCTTCACCTCCTCTCTCACTCCCTGCGACTCACCGTCTTCCACCAATGAAGACAAAATTGCATTTGAGCTTTCGCCAATAGCCTCCAAATTCAAAATATCAATCACACTATCAGCCGATCCGCTAATCTCTTCATCACTAACTAATTGCCCGCGTACTTCAGAACATGGAGTCCCTACATCTACAGAATCGTGAACATTTGACACGACCGAATCCGCACCCGCCACTGCCTCCACCCTAGACTCAGACCTCTTCTTCCTCGTCAATTTCAGTTTCGCGGGCGCCAGTCCAGTCGTGGATTCATTTCCAGCAATCTCATCCTCCAAGTTCTTCATCGACGCTCTCGGTTTCCTCCGAACCTTCGTTTTCTCAACTCCATTCTCTACTTTCCTAGGCCTTCCCACTCTCTTCACCTTCGCTATCGTCTCCTCCACGATGTTCTCCACGACTTTCTCCTCCACCGTAGTTTTCACACTAAGCCCTCGCCTCAACCCTAAATCCCAAAACCTCGAACTCCTGTCGAATCCCTCCAACTCTCTCACAAGAGTACTATAACCTCGCCTAGCTGCTTCATCGGTCAGGGTAGCACTCCAACCATGAGCGAGAGCAGAAGCATTGCTGTGGTTTAGAAATTGAGGCAATTTTCGAGCGTCTCTGCGCGCAATCGCACGCAGCAGCACCGCCAGCGCCCTGGCCATGGCTGCAAACGTTTAAGGACTTTCCTTAGTCCGGACGGAGATCAACACAAAATCGCCATAGCTATGGGAGATAGCAAACCCAGCATCCACGAAATAAAATTAGGGTTTAAGGATACCGAGACTGAAATCGGAGCTAGCGCGCGTTCAGAGAATCGGAAGACGAGGCGTGCGAGACAGAGTAAATTAGGGTTCCTGAAAACGGAAGTCTCCCTAATTGCACCTCCTTCGTTCAATTCTTAGTAACATCAAAATCGAAACACTCCTTGTATTTGCACTATTAAATCCTCTAAACACCACATCAAAGGAGGAAGTAATCTATATCTTAAATTAGGTTGTTTATTTTCTTTTGTTTGATATGCTGAGATCTAACAATGTTCTTGATACTGTTTAAAAACTCTTGACAAGGAGGATGCACGGACTTTGTTTCGTGGCGTTTCGGGACAAATGGTGTGAAAGTTATTGAATTTCAAAAAATTTATGAATTCAGAAATTAAGTTAAATTCTCTTTTATTTTGCAAAAAATCATGACTTTCACATCGCATGTCCAAACGCCACAAAACAAAGCTCTTGCACTCCTTTGTGCACAAAGCTTTCAATTCCTACCAATTTCGTGGCATTTAGACGTATGGTGTGAAAGTTATGGATTTTTTTAAATTAAAAAGTTGAATTAAATTATTTTTTATTTTGGAAAAAATATAACTTTCACTTCACATGTCCAAACAAAGCCTTTGCATTCCTTCATACACAAAGCTTTCTATTAGGGCCAAGAATGCAACTTTTTACACTACAGTATGAAAGTTATTGAACTTCAAGGTTTTAATGAATTAAAAAAATACTTTAAAGTTTATTTGGGTTGTGGCAATAGCACAAGGCACACTAGTATGAATGGAATTAAGTATGGCAAAGGTTGAGGTTCAGGAGGATGCAGTTTAAATGCAAAAATTTTACACTTCCTTTGTGGTGTAATATATTTATGCCATTTTAATATTTCTACTCCCTCTTTCCATCACGTATAAAAGTTAATCAAACCTTCTTTATTTATTCATTCTTTATTACCAAAACTTTATAATAGCATTTGGATCCTGAAAACAAACATTTTGAGTTCAATGTTCTTTGAACTTGTATTATTGCACTATCTAATATTACAAGAGGTTGCAAAACAAATAGAATCATTCAAATATGAAGATGCAAAATAGCCAAAATTGAACTAACTAGAATACTCTACAAAATATTCAAAAATATTTACATGTCATTTGTTGAAGTTCAGTAATAGACGTAATCAATATAGCTCTTAACATCTTTAAAAAGAAATGAAGATTATTTTGGTCTAATTATAATTTAGACCTCCATGATGAAGTGTACAAATTCCAATATTTGGAAAAACAAGATATTACGCCTTTCTTTCATCCAATCAAAATACAATTCTCTAAATAATTGTTTAAATTTTTACATTATAAAGTTGATTTCTTCACCACTCCACTACTATCACCCAAACATTAATTGAACACCAATATACAATTTCAATGTATTTCAAAAGGTTTTATTTATTAATCCACAATATCTTGAGGGATTTTTTTGGATTACCACTACAAAAACATGTAAGGAATCAAGAGAAGTACATCACTAAGCAATTTCAATGAGTTTCAAAAGCTTCATTTATTATTCTACAAGCTTGAGGGATGTTCTTTGGATTACCACTACGAAAACATATAGGGAGTTAGAAAAAGTACAATAACATCATCCAAAAGACAAGAATAATCCACCTTCAAAAACAACAATGGGAAGCTTTACATGTATGTTTTGGGTTTGACCACATGAAAGTAACGAGTATTTTCTTCTCAAAATGAGTGCACCAAAATACAAATGGAATATTCCCTGATTTGCTATTCTATCAGAAAAAGAAATTGTGAAAAAGAAATCACTGACCAACATCATTTGGTATAGACCCACTAATTTTCTCAATACTGTGTGCCAGTTTCAGGGCACCCTCCATTTCTTTCCACAGCAGATCATCATCTATCTGTGCACGTCTTTCGCCCATTGTTCTTGTATGCACCACTTTGTGCCGCTCCTGGAACTAATGAACATTCTTGCTACATTTTATTGAACCTTCTCATATGGTACAGAAAAACTGTTGAATGGTACTGTAAAAGAATAAAGAGAATCACCTTGCTTCTCCGCAATTTGATGCCATGAGGTGGGGTGCTTCAAATGATTTGCACCCATCAATAGAAAGGAATTCGTATTGAAACAAGTACTACTAACCGCACTACACAGCTTATATGATAATATAGCATGCAGCGGAGAACGGGGAATCCCTCAAACTCTGTTTTACGTGCGGAATTCTAGCTAGGGTCACAGGACGAGTAACTACGGATTGTTGCACCATTTTCAATTCAACGGGCATCACTAAACTGGACAGGTCATAAAACCTATGTGAGAAGAAACGGTCAAATGTACTAATTAGCAACTGATACCAACAAATACTAAGTCTCTTTCATTTCGTTTTCTAACTGAAGGGGTCTCGGATCTACAGTGTCAAATTGCTTAATCATTTTTCAAGTACCTGCGCTCATAAAGACCCGTCACCTGATCAGCCACCGCCCACATGATAGCTTGGCCCGGAGGTATGCGCATTAAGCGAGGCAGCAAACCCTTCCACAATGCGAACAACCCCTCTTCAGTGTATATGCGAGTGAGCGCATGCGCCAATCCTCTGTATTTCACTTCACCTCCCACACTCCTCGTTTGAGCCATGAGACGAGTTTTGATGACATCAAACGGACCTGTTGCCACTGGTCCTGCAAAACCTGCAATGAAACCCGACACCATGGATTGCCAGGGGAGGAGAGTGACGCCGTCCCCCTCGAACTTCTTCCACAGGAGCTGATCAACGCCATTTTTCACTGTGAACATGACAGACTGGTTGGTTCCATTCCGTAGGACGGTAGGAGCAACACCTGCCCACAGACCTCTCAATCCCTCCTCACGCACGATTGTGGTGGCACAATGTACCGGTCCCTTGTACTTCAGGAGCTCCCGTCCGAGTCCTCTCTGCTGTTGTAGCCGAATTTTCACAACCTGTCGAAGAAAAACCATTTATCAAACACTATCTCTCCAATTCAAGAATCGAAAGATTATAGAAATAGATACGTCAGCATATGGACGGCGCTGAAACGTCAGTCAAGAAAGCGACCGACGAAGAATATGACCTCAGAACGAAATGTGCGCGAGACACGCATCTTCGATAGTCATCACCAAAGATGTGTCTGAGTTCGAAGCGCGAAGCAAAAAGCAAGAGCAAGACTTATCATACTGTGCAAAATGCAATCCAGATTTCTCTCCGTATTCTTTCCAACAAAAAAGTCATCAGCACAACTGTCCGGATTCTCGAAAATTGCCCGAACCGTAGGAGCCACCTCTATCCCGTTCTAAATACTCAGAGACAATGTTATGTGCTTCCTGGTGTAAAGAACTCTAAACACACCCGATGAATCTACTAACATAGTACGTCATGACAGCCTACTTCGCAAATAATATCCAATTCTTACGTGACTGAATTCTGACTAGCAACCAGCAGTTGAACAGCTTAATTGGCACAAACAAGATGCAACATGGAAGGAAAAAAAAGGCCAGAATACAAACCACACGACTGTAAATCCATCACATGAAAATCAGTAGAAATTCAACAGAAACTAAAAACATCAAGAACTCATGAAAATTCGTCACAAGAAACAATCCACTAACCCCTAAACCTCTGCAAGACCTAAAAACAGAGTCACAGTCCAAAAAACCAACCCACAACCCCGAAATTCACCTCAAACGGCGTGACAATCACAACAGCTTCCAAAACTCCAGCGCCAAAGCCCGCGGCCACCCTCCCTCCCGGACTGAGCTTCCCCGTCTCCTTATTCGCCAACGCGCGTTGAAAAAGCGCATTGGAGCCCATGCGCAAGGTGTACTTCAACGTCAAATGCGTGGCGAACGGCGTCAAGCCCTTCCACAGCGCGCGCACGCCCTCTCGCTCCACGACGGAGGTCCCGCAGTGCCAGATGCCGCGGTACTCCTTGCGCGGGTCCAGCTGCAGGCGCGTCTTGATCACGTCGATGGGTTGCAGGCAACAAGCCTCCACCAGCCCGCCCAGGGAGCCGGATACGGCCTTGAAGTAAGGCGGAATGGCGACGGCATTGTCGTTGGTGTCTCGCCTTCTCTCGGTCATTGGTAGCTGCTGCAGCTCCTAACTTACTACTTCGGGCTTCGGCTTCTTTCTCCCCCTCGCCTCTCGGTCGAATTCGATGGGATTCAGACGAGTGGGGAGGGGCGGAGAAACCCTACGAGGGCAGGAGGGGGAGCTGGAATTGGGCTTGCTGCATTGGCAAACGTTTGTAGGGAAGACGCCTGGGGACCTGGACTGTGTGCCAGCAACATCGGAAGGGGGGGATAGGCACCAAGTGAGAGTAACAAGAGAGACGGCGCCGGGACTGACTGGTGGCGGTCACCGGTTGGGGTCGGCAGCATCTCATAACAGCCTACGGAACTTTTTGGAATGGAAAGCCGGTAGGCCGTTGAGTTGTTCTGTGCGACAATTCCTGACGAGGAGGGAATTCTACCAAAAATGGGCCGACAAGGAGGGTGGAGCCGTGGAGCTTGACCTCATTTTTTGGCAAAATTTTTGAGGAGGAAGGGATTACCCGGCATAATCCACCAATGGTAAATGCAGGAACAAATGACAATTGAGTTGATGTTGTGCAAATCATTTATTAGGATAGATGAATTCTCTGGAATTTCTAGTTACAACGGTTTTCCTTGCTAATAGGGACTTATGGAAAATAATCCGCTTTAGAAATGAACAGTGCATGTCTCGTGGTGGTTTAAGTTGTTGTAAAAGCAACCATGACCTAATTTCGTCAAAATTTAGGAAAGATGCCATTGTAGAATGTCAATTTGAGACTATTCAAAGTCTTTTGCTTGAAAGCATCTCTCCCTCTTCTTGTCAACCCGGCTCCTGACTCTAGTAAGGAGGTTAGGTGCTTTGAGCACTAAGCCACCACTCCCAATCCAAATTTCTTCTCCCCAACTAACTTTGGTTGCATGGAAAGAGGAAAGATTTGCAAGCTAGTGAAGGCCCCATGTTAGCCATGGATTGGCCCTCAACAATGGCAAAAAACTGGTCCAAATAGTATCTACAATTATTTTTATTTGCTACCTCGCTTTGCCGATTTCACATCATTGTCTTGCAACGGCACCCTCCATGCCTACTCCTAGAAGGCAACCTAACATTAGAAGTCAAATCCTCCCACATGTTGGAGATGCGCTTAGGTCCCTTCAATAATAATATGTATTGAAGAGTCTTTGATTGACCTTGTATAATGAATGCAAATTAACATTATTTTATGGCGGAATTGGATCTATGGTTGATTTTAAAACATGTTACTTTTAAATAACTTGCACCCTTGAATGCATATGTATAAGCAAAAATGAGTAGAATCATCCATTTGTATAGACTCATCTACAAAAATATTTTTTACTAATAATTTTCATCCATTTTTTTATCAAATCCAATATTTTTGAGAAGGATTTGGTAATTTCATCCATTTTTGAAAATGGATGAAAGTTATTGGTAATAAATATTCTATGGACAAAAGTCATCTATAACTTTCATCTTCTTTTTTTAGAGTTATAAGTAGCTAATGCCCAAATAGGATAAGATTATGACCCAAATTTGCCAAACTTAATTTAGCAATTGTTAAAACATTCGATGCATTGGTTCATTTGAATGGAAAACAAGGATCCCTTTGATGTCTTCATTTGATAGAAGAATATTTAAAGGTTTGTGAAGATATATGACTCTTCTTGTCAGAACTAACAAAATTTCATCAGAGAAAAAAATGATAATTCAATTGCCTTGGCATTGTATTTAGAAGGTAAAATTGCAGAGGCAATATTGTGCCTCTTAGTGACATTTATTTCTTCAAGCTCTTCAACGTGTTTTTCAGGCTCTTACTTTTGTTAAAACAAGAGGTCACAATTTCCTAACACTATACATGCCATGGCCCAATAATATTAGATTCCAACACTGTGTATTCTACACTTATCCAACATTTCAATTCACAAATCTAAGAGAAATATAGATGTGGGTTGGATTTGGGAAAGGGACATATTAAATATAGGGACTTTGGAAAATTAAAAATGTAATCTCTAGGCCCCCATTGAAAGAGCTAGGATGAATTGTCCCTTTCATTCTCCAATCAAGGATAAATGTAAATTTTTTTCCTATTTTGTGCTTGATTAATTTTTAATTATTCACATCTTTGAGCTAACTTGGGACACTTGATTCAAAATATGAATTCAAAATTTTCAAATTTTATCATGGATGACAAATAAAAAGTTCCAGTGTTTTCTCCAAGGATAAACCACGGGGGAGTGTGTGAGGCGGGTCAATTCACCTTGGTCCACTTAGAGTCCTCAGTTTACTACTACACTTAAATTATATTTAGTGTTGGATTGCATTTAGTGTAATTACTAGCCTACCCCACCCAACACTAAATCTGAATTTTGGAGTAATTAGTGTAGTATTAGACTTGAATGCGCTGCCTTCGCCTTCTCTTCCCTTCTGCCTTCCCCTTCTTTGGTCTTCCCTTGCGATTGGACTTTGTTTGCCTCTCTTGCCCGTTGCATCATCCCCTCCCACGTGATCCTCATTCCCAACTTGGTCTCTCTTCCCTTCTGCCATTGCTCTCCTCCTCATGATCCAACAAGTGATGGAATTTTTTTTGAGGGAGTTGTTTATACTCCACCCAATCCTGCCGCTCCGGTGTTGTTTGAATCTCCCGCTGCTTCATGTGTCCGATTTGGAGATTGGACTATGTCCACGCCTCCCGATCGACCCGACTGCAGCTCGATTTCACATGTTCAACAACTTGATTTCGCAAGTTCTGCAGCTCGATTCTGACCCGTTGTCATTTTTCTTTTTTGACTCTCGCTTAGCATTGCAGGAATTTCGTCATGGCTGCCCTTTCAGAAAATTCCACACCTCGACGCTTGCAACAGGTTTCCACCATTGCTGTCCGTAAGCGCATCATCACCTGGATGGTTCAAGATGAAATTGCGCATGGCATCCGCAGGCTCTACATCCGCACAATTATTGTGTTTCCAGAGCATTTTCGTGCTCAAAGGAATACCAACCTTGTCCAGACTTCTCGTTGGTGGGCTCAACGTCAACAATTTTGCAATGAAGGAGAAGTAGATATAACATCTCCACCAATTTCATGCACTAGGAACTGGATGGGAGGGCGAAAACAACTCCACCCAAAGGCAAGTCCAGGTTGTGGTGTCAAGTGATCTCAATGGGTACTTTGGATCTACCTTAAGCTCCTGAATGCATTTGACCAATTTAGAAAAGCTGGAGTCAAATTCTCATCCAGATTGCTCATTGAATTAGCTATGTTGATCTTGATGGATCCTACCTCTCCATATACAACCCAATCTCGTGATCCCAAGGACAATGTCCTGCTCACGTCAAAGTTGACTCCAAGTTGGGTTCAACAATTTATGCATGTGCACAACATTGTTTTGTTGTCACAACGTGGACATTTGACTAATAGTCCCGAGAAGGAACTACAAATCAAAATGGCAACAACTTACCATCTAGGTGTGCTGTATAAGGGTTTCCAAACCAATGTTTTTGATGAAAATCTGATGGAAAAACATTGACAAAATTCATTTTGTCGTGAATTTAAACAATGGTCAAATTTTGGAATTTAGGGGGACAACAATGTTAAGTACGCCGAAGTGGTTTCTGGTGGAGACTCTAACGACCATGGTTATTAGAATCTCTGGAGGGTGTCAATCTATAATTGAAGCCCCCATGCTCATTTTTACCAATTCCAACAACAATTATCCTATTCAAGGCCTAGAAGACAATATTCCAAGGGTATGCTACAGAACCAGACCTAAAGGCTGGATGGACCAAGCCCTTTTTGTTGAATTCTTCGCTGAACCCCAAGCCTTCCAAGCCGATGTTCATGGCCGCACAAAAGTCATGTGGGTTAACAATTGTGCCGGCCATAACATGACCCCAAGCTTAACGGCTATTTTGAAAGCAAAACAGTCCAGTCTTAGGTATTTACCACCTTGTTCGACACATTTGTGTCAACCATCAGACACATTTATCATCTTCATGGTCAAGGATGCTTGGACCAAGTGATGGGAAGCGAAGAAGGTTGAGCTCATTACAAGCAATGCTTGGCAAAATACTCCTCGAGCTGATGGGCAATGGTCAGAAAAACTCTCAAACCTAGAAAAAACATTTTTCTTCCACCTGGCTGCAGATAACGTTGAAGATGTGAATAAAGAGGTAGATTGTGATAATATGTCATATGCTAGGAAAGCTATGATTAGATCAGGTATAGGTTTGAGTGTTGATGGCAATTGGAGTGTCAATCAACTCTTTCCACATCTGCAGGAAATTATAGCCAAGTATAAACCATACTTCCAAGGCCAACAAGTTCCAACCCAAATATGAAATCTGTATTTTTTTTATTATATTTAAATATGATTTGATTTGATTTGATGTTCACAGACTTCCTTCTTTACAAATTTTTTTCACATTTTCTACTCCTTCTATCATTTTCCTTGTCTTCAATCTTTTTCTTTGCAAATTCATTTTTTTAATATGTTCTAACACTAAATATAGTTTTTAGTGTAGTAACATTCAAAGGTTTTGCCCAAAGGGCAGCTTGTAGTTTTACCGCGTGCCCCGTCTCGCACCTTTGGTTCCCCCCTCTCCAAAGGAAGTTGCCCCTGCTTAGGGATTATTAGAGTTGCAGCAGACGTTGTCGTTGTTTCTCCATGCTCGTTAGCTATGGAGGTCGACTCCGAGTGCCGCAACTACAGGTTGCGCCTCGGCCTCCCTGAGCTTTCCCAGCCCTTTTTCGGCTCATGGCTATCTCCCGATTCTACATCTCCTCCTTCCTCCTTCTTTTTCGACTCTTTCCCCCCTTCCCAGTCCCCTTCCCCTCCCCCTTCTCCCCCGCCCCCGCCCCTTCCCCTGCCCCCGCATTCCAGTTCCAATGGATCGCATGTGTCTTTCGCAACGGAGTCACTACCTATTCGGTGCGCTTCTCTCATTTCTAGCGTTTTTTAAAATTTTCTTATTAGTGAATTGTCGTGGTTGTGAACTTTAAGACGTTTTCGGATTAGTCACTCGACCGTGTGCTTTCGTTGCTTTCATATAAATTCAGTGCGCCATTGTCGATTATCTGCTTTCTAGTTTGAGTTGTATGAGCTTGGTTGCTCAAGTGAATGGGAGCCTCTCTACTGGCCTGCGATACTTTTGTTATTTTTCTGTTTTATTGTAATCGCGGTTGTTGTGTAGAATTCAGGAGGAAGATAGAATTCATATTCCCAACGATTTTCAGAATAATGAAGGGGAAGGGGAAGGGGAAGGTCAGAAACTTGAATGCCGGAGTAAAGTTGAGCTTTCGATTCTCTGGTTGGACGCTGGGAGGTTCAATGAAGGCCAGTCAAGCCAGCAGGACTGGGAAGCTACTCACTTGCGAGAGGAAATGCTCAGAGCAAGGTCAGCTGCTGCAATTTCTGGAAAAATCGAATCGGGTATTAAGACAAGAGATCTCGTTCCGAAGCATTCTGATGCCGAGAAAGGCGAGTCGAGAGCCTCGCATTTCATATTCGACTCAATCCAGGTCTGTACGAGTCTAGATGTTGGAGCAATTGCCTACCACACACTGCATTGTCCTTTGTATTCGCGAATACTGAAGCTTATCTGTATTCAGTGTAAGCTCCATATCGTACTTGCTGTATTAAGTCATAGAACCTGGCTGGGAAGGTTTTGCGCAAGAATGAGAGCTCATTTCAGAGAAGTTCGAAGATGATTGTGCCGTGCTTTGGTCTCAGCACCGTCTGCAACGTCGATGGTTTTATGTACAGGTCGTCTCACTGTACTTTGTGATGGCAATCTGGAATTCTGTTGAGCACGGCATGCGGTACCATGATGCACTCTGACAAGTAGAAGGACATCCTTCAATCCTTTTCAGATTATGTTCACGACTGCCCCTCCTATTGGCATCTATTTCAACCTTGCGCTCTTTGCAGGAGTCAGACTTGGTGAGAGCTGCTCTTCGGGCTTTACAAGGGCTTCCTACCGCAGTTAGCTGGCTCGAGCAACTAGCTGCCGAATTTTCGTCAAAAGCGGCAGATAGAAGCTCGGAGAACTTCACAACACTTTGGACGCGGTCATCTAGCTCATGTTCACTTAGTAAAGTTCTTACAGAATTTGCTAAGGCTGGACGTGTTGCTTGCCAGCTTGATTATTTCACCAGCTTTTTCCTGAATCAGCTGACTTATTCACATGTGTGAGTTGCTTTGATTGATGCCTCCTTAGTCCTCGTTTCAGACGATTTAGCTTCCTTCCTGGGCTCTTTTGTTGAATATTGTATTCATTAATCAGTGATTCGTTTGCTGTTTCATCAGGTCAGTATGCCCTCTGTTGTTTCAGCCTTGCATCATGTATGTATGGACTCGGATATTTATGATTCTATTGTGCTTACGGTTCCTTTTCTTCTTTTACGATACAGGGTTGGGACAAGTGGACCGGAAAATTCACGTGTTGGGGACTCTGGGAGAAAGAAACGAAAGCGTCAAAATTTCATAACTGAGAGAAACAGTGAGCGTCATTTGGACTCTTCATCAGAGATATGGGAGGATTTAGGAGGACCAAATATTTCGCCTCACTGTCATACCAATCAAGCTTTTGCGGTAGCTGTGAAGACTTTTATGCAAGGCAATTTAGCGTCTCTTGACAAGATAAGATCATCTGTCAATCATCGGCGACAGGTTGCATTGGATGGAAGGAGTGTACAGTTGTCAGAGGCTGTGAACGGAGAAGCAGGCCTTGTCTTCGGTTTTGGCTGCGGTGATGTTACTCTTTTGGAGCTTTTCCTTCACTCACATAAGCAACGGGAGCAGCTACAGGCAAGTTTTTAACTTTTCTCTGCCTTTAACTTTAATTTTCACTCTTACTTTTTCATCGAGTGCACCTTTAATGGAGTGATACTTTGAGAATTTTTCCATCCTTTCTTTTTAGCATTTTATTTTCCAACCATTAACTGTTATATCTTCTACATTGCAGGCTCTTGCGGCATTGTGCAGAATTAATGAGGGAGATTCTTCGTTTAGGTTATCCGGGAATGATTCGGTAGATAGTATAGGTATCAGGATTTTGGCCGAAGATGTGAATATAAAGAGCTCTCCGTTTGAGATGGAAACCCATTTGTTTAGTGCCTCGAGAAATGCTTTCAAAGAATTTCCTCGTGGAGCAGATTTACTGAGTTACCTTTTTGCCAAGCTTTCGGTGAGTCCCATGCTTGAATATTCATTCTAGAGCTATGTGGCATGAGCAATTCAAAACTATTTTCTTAGAACTATTTGTTAAGTATATGAAGAGGTATCTTTTCTTGACGTAAAAAATGTGGTATCTTTTCTGGGAACTCTTTACCAGGTTGCAGATACACTCCATCTGGAGCTTATTCGTTTTCTGTTCGAGCGAGCATGCCAGCCTTATATGGTATTTATCCGTTCCTGGCTGTACCTTGCTACTGTGCAAGATCCATTTGGTGAATTTTTTGTGAAGGCAGTGCCTTCAACAGACTTGAAGAAGCGTCCTGGAAAGATACGTGAACAAGATGCCCTATTATCACACCAGGTTAGGCTCCATTATTTCCATCTCTTATTATTTTTATCTTGCACCTCTTTAGTTGACTCATTATTGGTTTCGTAATTTTGTGGATCTTGATTACTTGTATGGTACCTCCAAAATCATTCAAGGACATGGTTATCAAACTTGAGATGTAAAGCTGGCTCTCGAGGTTCACGAAATCTAAAAGCAGAGAACGGTATTTCTTTTTTCTTTTGGTCTACTGCAGATTCCTAAAGGAGTTATTGTACCATGTTTCTTGGAAGAGGTTTGTACGCCGTTGCTTCGTGCGGGGCAACAACTTCAAGTTTTATCCAAGCTCCTGGATACACCGTCTGCTTCAAAGTTTGTCGACTCCCCTTTCAAATCATCGGGAAGCTTTCAGGATACTCAATTATCTTTCTTACATTGCCCAGAGATTCTCATCAACAAGAGTACTCTTGATGGTCAGTTCCTTGTTTCCAGCAGAAAGGACACTCAAGGTGATGAGCAACAGTTCAAGAGATCTAGTCAAATGTTCAAAGTTTTTCACGATGCTTCGCTTGCTGGACTGTCCAATTCACCTCCGGTCAAGGGATCGGAAGTTACGAGAAGTACTGTGAGTGCTAACTTTCCTGTGACATATTTTGGATATAGTTCTTTATTCCATTTATAGATGATGTGCATGAGGTATTCTTCAGTTAACTTGTTGAATTGTGGCATCGTTATTAGTTTGATGACGCTGCCTAGATAGTCATGCACAGTGGTAAGTCTAGACTACTTATAATTGAGTAATTCATCGAACACTTGACTGGAAGTCAAGTTGCTGTTGCTGTACCTGAATCAATATTTATCAAGTCCCGTGCAAAGGGAAATTAACACTCCAGTTTTTTCAATTCTCTTATTCAGATATCATCAAATGGATTTTGGCTTAGCGATGTGGAGGATAGGTCTGGAAAGAAGACCTGGACTACGACGGAAATTCGAGAAGCCAATGCCAAGTCCTACCAAGAGACCATGTAAACTGCCCCGAGCTGTAAACTAATTGATTGTTTGATTTGATGTTAGGGGTGCTAAATCGAGGCATGGTTGAATCTATTTCTGGAGTCACATTCCTTGAACCGGCTAGAATGTTTCTATTTTACCAAACATTCTCTCACGATTTTATACAAGTATCCTTATCGCTGACTGCTTCTTGACGTATGGTATTTTTTTGCGTTTTTCTCAGGGCACGGGCTGCTCTGCTGAGGGCAGAAGGTGTAGATGACATTTCAATCACTTCTCCAACAGGAGAAAACAGCTCTGAGTCCTTTCTGCAGTCATGTACATTATTGGAAGATAAAAGCAAAGAGCTTCACGCTGCCCAGTGCTTGAAGTCGAGGTTACTGAATCAAGTTGATCTCCTCAATTCTGAGTCTGATACGTCGTTCATCTCCGATTTTCAAAGAGGCACAAGTTGGCCTGTTCTGGGCCTTCCCAAGAACCCTTTTCTTTCTTGTAGGGATGAAGGAGACCAGTCCTTCAGTTATACGTACACGGTATTTCCTGAGAATAATGGCTGTTGGGATGTGAATATACACTGGAATGATACTCATTCTTTCACTGGTACCAGAGTTCAGTCCGTGACGGTAGAAGAAGACTGGCCTACATCAGAATCGAGATGTGTGTCGGACGAACAGAAAGTTGACGGTGATCACTCTCATTGGTTAAAGAATTTGGAAGATTATATGAGGAAACAACTGACATCGGGGTTAGACGAACAAATTTTAGAGGTAGATTATGCTAGTTTCAATTACCAATTTGAGAAAGACGATGATTGCCAGAGTGCTTACAGCCTTGGTTTTCAGCCATGGGATTCCAGCATGCGTTTGCAGAAATCTCCTGCACTGCAACGAAATGCAGGGAGGCGTCTCCAAGTAAACTCTTGTAAGTCGTAATGAATCCCTTTGCATTCAAGTTATTCTATGGAGTTGTAATATATAAATGTTAGTGATCCCTACTTGCAACCTTGCTGCAGATCATTAGAGTTATTATTTCTATGCTAGCGTATGGCATGCATATGGAGAATCTATTGACATCCTTTTAAAAAAAATTATGGGTAACTTTATCCTGGTGCAGTGCAAGTCGTAAATTTCCTTTGCTGACCATCGAAATTGTTGAATTTGCTTTGAATTGAGGAATATCTATAGACAGTAAGCGAACGAAATCTTTGTAATTAATGTATAAATGTTTGTTATCAACCTATGTTTTAGAAGTACATCAATATGGGCATTAAGAGCTGTTTAGTATGTACTTTTTTATCCCATTTTTATGAGCAGTCCCTTACAGCTTCTTGTTTATTCCAGATTGGGAGTTTGTAGATAGTTCTATTATGGATACATTTGAGAAACAGTACTTGGATGATAATTGTTTGCTCCGAAAGAAAGAGACGGGTGGGGATTCAACATTTCCACTCTTAAAGTCCGGTGTGGATGATGACGACGTAGAGCACAAGCATCTTTCAGGAACTGATTTTTTGGAGGTTGAAGATGAGAAGAGCCCGCTTAAAGTGGATGTTCGGGATTCTGTTCTTTTATCAGGCACTGAGCATCCAGGCCTCGATGAAATGGATCGATCGGCTGCGAAGATTCCATGTAAAGGTGGGAAGATCATTTCAGGTGCCTGTTATGTCGGAACTGGTGCTAGATGGGAGTCGCATCTTCATTCTGAATATCACCAAATTGCGGATGTGGAATGTGTTCGACCAATTCCTTCATTTGAAGACGATGAAGAAGATGAGGAGGAGATTCCTCTGTCTGTTGCAGTCAAGCAGTGGATAGACGAGGAGATTTTGTACCAGTATCCTCACCAAAATGAGTGCTGTCATCAATTTTATTCTGCATTTTCATTTTACTGTTATCTATCTTAATTTGTTCCTGTAATTCCAATTCCATTGTATTAGTATGCCATTGATCATCCTCGTTGTCCGCTGAAATATCTGTTTGGAGATTTAACCAGCTTTTAGATATAAACGTACCAGTATGTTAACAATACGGCTACTCCAGGAGAGACTACATCTTCAAGACCATTTTGCAGCTCTTCGACGCTATTATTTCATGGAGAGAGGCGACTGGGCCGAGTATTTCTTAAGCGCACTTTGTAAATATGTGAGTTAGTTAGTCTCTTGAACTGTTCTCTCCTGTAGAAGTTCAGGAACATTTCCAAGTTTCATCATATTGCGTGGCATGCATTGTCGTTCCTTGCTGTGATATTTTCCGTGCTTAAGATGATTCTAGCCTAACATGTTTGTAGTATAGCTTAGCAAAACTTGCTCCTTTGATATGGCAAACAAGTAAATCATTCATGTCATGATTTATTTCAATGATGAGTATGATATATGGAGAACAAGTGAGGTCGTTGTCACTTCTCTTTTATAATTCTTCTCAACAGTTTTTAAATAGTCCACTTCATTCATTCACGTTCTGTGATGAATATTTGTAATGTTTTTACTTTTTGGGTGTCTTGAATCCGCAGTTCTCTTTCTTTGTCCGAAACTATCGGGGACCTATAAAGGTTAACGAATACTTGCTCTTTAATTTTTGTTGTCTAGATCCAAGTGTACTTGTTGTATATTGACTTAAGAGCTAAGATATTTGTCGAGTTTGAGCAACTGATAATGGATAATACTTCCAAATGGTTTTTGGTTCTGTTCATAGACTGAAGAGCGTGACCAACATCTTGCCTGGCTTTTGGCTTCTTATATTATTCATGAGGTCCAAGTATGGATGAAGTTGATGAAACCATGTGATGTATGCAGGAATGGAATCGCTTAGGTGGTGAACCGCAATTACTGGAGGTTCAAAGTATGTTGGGAACTGCTTTACAGAATTCATCTTGTGAAGGAGACGAATTTGCAGATAGGCTCTATGTAGTGCAGAGTGGATATGATGGCTATCATTCTGGCTTGGACAATCCATTATTGGCGTTTTCTAATCATCAGCATTCTCTTGGCACATTTGTGGATTGTAATAGTAAGTCCTGTTCCTGGCATTCTTCTTAATGTTTGATTGTTTTCTTTTTACTTCTTGAGGGCACTACAGTTTTTTCTTTTTGTGGATGTAGAAGGAACCCAAGATTGCCTCCGGTATACTGATGACATTCCTTTACAGAACTCGAGGCATTTGACTTCATAAAAGTGGGGTACAAGGTGGAGTGGCCTCTGTGTCTAATAATTACACCGAATGCTATCAGTCGGTACAGTTCAATCTTCACATTCCTGTTGCGCTTGAAGCTGACAATCGGTGCTTTAGCTGACGTCTGGCGAAGCCTTCAGGTGATTTACTTTTATCGTTTGAGCAACTTGTCTGAAGTTCTGATCACACGAAGGCATTTTTTTCTTACATGGTGTAACGTTAAATTTTACGGTTCTAACATACAAGTACACATATTGCAAGAGTGAGTGGTAATTAGCTAAATTGGATTGGGTAAAAGGGTCTAAGTTTACTCGCAAGTCTAGTCAATTAAGGCGACCTGTGTTCTCTGCAGGTCATGGGTTACTCTTTGAACAAAGGCAGACGGTCTTCGGACTATCAAGAACAAAATAGAAAGTTTCGAACTCTTCAACATTTTAGGTGATTTCCATTTTTGCTTGTATATATCTTTTGTTATGTTTGCCAAAGAATTTGTCTGTATGATAGAGTTCCTTTGTTCTTGTCCAGATTGTTCTTTTCTGTTGGTTGCGTATTGAGCTATTCTCTTCAATTTCCTAGAAATGAGTGTTGGCACTTATTGGAGATGTGCACGAGACGATCGTGTAAACAGATGAGTTTTCTGTTGCAACTCTCAGGTATCAATGGTTAATCATAATATTAGTGCATCCAGCTCTGATATTCTTGTCTTAGGTTCTGAAGCCTCATCTTGGATGATTGCAATCAGAGGAACGATGTTGCTGTTGCAAATTTAAACATATCGCGTCTCTTTGACAGGCAACAGATAGGACATGTCGTTACCACTCTTCAACGTTACACCGAGTCCCAAATCCTTCATGCTGTTTGGAGCAAATTCCACTACTCCGTTGAAATGGAGGTAGTTTCTGTCCCCTATATTCGTAGTCAGAATAGAGTTATTTTCTCTGGTTTCTTTCGTCTCTTTTCTTTCTCGAAAGTCCTCTTCACCAGAAATCCACTTTACTGAATATAGTAGTTCCTTTCGTTACAGTTGAATCACACTCTTTGGAAAGAATTCAAATTTGTTTCTTTGGGTCACTCAGGTTAATGATATTCAGGACTTGGAAAAGGTGCACTCAGTTTATTTGGATGATGCCTATCACCAGTAAGTTTTCTCTAACGTTGCCTATTCTAACTACTGTACCAAATATTTATGCTCTATAGCAGTGCCCCTGATAACCAGAACTAAGGGCGACTTTATATTAGGGTCCAGTCCTGAATCCAAGTTGGCCCATTTTACAAACATAGGGCCAACTCAAATCGCCCTCAATTAGAAAATTGGGTTCAAGGATACATGGCCACCCAATTTTTTGCACTCGGGCCCAATTTTTTAGAACCAAAACACCGCCACATAGAATGGAAGCTGCTGGATTGGAATAAATGCTTTCTTGTCTAATTTTGTAAGTTTTTTGGACCAGTTGCTTTTTATCAAGGGACATGGAAGACGCAAAGATTTGCATCGATATTATCATGCAATGTACTTTGGATTTTCGCAGTACTTTACTGGCAGCCAACCTTGAACGAAGTAGAGACTTTGTACCAGTTGACGATGCAGTATTTCATAAGGTATGTTCGTATGTATACGATACTGACTTTTGCCAACTATCTTGGGGGGATTCAACACTGCCTTTGATGTCTTGCTGCTGTAATGCGCTCCTCTTACAAGGTGAATGGGTTTATTTCCACAGGTGTTGGAAGTGAAATCTGTATTTGAAGTGCATTTACAAAAAATGTATTCTTTTCATCAAAGGCCGGAGCCTCAGTACAGTGTATTATTGTCGGATTTTTGGATGTGTCTAAATTACAACGGCTGTCTGAAACCATTCCAGCAGCTTTCTAGAAAGGAGAAGTGAAATTGGATTTTACATTTGGAGTACATTATATTGAAATCACCTTCCAAGTTATCAAATATTATCCGTGGTTTCATTCTGTATTCTTAAATGAATAATTCCTTTTGAAGCTTTTTCTGCAGTCCCATTGTATTTTCTAGAACTCTGCAAATCAATAGATGCAATCGAAATGCTATAGATGTTCTTCTTGTGTACTGTACTGTAATTTGAGGCTATTTTATACTCTATAAAATTTGTATTGCACTTACATGGAAGTGTTTTGAAATTATGGTAGAACCACCCATTACCAACCGGCCATCAATAACCAACCTGTAAGGTGCAGCTATTTTCAACCAAGGTTGGTACAGATTCCCACCATAGTTTGAAATGTGATTTTTTCTCTTTTGCAAGGTTGGCACTATAAAGTCATGACACATGTCTTGATTTAGTGAGCAAGAAATTAGGAAGTAGTGAGTAGGAAAGTAGTTATGGAATGGTCGAAATTGGAAGATTCTATATCTTGGATATGGATTGAGGCTAACTTTTGGCTTTCAAAATTCATAGTAAATTCAATTTAAGGAAAACAATCATGAAAACTTGGCAATGTTCATCATTTCTATTTTCTTATAGGGTTGTAAATTCACATTGCCTTCTATTGCTCTAGAACATATGCGGAATTGCTTAAGTAGTTGACTATGGGTGGTTCTACCATAATCACCCATAGTTTTAAGGAGTCCATTTTAACATAGTGCCAAACAAAGCTACACATGTAAGGTAAAAGAACCCATTATAGTCATAATTAGGAGTTTGACTCCATGTGGTTGAAATTTTTCAGTTTTTTTTCTACAGAAGTACAAGTGTGAGAAACAATGAAAGTAATTGAAATTATGTTTTTTTTGACAAAATATGAATTTGCTATGAATTTTTAAGTGTATCAGTGCATCAGTGTTCAGTGCATTATGACCCAAAAGAGTTTGTAGACTACCTTAGAACCAACAAATATGAAATCACCATGTTTTTTTTGCTCCCCTAAAGCAATCATTGTGTTTTCTAACATGGAGGCCTAAAAAGTCAATTACTACAATGAATTTACATTGCAAAGTTGGAAGTTCCTAATGAAGTCACTAACAACTCCATTATTGTCATATACGACATGCATTGAAGCCAAAATCTCACAAATTGAAAAAACAACTATAATGGGGCAATTCCCTAGCTATCTATCACTAGATGAAAAACGTGTTGGGAAGAACAGTTGTTAAATGCAAAATTCACATTTAGAAAAATACACTATTCCAACGTAGAACATCAAATTGATTTTGTTGAGATTTGCGTTTCCAACAAGAAAAAACAAAGTTGTTTGCCATGTTCAAGGTCGTGTTCGGTTTGTTGTTGCTTGTGTTTTTGACAACATATTGGCTTATCCACGTCATTATCGACGTGGATTTCCCCCCCATTTCCATGCCAAGTGGGATATTACGTGGCTGTTTTGTCACTTTTTATACTCATTCGGCACTTAGACACGTGTTCCTATGCTGGTTGTGCACGTGTGTCCCTTCCATTATTTTAGGGTTATTTCTAGGGCATGGTGGACCATGCATTTCTGTACTGCTTTGTGTTCCTTGGAACACAAAGTTGTTTCAGAAACATTAGGCAAAACATGAATGGATATTGATTTATTGCAGATTATGTTTAACTATTGTTCTGTACAACGTATTTTTCAGCTTTACAACGCATCAGTAAACATCTGGAATAGTGCCACTAGGAACGCTGTCCTCTGTTTGGACATTCCGTTTTACTGTTATGTAGTGGCCAACACGGATTTCAAGAACGTCTCCTCCAATTGCAGACACTGTCTTTGTTTTCTACAACATCCTATCGTTCTACTAAACATGGTTTTCCAATAGTAGGAACATGAAGCAAATTTAAAGAAAGAACTACATTTTAGACATCGAACATAACCATTTGCAACTTAGCATAAGTTTTGAAAGAGCAACATATTTTTCTTAAAATAGAATAAAATGACAAATGTGTCCATTTTCTTCAATTCTACATAGAAGCCAACAACTGCTAGGACTTTCCAACCCATGCCTATCATACACAGTTAAAGAGAATGCAGTACTTGCAGAACTGCTGCTCCTCCTTCATACATATGTCTTCAAGTCCTGTACACATTTGCAGCATATTGGATTACGAAAACATTTTGCAAAAACAAAATACGTACTTACAATAATTGCTGAAAGAGAATAAGGTAGACCTTGTCTTCTGAGTACTATTAATACTGCCATTATAAGGTTGCCATTTTAGTGCAGCACGTACTACACCTTCTCTTTGCATCATACAATGACTCCAATAACTACACTTGTAGCTCCTTCTCCAGTTCTGCATCCTACGACAACAAACATTGCTCGACAAGAACACGTTCAATTATAATTCCCACAACATGTACCTCTACAACAACTAACATCCTTGAACCACCACTGAACTCTACCTCAATTCATACTTCAAAAAACTAAACTTCCAATCCTGCAGAGTAACAAAAGAAACTTTGATCGGACATGTAATTCCTACCAATTAATTCTTTGCTTCTACTGATTTTGCCATTTGTACAACATGTGTACTTCTCTTCAATTCATTTTCTGTTGCCCGCTGGTTGATCATGTAGTATTGGTTGCATATTCCACAAGCGCATCTTATGCTGCAGGTAATCATGATCAACAGGCACACAAACCTTGAGCAATAGAAACAATGTTTTAACTATGTCAAACTTGGGATTCTTTAGCAAAGAGGTTTTTGTAAATGACAAAACTTCATTGCCTTAGATAGGTGCAAGCATCCACTTGTTCGAGAGGTTCATAAGGAAACACGACAATTTTTCACATTCTCTACCATCTCCTACGTATATAACTTGACATTTCAAAGCTCCAAACATATAAAACCACCACAGACCTCGACAATTCAAAATGCACTACACTCCACTCTATGTGCACGGAGCACTTCACGTACAGTATGAAAGGAGAAAACGTCCCCTTCACATTCCTACAATACTAACTAACCTATTAAAATTTTTAATTCAATGAAAGAGTCCACTACGACATTGCCGCCTACTGAAACTTCATATCTCCACAATCACAGTGGACTTTGCTTCTTATTATCCATTCCATTGTCACTACGATGCTCACTTCCCACTTTCTACCTTTTCATACATTTACAACCTAAACACGGCACACCAACACATCTGCTTACTTTCTCAATATGTTTCTCAGTGTATTGAAACCTGTAGGACCTTCTCTTCTCTGGATTTTCCTCTCTGCAATCAAACCTGCAAGATATGCTCAATTCACTCCGTGCACCATTCTCTCTTTCAAGTTTTTTCATTTCCTAATTAGTGATTACAATTATCAATTCTTAGCTCACTATAGCCTCTAAGAAAACAAACGACTCATAGAACGAGCAATTAATCTTCCTATTCCAATTCCATCCTAGACTTCGTTGCAGACTGAAATCTTTTGCTGACGTCAACGAAGTGTGAAATCGCTTACCACTGTCAATTGCACTGTCCTTCACTTCCTACAACACGTAATGCGCCTTGACACTACCTTCTTAAATTCAGTGTTCCGTAGGCAGTACCTGAAAACTTGTTCAAAACTCTTCATTTGTAAGTCAACATCCTTAGTCATCACTATCGAAAGAATTGAATGTTTACGCCAAAAAATGTCAATACATGCTTGAAATCAAAAAACGATAGTTTCCATTCATCAAGCTTATAGATTTAGTCTTCAATCACTTTGTACAGAAATTACAAAATAACTTTCGCAAGATGATTTTTCCACCTACTCTGGTACTGCTTCACTCCTCTTGCTTCCACATACTTTGCAGTGAACAACAAGTAATCCCCTGCCTCCTCCACTGTCGATTGCAGTCACAATGTTCATATGCTTCAGCAATCAGTGAACTACGAATTAGAAAGTGAAGTCCTTCAGTAATCACACATTTGATAAAATTGGAATACTTTGAGTTTCACCACACAACTCAAACATTCTGGCCCCATGAAGACATCCATAAACTACCATGCTGTCGACTACTTGAGTACATGACCATATTCATTTTCTATGAATATATCTTTTCATTTTTTTGATTACTCTAAAGCACCGCATACAATCATGATGTACTGTTCAGACTACAACTTCTGAAATTCACATGACTGACTTCGGTTCTGCAAACTTCCAACATGTACAGGGAAATTCCACACAAGATGTTCACACTCTCTGTACGACTACGTCAGCATCGGGTAATGTTACTTTTCACTTGCATCTGTAATCCAACCGAAAAACATTTTTACAAACCAGTGACGGATACATTTGCAAATACATGCCACTCTTACTGATTTCCTGCACTTGTCTTCCATGGTAACATCGTTGTTACTTGATTCAGTACACTTCATTGTACCTGACTACCTGCAGAATCCATACATTCCCAGCAGCGTGGACATTGCCAGCATTCACAAGAAGCAAATGTAGACAATAATTCCATTATCCAATAGTACTCCTGTACTTCAGATCCTACTGCCCTACAAAGAAATATGCAACACCAGTGATCATCACTTTTCCATAAACATGAACAATACATTTAACTCTCTCCCTCTCAGTTCGAAGCTTTTATGCACGTCAAATGGTAAAAAACATTCACCACTCTATGTGAGCTCAGCCTATAAGAAGACTAAACTTCAAAGTGCACTGAGTAAATAAAGCACAGAAAAAAAGAGAAAATATTTCATTACAACTTAATTACGCAACGACATCTTATCTTCCATTCAGTACGTAGTACATCATATTTTGAGGGCATATAAAACAAGTCAAACTACATTCCATTTTTTCTGAGGACTCCACCCTCAAAAAAATTGTCGTTCACATCTTCGCCAAAAACAGTATAAGAAGAAACGTACGTCAACCCATGAAGACTAGTCCTTCACGAAATTACAAACATCATCCTCTCCTAAGTCATTCACTCCAAAGTGAACAACTACCACGGTAATTGAAGTCGTGTGTGCTTCTCCTAAACAAATTCAGTTCCTTTTCATGACAACCTCCACGATGCTCCTTCAGTGCAATCCAAAAGAAGGCAACATCCCCGCTCTCCTTCAACTGTGGACTAGCTTCCCATAGAAAACTTACCACAGTCAAAATTCATCTTCCTCATGCCCACTGATCACTACATATCTGTTATATTGCGGCAAAAAAGTGAAGCAATAAGGGCAGACGCATTACCACTATCGTCCCCTCGATGGCAACTGTCTCTGGCTCTGACACATTATTCTGCAACAACTGAACATGAAATCAGTAGAAAAACTACAAACTCCCTACTTCCACTTGACTTTGACAATACAAGCATTCTTCAACACAGAAGTTCCATACTCTTGCTAAATTCAGTTCTCTATCTCACGATTCTCACCAGGAAGTAATGAAAAAATGCCAACACAATCAAAAAAATTCTCTCACTATCTACAAAACCTACAAATAACAGATACCGTACTTCCAGTCCAAACTTCAGTGGGTGTAGAATGTATCGAAGAACTTCAAAGAGTTGTTTCGATACAAAACTCTCGGTTATCACTTCATCTTCACCGCCTGTTAGTCCTTTAAAAAAGTCATTTACACTTTAAAAAAACTATTGCACTTCCTTTTGCCATTCGTTTCATAAATTTCTTTCATCAAATTTTTCCTCTTATACAAAACAACAATTCATAAACATTTAAAAATTGCAGTACTCTCTGTAAAAGTTAAAGTCAAAATAATGTTGTCCACCTCCACATCTGAATACCTACAATGCGACTGTGTTTTTTCAAAAATAAATTCCAAAAACATGAGGTTTTGAAAAAGCTTCTCTGAAAGCTAGAGAAAATGGCATTCTATATATACTACATAGCTACTACGTCTGTAGATAGTCAGATCTTCAATTCTGGAGGACATGGCCACCATATTGCGCACCGCTTCATGAAAGCCTCACCCATTGTCTTGTACAAAACTTTGCCGTCGTTGTCAAGTTCTTTGTAAGGCAGAGGTGCATCCAGTTGGACCGCCGTCTTCACATTCAGGCGTACCAACTTGCTCCCGTTCCGAGCATCCTTAGCCACTCTTTTTTTGTAATCATCGGATTCCACAAGAGTACCAGACCCTACGAACTTCCTAGGTTTGCTATTCTCCACCAACCAAATGTCTCCGTGTACGCTACTCGGTACCTGCCATCACCAAAAAAAATTAGTTTTTTTTTCTTTCTATTTTACCCAGTCACTGTAAAACATGTTACACTTTGTGAAGACAAATAAATTCTCTACCATTTCTTCTGTGTATCAGGACTAGCAACAAGTATACAAACACGTACATAATATCTATTCCAAACTCTTACACCGACATCATCGGAACTTACACTGATTTATTTCCGGCCCCCTAATGAAGTTGCACTTCATTTGCCTCTCTATGACATGCCAAACATATTGTCAAAGGATGTGCTGTACATCCAATGCATATTGTTTGGTTTTCAAAACAATTATATCCTACATTGCTCCCAATTATATTAACAAATAACAATTAAAAGGAGCAAACTTCATTCTCATCTGGTTGTTCCACTACAAGGAACCATTGTCGTCTGTCCCTGTCATGAACCAGTTTTCACTGACATAAATGACATCCGCCATGTACCTTCCATGCAGTACAGCAAAATACCTGCATTGAAGACAAAGAAAATTGTTTCTACATAACGCTAAGAAGTTAAAAGAATTGAACCTAAGCTCTTTCTCCTGCTGTGAAGACGGCACACACATCTTCAGGACTTTGTCATTTTTTCCTGCTACAAATCTCCCTTTCTTACGGGTGTCCTTGCCGCTTTTTCCTACAACTTCACCTTCTGCAGGACTGTCTTTTCCGGCACGGTCGTCAAGAACAGTAGGACCGGCCTCAGTAGTACAATTTAGTTTCTGCCGCTTCCCTGCACAGACTGCAGACTGGTTCTCCACTTCCACTGCGGAGTATTTTTCCTGCAACCACAATAAATTCTCCCACAAAAAAGGATCAACAACTGCTACTTCCTTTGACAAAGTCCTTCATAGCTATTGAATGTAGTAAACATTCCAAAACACACAGAGTTCCTTACCTTGTTCTCTGTGGATGCCACCACCACCGTCTCCGTACCCAAAGACGGCTCCCAAAGTATTTCAACGCACTGTAATACCAGCAAGTAAACAGAATGAAACGATTGGTTTACAAAGTTCTCCAAGCACTGCCAGAGAACAAAATGCTCATAAACAAGAGAACCTCATCTGCACAAATGTGAAATATGTTATGGCAAAAAATGAGTACCTGCTTATCATTGCCTTTTTCTTTGGTTGAGACAATGGCTTTCCCTTTTTTCTTCTGAGTTTCTACATCGACCTCACTCTTCTTTGCTGCAATTTTCGATGGAGCTTCCGCAGGGGTCATTGTAGCCGACTTCGGCAAGGGAACAGTTGCACTCCTTTGAATTGCAGGGTTGTCTATCCAGACGTGACGTGGGCATTTTGTGTCGTGATGTCACGACACGTCCGTCGTGACGCGTCATGAATCCTGACATCCCTAACCCTAAAGTAACATCCCTAACCCTAACCCTAACCCTAGAATTTCAGAAAATTTTGAATTTTAGTTTCATTTTTTTTACAAATATAAATGGAATATTAATTGTACTACTACTATTGAACATATTAATCTATTGTACAACCTTCTATGTAAAGAAATTTATAAAATTCCTTCAAATTTTTAAAATATTCCGTCATGACGTTGTTTGAGCAAAACGTCACGTCACATCCTGACGTCACGTCCGTCCAGACGTGACGTGACACGGACAACCCTGTTGAATTGACTTCTTTGCTACGCTTTTGATTGGAACTTCCTCTGGCTCATTCACCTGTATTGGATGCGGATCTTTGTAGCTCTCCTTCTCTAAGTCGAAGTTGTTTTGGTGCTCTTCAGAATCATTTTCTTCATTGCTAGACGACTGGGACTTCTCCATGGACTCTTCATCGTCGGACGAATGATGGAAGATGTCCGCTTCAGATGCCTCTACTTGATCTTGCTTCTCCTCATAGGAAGATTTTTGTAACTGCTTCACAGGAACTTCACTGTAATTGCCGTGGTCTTCACATCCTGAAGCATTCAACTCCATCCGCTTGCTCCTCCACAACAGAAAGTCTGGTTCCAGTTTCTGAATGAAGGCCTCCAATACCTCAAGTCGACTCTCCAAACCCTTCACTGATATTGTCGCTGCGTTGTTGGCAGCTGTTGCAGCTCTGGCCTTCTTCCTCTCCGCAACTTCTTCTTGCACAATAGCCCACTCTTTTTCAACTTCTTCTTCAAGTTTAGTAGAGAAGGGCTCCCGTTTCAACTTCTTGGTCTGCAAAATTTAAAAACATAAATGTCAGTGACAACATGAGCTTTCATAGAGATAAAATAACTTTGAAAAAAAGAAATCCTAAGTCCAGCACTGCACAAGCAAGCAACAATTACGCACTGTGCCGCCCCCTGAAAAAAATATACTACTACGCCGCTAAGGACTCACGAGCCTGAGAAGCACTGCTGCCCGTACAGATTTCTTTGTCGTGTTTCTTTCTCCTCGACCCCTAGCAATTGTGGCCATTTTGGCAGACTTGGTTTTGCTCTCCTCACTATTGCGTATGTTCTTCAACTTCATCCAACAGTCAAGATGCAAATCTCCGGACTTCTTCAATCCCCTGTCAATATATTGGTTCAAATGGTTTCGATAGCTGATGAGGGCAAACCCTGCTTCTTTCTTCAAGTATTTCTCACTCACTTTCGAAGCTTCTCCATAGAACTCGTAGTCATTGATGAGACGATCATGCAATCTCTATTTTGCCTCCTTTGTTTGACCTTCCCAACCAACACTAGGATCCATGTCTTTCACAAAAGAGAGGATGTCTGTACAAAACAATGCGGCCATTTGTCCTATGGGAAAACCTGCTTGATCCAATTGTAAGGGTCTTCAATCTGGTACATCTGATTTGGCTTGTTTGTGAACAAGTGCTAAAGGAAGGGCAGGAGGACTTCCACGAGGCCTGCTCGTTCTTCCATACTGATTTCCTGCAGTGGACTGTAGAAGATGAACATACACGTCAGGCGAAATTGGACGACGTCTACCATACAGACCGTCATCAAAACGGCTGTCCTCTGCATATTGGCTACTTCGTTGATCGAAGTCTCTCCCCCGACCATCATAGTATGGATCTGCACAAGTGAAATTAAAGGAATCAGACATTGCTCCAACGACTAACTAAAGTGAAGGCTTTTTCATCCATGCAATAAATCCTCTGCAGTCACGGTGGTTCTTAAACACCTGCACAAGATTTCAATACAGCTCCACATACTCGGTTGTGGTCTTCTACTGAACTTGCCTCTTGTCGAAGAGAAAAGTCATTCAATAGTTAAGAAAACCGGGACATGAAAAAGGGCACTCCATTTCCTGTTTTCAGTATTGGCACTTCACATAACAGCGTCAAGCAAGCTCTAATTCCTGTCCCCAATGTCATATACTACTAATACTAAGAGCTTCTCCTTCCACTCAATATTGTCAATGAGAACCAGTGGAAATTGGACGCAGGAATCACGTAACTGGACTTGCATGTGCATCTATGTTTCACAACAGTCATGTAGGAATTTCTTATAACCACATCAAAATTGTTTTTAGTCAAACAACAATAGAATCAACATTTGTGCATACCATTTTCCTTCAAACATGCAGTTTCCTCAACAATGGCAGACCTGGAAATGAAAAAACACAGAAGCAACTGTGTTTTTGTTTTCAAACAAGACTAAGTACAGTGTGAAAGAGAGACAAAAATTACTTCTTCGGCTGTCATACTCTGAATGCCCTTCATGTTGTCTACCTCGACCGCCGTAGTCCAGAGGACGACCATCGTAATCTCTGGCGCCTCGGTATGGAATTGGAGACCACGGTCTTCTGAATTCTCCATGGTATGAGCCAGCAAAGGTCTGCCCATATCCTTTAGAGTACTCGTCGCCCCATTCCACCAAATGTCTTTTGACTTGTTCGTTGCGGAATCCTGCTTGGGGCGGTCAGGTATGACCTTCTACTTCTGTTGGACCAAGACAGCGCTGCAGGTCTCCGTTGTGCTCTTCAAACATGGATGGTTTTCTCTATTTTGATGTTGATTCATGGTGCGTTATGGATAGGTCTGTTGTAGGAGACTCCACATTGAATTCTTGTAAGTCAAAATCTAAGTCTGTGTCCATGCTGATGTCCATAGACTCTGCCACCTTCTTTTTTGAACCACCTTTGACCTTCTTCATATCGTTCCTCAAAATTGTTTTAACTTCTCTGCCTGGCCAACGGCAGAAACTTTCCTGCATCAACACCCCAAAGCAAGTAGTCAAGACAGTATTTTCAAGGAAAAATCCAATAAGTTGAACAGAGAAGTATAGTCACCGAATTCACTTAGTTTAACTTTGAGAACTGCATACTCACCTGCTAAAATCAGTACGTGAACTCTTCCGCATACACGGCAGTAGAAAATTAGTACTAAAACAAAGGCATTCCCTTTTATTAGTGCTGGAATTTTTAGAGCGGTTTATGTTGTTCAAGTAAGTTTCATTTTGCTCGTACAGACAAAAGACTTCACTTCAAACATTGGCTATTGAAACCCTAAACACCAAAGACATGAGGAGCGGGTACTCCAGTTGTGAACGATAAGTTTTTTTTCACTTGCGAAACCTAGTCTCTGATGTAGTTTTGCAACAAACGACTGCCGAGCACGGTGAATGCGGCGTCTCTTTTTTGAAAGCACCGATCAACACGTGTGCAAAAAACCCATTGCGGTTGTCCAACAACGCGCATTTTGTCATGTCAGATTCATTCTAAAAATAGTCGCCGCCACAAACATTCAATGCACAACCAAATTCTCTACGTCCACTTGCCAAGGAAGTGCATGCCGAAAAATCAAAATTAGCACGGACCTAGGAAAATAGAAAGTTAAACCACCTTCTTGCGTGCAGTGGCTTCGGTCATGGCTTCTGAAGTGAGCTGCGATGTTTGCCCTTTAGTTCTTGGTGATTTCCGCAAATGCAAGTCCCCCTCCGTCGAGGATGCCTTCTTCCGCCACTTTTTTCTTGGGTTTGGAGGTCTGTTGTCTTCAATCCTGCTACTCAACTGTGTGGAGAAGGCTAGGCGAAGTGCGGCAACGTCTTTCAGTCCAGCAGCAAACAAGTCTCTCTCTACTGCATCGTGCAGAGCTTGTTTACGAGAGTTTCTCTTTGCTTTGTACGCGCTAATGATGTTGTCGTCATCGTCCTGAATTGAAGACATGTTCACGTTCGACGGCGGATTGGATTTGAAACTGTACTTGACGTCACAGCTTGAAGGAAACAATCGCAGACATACCTGCGGGCGCTCAAGTGCTCATAAACTTCTTCGTCTACCTCTGTGAAGGTGCCATGTGTTAGGTAAGCAAGCCACCCTTAATTATTTGAACAACTCTTCTAAATCGGCATAGTGTCTTACAAGTTCGACATGTAGTTGTTCACGGTGGCACTACGAGAAAGTGGAAATGCCACTGTCTGTACTGCACCATTTCAGAGTGTCAGAGTGTTCAGAAAGTGTTGTCTGTCTCAAAGGAGGACAAATGCATGGCATTGTTATAGCGACATTGTTATACAACAATGGAGGCAGAGGATGACCGCCGAAAAATTAAATGGCTTTTTGAATGAAGACAACAAATTCTAATGTAATAACGTGTGTTCTAAGGCACAGTAGACGGAGTTGTTGTCGGGAATAGAGTTTGCCTTTGTTTGACCCTCAACTGGTAGCATTAACAATGTTTGGAGGTTGGGGATTGTACATACCTATGGAGGATTTAATATTTGAAAACGAAATGCGAATTGCTAGAGAGCAGGAATGTCTCTCCTATCGCTGCCTTTATACAAAATGTCATGGGGGACATCATTATGACATTAGAACAATCAAGGGACATTTGCGGCTGAACAAGAGGGATCCTTTTCTTATGCGGACATGCGGTCCATGTTGGGTGGCAATCCTCCTAACGGATACCCACTGGAGGGCATATGGTTGAATGCAGAGGGGGAAACCATGTCAACCGACAATGTCTTTGATGATGAACGTGATCAAACAGAGTATGCAGAGCACATGGACCCTTACCATGACATTCAGCAACAATTGTTTGATGCTCTCGCTGAGGGGGACGATATAGGGGACTCCGTATCTAACGTTGAAGAATGTGAGGCCCATGAGGATGTGTTTTCAGAGTCAGTGCAGGCAATGGATGCCTTGTATGAGCAAGCAACACGAGAAGTGTTTCGAGGTACAAATGTAAGTGTGATTTCAGCCACAATTGTGCTAATAAACATGGCTGTCATACATGGCGTAAGCAATGCGTACGTAGATGAACTCATGAAGTACCTATCAACTGTTATGTTGCCGGCAAGGAATATGTTGCCAAGCAGTCACTACAAGGCGAAGAAATTGATTAAGAAATTGGGTTTGAACTATGACATAATCCATGCATGTCCAAACGGCTGTGTACTATTTTGTGGGGATGAAGAGGATTTGCAAGAATGCCCTAAACCAGGATGTGGGAGGTCAAGACACTAGTAGAAAATTCAGCGTCCAAAGTGACAAAAAAATGTTGATTTTTTTTGTTCATTTTTGTGTTGATTTGGACATGTTGATTTGGACATTGCATAGCAAAAAAATGTTAATTTGGACTTGAAAATGAACACTTTTGTGTGGTTCATCAACACAAAAGTGTTGATTAAGTAACTAAAAAGTGTTTATTTTTCAACAATTTAAAAAAAAAATTTGAACACATTTTATGGAAAAATAAATTTCTGATGAATGGGCTTAGTGACACGTGGCAGCTGCCACACGGGCGGGCCGCCACGCGGGCAGGCCACCGGAGGGGTTTGAACCTACGTCGCAGCCCCACGTGGCAGCCGCCGCGCAGGAGAGCCACCGGCAGGGTTTGAACCCCAGACCTTGGGGTTAGGACCCCGAAGTCCTAAGCCAATGGAGCACACACGTATTACATGGCCTTAATATTGTGTGTTTTCTATTTAACTACTTCTTCATTATTTTTTCATTTGCATTGGAAAGTCAGCAGACTTCAAGGGCCGTTTTTCCATAGTAAATTAACTTATTTTTTAAAATTTTCAACTAAGAAAAGTTGTTAAATGAAGGTAGATTTAATCTCAAAAAATCCGTTTGCAATTTGGAGTCTTCAATTAAAAGTTATGGACAAAAATCAGAGAGGGTGTTTAAAAGTGTCAAAGAAAAATGGCCATTCCAACATTTCTCTGAATTTTGTCCATAACTTTTAATTGAAGACTCCAAATTGCAAACGACTTTTTGGAGATGAAATCTACCTTCATTTAACAACTTTTCTTAGTTGAAAGTTAAAAAAATAATTTAATTTACTATGTGAAAACGGCCCTTGAAATCTGCTGAAATTTGTAAACACCGATTTGTGAATGATAAAGTTATTAAAAAAAAATTGTATATACTGTTTCCTTCAAGCATGAATATGAAATATTGTTTTGAAGGTTGAAGTATAAATTTCCAGCATATTTCTTCAACATGTAATGAATACTTGCAAGTTCAAGAATTGACATACATTTTTCTGGATAAATTCTTTCAAAGATAAAACTTAACTAGTTGGAAATTTAAAAAATTAACCTCTAAATGACCAATTAGCTTTTTTTGGCAATATAGAGATTTTAGGTAGCTCATTGTGGATAAAATTTCAATTTTTTGGCTTTAACCCCTCAAGGCCTAACAATGTTTTCACAATGGAGGTTTTCAATGAATTGCCCGATTTTGATGTTTCTTTGCACATGGACGTGTTTGAAATCTTTAATTTTAATCGTAAAAAAGTGAAAGATACTTTGTCTAGTAGGCACGGAATTAATTGTGGAAAATATTGACCATTAGATTTTTAAATTATAATAATTTTGGATGATCAACTCTTTAGGCAAAAAACTCTTCTAGAGAAAAAAAATTATAAGAAGATAATAAATGCTTTATTGCCCTCCAATAAAATGGTTTTAGAATCTGAGGCAAATGTATTATTTTTTTATTTTAAAATTTTAAAATTTTAAAACTCTCCCAAGTTTGTAGACATTTTCAAGCAAAAGGAGTTCAAAGCCAAACTGATCAAATCGGATCCTACAAAAAATTTAAAAATTGATAAATGTATCATTTTTTGAAATTTAACAATTAATATCATTAGTATATTGTTTGGAACGTCTTCAAAAATTTTGAAATCATTCTAATTATTTTTGTATTCTTAATCACACCAGATTGGATTTTGTATTTTTAAAATTACTAAAAATAAAAATATTTTTTTTTACTTCAAACCTAATTTGATTGTGCAAAGTAAAGACTAGAAACGTTCAAGAAAATGTTTTTTTCCATCCCTACTACTTCTTTCATTGTAAGCAAATTATATTTGCTCCCTTTTTTCTTTAGACTACATTTCCTAAATAAATTTTTAAATACTTTCCATATATATTGAAATTTTGAAAACCAGAGAATAGCGTAGAAATTAACATGGAACCTAACAAAATGGAGATAGTTTTTTAAAATTATTTCATTGTAAATTCAACAAACTTTGGAGGTTGTTTTGGCGTACTAGAAGAATTTTTTTGAAAATATTTTGAACTAAAAAAAGGTAGTAATTCAAAAAAGCTTTCATCTCCAAAATTCCATTTGAGATTTGGAGATTTTACTCAAAAGTTTTGGACAAAGTTTAGAGAGAGGTTAGGAAATCATCACTTTTGACATTTTTGACATTTTTTAATATCCTCTCTGAATTTTATCCATAACTTTTGAATGGAGGATCAAAACTTCAAACGGATTATTAAAGATGAAAGTTTTCTAGATTTTACAACTTCTCTTAGTTTAAAAGCTTTTCCAAGAAATCCTTTAACTATACCAAAACAACTTCCAAAGTCTTCTAAATTTACCAAAAAAACAATTTCCAATACTTCTCTAAAATTTGTTCATAACTTTTGATTGGAGGTTTGAAATTTAAAAAAGACTATTGGAGATGAAAGTTGGTTTAATTCCACAACTTTTTTTAGTTGAAAGTTCTTTGAAAAATGTTCATTTATTATGTGCAAATGAACTCCAAAGTCTGCTGACTTTATTGAACACCGAAATGTGTACTTATTTTTTTTCTAAATACATTGTAAAATGAAGATGTCAAGAGATTCTAAAAAATTCCAAAAGATTCCAAAAGATTCTAGAAGGTTCAAAAAGTATTCAACAAAAATCTGTTGATTTTGTCACTGATTGTCCAAATCAACAAAAAAAATGTCGTCATTAACAAAAAAATGTGAAATTGGACATTGTAGTACCCAAATCAACAGAGTTATGTTGGTTTTCTGTTAATTTGGACGTCCTTTTCTACTAGTGAGATTCGTAGTGGGTTCTAATACAATGCCAGCTAGAGTAGTACGACATTTTCCCTTGATTCCTAGGTTACAACGCATGTATCGCTCGCCTGCAATTGCTAAAATGTTACAATTCCATGCACAAAATCCTACTAGAAAAGGTGTAATGAAGTCTGTTGCAGATAGCCCAGCGTGGAAACACATTGATACCAACATAGATCCATCATTTGGAGAGGATGCTAGGAACGTGCATTGTGCAATGTCTTTAGATGGTATTAATCCTTTTGCTCACAACACGACCAATCATTCTACATGGCTAGTGCTCGTCCTCATCTACAATTTGCCTCCGTTCATGGTAACCAAGAATTTTTTCATTCAATTGAGTATTTTAGTTTCGGGGAAATTATCCCCTACAAATGAAAACATTGATGTTTTCATTAAGCCATTAATTGACGAGTTCCAAGTGTTGTGGAAAAGGGTTCCTGCACAAGACTTCTCTAAACCAGCAGGTGCACGGTGATTCACATTAAGAGGTATTCTTATGTGGACCATATCCGATTACCCTGCATATGGTCTTATTTCTGGATTGTATACGCATGGCTATCGAGCATGCACTATGTGTGGGCCAGACACAGAAGGTAGACCAGCAAGGTTAGGTAACAACCTAGATGCTTAGAAGAAAGCAAAGGGGAGGAAGCTCGTTTATACCGGGAGTCGAAGGTGGACACATAGAGCCCATTTGTATCGTAGGAGTTTAAATTTTGATGGGAAGGTTGAGGTTAGAACCACTCCAGTGAGGATGACTGGAGAGGAAACAAGACGTTGTGGTCAGCAACGCGATGCGTATCTTGCTGCAGGGTAGAAAGGATGCTGAAGAAGATCCTGTTCACGAGCATGGAGTGAAGCAGGAATCTACTTTGAACATTCTTCCGTATTGGACGGTGACCTTCAAGTTGTGATGTCTATCTTGCAAACCAGTGTGTACTGCTGTTTTCCAAAGTAGAGTTATTTGAATGTCTTCGTGGCAGCAAGTAATTGTTTGAAGACGGAGAGTGCATACAACATAGTGTGGCTCGTTTAGGTACAAGTGTTCTTTTTTATACGGAGGGTTGTGACAAGATTGCACACAGCGGTTTCAAACGGCAGAAGGTAGGTGTTGTTTTTCTTCATGTGCTTTGAACGAAACATTAGGGAGGAAAAGCGTAATATGCAAGTAGTTTTTTTTTTAAGCATAGTATTGTAAATGAATGGACAGTGTAGATCTAGAATAAAGAATTGAAGAGGAGGGATGTTGATGCGGATCTTATGTCGTTCCTGTACTGCACGTCAGTGATGAGTTCAGGCATTCAGTATGACGAAATTGCTTGTGAAGTGAAAAAAAATGCAATGTTGAATTTCGGTTTTCTGATAGTCATGCTGTGTGCAGCAACTCATTTTTTCCGCGTGTAGTGTGAAGGGATTTTTTCTTGTACATTGGATATAGAAGTTTATAAAATTCGGGAGAAGGGAATTTTTTTCGCATGTGCTAACCCAGAAGAACTTCATGTGGGTGCATTGTAGGATTTGCTCATTCGGCATGTGTTAGATCCCATGCACTATGAAAAAAATTGTGTGAGAACATGACGAAATCGCTATTGGGAGCAAAGGATTCGTTGGGAAGTAGGCAAGACATGCAATGTATGAGCATTAGACCGGAGTTATGGCTACAAGAATCTGAGAATGGAAGGGATGAATTTCACATGCCTCGTGCTCCTTACATTTTGAACTCAATAGAGAAGACAACAGTGATGGAAGTAATCAAGAATTTGAGAACTCCTACAAACTACGTTGGTGCTATTCAGAAGTGCTTAGAGGATGGAAAGCTACGATACATGAAGTCACATGATTTCCACGTTCTTATGCAACAAGTAAGTGAGTTGTACTTTGGTTGTAAGCTTGTTACGAAGGCATGTATTCAATGTTTGAGGCATTATAATGAATGGAGCAAAACAAGTAGATGTTGTAAAGGGGAGGGAAATGATAATGTCTATATGGATGCATTCATGGAAAACTATTGCAAGTGGATGGGGATTATGGTGTCGTTGTGTGTTGAAAGAAATTGAGATATGAAGAATAAAGGAGAGAATGGAAGACTGTTTGCACAGATTTGTAATTTAGAGCAATGCGTTGTCAAGTACTTCCTTTGGCTCTGCGATCTGTTCTTTCAGAGGAGGTTCGACAAGCAGTGATGAAGGTAAGTCGGGTGTTTAAAAGACTTTGTGCTAGAGAAATCACATTTTCAAGCAGAAATGCAGACATGGTAGATGCCGCGGATGCATTATGCATGTTGGAGAAGGAGTTCCCACCAACATTCATGGACATCATGTCGCACCTCATGATTCATCTAGTAGAAGAATTATACATATGCGGACCAGTTCATTGTCAGTGGATGTATCCAATAGAGAGGTACATGAAAACTCTGAAAGAGTACATGAGGACGTATGCTCGACCGGAAGCTAGCATGGCAGAAGGGTACGCAATGTCTGAAACATTAGGCTACTACACAGAGTACTTGCAACGATTTCAAGGAACAAGCCGTCGAGTTTGGGATGACAAGGAAGACCAGAGGATGAATGACGAAGTAGTACAAGGAAGTGGATGGCCCCGACAAATGTCAGATCAATTCTTGCAATGGGCACATGATTTTGTGCTTTCAAATTCGGTGGACTTGGAGCATTGGAGGCAGTAAATATTATTTATGTCGATTAATAACGTGAACCGTGTATGTCAAAGGAGGCAGCAAATGGTTAAGGTAGTAGTTCATGTTTGAAACAGTTCACAGAAGTTTTGAATATGAAAGTGGATAGATTACTTGTCCATTTAGAATTTTTTGATAATACAAATTAAAAAGGAAAAAAAAATGTTAAGTCTGTTATATTGAACATGCACTGTGCAAAGTAGAATGTATATGTTGTCGCAATTGTCATGTGGAAAACGTAAGACGTATTGAAAATGGTGATAGAGGAAGAACTATGTGGGAGAGCTACAATAACGTCATGTTCATCTCAAATGGTGCATCTAACGGAACTTGCTGGCGTTGTTTGTTTTCTGAAGCAGGAAGTACAGCGACGTCTGCAGAGAAAGACAAACACTTTGACAGAGTTTCAGGCGGGATTACATTTGTCGTGGTGGCCGACATAACTCTGTACCATATCTAGAAGGTAGTCAGAATCTGCCCAAATTTGCAGAGTGGTTGCGATTGCAGGTGTTGGAGGCTTCAGAAGGATCATTGGAACCAAGTGTAGACGTTATTGAGGCTTCGAAGCTTCTAGAAAGACAGCGACAGCATATAGAGCTATGTATGCTCATGGAATGCACTTGCGCATGGAGAGTGCTGAAGAGGAGAAAGTCACTTGTGATAGTGCCATAGGTGCTTCTGTACTTCGCCGTAGTAGAGGTAGGAATGCAAATGAACAACAAGATTGGGAGAATGCTGAGTATGTAGGTTGGATTCAGGAGATTCTGGAGTTGGATTATCGCAGCCATTGTTGTGTCGTGTTGGTCTGTTCATGGGTACAAGCAAAAATGGGTGGAACAAATGCCAATGTAGTTCGTGACAAGTATGGGTTCAGTGTTGCAAATTTTGCAAATTGCTTACCAGTAGGTGCAAATTGTTTTGCATTTCCCAGTCAGTGTCAGCAAGTATTTTTTTCAGATGACTTGGAAAGGAAAAGAAGTAGAGGAGGAGACTGGAAGGTTGTGTGTGGGACGGATGTGAGAGGACGACGTGGAAAAACAACATTTGGAAGGGCAGAGATTGAATTTCTAGCAGCAGGAAGAGATTCAGATTTCGAGGGTCTTTGAGTACTTCAGTAGGTGGACAAGGTAGAAGGCATTGAAGGGCCCCTCTTGAATTCACGAAAGAGGAAATGCAAAGAGTTGTTTGCTACAGGACTTGCGTATGTGCACCCTCATGAAGTTTTAATGTAAATTGAAAGTTACTAATGCAAATGTTTTGTATGGATGTAGGCTTGTTTAGCTGAATTTGTAGTCGTCGACATATTGGAACTCAATGGACTAGGTTTAGAACTATACGTAGTTCATGTCTTGTATAACTGAAATTCCTTATAGAAAGGACTTTGCCAGTGAGAAGTGTAGCATGAAGGGATTGTGCGAACTACATTAGTAATTTTAACCAAAAAAAACATCACTGAAAGGTATGTTCTGTGTAGGATTGAATAGTGAAGAAGAAACAATACGTGCTACTTCCTATGGGATTCAATTTCTTTCAATGTATACTGTGAAATGTATGCATGTGAAAAGTATACATGTGAATGGAGAGGAAGAGTTACTATCAAGGTTTCTGTGAACAACTGTGATTGCAGTGAATAAGGTAATTTATAGGGAAACATATAGAAATACCGGGGTTAACTTTGCTCAATGAACATGGACTGCTGATTTGTAATGTTAGTGAGAAGAGGGTTTTCACGACCGCAACGAAGTGCCCAACAACATGGAAGTAAGTCCAACGTTCTAACGAAGAAGACAGTGTCGCAATTAGTATGTTGACACGTGTTCCATGTAACAATTGCATGAAATAGTGAAACAGAAGAGTTTGTTTTAAGTCAAACGTTCATGGCATGCAAAGGCAGTAAAATAATAATATAATCCGACATACCTTTGTAGTAAAGAACCAAACTTTCTAAACTTACTAAGTCAGCCCACTTCTATTTATTTTGAAAATACAGTGAAGTATGTAACGGAAAACCACATGTCCATCCATCCATTGTTTACCTAGGAGAATATGCTGCCAAATCATTGTCCACGTGGCCAGAAACATGCTAGTAGTGAGTCCAGATGGCAGAAGAAGTCCCAAAAGTGTTCATGAAGAAAATTTGTGTTTTAATGAACATGTTTTAGAAACGTGCATACTACACAATCATTCTTAGAACACGGATTGAACACATTTCGTTAGAAGAAACAGGTTTTCCAACAACCAACACAGGGCTGACCCCTAAAACATGTAAGATTGCCACCTAAACACAAAATCAACCCACGATTACGTTTACTGGAACGTGATTTTCTTCTAGTGTATTGTGGGTCATTTGATCACAATGGGTTGTTCTACCTTAGATCTTGATGAGGAGCTCTTTCATGTGCTTTTGATAAGTACTGTAAAATATCTAAGATTTTCTCAATTTCAAAATTTCAAACTCAAAGTACCAATAGCTAACATATAAAAAAATTGGATTAAAAATTATTTGATTGGATGGATCCATATTACTTAAATCTTATTAATAAAACAAGATATTTATATAATTAGATTTATCATTGTATCATTTAATATTTATTTATGTATTTTGAAATGCATTCTCAATGCATTGTTTAAAGCTCCTTCAATCTAGAATTGATTGCAAATTCTATATTTGTGATTTTTACAATAGTTTAATTTTACTAAGTGTGAAATCTAAAGGTGTAATTATTTTTATTTTCTATTTTATTCTATAAAGATAGGATAATAGAATAGAATTCAGCAGGTTGGCATTCATCTAAAAGGAAAAGGTCATGTAAATTAACTATACTCTATATATTTTCTACAAAATAATAGGGTCTATATTGTTCTACATAAAAGAAAATTAGAAATGGAAACAAAATGCATAATTATAATATGTGGCAATCGTTATGAGTTTATTATTTTTATAGATCCAATTCAACTCTTTGTGATTTGTTGAATTTTAAAATGTGCCTATAGAAATAATAATCCCTATCTAGAGTTGAAGAAAATGAATTGGTTGGATTTCAGTTGGTTGAATTTAAAAAGAAGCATAAAATTTTATCTTGATCATTAAAAGTCATAAAAACAAACAGTTTCTACATATTTGTATAGATAGAAGGGTTAGAATTATTTCAATATAAAGACCCTAAAATTCTTCATAAAAATGTTATTTAAAATTTTTGAATGATATAAATTTGTCCTATTATTAAATGGAATAATAATTTACTAGTTTGTATCATTCATGAATTCTTGGGCATCACCAAAGTTACACAAGCATGCTATTTAATTTAGTGCCAATTGAAATATTACTATATTGTTCTAATTTCTATATTTCTTTTACAATAGAGACATATACACTTCTTTTTTCTTTTGAAACCCAAAGTTTATTTAAAAAAAAGACCAAGAACAAATGATTTAAAGTTGAAGGCAGAGCCTTAGAGAAAGAAGGCCAAGTGATCAAAAATGAAACCAACAAAGTAGAACTATACTAAGGACCTGCATATGGGCTTCTTCAAGTGCCAAGTAATGCTCCTCCCTTTACAAAATCCAAAAAACATGGTACGGATTCAAGTATTGTCAAATTTTTGAATCCTATTGTACAAGAGGGAGGTCATATGCCAGGCTATCCTCCCATGATCAAGATTGGCTTTCCAAATCAAGTGTTCCAACTTGGCTTGGGACCACGTTTCTTGATTGAACAACCATGCATTCCTACCTAAGCTGCACAACCAAACTATTGAACCTTAATTAGCGACCAAATTGCAAAGCCAATGCGGAGCTTCTTTAGGAATTTTGATCTTAAGAGGCATTGTTGCCAGGTGAGGTTGGATTAGTGGCCTTCCTTGGCCGGAATTGCTTCCGAGCGATGCAAAATCAAAATTGCAAAGTACTTGCTAGTTGGCTTGGTAAGCATTCTACAAACCTATGGATAATGGTCTCCTTCAACCTTTGATTGTAGCACATGCACAAGACATCAATATCCAAAAATAGCTGTGCTCGCCAATTGTTCACTGCTACAACTTTGTGGATCACTAACCACAAGTAACCCGCTTTTTTCTAGGGACGGGAGTTATGCCATATTCACTTTTGCAAGTGCCATGTTGCTAAATAAATAAATTAGTTTAGTTGGAAGACCATGCTTTAATCATAAAAAATTGTATATAGTTTTTTGTAGAGTCACAAAAATGATAAAGAAAATTATAAAGAAGATGGAGAATCAATCAAATGTCTTAAGAAATGAAAGGAGACTCTATGTAACCTAAGAACCTACAAAATCAAGACCATTATATTAACCCCTAAATGTCCTAGGGGACCAAAAGTGTCCTCACATAATTTCAAGTCCAATTCAAAGTCCTCTAATTTTTGCATCTAATGTTTAAATTCAATAAAAACTTGTTGAAAATTTGCATTCTCTCTTCTAGTTTGTATGATAAATTTTTTAAATCAATCTAAGACATACTGATTTTTTGTAAGCCAATCAAAGTTTAGAGGTTCAATTTGAGTTCACTAAACTACATTTGTTGACTACAACTTTAGGGGCTTGTTTCTCCTTCATCCAATATTTGTCTTTAATAAAATTTGTTGGGTTATGTTTTCTTGCAATCCACTTGTTGTAGTGAAATTTTCATGTCAATCCAAATTGTTCAGAATGTTCAAGAGCAATTCAAAGTTCAAAATCCTAACATTTTTGGATCACATTGAACTTTGGCGGCTTGTTTTTTCTTTATACGGTGTTCATTTTCAATAAAAAAAATTTGATAAATGTTAGGCATACTATTCTAGTTTGTGTGGATAAAATTTCATATCAATCCAAGAAGTTATGAGTGATTGAGAAACATTTTAGTAGGAAGTTCAGCCTCAAATGTGTTTTTTACACCTATTCTTGCTATTTTTTGACATTTCAAAGCCATTTTGTAGACACAATGAGTCAATTGAATGATCTTTTCTTTCACCGATGTGTTTGTATGCTGGTTTTGAATGACTTTGCAGCTTAAAGTTTCTTCATTTGACTAGGTTTAGAAATCTAATTTCACCTCCAAATGTATTGCTAGGTAAATTTCAGCATCCTTTTTCAGCACTAAAATAAAAAAATCTTGCAATCTATGTGGCCAAATGACTCCAAATCTAATTCACATCATCTAAAACACATATACAACAAGATTCTACGACCAAGATTTCTATACTTTGTGAAATTTATATCTATAACACTTCAAAAGGAATGATGTTTTTGAACCCAAAAAGGCCTTGGGCTTTTAGGGATTAAAAAAAATTCTTTTAACCCCTAAAGGAAAAAACTGCATTTTTTGGCAACATAGCGATTTTGGGCAGCTCGCTATGAATGGAGTTCTTAATATTTTTTTTTGAAAATTTCACAAAACATGTGCCCTAGGAGTAGCTTTAGGGTCCAACAATTTTCAAAACTTTTGACTACATTGTTAAAAAGTTATAACATGATATGTGATTTTCATTGCTCGGCGGGCAGCTTGGGCAGCTCAAAAAACTTCCTGAAAAATCACTTTAAATTTTTTTTTTTTAATTTAAATTGGTTCTTTAGGCTTATCTAAGAGTGGGAAGCTTTGAATCATTCCATTTGGAGTAATGAGTCAAAAGTTATGAGGATTTTTAGTTTGCGAGTAGGTATGGTTTTCATGGACTCCATACCTACCCGCAAACTAAAAATCCTCATAACTTTTGACTCATTAATTCAAATGGAATGATTCAAAGCTTTCCACTCTTAAATAAACCTAAAGAACCAATTTCAATTTTTTATTTTTTTTAAAAGTGATTTTCAAAGAAGTTTTTTTTGCTGCCCGGGCTGCCCGCCGAGCATTGAAAATGACATACCATGCAATAACTTTTGAACCGTGTAGTCAAAAGTCATGAAAATTGTTGGGCCTTAAAGATACTCCTTGGGCACTTCTTCTATGAAAATTTGAGAGAAAATAAATAAAAATTTCATTCATAGTGAGCTGCCCAAAATCGCTATGTTGTCAAAAAACGGTGTTTGGTCCTTTAGGGGTTAAAGAACAGTCTCTAAGCTATTCAAGAATGTAATGATTGAATGATGTACCTATTATTGTAGTCATATTGAAAATGTGGCACCTTACTTGTTGATTTGAATTTCTATGTACTAGGATCCATTTTTTAGTTGTGACTGCTACATAAATGCTCAAAGGCACTTTAGGAGAAAACATTAGTTCATTTTGTGTCTAATTTGCTACACCGTAAGTATCACTCTAGACCATTGTAACATTGTTGTCTAAATGTCAAAAAGAGGAATAAGGTATACAAATCCAAATTGCAACTCAAGAAAAAATAATTAGAATTTGGATGAAGGAAAGATATATATTTTTTTTTAGCAATTAAGGAAGAAGGTGAAAGTTGGACCCCAAATTGAAACATTACAAAAAATTTCAGCCCTCGATAATGCTGTTTAGAAAGCTTTTACGGCACCCCCCGCGGTGCAGTTACAGAAAAATAAAAATAAATTTTTTTTTTTTTTACATTTTTTTTTTTAAATTTAAAAAAATATATATATATATTAAAAAAATCTCCATTCTGACGTGGCACTAGTAGTGCCACGTCAGAGTCCCCCCCCAAAATTTAAAAAAATTTAAAATAAAAAACAAAAAAACTTTTTTTTCCCTAATTGCACCACAGCCCTGCAAAACTCGCGGCCTTTCCGAGGGCTGAAATTTTTTGTAATGTGAAGAGATAATCACTTCTAAAATTCATTTTAGCAAAAACACTTATAAATAATAATAGGATCACCAACAAAAAAACAAATAAATCTAATACCTACTCCATACTAAAAAAAAAACAATGAACATTCAAAATAGTGGGATCTCCACAACAATACCTATTCAATGACAAAGTTCTTCCAATGTCTTCTTTATTGACGATTTATCAAGCATTTATTCACCATTTATGTGTATATTTTAGATGTTGATATTTAATCCCTAAATAGTAAACCATCCACTAAGTGCAAAACAAAAGTCTTGAAACTTGCATTCTATCCAATTAATATACATTAAGGAAGCTTCAATAAAAATTATATAATGTATCAAATGAAAAAAAAAATGTTTGACATGAATTAATGATACATATATTTTGGTGTGATTATACTTATTTATAGTATTTTTTGTAATTTACTTAAAGTGATCTAATAATATTCAATTTAAACACTTAGGAAGTAGACAAAATTAAAAATACTCTTAATTTAAACCAATCTTCAAAAGAAGATTAGAATTATATTTTTCTCTTTTAGAAAGAACTTCTATGTGCATATAATTGGTCAACCTTGCAAAAACGACAAAATAAATTCTAAAAATCTACATCGAAATGTATAATAGCTACAAGAGGAGAATTAGAATTGTTAGCTACCAAAAATTTCAAGGAGGGCTCACTTAAAAAACAAGGAAGGCAAGCTCCCAAATTCTAAAAAATTATTTTTAATGTTGGACTCAAACTTTTTGGTTGCTTTTAATTTGACAACAAGATAAAGCTACTACTAAATTGTAAGGGAAGTCAATGGAGATGGAGTTCCCAAACACACATAAGCTTAATATATGTGGCAAGCTCTCCAATCTCTGTATTACTTTCTTCATCAAGTTTGTTGATAATGTTGTTTGGAATCAATAAGCCTTGTCATCCAATGTGTTGAAAATCTCTTACCTTAATCCTAAAACGTCCAAGCATTTGGCTACATATAATACAAAAAAAAATCTACTATATATATGTGCTACGACCTGGAGATTCACTAGGGCACAAAGGCAAGGGCTGTTGGTATAAATTCTTACATCTAGTGAGGACAGTAGGTGCTGCCACCATATGAGGTTGCATATAGTGAGCAAATTTTTGGGAGGTTCTCATTTGAGCTACAATTCAACAATTGTATTGTCGCGGCGATGGCTATAATTGCACAATATTCTTGTATAATTTTTTGGGCACCTATGATTGCATCACACCAAAGGTATATCATTTGAAATAATTCCAAATAGAATTGTAGAAGCACAGTTTGGCTACCTTTGATGATTATTTGTTTCTTAAAAATATTCTCATTGCTTCTCTTCTTGATGGCCGTTGTGAGTCTTTGCTCAAAGTTGCTCCGGACATGCACAAATTTTGCAATTCCCTCTACTACAACAAAATTGTCAAGGTTGCGTGAGATTGGATTGTAGTTTAGGAGAGAGGGTGACCCAAAAGAGCAACAGGGTTGGGCAACAATATGACCATGTCATTCCCGACTATCGCCATCACATAGTCAGTTTGTTTGTAACCCCATGAATTTCCAGGTCACAACACATACGTAGATTTCTTTGTATATTTGACCGTAAGTTATTTTTGGCCTCATTGGCATGAAAGGGTTAACCCAGGAAGAACAATGAGGACCACAAAGGTCTGATGGATGACTTCACTATTAATTGTAAAAACAAAGAATACACCTATTGAGCCAATAACTGAATCAGAGTATTTCGGTTACGGAACACCGTATTACTTTGGTGCTTTGGTCAGTCCTTCCAGGGTTAACGAACAGAAAATATCATGTCATCCCAGTCTTCATCCACCGGAAGAAACTTTCCATCGAAACAGGATTGGTTCAAAACATCAGGTGAGCTGCGGAGCGGCCAATTCTCGCAGACTTCCTCAATGACCACCCGAAGCGTGCTTGAATTCTCGCATTTGAGGCCATTTTCCAAGTCAATTTCACATCCTCACGCATCTCTGGAAAAATTCTCGTTCAGAGAGGTCTTGTTGAGCTTCTGCTATGGCGCAACAGACTCGTTTGCTTCTGCTTAGGGTTTGGTCGAGCGAATTCGGAGAAACGTGAAAGACGGGGTGCAGGAAAGCTCCTTGGATCACGTTCTCGCTATTCCCGCATTCATTTTTGAATTCTGGAGTTGATCAGAGGTTCCCATGAGGTCGTGAGGTTTTGATTGATTTTATGGTGATTTTTTTTGGTTTTGGAAGAAGCTTTGACGACGAGGGGAAAGAGATTGTGTGTGAAGTGGTCAGAGATTGTCATGTCATGCGAGCTTGTGAATTCTAGCTATGGCGACTGCAACCTCCAGCGCTCTGTTCTTGCACTGTCAGGTGTCGCAATCCGCTCTCGGTTCGAGGGTTAATTTATCACAGAGCCGAAATCCAGGAGTCAAATTTAGTCAGAAGGCGAAGTGCTATGCGTTAGGTGTTCAGTGTTTCCAAGGGCAACCGCGAGCGCCGATAGCATACTCGGATAGTGATGACTTATGCACCGTTCGACCGGTTTCTGATTTGAATGTGGCGGAGACGATTGTGCCCAAGCTTTTGGAGCTTCCGACGTCGGCATTGGCAATTGCGGATGTAATTGGTACGGGATTTACTGCTGCGGAGAAATCGGAGGACTTGAAGAAGTCGTGTACGACGGCCAGTGCGGAGTTTTTTGCACTCTGCACTGAGCAGCTTGGACTTTGCCAGGAAATTGTCGGCCCTTCTGCTCGGTTTACGGTACATGGCCGCACTCCTTTGATCGCTATTTTCGTCTACAACGGAGTGACTCGGGTTTTAGCCTGCGTTGATTATCGCTGATTTTGTGTAGAATATTGAACTTAATTCTTATAATTCAGTGCAAGCTCAAGTGCAGCTTGTGGAAGGCTGTAAGTAGAGGAGCACTTTGAAATTTTCAAGTTGCATCGCTCAGTTAATGTGGGTGCGGAATGTGCGGTACCATAGGCTGACAATGTTTCCGTCTCTCTCGATCATATATGTTGACATTTATCCAGCTGTCAGGAAGGTTTTTGCGGGCGCCTCTTAGTATGTAACTGTATTTTGAACATGAGGTGGAGTGCTTGCTGTTTTGCACTTAAAAAAAGAACCGTCTGACGGAGGCCTTCTTGCATGCGACATATTACCTGACCGTCCAATTGCAGGTTTACATTAGGCCAGCCGAAAGTTACAGCACAGGGCAGCTGGAGTTTCATTGTATGGCAGTGTATCCAAGTCGGCAAGAGGAGCTGCTGGTGCTTAAGCAATCCGATACTCTTGTACCCGTCGATCTGGACGAAGCAGCACTCATAAAACAAGAGGTCTGTCAAGTTCTATAAGCTCAACGAACTGCTGACGGAGTACAAACTCGAAGTGGTTGAAATTATTTTATGTTGTCGAGGAGAGTGTCTGCTGAAACTCCATGGGCTTGCGAGGATAAGAACTTGACTATCGGCGGCTGTGAATGTACACAGGTTGTGGAGGTGGCGAGTGGCTCCGCAATCATACTTCCTATGGTGAAAGAAATGTTTTTGATAGGATTCGTAGTGGTGGAAGGTGTTAGTATTGGCTCGAAGGCTGCAAAATTGAGACCTGTTAAACCTGTATGGCCACCGAAGAAAGGGACGCGGACGCCAGTTGCCATCATTCCTTTAAGCAAACAGCAGTTGACTGAGCTTCCGAAAATTGCACGTACCTTGGCTCTTGCATGCGTTGTAGACCAGGTAAATTTAAACCACCTTGCTGCCTTCGTTGACCATGCTCGCAGAGTAATCTGGTACGACTGTGTTAGTGGAATCATTATCTCCTCCATACGAAACATGTGTACCAAAAATCACGCTGAATTGTGAAAAATAAAATAAGCATTGTCTCGACGGACGTAGGTGTTTGACGCTGTGCCAGTTGCAAGTCCCTCGATAACGCGTCTGTGAACGCAGAAATCAATTTCCAGTAAACTTTTGGAGACGGAAGACCTCTGATAAGACTAATTGGATTACTGTTTACTTACTAACATCTTGTAATATGTGAATTTGGCAGCGAGCACTTCTTTTACAGAAGTCGAATTTGCAAAAAACCGATCAAATTGATGGTCTTTTAGAGCAGGTAAAACTACATAATCCCTTCCAATCCTTTTTGATGCATCAATAATTCCGGCTAAATCTTTAATTGGTTTCTCTTTGTGATTTTCACTTGTGTTAGACATTTTGCTGTTGTTATCCTTACCTTATTTGTGGTTGATTGGATTGTGTATTTGTGTGTAAAAGGCCCAAGGACCCTTGCAAGCAATTAGGACATTGAGCCAACTTATGCTTCCTCAGCTCAAAAGAGGCGAGGTATTAAGCTGCCTCTATACTCAAAGCGTGCACGTTGATTTTGTCTCACCCTCGTAGTAGTTCTATTATTCTCATGTCCCGCCTGTCCGTAATCGGGTCCTAGTATGCCAACGATTGTCCTCAAGCTCCTACTTACTGTTAAGTTGGAGAATTGCAGATTTCTCGTGACTTCATTGAAAACATATTGGTGCAAGGTGCCCGCATGAAAGACGTTCTACAGCAACTTCAAAACGTGACTCAAGTAATCACTTATCCTTTCAAATTTCATTTTAAGAAGGTTTGAGTGGAAGAGACTCAATACTTTTTTTAGTGCTTCTTGTTGAAGTTCTTCTTGTGTAAACTTGAAGTCACTATGCAAGGTTTTTGACCACGACAGAGCTCGTTTTTTACTTTGGCCGGGACGTTTCATATTTCGGTGGGATATTTGTCGGGTAGTTGCTGACTTCCTCCTTTATATGTGTGCAGAGTGGCCCTAACATCATACAGTCCTCTCAAGATTGGGATGAAGGAAATCTAGAAGAGTTACCAGAGTCAAAATTGGCCAGTGAAAGCAGGCGTTTGAGTAGCAGTGGGGAGAATAACGGCTCTATTAAAAGACAAGGATCGCTGCCAGCTGCTCAATCAGAGGGTCGAGACAGTGAAGCCCCAATGCCTCCGTTGACACTGGCTCCTGTACCCGAGTATGATATGACGAGGTAAGCGTCAGCGATTCATCGTGGGTTTCCGCTGGATTGTTATGTTTTTCGTACTTTTCATTTGTTATAACTGTCAATTCAATTTTAAATGAAAAGTGCAGAAAACTGGTTGAGCTGAGATGCTCAAGATTATGTAGCTTCTACGTTCTATCATTTGGTTGGTCTTTGAAATTCTTTTTGATTGTAGACCATGTGATGTAGCTAAGGTACTGAAACAGCTTGGACAAGCTGCGAATGGCCTGGCAAACCAAAGAGGACAGAATCTACAGATCACATCATGTTCTCCCCTACATGCAGCCGTAGACGTTGCCGGTCTTCATCGAGTTTGCAGCCACCTTCTTGAGATCGCTCTGCAGCATACACCCAAGGGAGGAATTGTAAGGGCGAACGCAATGAGGGCACCTGGAGGTGGGGTCCTTATAGTTTTTGAGGACAGTGGACCAAATACTACGGTAAGCTCAAAAAGTAATCAGTAACAAAGACCTATCTGGTCATCTGGTTTGAGTTTTGGAGGAATATTTACCATTTACGAATGCTGCAGAGAGTGGGGTCTGTCACCTCATTATGTGCATAATTGATAAGCTTCAAACCCCATGATTGTAACTTTTTCAGACATAAATGTGAATTGACACGGCAGTCACTTATTGTTCTTGAAGCTTTTCTGTTTGCCAGGCGTTTTTGACGAGGTTTTGTTTGCTGCATTCCCAGGACGGTGATTCTGTTCCTTCATGGAGGGGCACAGATCTTGAAGAGGCGCTTTTAGGTGGAGGTGTCCAGTTTGTTCAAGATATTGTAGAGCAACAACTGGGGGGTGTTATTCGTATGCTCTCTCGTGTACAGAATGACCGAGCTGATGGTGGTGGCACTTACATTGAAATTTGGCTTCCTGCTGTTCCAAAAGTCGAAAACTTCTGAGTTTTAGGGTTACTGGAGATTGTGACTGTGCCGACCAGAATGAGCCATCGTAAATTATTTGTAGATTTTCTCAAGTTAACATTTTCTACGTATGTCCATGTGGCGTTGTCAGGAGAAATTACCCCAGCAAACTCTTTATTTTCGATGGTCTCTGTATTTACGATGTTCCTAGGGCCAACGTTACTCTTGTTTTGTGTAGATTTTCTGAATAGTCGCAGTCTGGTTTTCGAAAGAGTTGGTCTTTGAAGGGAAAGAATGATTGCAATCCTCTTCGGTGAAATTGGCTTCAAATTTAGATTCCTTGATTTTCAACTGCCGCAGGACCATTCTTCTGGTAATTCAGGTCTTGTCCCCCGAAGCTTGTGTTGGACTCATAGTTCAATACGACATACCACCGGTTTGATTATGTTGTACTAACAAGCTTTACGTAGTATTATCTTTGCCAGAGCAACTGTGTTTCTGAAATTTTCAAGCACTCTCCGCTGAGTGGTTCGTTTGACGAAGACCTACACAGTGGCAGATTGGCACTCAAGTACATGAGTTGCACGCGCAAGCCTCAATATTGTGCTGTAGCATTGTTTATTTACTTTATTTATTATTGTTACCGTTCGTGTCATTCCTGATTCCTTACCTTCATCCTTACTTACGCGTGAAGATTGAATGTATCTGTTTAACAGGGCGTTGGATTAATATAGATTGATAATAGATGAACACAGTAAATTGTGCAATTGCCAGCAATGAGATGTTACCTTTAAATGATTCGAAATTCTCAAATCATTGTGAGAAATGATTGACATTCAAGTACTGGACCAGGGTGTCAGTGAGAGTGATGACAGAGATCCTTACCCAAAACCAATTTCTATGTTATCGTGGCTATGGTGGAACTCCCTATAGTCAACTACTTAACCCCTAAACGTCGGAGACTATGTTTTCACCAAAAACAGTCCAAGACTGCCATTTCTGATACAAGCACCAAATTTTAGATTAAAAAAACGTTTTTGGACAAAGTAACCGTAGGATCTTGTAGTAAACTAGTTTGGAAATATATGGAAAAAATTTCAGAATTTTTCACCGTGTAGATTGCAAGATTTTTACGTTTGAAGTGACAAAACTCATTTTTTTAGCCCTGTAAAAATATGGGCAGCTGCACTTCACAAGGTCACATTTGTATTAAAAAATCTCCAAAATGATTGTGCTTCTTTGGATTCATTCTTCAAGGCAAGTTGGCTACATGCTTAAAAATTTTTAGCTCATTTGGAATTGTACAACATATAGAAAAAGTATAGCAAGTAGAAAGAAGTAGAGTATGATTCAAAACACTAAATTGTTAAGAATTTAATTATAAAATTGAAAAATTCTAATCCCAACGGTTGTAATATAGTAATAAACAATTTACATTATATGTTGGGTTTTTTTTCAAAAAATATTAAAAATTGAGTTAAATTAAGGACTCCAAAGTTTATTTTTGAGTAGGGAATCCATAACTACCCGCAAACTAGAGCACCTCATAACTTTCAACTCATAAATCAAAATGGAATGATTCAAAGCTTTCCAAGAATATATAAATCTAAAGAGCCAATTTCAAACTTTTATTTTTGAAAAATGTTTTTTTTTTAGATTTTTTAGATTTTTTTTTGGGTTGCCCGTCAAGCATTGGAAATTACACATCATGCAATAACTTTTGAACAATGAAGTCAAAAGTTATGAAAATTGTTGGGCCTTAAAGATAAACCTTGTCCCCATATTGTGTGAAAATTTCAGCAAAAAAAAATAAAAACTTCATACGCAATGAGCTGCCCAAAATCGCTATGTTGCCAAAAAAGGCAGTTTGGACGTTTAGGGGTTAACCCCTCACCGCCCAAGGGGACCAAAAGTGTCCTCACATAAGGTAAAAGCACCTGTGCATGATCACTCAAGGGATTTGGGAGCAGATCATGAGCAGTTTAAGGTGAAACAAATTTTTCCCTTGTAAGAAGATAGGAAATATGGGGACTGCAAATTTTTCATAATTTTATTCCGAAAACTGAAATTACTGTGCATTTTGGGAGCTAAAAAGTATTCATGACCCATAGCCAATGTCTAGGCTCTTCCAATTTCAATCATTCAAGAACTATTTCTTGCTCACTACTTCCTACTTTCTTGCTTGCTACCTTGGAACATGTGTCATTACTTTAATAGTCCCAACCGTGAAAAAAAACATTCCAAGCTTTAGTTAGGAATGTGTTCCAGCCTTGGTTAGAAATAGTGCACCTTACAAGTTGGCTATGGATCGTGGTTGACAATGGATGCCTCTACCTTAGATTCAAGTCCAATTCAAAGTGCTCTAATTTTTACGTCCTATATCCAAATCCAGTAAAACTTATTGGAAAATTAGTGCTTTGTCTTCTAGTTTGTGTGGTAAAATTTTCAAATCAATCTACTATGTATGGGTTTTTTGTAAGCCAATCGAAGTTTAGAGGTTCATTTGAGTTCACCAAATTGTATATGGTGGCTGCAACTTTGGGGGCTTGTATTTCCTTCAACCAGTTTTAGTTTTCAATAAAATTTGTTGGTTTATGTTTCCCTTGCAGTCTAGTTATTGTGGTAAATTTTTCATGTCAATCTAAGCTGTTTTGAATGTTTGGGAGTAATTCGAAGTTCCAAAACTTGACATTTTTGGATTATAGTGAACTTTGGCACCTTCTTTCTTCTTCATACAATGTCCGCTTTTAATATGAGTCAATTGAATATGCAAACATAAATGAATCAATTGAATGAGGTTTTCTTTCACCAGTGTGTTTGTATATTGGTTTTGAAACACTTCATAATTTAAAGTATTTTCATTTGAGTAGGTTTAGAAATTGAATTTCACCTCCAAATGTGTTTCTAGGAAAAGCTTAGCATCTTTTTCCTACACTAAAACATTATAATCTTGCAATCTATGTGGCCAAACTTCATTCTTGTCATCTACAACATGTACACTACAAAATTGTATGGTTGATATTTCTATACCTTAGTGACATTTTGGACTACAACACTTCAAAAGCAATGATGCTTTTAAACCCCCAAAAGCCCTGGGCCTTGAAGGATTAAGGGGTTAACCAATTCCATGCATGTTTTGGAGCAATGTAAATTTTTTTGTTGTGTAGGAAGATAGAAACTACAGGGATTGCAAATTTTTTGGTAAGTTTATGCCTTAAATTGAAATTACTACGGGTTATGGAAGCCCAAAGTTGGCCTACACCCATATCCAATGTATACTCTTTTAGTTCCGATCCATTAAGAATCACCTTCCTACTCACTACTTTCTACTTTCTTGCTCACTACTTTGGAACATGTGCCATGATCTTATTAGTCCCAACTTTAAAAAGGAGATAAAATGCATACCAAGCTTTGGCTAGAAATCTATTTTAGCCTTGGTTGGAAATAGCTATCCCTTACAAATTGGGTATAGATTCTTGGCTGGAAATGTGTGATTCTACCATAAATGTAATCAGTTTCTATATTATTTTGATCTAAACATTAAGGCTAGCATATAAAGCAATCAAGATTTTAAAATTTAATTAAATAAAAATTCTTTCAAAAAAATACATGCAAATTTGATTGGAATACCCTTACAATTGCCAACAATGTTTCATTACATAAATTGTTCTACAATACCTTCTCCTAAAAATTATTAAATTTTTCTAATTTTCAAGTAGACCCTATTAAAGGATCTTTTAATTAACTTCTTGAAGTTTTTGAAATTGCATGCCCTGGCTAGTAATTTGCCTCTTTTTTGTAGAAGGCCATTGAATTTTTTCCAAAGGCACTGGTTGCATCCTCTCTTTATCAAAATCTTCCAATTCATTTTTATTGGTATTAAATTCTCACCATCAACTTTCCTTCAACTTTAAATTTGCAAAGGCTACAATCTTCTTTATTTTAAAACATGTCAGTTTTGAAACTAAACTCCAAATTTTATTACATCTAGCAAATATGAACTACTAAACAAGGGCCAACTACAATAACCAATCCTAAAGTGAAACTTGCCCCCACTGTGTCCGAGCACTGCAAGTCATCCAAAAGCCAACCCTAAAGTCACACACGCCTTGTCTAAAAATATACCTGCCTCCAACGCCCAGGGTATTATCTTTGGAAAGTGGTTAAAACTCAAAATGGCAAATAGCTAAAATTTGACAATTCCATGAAAATGGCGGCTAGATATTCCTTTTTTATTTTTGCACACTAGTTGATTGCCAATCTAACCAATTTTTTGTCTGATTTTGGATCTTCTATTTTCACACTCCAAGCGGTTGTTATCCCCAAGGCACCAACTAACAATGAACTAAGTGGTGGTTCTCCTCAAACATTGGTACAAACTCTAAAAACTTCAAAATAAAAACCTTTTACATTGCTCTTAATATTTTTATTATGTTCAAGTTTAAAGTGTAGAATACATAGTATGACATATGCATTTGCTATAGTTGAAATGACTATTAAATCTATGTCGATTCCTCATTTTGAGCTAATTTTCTACCATTTTTTGTAATTTGGGGTGAAATATACTTTGAAATTCAATTTATCCCACCAAATACATGCAATGGCTCTCAATATTCTCATATACCTTAAAATTGCAATGCCAAATAGTTCCAATAACATTTATGCCATTTTTATTGGCTCAATTGAATTGTTGTTTATTCATAGAACTCTAGTAGTATTAGTTGCATACTTCAACTGAATTTTCTTTTTCCTTTTGGTTGTTTGTCTTCTACTAGAAGAAAAATGTGCCAATTGAAATGCAACCGGACAAATAAAAACTTCCTAGCTACATTGACTCATTAGATCATTTTAAGTGCCAAAAAGAACTCAAAATTTGACTCGTGCAAATCTCTAATTATAATTTAGTAATACATATAACTAGCCAATGCAGAGTTGACAAGCAAACAATGAAGACTACTTACATTGATGTATTATCATTCACATAATGTTGAATTTACTTATGTGGACTTGTTTGATTGAGATGGCTTGTTCAATTTCAATAAAAGACAAATGTTGACAATTAGAAGAAAAATGTATAAAGCAAGGCTAGAAATCAGTATAATACTAAAATCATCTAAGATTCAAATTGAGAAAATTTCTAGGTATGAAGTCTGCAATTTATGCGTATTTTTATTAAAACATGGGAGAGATCTTCAAGATTTGCTATTAACTTATTTCTTCCCTAACTTCTATGATACACACATATTTACTTCCAATCATTGTTATTTGATGTATAAGATGCTAGTGGAATTTCTTCTATAGTTGTCTTTTTCTTAATACAAAAAGGTCCAGAGTCAAACAACGTAAATGACCAACAAATGTTTTTTTCTCATCTTCTAGTTCAATGAGCTTCTTTTATTCTACTTTGTTTTGTTCCTCCCACCTAGTCAAATTTTAAATTCGATCACAATTTTTTTTTAAAAAGGATTTGATTTTGTAAAGAATGTTCTTGTGACATTATTTAGGGAATGTTTTTCAAACTACTCTTGATGGAAGACCCTCTCTGGCCCTCATCATCACATTAATGGTCAATATGGAGCAAAACGTCGTAGAGTAAGTAGCATTGTTGTAGCATCATTGTCCCAAGGGAATAGATGTCTAAGCGGGGGAATTCTGGAGCAATGGCAACCTATGAAGGAATAAGTATTTTTGTTCCTAGAAACTTACATCTTGCAGAATACCTTGTCAATGCTAGTGTTTGTTGTTTCTAGAGGTCAGAGGGGCCTAGCAATAGATTTAGATGCCCAAGACCGTACTGCAAAGCCCCATAAGATGTAAGAATGTAGAAATCTAAGAATAATCACCAACGGTGCTAGATTGTGAGCCTGCGAGCACGAGTCTATGAGCATAGAGCGGGGATTATGTGAGCACGGAATTCTAGAGTTTGAAAAAAAATCAATAATGTTTCTAAAAATAAAAAATATTATAAACATAAAAGTAAAATTTACTATTTTTAGTAATTTTAAGACCTATTGCCATAGACCTATTACTGTGGTTTTATTCCCGTGGACATATAAGCGTGGGACTATTATCGTGGACCTATTACCCAAGACCTATTACCGTGGTTTAAGGTCAGTGGCTTGTGGGCGGTGGATTACCCACCCTTGGTAATCGAGCAAACACCGACCAGGTTCTATGCCTTTATCCACTTTTTAATATATGGGGGTGTTGTGAGCGCGGTTCACTGTGCCTTCCAAGTAATGGATCTTTTTTGATAACGTCTCCTGAGTATCGTGGATGGCGGCGAAACTAACTAGAAGTGCATGGGTAACTAACAAGCTAACTGCAATGATTAAAGGTGATAGTAAATCCTAACTCCCTAACTATCTTTCCTATGTCTAGGATTGACTGGGTAGTTGGCGTCATTTCAAACGTCCCTAACTACGTGAAATGGGAACCCTTATGTTCCTTCCATGAACCTCTAAGACTATATTTTGGATTTTGACACTTCACTTGGAAGTTCTACTTCTACAGGCTAATCCTAAAGCTTAACTTCTACTCCAATTTTCAACCTCTAAATGTAACTCTAGATTTTTACTCCCGAATGCTAACTCTAATTTTTACTTCCAATTTTGACTCTATGTCTAGACTTTTATTCTTGGTTTTTTACTCCTAAATTAACTTTAGAATTTACCCTCGGAGTTTAACTCTATCTTTTGACTTTTAACCCTGAGGCTTTACTTTCTAACCTAACTCTAAGATTTTGCTTGAGAATTTGACTCCTAGATTAACTTTAGATTTTTACTCCTACATTAACTTTAGATTTTTACTCCTACATTAACTCTAGATTTTTACTTCTAAATTAACTCTAGAAATTTTTACGTCTAATTAATTCCTAGTTTAAATCCTAGATTCTCCATCTAACCTAAATTCCTAATTTCAGTCCATGGTTCCTTTTGGATGAAATAAATTTTAATTCCGTTCTTCCGTTTACCCCCTACTACTTAACTTATCCTAACATAGTCTATTTGAAGCCAAATCCTAACTGTGATATGGTTTCGGGACCCTCTATTCCTAATCTAGCAACTTTTGAATCTAACAACTACTTGTACTAATCACGGCTTGCTAATCACGCGTAAAGGGCTAATTAAAGAAATCAACGCTAATTAGGAAAAGACACCACGGATTAATTCAAAAATTCACCTCTTCACTGCCGGTGTCGGAAATAAGTTCGTACACATCCGCGTACACATCCTTGTGCTCCATGGTGGTCTTTTGGTCTTGTTGAATTTTTCCCAAGCTCACTGCTTAATTTGAGAGTGTGTTGCAACCTTGCAATCTAACTCCTTCTTTCCTTTCCTCCTTCCTTTTCTTTCTCCCCCTCTTCTTCTACACTAACACTATTCCACCTAAGCTTTTAAGGATGTCTTACAACTATAGACTCTAACTCCGAGGAGGTTTAATGTCCCTCCTACCCTCTTACACGACCTTGCTTTTGTGTCATCCTAATCCGCCTTCTATGGTCACTACAAATTCTCGAGATTTCCCTCCTAAGCCTACTTAGCCTAAGCCTAGGTCACTATTTATTGTCTCTCTCACCTCTTCTCCTATTTCATCCTATTTTCCTCTAATCCTTCTCCATTCTTGTTGGTTTCAATTTGGTGTAGAGAGAGAAAGGTGGTACGTGAGTATTGTATGCAGATTTTTCAAGACATTTGGACGTGCGGCTTCTCTTCTCTCCCCTTTCTTTTCTTCCCCCTTTTGGTATTTTGTGGTTGTGTTTTCCCTCGAAGTTTTCCCAAGATAGACCTTGACCCCTAGTTTTTAGATTTTTGAACCCGAATAAAAAAGGAAAATCAAACAACAAGGTGAGGACCCCGACTCCACAGCTCCCTGGACTCCGACTTCCCAACTCCCTGGACTCCCTAGACTAGTTGCGATCCCCAGTTGCGACCCCTCAGTGGCGACCCCCGACTCCCCAGTGACTAGATCCTGATGCCCGGACTTACCCCGACCCCCCAGTGACTGGACTGAACCCAACTCTCTAGTGACCGAACTGAATCCAACTCTCTAAATGAATTAGGGGGGGTTGGTTAGATTTCTTGGGTAGTTCTTTTTCTTTTACAATCTGGGCTCTTTGGTTTTGGGCTTGGGATTGGACTAAGGAATCTTCTACTTTAAGATACAAAAAACCCGGACGTATGAGCTTAGGTAGGCTAGGTTGCTAAAGGTTGAGGGACAACAAAAAAATCCTGGACGTGTACTCGGTTGAAACGGCTTGCTAAAACTAAATGTCTTGGAAGCTAAACTTTGGACTTTTCCAAGAAGGTCTTAGAAACTACACTTTGGGACTAAGGGTTATAGAGGTTCAAAGCTTTGCCGTAAAGTTGGGTTTAACACCAACTTTAGGACTTGTAACACTCTAGTTTTTCAAAGCTCCGCCGTCCATGACTGTTTTAATACACACTGTAGGACTTTGACGTGGGTTACTAATTCAAAGCTTTGCCGTCCCGAAGGGGGGTCCACTTAACAAGAGAGAAATTAGAAGGAGGTGGACAAAAAACACTTAAAGAAAACACTCCACAAAGTCAAAGCTTTGCCGTCCCGGAGGGGGGTCCACTCAACAAGAAAGACGTTAGAAGAAGGTGAAGCAACAACCACTTCAGAAAGGCACAACGAGTTAGGACACTTGGTGACACAACAACCTCACACTCTAAAGGCCCCCAAAGCGGCATCGCCAAGGTACAATGGGGGGTGGCTTTAGGATTAGTACAAGACACCAAAAGATTCATAACCCACTCAGGTTAGCTCATAAGGGCACAAAAAGGCACACAAGGAAAGAAAAAATCTCTCAGATCACAACAAGAGCACTAAGAATATACAAAGAGTAAACAAGGCAAGATAGAAGGACCTCCAAGGACCTTCAAAGCTTGAAATGCAACAACAATGGAGCCAAAAGTGCTTCGAAAACACCGTAGAGGTTTTTGGCTTCAAACACCAAAATACCCAAAATAACTTGGACCCACGGACCCAAAGCAAGAATTGGGGGTGTTCTAGAGAGAAAAATGGGGACCTTAAATAGGTTTCCAAGGGCCCAACCCTCCCTCTAAAGTTCTAAGGTAACCTTATCAACTTGGATTTTCATCCTAATCCTAAAAATCTACTTCTACCATCTACGTTGGACCAACCTCCTAACTTTTGGAGATTAACTCCATTTGTCAAACGGATTGCGCCGTTGGCTCCAGATCGTTGTGTTTAGTCCAAGACCCCTCAACCTCCTGTACCGAGGCCAAAAACCCATCGTAGGCTAATTTAAGCTAAAAACAAAATCGTGGTAAAATCCTAGATCTTGGGGTCTCCTATTTTGAGAAATGTGAATAGCCTAGGGTCTCCAGTAGGTGCGAGAGAGTCGGAAAGGACTCTTGGTTGACTTCATTTCGCCATCGTATGGTCCCGGAATGTCGGTCAACGCGGCTGGGACCCCGCCACGTGGTTAATTCCCGAGGAATCTCACCAGTTTGGGTACTTGCCACTATCAGAATGTAGTGAAACTTCATGGAGCGCATTATTAACATAAAATAAGCTAGTCTAATTTTTAGTGAGATTTTATTGTAACCTGGGTAATTTCCATGAAATTCCCGTTGGAGGTTAGAAGGGTTGACCACCCGGAAAGGTTCTTCTACAAGTCGGAAGGTGACGGGATTTTTCAATTGACTTCTCAGGGAGTCGTGTGAAAGACGTGTAGGTGCATTTCCGTACCTAGCACGATTGGTCAGTGGAGATGAAATTGGCCATCTCCTTGAATTAGCGAATGTGCGGGAATCTTTTGCAGATAGAAGAATCTTGGCGAATCGATTTCGTCATTGGACTCCTGGCATAGGATTTATCCTAGAACACCATCCTTGGGCCGTAGATTCCTCCACGGGCCCGGTCTTGTGTCAGTGGCTCTTGCATACTAACAATCGGGGTTTGGGAATTCTAAACCTAACTCTAGGACCCGACCTAGTGGCCTTGTTGTGGATCCCTCGGACCGACTTAGCCATGAATTGCCACATTCATGGTGGGATTTAGCCCTTTTGGGGCTATCTGACTTAAATCCTCCAAATCTAACTGTTTCGTTCTTTCTACCCTATTTTTAAGCCATGTTTGGTGGGATTCTAAGTCTAAACACAAATCTAGATCAAATACTATAACAGGTATGTCACAACCCTATTTTGGTTCTACACTCTTTTCATGGCTTTTTGTATACTTTTCTTAACTTTAAATTGCAAATTTCTAAAAAAATAATTCTACGAGTCCCAAGTAACAAATTGAGAGCTCACATGGCTATACATAATTTAATTTTCAGTACTGTCTAAAATATTAGAACTATATATTATGAAGGCAAAAAAGTGAACTACATGGACATGCAAATTGAGAATGAAAATAGGCTATATTAAATACTTTGATAGATTACAATATTCGGCTAAATAGAAATTGGTACTTCTAAAGCTACATATTTAACTTCAGTCTTTCAATCTTAGATGTCAATCACATCAAGTTTGATGGTTTGATGGACTTCTAGACATGTTTAAGACTGTCGTTTGGAACCTTGATGATACCAGCCTTTATAAGAAGGAGCTTCACTTCATTGAAGCTGAAGCTTGGAGAATATATAAACTTATCGTCCACCGGATTCATTTTGTAGAAGTAACGAAATAAATAGTAAAGATGTTTGCAATTCACATACTGATGGCGTCCACCAATCGCTGAGATGGCCATGTCAACAAAATCAGGACAAGTGCACTCCAAATACATGCCAAATGTGATGCAATAACTTTCTAGTGGGGCTCAATTCCGGATTGAAGTGAGATTATGGCTCCAAGTCCGGGGAAGGAGAGCATGGTTACTCCCAAGATCGATCCTTTGACATTACTAGCACTCTCCCACTTATTGCGATGCTCTGTAATAGGAGCATTTGCAATACATCGAATCGCCTTGCTCCTTCGAGTTGTTGGATATGTGTCCGCATGCAAAGAACTAGGCTGATTGTAAAGAACCACATTGAAAACATTAGACATTGTGAACAAACGTCAAGGTGACATAGGCGGCTGCTGTTGGAGCTAAAAGCCGGCCTTTTGCAGTAGCAGTGTATTGTGGCAAGTCAAATTGGTGCTTGTTAGTACAGGCCACACATCTAATACTTGGGGCCAATCAATTACCCAACCATGTTTGGAGCCTTGTACACATCGTTCAGTATCTTCTGGGCAAAACCAAAAGTCGGTGATGATCTCCTTGTTCCCACCATACTGTTTTTCTCTACCACGATCTGTCGGAGCTAGAATGCCTTTGGATCCCTTTGCAATTTTGGCAATGCAACAGATGTTTGAACCTCTCTTCTGTGCATGACATTTGCAGCTTGATTTATGCAAAATTTGGGCAATATGCCACTGCAAAATGTCACAATCGTTTTTCATCGTTGTCGTTACATGTGGTGTGTCAACAGAGTTTGCTAGCGTGTCTGTTTTATTAGAGGTTGATGTAGGTGTACGTGTAAATCGTGTCTACACTCGTGGCTGAGAGAAGTTGACCTTGTCTGGACGATGGGAGTCACCATCCGATCCAATGGGGAGGTCAAGCTTGCGCTTACTATTACCAAATATTTCTTCACCTTTCAAATGAGGAATACAGGATGCAACTTTGGCTGCTCCAAGAAGGTCATTCAATGCCTTTGCAATCTTTTTTGGATCTCCGTTGTATTTGGCGCCTCATAATTTTAACTCCTCTTTGGATGGCCTCGACCTCGATGCATTGCCTTTCAAAAAAGCCCGATAATTTGCATGAAAGCTCAAATGCATGAAAGTTGAGTGGCTGCAAACAGATCATTACCTCGGTTACCTGACTGCTGCAAGTCTGCAACCATCTGTTATGGACTATTTTGGATAAGTTGCATGATGGCATGTCCGCCATCTGTTCTACACTTAGATCCTGGAAAAAAAAAAAAAAGAGTGAGCCCTTAGGCAAATTCAAAGAAACATTGGATACCGCCACAATTTGGTTTTGACAAAAAAATAGAATTTTGATCTCTGTACTATGTGGCCAAGGCTCCCCTCGGTGCCGATGGGAACCCTAGCCACTACCTTGAGTGATCTACAATAACAAATTAAAGCTAAAAAAAATTTATAATGAAATTAGACCTTAAACTACAGTTCTAGTTACAACGGAGCAATAACATTTTGATCACTCAAGGTGGTGGCCAAGGCTCCCCTCAACGTCAAAGGAAGCCTCATCCCCTACAGGGAGTGATCAATATTTTTGTTGAAAGTTGATAACTATTCACAAAAAATACTTATAAATACAAATACTTAGAAACTGTTTCTACAAAAAAGACATCATAAGAGAAATGACATAAGTTAAAGTACCATTTGCATGAACCCCCCTATTGTCAATATTGGAAGTGCCAAAATGCAAGCCACAATTCCAATTCCTGCATAGCATCTTCTGAGGCTGCTCTAGATGATAGCCACCATGATCAAATCGCTAAGTACCGCGTCTCAGCTTCTTCCATAGTTTTGGAATTCTTGTGTTGCTTGCAGAGACGAATATGTTGGTGCTGCAAGTCTGGTTTGATGAGCTTCTATGTATGGTGATGCATGGATGTACTCCAATGCAAAAGACATGTTCGCTCACGATTCACCATCTCATCTTTTATATTTTCAGTATCGTAAACAATGCGAACAACATTCCAATTCGCTTGTGCACTGTCCGTCATGAAGCCCTTGAAATTTGTGTTCTCCACGCCATTGCGTTTCATGACATTGTTCAATAACCTCCAAAAGATGCATTGAATTTTTGTGTCTTTAGATTGCATGTCACAAACGGCAATTGTCATGACCTTCCTGCAGCCTGTGTCATAGACGTGGCAGGCCATTGTGGTCCAATCTTTAATACGTTTGATGTGATCAAACATCACCCATGCGTTCTCTAGATCTCCATTGGGTTGTATGCAAGTTACCAAGTCTACTCCACTTCCTGGCCTTTCTACCAACATTTTAAACAAATAAACTTTTTCCTTTCCTTGTCCAAAAAAGACATTATCATGAATGTACTCAAACCTCAAATTTCATTTCATATTCATGATGCTATCTATGACTCCACATTTGCCACTAGTACAAAATGAAGAAATAACATTTTGGATGTTAGGGGAACTTAGTATCTGAAACTTGTCCATCACACCCTCTAGCAAATTCCCCCGCAACATCTCCTTAGGTCCTTCACCATTGTGTATGAGGTGGTTGTCTAAATACTGTTTATTAGCTGCTAAGGCAATGGTAGAGTTAGTGGCACTAGGGGTTCTTGAAACGTCTCCTGCAATGAGATCAAAAATTGTATCCAAAGATTCTCTACATGTTCCTGAAGCTACAAGATGCATGTGATTCCCTAAATGAATGCATGCTCTGGTCAAGTGTGCACTATCACCAAAAATGTAAAAGATTCTAGCATCACAGGTACTGAAATAATGCGGCAGATATTTGCATATCTTGCATTGTAGATTGGAATCCTTCGGAGGGTTCGCGCCAACATGGAATGGAGCGGGTATATAACCACACCATTCAGTCTCGTTCCACTTTGAAGATCGCTTTAAATAGTCGCAATCCAAATTGGTGCATACAAGATGTCATGCACAAGCAGATTATCTGAACTTCAGGCCATCTTGGTTGTTGATATTGGACATCATGGTTTGACACCATGTGTGCCCATTGTATCGTTTATCCATGCCATATAAGTTCCCTGCAGCGGATGATGAAGATGAAACACGAAGACAAGGCAACTCGAAGACTACATCTCCATCAAAGTTTGCAAGAATGTACTACACCTTCTGATGGATGACTGAATCATAGTTTAATGAAGCTACTTTGTTCCTAGATCCACAAACCAATGCTAGCTTCCGTAGACACCCGACAATGCTAACTGCGGGTATATTATTTGGGTAAGTTGGTGGCGGAGAGTGATTGGACAAAGCAGGACTATTGGAAGGCGTGTGGTATATACCAGACGATGTTTTCAAGACATCGTTGGAGATTCTACTAGGAAGTGTTGCTAGAAGACTTGGTTGGCTAGGAGATTCTCCCTCAGACTCATTAGATGTATCTATGACCGGATCAAGAATCTCTTGCTTTACACAAATAAGTTGAACAGGAGTACTAGCAATCATAATTGGCTCCCGCTGAATATTGTTTCGATTGTCAGGGCGGGCCAGAGGCATGTTCACAATAGAATATTTTTATTGACGAGATAAAATCTCAATAGAAACTACCCTCATGATAGATGGCAATCCATAAGCTTGAAAACGCCCTCAATGAAGGTGCCAGACATGACCATCCTCAACAACTATTTTGTGCATATGGACGGACTCCTTTAAGTTGCCAGAATCAGACATAATCTCTTCTTCAACATAGATATTAGATTGGGCAAAACCAAATCGAACATGAAGAAGGTGTGAAGACATGTGAGTGTTTTAATCTCCCCCCTTCAGAGGTAAAACGTGCACACGGGTTCTAGCGGCATGAAAAGTAATTTCTAGGGGATGAAATCAAACGTAGTGTTCTTTGGCCTTCCAAGCAATGGACACTTTGTTATGTTGATTTTGATATAATGTAAGTAATTCAAAACACGCTAATGGTTAAAGAATTAGGACTTCTATGGTTAGTTGGATGTAAGTAAATTTCTATCTAAGCCAAAATCTATTCTAAGTAAATCTAAATGTTAGGATTTTACTAAGGGATTTTTGAGAGAAAACCTAGTTTTGACCTATTTTAAGAATTTGCATTCAAACTTAAGGCAAAATTTATCCACTCCTTATTCGGTTATTCTTTTCAAAATTAAAGTATTTTGAAAGTAAGAGGTGATTTAGGAGTCTTCAAAAGATTCTCTAAAAGGTTATAGTCTCAAAAGATTCCTTAACTGTTCCTTAAGAATGTTGTTAGATGGATTCCAATTCTAAGTTACTAATCTAAATTTAGCAATTTCTAAATTCTAACTAGCTATCGGGGTTCCAATTGTTAATTTGGTTTTTAAATCTAATCTAAAGAATGAAAAGAAAAGTCAAATGAGTTTTGAAAATCATACTTCGGTATTGAAAACGTCAACAATTTTGTCGTCACAATACACGAACATAATCGTCTCCTCGTGGTCCTCCATTGCCTTTCATGAGTCACGCCATTTTAATTAAATTTGAGTCAATTGTTGTTGAGTTGTAGTTCTAAATCCTATTTAAAAGTCAAGTTTTGTTAGTTTTAACAATTGAAAATAATCCTTTGGTTTTAGGAATTTAATTTTGATTGAATAAATTAATTCAATTTTCCAAGTTTTCAATGAATAATAATATTATTTTTTTGCCAATTGTTTAATAGTTTTTAGTTAAATATTCCAAAGATATTAGTTGTTGTTTGTTTGTATCTATTTGGCTTATTAGGCCTAATAAAACAAATACCGAACACAAAACAAACAACTAATCTGGACTTGGAATCTTAATTAATAACTAAAACCAACCGAATGAATAGTAGTCTAATAAAATAAGCTTAAATAATCAAAAACAAATCTATTGATGAATAGTAAAAGAAATTTAGCAATCCAAACAATCTAACTTCTATAGTAAGATGCTAACGGAAAGAAAAAAATAATCAAAACAATCCAGAACTCAATAGTAAGATACTAACCTTAATAGTCTTTTTATTCTTCGTCTTCCCTTGTTAGTCTTTTTATGATCTCTCTTTTCCTTCACTTCTTATGTTGTTGTTGTCGTTGTTGTTGTTTGAGGAGCTATGGTGTTGGAGAGATTTGTGAGGTTTGGGAAAATTCTTGGTGTTCAATTTCTTCCCGGAAACTCAAAATTTATGTGCGTGGCGAGCAATGGCCTTAGCTTATAGATTTGGATTTGTGAATTTTGAGATACGTTGGACTTGTAGACTCCCTGGACTCCCTCTGAGGTGGACTTCCCTTCCTCAACAACTGACTGAACCCAGCGACCGACTGAACCCTAGCGATCTAATTGAACCCAGACTCACTCTTGGACCCTTCTCAAACTCAGTGAAATTTTACATTAGTCACCTCATCAACTAATAACAGTAATAAGGCTACTCTAACTAATTGTTGGATTTTTAGGATAACTAAAGCAAAGCAATTCTAACTAATTGTTGGGTTTTTAGGATAATTAAGCAAAGCAATTCTAACTAATTGTTGGGTTTTTAGAATAACTAAAGCAAAGCAATTCTAACTAATTGTTGGATTTTTAACATAACTAAAGCAAAGCAATTCTAGACTAGGACAACAAGGTAGATGATACACTATATAAAACGGACGAGTCGATCTTGTGTTAGTTTTGGGCTTAAATAGCTTTTAATTAGCCAAACTTTGGCAATTGCTATTTTTTGTCTACAATTTTGAGAGTAATTGTTAAAGGTCAAAGTTTCGCCGTGCGGGAGCAATCCCAGGACAAATTGAGCAAATTAAGTTTAAGTACTTCGAAAGGCTTAAAATGCTAAAGGAAGTACACATGACAATGTTTAATCGAACATTAGAACCAAATTTTCCAAAATTTCAAATGAAAGTTAACAATTAACCGCTAAAGGAGGTACACATGAAAGTGTTTAACCGAACATCAGCAATTAAAACCTCAAATTCCGTTATACAACAAACTCTGAGTAGGGAATTAGTCCAAAACACTTTTGACAAAGTCAAGCCTTGCCGCTTTAAGTATTTTAGTACTAAATGTTGTTCACGTGCCACAATGGATTAGTATTCATGTAATCTTAAGCAAAGAATAAAAGTTTTGGCGCTTTCGGCCTCCAAATTCAAACAAGAAGCAATATGTTTTGAAGGGACCCTCTAGTCCTTCAAAATACGAGAGAAATAGCACAAATTGTAAAGAAATAGAAAGAAATAGAAAGAAATAGAAAGAAATAGCCAATTTTTGGCTTAAAAGTACTTCGACAACGTGTTGGTAGTACAGTAGAGCAATAACAAAGAAATGAAAAATGAGCATGGGTTTGATAATGAAAAATGAGGGTTTGAGAAACTTCGGAGGGGGGGCTTATATACTTGCTAGAAGGCCCTGCCACTTTAGTTTACCATGAGATATTAGTTCTTTTACTCAAAAATTATCCTACGCTAAATTCTAAACTATTCTAAGATATTTGCTAAATAATCTTTGTTTCATCATTAGAATCTTCTAGAACAAGCCTTAATTAAAAATGAAATCTTGTCTAAATAAAATCTAAGATTTTTCCCAAAGATATTTAGAAAATTAACTAATTTAACTTTGAGATATTTTGCAAATAACCCTAGGATATTTCCAAATATTCTTAACTTAATCTAAATTGGCTTTTAAAGGAAAGATTTGAAATCTTAACTAAATCCAATCTTTGACTTTCACCAAGATATTTTGTAAATTAACCTCAAATTATCGCTAATTACTCTAAAAAATCAAACCTACTGCTAATTTCTTCCTATCTTCTTGAGAACAACTCCAAATTGAAAATCAATTGCGCCATCGCGTTCAAAAGACCCCGATTATTCTTAGGAACTCTCTACCCCCTTCTTCCAGGCTATAAATATTTGTAAAAACCAATCACGGTAACTCCAAAGAAAAGTCAAAATCTTAATTAATGAAATTTGCATTTCATGAGGACATTGACTGGCCAGAGTTGCCTAAAAGGTTTGTGAGAGTAAGAAAACATTCCTTGTTTGCGACATTCGGACACCGCTAGCTCCTAGTTCGCCGGTCAACCCGCCACCATGTTGTAAATTCTTGTTAAATTTGATGTCGTTGCCGATCCTAGTATTTCTGACTATCAGAAAGTCTTCAAACTTGATAAGTCGCTTATTTAATATGTAGTTATTTAATCTAATTTTTAGTGAGATTTTACCGCACTTTGGGTAATTTCTATGAATTTACCATTAGTTTCAAAGGCGGTTGACTTCCCATGGAGTCATTGTGGAGTTTTGTAAAATCCTAAAACTTTTGGGCAAACTTGTAGGAGGTGTCCAAAAGCCAAGGGCAAAACCAAACCTCCAATAAAGATGCTAATTTTAGCAATTCTTTAATAATTTTTTGCCCGGGAGGATATTATTCTGGTACCGGGGTTGTTGTGGATGATTAGCTCCGCTGTTGATCTCTTGGCATGCTTTTATCCTAAAAGCACCTTTCTGTAAGTTCCAATCACCTCGCCCTTTCTTCTACTTTGCATTCTAATTCATATTCTTCAACCTTTGTAGGTCTTCACGTAACTAGACCATATTCTACATGAATTGGATCTAGATACTTCTAAACCTAGATATAGACTCTTACACTTTAGCCAGGCCGTCACATGCAGTCTTCATTTTGAGTTTTACGTGGATCAGGCACTATATTTGGCTAACTCTCATATCCTCACATCTCTTGACAACGTTAATCTGGACTATAAGATTCTAAACTAAGACCTAAACCTGGAAAAGCAAACTATTTTGTGCTTTCCATGATTTTAGGAAGACTCCTCACTAATCTGGCAGGGACTTCTACCAAACTCCTCTCAACTGACTTAATAATGCTATTTGGCATGAATGGATGCTAAAAACTAACAATAAATCGCAAAAAATAAACCCAGAGTTCCATGTGCTAACTTGAGGGCTCACAAGAGACTACAACAAACTCTTCATTTCTTAGTGGAAGAACTAGTGGAATCTCATGGCCATCTGCTCGAAGGGACGCCATTGCTGCTAAAATGAAGAACAAGAGTAATGACAAAAATATGACAAAAAACTCTTTCACATACAGGAATGAGTGAACTAGTGGGGTTAATCAAACAGATTGTATGGGCACATGATTGACATGAAATTGAAATTTTAAATGATAGTACTGGAGCGTCATTACTTCTTTTTAGTACCCATTATTGACAATAACCCCAAAATTAATATGGTTTACTAAAAAAATCAAGAGAATTAGCTCAGCAAACTCATAAATGAGTACAATTCAAACTTAGATAAAAATGCTCTCTGTTACTTTTGGTAGTCTTTCAGTGGCTTGGTAGTCTTTCAGTGGCTCAATGACATCGTGGACAAGTTGTAGGCCTTCTCCTTTGCCACCCTTCTACAATTTCATTAAAGACAAAAATTCTATTTGTAATTGAATAGGGCCGTCATTGCAGCCTCACTTTCAAATTACTACTAGTCACTAATAATGTGAAGGAATATTTATGGAGAGACATTAGGTGAAACAAAAGGAGTCATTTGACTTGTTTCCGTTAATGTGGTTGTATATGAGAATTCCTAGACTGGATTAGACAATCGTGAAGTAATTGGTACTATAAATTTTGCTAATTTGAATGGCCACAAGGTCTACAATATGACAGCCTTAGTCTTATTGCAACAAATGCAGTGCTTGCAATAGGTGATTCATCGAGATACACTCCTGAAGCATTATCATTATATAATAATAAGTGATCGTTCATATTTATTTCTATATTTTGTTACACCTTTGTCATTGTTGTTTCGGAGTATATATTGTTAGTCTTATGCTTACGCCAAATTGTATTACCAATGGTGGTTCTCGGTGCAGCTGTAGGAAGAAAAGGAAAGGTAGAAAACTCCTATACTCTTCAAAGAAAGAGTTGCAGCGGTCTAGGAATTGAGGTACACAAGTTGTTCAATTTTGTAAGTCGCCGCCTAACGCAGCCACTACCAACAATCAAATCCAAGAATGTGAACAAGTTGGTGATCTCTTAGAAGGGAATCAACTCATAGTAACAATCATCGAGGAGGAGACGCTGAAGTATTGCGGTGTGGAAGAAACATTGTTCAATTCTATAAGTAAATCTATTTGTCTATATCTGCAATTCCATTTCTTTTGTTAAACAACTACATCTAGAGTTCTCAATCATAGCTGTTGTATATTGTAGAATGAAAGTTATCTCGAACTACCCTTAAAACTTGGATAGTGTAGACATAAGGAAATTCTCCTTAGTTCTAGTCATGATAAAATTCCAGAAAAAATATTCTATATTACAATGGTACTATTAATTCATATAACTATTACTCTAGTTATCATTTCTTAGCCTTCATATGCATTTTAAAAATAGTCCTTTCACCTTTTTTAAAATCAAGTTACTTATAATTTAAGATTCATTCATTACCCTGGATGTAATGAACAATTAGGTTTGTCATTGCAAACTTTCAGATATTAAGTGTGAATTCCTTTTCACAATTTTGTTGCACTAATCTTACAAAATGAATTATGATATGATCCCATATACTCTTTGTACTTTGTTTGAAAGTAATTTCATTTGTATGGATCAGTCACTGTTGAGATAACTTATGGGCATCCATATCTGTTTTAGATTTACAAAAAATTGAACACATGAAATTTATGGTTACAACATATTATCTGCCCGAAGACAAGTAGGGCCCGGGACCATACCCAATGTTCCGGTCACCTTATCGGTTGACGTACTGGCGACCTGTTGGGGTCTCCAGAGAATCGGTCTATTGCAGCGACTAGTCCATTGCGACCACAGCTTGCGACTCGTTGTTCCAAAAGTATCGTGCACAATTTCATTTATTATCGTAATTTTCCATTATGTGTTTATTTGCAACTAGTCGTCCTAGCAGTATTGCGCACTGGTTTGATCGATTATAGGATTTTTCCATTGTGTGTTCACTCGCGACTAGTCATTCCAGAAGTATTCTACACAGATTCATCGAATCTAGGATTTTCCCATTGTGTGTTCACTTGCAACTAGTTGTTCCAAGAATACTGCGCACGGTGAACTCAAGTCCAAGATTTTTCCAGTGTGAATTTGCTTCTGAGCTAGGGTTTGTGCATGTTGCTTTGTCGCTGGTACAAAGCAGAGGGAATGGCGAGAAGACCAGCAACCAGAAGTGCAGCAATGGGGGCGCAAGAAGGTGAAGGTGATGCAAGCGGGAGCAATGTTGACCAAGTAGGAGGAGTGGTGTTCAGTGTCGCAGCTGCACCAACCTCTGCAGAAAATGAGATAACTTTTGAATACCTAAACCCTAAACTCAGATTACCTTGCAATGGTTTAGGGTATCCCTTGGCACCGATGGGAGGAGTCCAACCACTTGTACTAGATCTCGTTAATTCCACCAAGTACATACTTTGATATCATTCTAGAATGACTTGAAGGAAGGTTATCTCGTGTTGTATGTACTTCTTTGCATTACGGATGCATTTATTGCTTTGTTTTCTGTATGCTTCATTTGGCTCCGTTTGGCGTTACGACAAAATAGGGGATATTGAGGTTGAATTAGAGTAGGAGGTTCAAATTTTATATTGTCTCGGTTAAATCTATTTAGGCTAGAGTACATAAATGATAATCAGCTGCACTCGGTCGAGAATCTCCCGGTCGGCGTCGAGGGAAAAATCTCAAGACACCCACGAGTCTCTCCATCTCCCGCTCTTTTCTTCGTTGTGTCGTCTCTCTTTGTCCATTTTGCAAAATCTGAAATCAACACTAGACTCTGTTATAAAAAGGATAGGTCGGCACCAAGCAGGATGATTAGAAACTCGGGGTCCTTCAAAATCTAATTCAAAAGAGCAAACTTGGTCACTATCCTCGGCGCCAACGGAAGGCAGTCAGTGAGAGATTTTGATCCACCCTTATCCCGGGTCTCTGACATGAAATCAACTTCTTCCCAAGATTGATAATATAGTTGGACAGCCTGGACATCCCTTGACCCCAAGGGGACAGGGGTCGCGGTGCCACTTTGATGGCATTAAAAATTCGGAAACAGTATACCTCATATGGATTTACATTTACATTGAGAGAATTATCAAAACATCTCCGTGAGAGGTTTCCATTGGTGCTGAGGTCAAGTACTTGTCTGGGACGCCTGATCTAGTCTAAGCAACTTTGGACGTTGTACCAATTCTATGCTTTTCAACAGAACAGGAATAAGAACAAGAGGGTGTTAATCTTCTCCAATTTATTGTGTCATGGCCAACCAAGAATTGGGTCCCTTGAATTTCTGTCTCGACTTCCTTCACTATTTCATTGTCATTTTGGTAGGTAGAAGTAAATGATTTATTTAGAAAATTATAGTTTTCCGGTACAGTGCAGCCCTTGGCGCCAAGGGGAAGAGTGAAGTCAGAACCTTTTGAATGAAATGTACACGTTTGGACTCACATAGGCCTATGTGATTTTGTGCGTCATGCAAAATATCTAATGTGACAGTCAATTTTGCTAATTGAGATACTTCCTTTGGCACAATGGGTCCCTCGCACTGATATAATCACTTGAAGCCATTGGCATCTTTGTGTAGGAAAACTAATTTTGTAAGAATGTATAGTCAAGTTAGTTTGTATTCTTCACTAGTTGAAAATCATGATTGCCTTAATCATTTTTGTTTGGGAATACAAAAGTACTCGGAGCTTCCTGCCCTCGCCGCCAAGGGGTGGATTATGCCAACGACAACTTCAGACATATCTTACTAACACTTACTGATATCATTCTATATGATTTATTTTTAGAATAGTTCTTTTTTATGTTTTTTATATTCTTCATACCACTTTTATCATTATTTCATATTCATTAATTTTATGTTGTATTTATCTTGACTTTTAGATCAAAACAACCCAATTTGAGGCTTGCCCTCGGCACCGAGGGGTGCTTGGTTACCGTCCAGTTTGGTGCCATCTCATTCTATAACTAATTCGTATCTTTCCATCTTCCGATGTTTTGTACGTGGATACTGAACCACATACTCGGCAGACCTAATCTCTAAGGGAGTGTGTTACTGCTGGAGAAGGAATTGAAGAGGGTAACACTTCTATCCAAGACGTGGAGGAGGTTGAAGAGAAGTACAAATCCGAGGATGCCTTCAGGAGAGCCCAAAAAGTCAATTCTGTTGCGTCCAAAGCCGACATGAGATTGAAACCTCATTCCATATCTTGGCTAAAAGTTCCATTGTGCCGTCTTACTCAAATGCCAATGGTTAGGCCTGTGCTTCAATGTGACCTCACGAAATTGGAACAGGAATTTGTGCACGGCTACAGAGATAGATCATGTGTTTTTTATGTGTCAGTTACTAATGCGTAGGGAGAGACAGAGATGGCATTCGATGTAGAGAAAGAGATATGGGGATTGATGTGGAATGAAGTGAAAGACCTTTTCAATTTATTTTTTAGTGCAACTCCAGGCTTTCAGGATTTTTAAAAGTCCAAATTTTTTGTATGTGACGGTAGCCACAGACTGCTTTTGTAGACTTCTTATATAAAGAAACACCATGATAGCAATAAGGTTTGGTTCCATTATTCTTGAGACAAAAAGAAGAATTGGTGATGTCATGCACGACATGCACAACATCAACAAGTAAGTGCCAAATTTCATTGTGCTTTTCATTTTGGTTATTTTTTGCAGTAATGTAGGTTCAATTTAACGGTTTCATTCCCTTTTTCAGGCATACGGAGAATTTGTTCATCAAGACCAGTCTGGTACACACACTGTATCGTGTCCGCAAATATGGACTACTACCACTAGAAAAGTTCTCTGAGCACTTGAGTGACACTGAAATGTGTCAATGCCAACAGACTCTTCGGAAGAGTTGGTACTCGATGTTAGTTGAAGTGTTTACTTCATTTATTCTTTGGGTAATTATTCTTATTGAACTAGTGATTTCTACTGGTATTTTTAATACGACATTCTCTTCCAAGATTTACTTATCTCAATATAAGTTGTTGTGCAATACGAAATAGCGGCAGCATTTGATGTTGCAGTTAGGCTATACAAAGAAAAAACTCCAGAAGAGGATCAATTAGAGGAGGGCGTCTTGGCTGCCATGAGGTTGGGTACAAAGGAGAAGACATCAAAGTTGGTCTTGAAGTTGTAGAAGTTGACAGCCATTGCCAATCCCAATCTTGGGAATGAATGGCTTCAGGAGGTATGACGACATTGCCAATTCCCATGGTGTTTTTATGTTCTTCTTTTGTTAGGTATTCTATCTTACTCCAAATAACTATTGCTTCAGATTGAGCACCATTGGAGCTTCAACATCACCCCGGAAATGACGCTAGAGAAGTTGAAGTTGATTGCAACTTCCAGTGTCAGCAAAGAACAGAAGGTGAAGTGGTTGCATTGGTGGAACTCATCAATTCAAACAAGGAAGGCTCAAAGGTTTCTATTGAAGCCAGTTGGAGAGATTGAATTAAGGTCATTTTTGCCAAAGGCGTGCTGGTATGCAGGGGTAAGTGCTTTTCTTGAAGTTGTTTTAAGTTTTATTCAGGCGTGTTATGTAGTCCTTGTCATCATCAGTTCTTTATTGTAGTGCTGATATAGAGATTGTTGCATATGACTAATTATTTCTTATATTTGCACAGATTGAAGAGGTGGGTATTGAAATGCTCAATAATATATATTGTGAAGAAGGACCAGTTGATGTTGGCTATGGACTCTCCCAAAGAGCCAAAGAATTTTGCGGATTATATTGAAGGATGGCGAATTGGAGTGTGGGACCACACATTCTTGATATAGTTCCGGGGACACGACATCTTCATGAAGTTAGATGATTTTAGGAAACACAAAGGCTCCGACCTGGTTGTCAAATGTGCTATTTATTGGTACGAATTCCATGTCATGTTGTTGTTGCGGTATGCTTAAGTGAATTTGTCAATTCTTGAACTTGACTATTATTTCTTCTGACTTTCTTTGATTTGTATAGGTATTTTAAATATGAGCTTCTGCCAAAGGGAGCAATCGCAAGGCCGGACTTGCCTCCTTTTCTTGGAACGTGGTTAGATGTCTCTTCCGAGCACTACATGTTCTTACCGGCGCAATTGCGCTAGTGGACGAGTGCACACCTCAAATCGGGTGCATGGTATTTAGATTGTCCGCCGGAGTTCACTCCACTACATGAAGACTACATCAAGCAGTCGATCAATTCTCATGAGGTCGTTGAGGAATTTAATGAGTTTGCCGGCCTTGATGACAAGACGGAAGCCAAAGCTATCAAAAGGAGAGATGAGGCTAACAAAAAGATTGCACTGAAGAACTCGGAGGCGGTGGACAAGGTCAAAGAGAGGATCACCAAGAAAGTACAGAAACTAGTTGAGTCTGAGAAAGCACCAGCAGCGGAGAAGAGCACTGGGAGGAAGACAAAAGAGCAAATTCTGCCTTCATCTTCAAAAGACAAGGGATCCCAACACCAGCGTTCTGTCTTGCGTGGCACCAAGTTAGATGCTCAGTATGCTCCACTCACCGAAGAGGGAATGCAACATGGACCATCAACTGTGGAATATCTGAATGATTCCGAGATTTCCATCGATGAATTCATTGTCAATTACTCTAACTTTTGTAATACCATATTCATTAAAATGAGAGATTGGAGACCTCTCAAAATAATCATGCTAATCTCGACCTAAATCAGGAGTTTCCATTAAAATGAGAGCTTTGATCTGAATTGATATAAAACCTTTCAATTTTAGGTCAATATTGAAAGGTTTAGGATCAATTTAACTCGAATCAAGTTAAATTGCTATAAAACCTTTCAATATTAGATCAAATCTAAAAGGTCTTATGTTAATTTAACTCAAATTGAGCTAAATTGACAAAAAAAACTTTAAATATTAGCTGAATTGACATAAAACCTTTGGTTGATTTTTTTTAAATAACCTCTCATTTCAATGGAAAACTCCCATTTTAGTGAATATGATGTTTTGTGGATGTAATTGTTGATCCTCTGCCCTAGGTGTACAATGATATACTAAACTTCATTGATAAGGTTAGCAATTTTACCTAACTTTTAGCTTGTTCTTATGATATATTTCTTGAGCTTTTACTCTATTTTAGGCTTCGATGGTCTGACAGCTAGAAATCTGTTGCAATACAAAGGGTCCAAACAACACTTCTTCAAAGGAGAGAGGAGTGATCAACCGCGGATTGACTTTATTATTGCAGACATGCTAGAGGGTTTACCGGTCCCTAATTTGTCAGTGCTTGCACCTAGCATTCCAAAATGGAATGTGGACAATCCTTCTTGGCTAGAGGCAATTTTTGAATTTGCTGATGGTCATCCACATGATGATAGAGCTCTTATCATTATTTATCCCTTGGGGGCCGTTACAAAGGCCACGATTCTCAAGTACGGTACTACATATTCTTTCGAGAAGATGAAGGACTGGTGGGGGAATGGATTGGTTACATCTGGCCTCACTTGTTTCTCCTTCAAGAATGGTATAATCTTTAGTCATTTCAATTTCAAATAGTTATTTTCCTATCATCTTTTTCTGGTGAAGTCAAATACGTTACTAGTTCAATTTTGGCATTTTCAATTCTACTGAAGTGTACATTATATTTCATTCTACTTTTGAATAGTATGCCTTGAGATATTTCAGTTTGTATTGATTTTAAAGTAAGCTTGTAATTTATATCTATGCATTTGTTATGGATTGATTCTTTTTCAAATGAATTCTAATAAATCACAATTTTTTTTCTTCTTACAATCCATCAAACTCCAATAAGTAGCACATCAAGTTCTTCAAGGGACCACGGTAATAGGTCCACGGTAATAGGTCCATGATAGTATGTAGGTACTAAAATTTAATAATAATAATAAATTTTGACCAAAATTTTTAAATGGAATTGTATACTCACAGGCTCACAAGCTCACACTCACACGATCACAAAATAGCAACCCTGATTTTAAATTCAATAACTAAGATAAATATACCCACATCAAACACCTTCTTAACTCAAGTTTATATCTTAAATTGCAAGGAATAGTCTTTAAGATCTAAAATCAATTGTGTAGTTCGCACAATAATAGTTGGCAAACTTTTGGTGTTGGTATTCCTTCTTATCATGCTCTCAATAAGATGTTACCTCTTCTTAATAATTCATTTTGTCCATTGAGTGAATCTTTATGCTTAAGTAGAAGTGAAGGGAATCAACTTGAAATTCTTAGAAAAAGAAGGAAAGTAAACTTTCCTTTTAAACTTTGCCATCTGCTTCCTATTTCGCAACTAGTGTTGGATCTTCCTCTCTTGCAACTAGTATAATGTCATTGAAACCACTAAAGCAAGTAATTTGCAATAAGTTCCAACACTTTGTGCATGAAAATTTTAGTAAAATTATGGCCATAATTAATGTTCAGTTTTTGTTTGTTTTTCTATACTAACCAAGATTTGTCTATGTGACAACAAATGGGTTATTCACTAATTATAAGGGTTTTTTCATGTAAGAATGCCCTCATTACGCCAAATGATCCTTTCATGAAGTGAAGACAAGATTTTGAAGCATGATTTTATGACCCTTAAAAACTCTTATAGTGACTACAAAGAAAGTTTTTTCAACCAGAGCCTCAAGTATAAGACAATCTCCACCAAAGAGGGATTTATGGAAAAAAAATTGGTCTAACTTGGGTAAAGACCAACAAAGAGGGTCATTTTTGTATATTATAAATTCTAATGAGAAGGGGATTGCTTGACATAAACCACTAAGGAGAAACACAAGAACAAATAGCAATTGAGCAACTATTGTACAAATCATAGATGAGAAATTGGTAATCCATGGTTACAATGCTTTCCTTGATAGTATGAACAATGCATTTTTCAACAATGATTTATGATCAATTAGCAAAAATGAAGTTCAATAAAGTCCTCCCTCATCCATTGGTCATGCTCTCATGCTCTATTTGTAGATTGGCCCCCCTTATTGCCTCATCTAAGAATATATGCAAAAATTGCTAAGTAGATTTTGCATATATTCATTTCTCTAATCAATTTAGAGCCTCTAATTGCAAATATGAATTTAGAACTTGCAAATTTTATCATGGGTGGCAATAAAAAAACTCCAATGTTTTTTCTAGAAATAAAACATGGGATAGTAAAACACGAGCTTGGACATTAAAATGGCCAAGGTGAATTAACTCCCTCACTCATCCTCCCAAAGTTATTCCAAGGGTGCATGTAAAAATAAAAAGACCTCCTATTTTGTACTTGATTCATTTATCTTTAACACCTCTCCTAGATAATATGGGACCTCTGATTGCAAATATCAATTCAAAATTTGCCAATATTAAGGTTAATCGTAAAGGAACCCCCGATTTGAAACAAGGGGAGTCACATGAAGGTATAACTAAGAATAGTTTAACCCTTAAACGACGGGCTCATAACCGTAGAAATCATTTGTTTAGTCACCATGTAGATTGTTGGATTAAAATCATGCAAAAGCACTCGTTGGAAGTCAGACTATTGTAGATGATCTTTCCTTTTCACAAAAAATTGGAAGGATGAATAGTTGCACTTCTGTCTTACAGGAAGAGATTCTTCGTCATTCATCAGCCAAAAAACGTCCTCAGCGGCATTTATTGGTTAAAAGAAACACAACCCCAAACTCCATCCAACCATAGTTTTGGTGCTCTAGAGAGTTTCATCACATGTTTCTCCTGAACTCCGGCTCGTGGTCCCGCATTGTTCATATTTTATGATTAACTCCAGGGCTTTTTTTTTTTACTTTCTAATGCCAGATTGCACTAGAAAAACATAATTTGGCTAAAAGATAGCACAAATTTGAATTGTTTTTTGCCAAAAAACTTTGAATTACAATAAAATATAGGATGAAATCACCAGATTGTGGATGAAAACAGAATTAGAGACATGTGGTATGTGCAAATGTGATATTTCCTATCCAATATTTGGATGAATGCTGAAATTTGGAGCACCAATATAATATTTTATATCGCCACCTTGGCACTTCATAAAAAAACGAAAAAATAAAGCCCTGATTAGCTCTATTATCATGCGTGCCGAATAAAAAAATTCAGCGTTTTCCCCAGTAAGGGGGGTCGGTTCACCCCGGCCAATAAAACACGGGGCAATAAGGGGGTCAGGGATCCTCCCGAGTCCCGACCCGCCCCGGGCGTTTTCAAACAGGGGGGACCCGTACACGGAGGCGCCAAGAGTTCCGTTTCGTTCCTGTCAGAGCCACGGGCTGAATTCGAATTTCTCCGGCACCATTTCGGAGCTTGTGCCAACGGTAACCGATGAGACATTTTGCCGCTGCAGATCCATTCCTCTTCGGGTCCTTGCTGTTTGCTTCGCCTACCTGCGACTTGCATTGCAGCTTCTTCTGGCTCTCGTTGAGGCTTAGAAGTCTCCGTTTTCAGCTTCTTCAATTCTTCTTCATTCGTTTTGGAGCCGATCAGCGGCTGCGGCAGCCAATGGTGTTCATATGTCGTGTAGTTAGAATTTCTGAAGTCGTTAGGACATTTTGGTTCAGGAGTTGCGGTTACGAAGCCAGTGTTTGATGGTACTCAAGGAAGAGAAGAAGTGTAGGGCCGGGGAAGGACACTGACTGTGGGACTGATCACTCCGTCTTGTGGTTTTCTGGCCTTTCAGCGTTGTAGACTGGTTTGCTGCTGCCTGTTTGAGGATCCTTCTGGAATCAGCGTTGGCCAAGTGAAGAGTTCTGTTCCCGTTTCTTGATTTGTTCAAGAATCTTCCGATGCCACCTAGGACAAAGTCTTTGGGATTCGAACGTTCAGATACGGAGTTGGACGGCTTGAGCAGGGTGTAAATTAGGAGAGGCTTATGGGGGTGGAGAATCGAGGGGGCCCGGAAGGGCCGACCACTGCGGAGGAAGGCAATTCGGTGGCAGAGAAAGAATTGACGCAGGCAGTTCAAGTGGCTTTGAACATTAGGCCCCTGATTGCATGGGAGCGTGCCCAGGGCTGTAAAGATTGTATTTCAGTTGTGCCCGGTGAACCGCAGGTGACTTTCTTCTTTTGTTGTGTATCCTGTTCACCTAGTTTTGGTATCTTTCTTTGAGCAACTGAGGACTCATTTCCTTGAGCCCTTGAGCAGATCATTGTGCAATGTGTTTGTGAAATTCGTTGCATACGCGATCATGTGGTAATGGCCCGAAAAAGATAATGGTTAATTTGTCTCTCTGTAGGTTCAACTTGGCAGCCATTCATTTACGTTTGATCATATTTTCGGCAGCTCTGCCGCACCTCTGGCCGGAGTTTTTGACCAATGCGTGAAATCTCTTGTGGAGGGTTTGTTTCATGGGTACAATGCAACTGTATTGGCATATGGTCAGGTGTGAACTCGACTTTCTTTGTCATCTGTGGCTAAGGAGGACTTGTTGCCCTTGTAATATTAACGCTTTTTGTATATCAATGCCCTATGACAACGTAATAGAGGGGGAGACGTATCTGTTTGGAGCTCTAACAGTATAGTCTAGAGCGAAACTAGGCTAACTGATGGTCGTTGGTTATTTGCACAGACCGGGTCAGGGAAAACCTTCACTATGGGCACTGGGTACACTGTGGGAGGCAGCACCCACGGAGTTATCCCTCAGGTTATGGAGTTCATCTTCAGGCAAATCGGAACCCTGAAGAAGAAAGCCGACTTCCAGATCCGAGTTTCGTTCATTGAGGTGTGTTCCTGCTAGGTCTGTCAAACATAGTAATCGTAATGATCTACTACATAGTAAGAATCGGCAGCCTCCGTTCACGAAGCTGGATATCTAGATAGCAGACAGGTCACTTTCTGATTGAAATTGGCACGTTTTAGGGAATTCAGTATAGTATCGGGTGTCGCTCTTCGAATTGTCACGTTAGGAACGTGGAGGCATACATATGAAAACTTATATCGATCAAATTGGAAGTTGCAAGAGAAGGGTAAAAGAAACCTTTCAGTAATTTCATGTTCAAATGACTTTTCGATCATCGTAATGAGAATGCTCGGATTTATTGTATAATCTGCAGATTTTAAAGGAGGAAGTTCATGATTTGCTTGATCCCAATCCTCCCCCATCAGAGGCTAGTTTTGGAGGAGGGCCGAAGGCGACAACCATTGGTAAACCTCCCATTCAAATTCGAGAGACCTCAAACGGAGGCATAACACTGGCAGGTGTTACAGAAACTGACGTGAAATCCCTGGAGGAAATGGCCGCTTGCTTGGAGCAAGGCTCCCTGTGTCGGGCCACTGGAAGCACCAACATGAATTCGCAATCAAGGTGCCGCTTTCTCAGAAAGTGTTTACTTTCTGATTGAGTTTATGGAGTAAATGTGATGTTATTAGAATTCCAGTAAATTGTTCTAGCTTGCTGATTAAGATTTAGTTGAAGTTTAGGTCTCACTCACCAAGTACTGTGCACTTTATTTCCTGGACTTCTACAATCTTCTAAGGGCATTTACAGATGATAACATAAAACACTTCTTTGCAGCTTAGAATTTCCACGTTGAGATCACTTGGAATTACGTTTTAACATTTCCTCTTGCATACAGTCGATCGCATGCTATTTTTACCATCACGGTTGAGCAGCGTCGTAAGTGGGATATTGGTCCTGACGGGAATAATCCACTCCTGGAAGATGCCAATGAGGACTACTTGTGTGCGAAGCTACATTTGGTGGATTTGGCTGGTTCAGAGAGAGCGAAACGAACTGGAGCTGATGGTCTTCGATTCAAAGAAGGTGACTCAACCTCCTTGGTGGATTAGCTGGTCTTTGCTGGTCGAATTTGAGCACCTAAGACTATGGATTTAGAATAATCAATGTATCTGTGTCATTTTGGTATGGCCACTGTTTCTATAATAAATTTTTAGACTATTGCCTCATCTCTGGAGTAGTTCATATGACTCTCTAACCAGTAGATACACAGACCGTAGGGTTGTCCAGAACGGCACTTCATCTAAGTAGGATATCGTTTCTGCTGCAGGTGTACATATTAACAAGGGACTTCTGGCACTTGGCAACGTCATCAGTGCATTAGGGGATGACAAAAAGCGGAAGGAGGGAGGTCATGTTCCCTACAGAGACAGCAAACTCACAAGACTCTTGCAGGCAAACTTCACCTCCTCAGCTTTGATTTAAGGTCACAATTTCTGTGCAAGTGAACATAATTATAGTAATCTATCGGAAATCTGAATTTTGACGGTGATATTGTTTCAACAGGATTCTCTGGGAGGAAATAGCAGCACTGTGATGATAGGTAACGTCCCTGTCCAAATCAATAGTTAGTCGGAATTTCTGTTTTTCGTGAAGCTTGTGGATGCTTATTCCAGACAATTTTGGCGATATGCAGCTTGTGTGAGTCCAGCCGACTCAAATGCTGAAGAGACATTAAATACCTTGAAATACGCGAATCGTGCACGTAACATCCAGAACAAACCTACGGTGAGAAACATCCCGTAATTGAATCTTGACCTGACAGCGAGTGTACTAGCTTGTGACCTATAATTTGATCATAAAATCTTTCTATTAACCTCAGAAAGCGTGTATGAGCGAAAGTATAACTCGACAGCCTAATTACCTTTTCTTCTGTAGCAAATATGATCTTAGTACCAAATTGTTTATTTTTCTTGTTGACTACGTATGCTTTAAGGATTGACTACTGTTTGAATCAGATCAATCGAGATCCCATGGCCGCCGAAATGCAGCGACTACGACAGCAATTAGAGATGGCCCACGTAGAACTCATCTGTGCAAGGGCCGGAGGACCCTCGACTAGCGACGTCCAGGTAATCTTTTGATGTCTTCAACATTCACCTTCTGCAATCTCTCAGCCTTCTCTAAGCACGAACCTCCCTCCTCTTCACGAGCCTCTCACCCTCTCTCTGCCTCTTGCTTATTGAGTGATGGAATATGATCAATACAGCTCACGGATATTTCCTCAACTGCTTGTTCTTGTATTTCACTGAAAGTATTTCACTGTAATGACATTTTTTTCAGATGTTCAACCAGAAAATTGCATGGTTGGAAGCCAACAATATAGACCTTCGTCGAGAGCTGGATGAGGCTCAAGAGCGAATTGTCTCATTTCAACGTTGTGCTACAGAATCTCGAGTAAGCTGCGATTCTTTTTGTGAATCCGGACGCTTGCATACAATTTGTCTAGAATAAGTCTAAGCCTTGCCCTTGACTATGTAGGTTGAGCGAGATAAGTTAATAATGAAGCTTGATCTGCTACGGTCTGGGAAGACGTTTCAGGAGCTCGAGGAAGTCTCGAGTAATGAGGTACCATGCATCGGAACTTATTTATCGTGTTTCAATTACAAAATGTTTTTTCAGGAAGATGCTTTGCTTCTAATATGAATGCTATCTTTCGCTGTTCAGACCGAAGACTTGTTGAAGGAGTATAGAGATAGAGTTCAGGAGTTAGAGGCTGAGGTGCTACATCTTCGTCAAGCGAAGGCTCGCTCTGGAACTGCCGTCAGGCCACATTATTCTTTACCTTCTCAGGTTGACAAGGCCATTGAATCTGGAGCAATTCTTCGAATTCCTGGAGCTGGAGATATCTTGTCTCCTGGTGCGGGTTTACTGTACAATATTGCCTATTTGATGGTGGCTGGCCGAGTTGGGCGATGCAATTAATACTCCTCACACAAAAGACATTTTAACGCAGTTCATTTTCATGCCTGCTTAACTCACGTTTGTCTTGACTAGTCATCTTGTTCTAACATGTTTCAAGTATGGTCACTGGCAGGTGAAGTAAATGGAGAGGAAGAGGCCGATGTTGTTGCCAAAGAGTTGGAATACACGTCACTTCAAGAGGGTTTAGACAAACAATTGCAAGACTTAAATATGCAGCTGGAGCAGAAAGAGGTAGAATTTTATTGCTCAATTAGTGGAAATAAATTGACGATCATATCAATTGATTGCTGATGGTGGGGTTCTTGCTCCACTATTTCTTAGGCCATATATGCTGTATGAGCTTACTCTTCTTGCCTAGACGCTAAATGTTGATAACTTGATATCTGCGTTCTCCAGGCGGAGATGAAATCTTTTGTACGACCTGATGCGCTAGTCTTAAAACAGCACTTCGAGAAGAAGCTGATCGAACTGGAGGATGAGAAAAAACATTTGCAGGTAATCCACGTTGCCTTTATCTGTCTCTCCCTATTTAGAAAGAGATAACTGTGAAGAAATACCACTAGCATCTTGTACATCACGTGACAGTGGAAATAAATATGTGTGTTTTGCAGAAGGAAAGAGACAAGTTGCTGGCAGATCTTGAAAATCTCTCCCATGTTTCTGACGAAAATACGTTGAAGTCGCAAGAACTGCACACCCAGAAATTATCTCAACTGGAATCTCAGGTAATTTTAATATTACGGTTAGTCCCGGCTTGGCGATGTTAGCTTTTCACCACCTAGCATCTTTACGTGTTATTAATTGTACGGGTTTTCATGTCAAACCAGATTGTTGAATTGAAAAAGAAGCAGGAGAATCAGGCTCAACTTCTTCGTCACAAGCAGCGCAGCGATGAGGCCGCTAAACGTCTGCAAGATGAGATTGTCCGCATGAAAACCCAAAAAGTATGCGGATCCTGCAGTTCCTTCATTCTATTCATTACTTTTGCTGGATATCTCCCGCACGTCTGTTGCTGACGTATTATTAGTATGTGTACGTGTACTGACATTATATCTGTTGTTGACTGGTACATTTCATTAGGTTCAAATTCAGCAGAAGATGAAGCAAGAATCTGAGCAATTTCGACTCTGGAAAGCATCTAGAGAAAAGGAGGTTCTTCAGGTTAATGCCCAACACTAGATAAAGCTGACATGCCGAAAGCAGTTTCTCACGGTTTTTCCTTTCCAAGTTAACCTTATTGCAGTCGGAACTCACAATTGTGTTCGGACCCTAACAGCTGAAGAAGGAAGGACGTCGTAATGTTTACGAGTTGCATAAAATACAAGCACTTCATCTGCGTCAGAAAATGGTGAGTGCATCAGGATTGAATAATTGCAATCCATGCATGTGTACTGGGAAATGGTGCAGGTCTCCGGAATTTTTTTACTACAAGCAGGTTTGACGATTGTTCCAACCTTTTCCAGGTTCTTCAACGAAAGACAGAAGAGGCTGCATCGGCAGTGCGCCGCTTGAAGGAGCTACAAGAAGCAAGGAAGTCCTCACGGGATACTGCGCCTAACGGTAACCTTGACTGGAGTTTGTTCCTTGCTTGGAAGCATCTGGACTAATTTAGCTGGCATTGTAGCTCTCATTTGTATATCTCTAAGTGTACTTCTGGGCTCTGCAGGTACTCTACTACTTGGCGGTCCTTCGACACAGGTTTTATTCTCTTCCCCTGAACAAAATTGCTGAGTTTAAGTCTCTGCTTGCTCGGTTACTCTTAACAGAGGTTTTAAAAGAAGTCATGTGTGTTTTATGCAGAATAATGAGAAATCTCTACAGCACTGGCTCGAACAAGAACTAGAAATGGCACTGCGGGTGCATGAAGTTCGATCCGCCGTTGAGAAACAGAGAGAAGAGTAAGGATTTCTGATCTTGGGAAAATACGATCAGTACTTTGTTGTTTTACTGCTACTTATTGTTTGGTGCTCAGGAACTTGATGATGCTAAAGATGTCTCTTTCATCCTCAATTAATCTTCCCTGTATACAGACGTGCAGCGTATGCCAAGGAGCTAATGGAGTTGAAGCAACAAGTTGAAGAGAAATCAGCAGATGGATGTGATCCCGACGAAGAGTCCAATGCCAGGTAGGCTATTCTCTTTTGTAAATCTTCTCGAGCAGTAAGTGCTTTAATCACGTCAAGTGGTCCGTGTGAATTTTGCATATCTCTATCAGGTGTTTTATTGCTTTTCGATCGTGCATTCGACCGGCGGAGCAAACATGGTGAAGTTCTCTTGTTTCATCTCGTATGTACAGCAATTACAATTGCCTTCGGCCTAATTCGATGCCTTACTTCACAGGCATGCCCGGATTGCTTACTTGGGAAGCCTTTTGAGTTCCTCTTCCGGAGATATGGTTGCAATGGCTTCTCAACTATCCGAAGCTGAAGATCGTGAGAGATCCAGCAGTGGACGCGCGCGTTGGCAACACTTACGGTCCATGGGAGACGCAAAGACTCTATTGCACCTGATGTTTGGTGTTGCATCGTATTCTAGGTTCGTCCAAGTCGCGGCAAGTCAAATTTCGCTTCGTGTTTTCTCATGGTAGTCTTATGCTCCCGTGCGCGATGATTCTGTTTGTCTCTCGAGGAATTCATTCTCATCGTTCTCGATCTCTAGTTTCACACATTATATCTTCTCCCCAAGGCTGAAGAGTTCTGCTGTTTCCCAGATGCCGCTTCAAAGATCTTGAGGAGGAAAGCAAGGAGCTGAATGAGAAGCTCGCTGAAGTCGAAGGTTTGCTGAAGCAGGCGGAAATTCAACGGCTTGAATTGGAAAGACAGAATCTGCTGAAAAATCATGCCTTGTCAGCTGCGCTCTTAGCATCCAGAAAGGTTTAATTCTTTTTTACGTCGCAAGTCCGGAGTTACTGATTGGATGAGTTGGTCGAATGGCTGATGAAATTGACAGCTGCGTTTTAATTTTGGATTCTGAGTACCAATACTGCTAATTGTGTCAAGCCGGATTCTTCATGATCCTGCTTGTTTTCTTTTTTGCTAATGTGATCCATGGTGGTTGCACGCAGCCGGGGATGGTTGATACGAACAGTTCCGGAACGGCCATCGATAAAGCTCGACAAGAATTCGAAGCTGGTGGTAATGGACCGTATGGTCTTCGACAGGCAAGTCAAAAAGACCCTGTTTGTCCTCGTTTTCTCAGTCACAGGGTTCATGTTTGATTCCTTGGATTTCGTTGTATCCTTTTTGAGTCTCCTCATATCTCATTTAAAGCTCTTTTTCACAGTAAGGTAATCTGAAAACTTCTAATTCTGAACACAGTACTGAGTGTATAATTTTGTGTCTTTGTTGGAATTCTGTATCTTTGTATCTGATAAAATCTTTTTGTGGTCATTGTACAGTCAATTCGCGGATCTTTAATCGTCCGAGACTCCCTTCCAGACATGGATCTGTCGGATTCAGAGTCAGATTTTGAGATGGAGGCAGACCTCTCTGAACTCGATTCAGATTCCGAGGAAGAACACAAAGTGACCAGAAGACGCGTTGCTCGCAAGACTCACTCTGGAACGCGTGTGGTTTCTGGGAGTCAGAAACAGCAGCTTCCGAGCATCAGAAGGTCGGCCAGTAATCCTATGCAAACTGCGCCGGATTCATCCGGGATTAATATGTTGAGTGATGCAGATCACTCCCTTGTGGAAGAAGACTCTAAGTCGGGGCAAACTTCAGCTGGTAGTCTCTGCTGCTCTTGCTCGTCATGGTCAGGCTGTAAGACAAAGAAATGTGCATGCAAAGCTGGGGGTGGTTTCTGTGGACCTCAATGTGGATGTAATGTCGGTCGATGTGCCAACCGTTGGGAAATTGTGACATCGGAAACAGCAGGATTCACCGGAAACGAACTCATCGCACCTGCCCAAACAGAAATGGCTTCGGCAATGGCGAGTCTGAGAGTGGATTCACCGCATCAACTGGGTACTCCTCCCATCTCTAGAAGCATTTCCTCTATCGGGGGTGTGAAAAGTGACGGAGATCTGTCGGTTCCATTTGATTTGGATGCGGAGCGTGCTTTGGTAAAGAGGGCAGTGACGGTGCTAGATTCCGCTTACAAAGAAAGTCTGCACGCCTCTTTCAGTCCGGAAGATCGTCAGGATTTGGCTGAAATGATACCTGTTGGGACAGGAAGGAGAGACAGTGAGGTGGGGAGTAAAAGACCTCGTCGTCCACTGTCAGATATCGGAAATAACAAGGTTCGCGCTTGATCGTTCCCGATTTGTAGAATTCTGTAGTTAATTTTCTTCATGTGTCAATGCAGTCTTGAATTACTTTTGCAGACCAAGTAGAGCAGGTTCAGGACCTCACTGCGTCTGTTTGTCTGGCAGGCTCTGGCAAAGCTGCGGGTGGACAGGCCCCTTCTCAAACCGAAGCGAAAAGTTCCACGCGGGTTAGTTCAGCTGGTATCCGTCCCTGCGCCCACTGCTTCCCAGTTAGAAAGTACTGAAACAAAGCTCCCTCCTCCTCCTGCAGCGGCAACTCCTATGACCAACAAGTCCTCAGGTGGGTCTAGTTCATACTTTACAGCACGAGACCGACTGAGTTCCAGGGAGTCAGTTCAACCTTTGTCGGACACCAATGTAGCAAGCGAAGGACAGCGAGAGTCGGTTGTTCCACCGCGGGTGCATTCTACGTCTCATAGAATTGCGCAGAACCCACTGACTACAATACAATTGAGTTCGCACAGTAGTACGGAAATCGATGCGTCGACTTCCAATGGCATTAGGCGGAAGGAAGCCCCCACAAGTCGCCCGGGAAATCAGAAGGACGCCGGTGATCAGAAAGAGAATTTTCGCTCGAGCTCGCGAAGATTGTAATTCTAACCACGATGTCATGTGGGGTCTTTTGATACCCCCACTGACTGCATTTGTAAAGAACCATTATTTTCAGCTTAAATTGGCTTTTTCGGTCAGCACGGGCTTTGAGTACTTGATTATCTGCATTTTCTGGTAGAAGGCTTGAGGTTTTCGGGACTCTTGTTCAAGAGAGAAGGGAGAGGGTGGTATTCTTTCAGTGTCAGGACTCGAGGATTTTAGTTTAAAAGTTTTGGAATTTTGTAGTCTGTTAGAGTAGGCCCCAGATCAGATTTTTATGTACCATAATCAGAAAAAACTTTATGATAGTCCTAAAGGAATACAGCGGGAATCCTACAGTACATGGAAGCGAGTAACAGAATCTAGAATCGGTGTAGTCTTGCATTACAGTAGAAGCCTACATGGGAGTGTGCAACATTTCCAAGAGGAGAATTGGAAATGTTAGTCCGCATGGTTTCGGACTTCCAGAGATATGATTTCTATAAATATATTTTAAACATTTTAAATCTTTTGTTGATTTTAGTCTCGCGACGACCAATATAGGTTTGAAACTATCATAGAGAAAAAAATTCGACTTTTGAAAACTCAGAAATGCCGGATGAGAAAGTGTTCTCTAATAGATATTTGTTCTGAAGTTGCAATAGGGGTAGTCACGACATGTTCACCGTGATGGTGAACAATGAACATTGAAGTGGTTGGCTTTCTTTTGACGGAATATTCTTAGTGGAACATTGATTGTTCACTCCCAACATCCACCTCTGAAGGTGGATGTTGCGAGTAAACAATCAATGTTTCGCTAAGATTATTCCTTTGTTCTCTTAATTTTCAATTACATCCGTCCATCTTGCCATTATCCATCCTCCATTGTTCATTCTCAACATTTGAATAAAAACGGTGGTCACGGCTTGTTTAATATTTGTCACTTCTCATTGGCCCCTCGAAGCACTTTCCATTCTTCATTGTTCACAATTCACACACCACTTGAACATGCCGTGACTACCCCTCATGATTGTGTATTGTATTTTCGGAATTCTTTGAAAATGTTAGGATGCGGCCAGCGAAGGAGAAAAGAGACTTAAAACCAAGAGAATCTTTAAAGTCATTTCAAATTTGGCAAACTTCTTTGAAAATGAGAAGTAGCAACAAAGGAAAATAAATTTTTGAAGTTTTGAGTTGGAACAACAATGAAAGGCCAGAGTAAGGTATTAAGGTGCGGTTGCAATGAGGAGGCTCCTAAGGGTTTTCCACCTAACCTTGAAGTGGAGCCCTATTATTTTCACCATCCATCTTTGAATCAAACTTATAGGTGATGTGTTACAATGTTTGCCACAACTTGTTAATGAATATTTTACAATTCTACAATTACAACATTATATTACACAAGGATGTTACAAAAAAAATTATTTTGAAGCCAAAAGTATAGTCGTTTTGTAATTGGTACTGTGTCTTTTTCAGTCAATGGAATCCACCTTAAGCTCCAAAGTTGTTTATAGTTAGTTTGTGCTTGTTTCCTAATCAAATTAATTCAACTATTGTGCAACTATTGTTGTAGTTGTTTTCTAGTTGAATTTAGTTATTTTTCAATTGCAGATCAACACAATGAATTCCACGGACCCATGACATGGGCATATGAACAATTAGAAAACCATGTTGAAATAATCAATATTTATGTGACTTTTCGGTATGCAAGTATTTACACCTTCAAACTTATTTATTTTAACCCAAATATAACACTTCAAACATAACTTTAATAAGTAAATAATTTATTTTTTTAAATCTAAAACAATAGAGTCAGAACTTAAAATTTGGAATACTAAGAAAAAAAAACAAGAAAATTACGGATATTCAATCTATAATTAAAAAAATAAAAATAAAAATAATTTAGATTTTAGACTTTATTGAAAATTATTGACAGTTTTATGGATCATATGATATATAAATCATGTTTAACAATTTTTGTTTGAAAGTCATTATTAGATTATTTTCTTTAGATGCGTTTTATAATACATGTTAATAATTTTGGAAATTTGGGTTGCCTTTTTGCTTAAGAGCTTCTTAAACAATGTTATATACACAATTAATTGATCGATCTACACGTATGTATGTATGTATTAATTGATTGATTCATTATTAACCCTTGATAATGGTCAAGGCACCAAATTTTGATCTTCACAATTTTTTGAAGTTAAATTAAACCTAACGATGTTGTTATTTTTAGTAGTTTATATTTTGATTTTTTGTTTAAAATCTAGTTTGAGCATCAAATTTTTAATTTAAAAAATGATTGATTATAATTTTCCTATTGAAGATTTTGTGCAAGGGTGTCCATTACAATCTCCTTGATTTTTTTTATAACAAATGGAAACCATTGTATTAAAAGAACCAAAGTAACCACCAAGCCAAAGGCTGGACAGATGTAGAAAAGATGAGCAACAAAACAAATAAAACAAAGACTCAAATAAAGGAGTAGAGAAGAGGGCCCTCTTTACTCCCAGTAATTGAGTAGCCAACCCTGGTCGCTAAAACTAGAATTTGGAGCCAGATATTAGTAAACCTAAACCAAGTTCTATCTGAATGTTGAGGTCGATGACAAACAATGAGCTCAGTGTTGAATAAGGCTGCCCAGCCTGAGTCAAGGAGAGTATTCCAAAGTGATTTTTGAAGAAGAATAGTGGGCCAACGATCTTGCGCAAAAAACATGTGGTCACACGAGATCCAGCAAAGCCAAAGGGCAGCCCCACAAATGAGAGACCATAATGTGCGGAATCTATGAAACATTCATGGGATAGGCGTACCAAATATACATTGGGTTGCGTCGAGTCTACTATGGGGGCCTAAGGTTGGAGATGCACAGCGAAAGTGGTGCATAATCGACAATGCATAATCCCAGATTTCTTGGGCCTGAGAACACTCAAAAAATCTATGGATAGTGGTTTCTATGGCTCTAAAATTGTTGCATTCACAAGATTGGTCAATACCAGGAGCAATTTGTGCCCGCCAGGAGTTGACTGCTATGGCATTGTGCCATATAGACCATATGAATGATGCATCCTTCTAGAGGTGGGCTTTCATCCAGACATCTCTCCATGATGGGGTGTAAGAATCTGTGAGTAGATTAGGCTACTCTGATGGTATAGAACGCTTCAACTGAGACAAATTGGTAAGGAATTTTCTATCGATGGCTACTGTATACTCCATGAGGAGTTTGCCATTAGTCCATTTCCATTACAATCTTGACTTGCCGTAGTGTTGCAAGCTTGTAGAAATGGGCCTCAAATACACTAGATATTGGAGAAAAATGACATTAGAAATTCATTTAAACCCCCCATTGAACTAAGGTAGACAAGCCTATTACTACCCTGATTCGCAATCTGACTATGTTGGAGTCAACTTCAATGGGGTCACCTATTTTTCAAAGGTGTATGCATGTTTCACAAATCCTATCCAAGTGGAATTATAATTTTCTAATGAAAATTGAAATTTCTATGAATTGTTGAAGTTGATTGCCCTGAAATTACAAATCCGCCCATGGATTAATTTATAAAAGTCAGATCAACAACGCATTACTGCCATAAATTGTATCTATGACTACTTGGATATCCACCAATCCATGGTAGACACGTTTCCCAAACTGAAATTAATGAACTGATTTTATCAGAAAAATAGACGGACTTAGATGAGTTTCGGGGTGGTAATGGGGCCAAAAGTAAGATGTCGGAAATAGGAAGCTGGCAGGAATATGCTTGTGCCGCAAGTGTCGATTAGAGGTGACAGTACAGATTATGGGTTTTGCCCGTCACTGGTGGAATAAATTTGCCCCCCCATCTGCCGCAGCGTCACCTCGTGTCAGCGTCCATTTGCGGCACGTCTCACCCCGAAGTAGGGTAACGCTAGGGTTTCGTTTTTCGGGCAGTATCAATCTGTTTTGTTAACAGGGTCGCAGATTTACGATCTCGTCGTTCACGCAGCGGGCGATCCACCATGCCTCTCCTATACCCCTCCATCCTGTTCCAGGTACCATTCTCTCGCTCATGCATCTTCCTATTGCGAATATTTTCCTCTTGCGATCCTTTTGATCCTCTGACGGATCGAATTGGTGCAGGAACGGATGCTGGGCTTCGCCATGGGAGGCTTGGTTGGCATGGGCGTCTTCATGTATGAGCAGCGACATATTTGGAAGTCCACTGCAGGGCTTGCGGAGACGCTCTCGGGCGGCAATCTCCCGCCTCCTCGAGGGATTCCGGTAAGGAAATTGTGTTGATTGTGTGGTTGGAACTCGAATTAGGTTTTCTTGTTTGAAATTAACTGGCGTTTATGAGCAGTTCGATATTTAGGGTGGAATCATTTTGGAACTCCTCTGTATGCTGAGGGAAATTAGGGTGCATTTGGGGGTAATGACTTGTTTTGATTATTCTATTATCATTCACTAGAAATGTAGTTAGGAATCCCAATGCAGGCTCCGTTAGGTGAGTTCTGGTCAAGTAAGTTCTCTTAAACCGTGCAAATATGGATCTGAGCGATGAAAATGACTTTCAGTTCGATATTTAGGGTGGGATTGTTTTGGAACTCGTCTGTATGCTGAGGGAAATTAGGGTGAATTTTTGGGAATGCCTCGTTTTGATTAATTTATTATCGCATTTGTATGAGTGAACACATTGAGCTGGAAATAGAAATGTAGTTAGGAATCGCAATGACGGCACCGTTAGTTCAGTTCAGTTGAGGTAAGTTCCCTTGAACCGTGCAAATATGGATCTGGGCGATGAAAATTATTGTGGTTGTTAAAGATGGAACCGTACATTATTTGTTTGTACTTTGGGGATTTGTATTGAATTAGTTATGAATTTTCAAAAATCACAATGGTGTCTTTTCCAAAATTATTGCTTTTTCTGACCGTCCTAGTTTTGCATGAGGACGTTATAAGCAATGCACTTTTCATGAACGGCAATGCCCTTAGTGTGTGACTGTTTTCATTGGTTTATGGTGGAATGATCTTTAATGAAATCACAGATGTATGGTTTAGGGAGCCAGGTGGAATTGGGATATTTACGTTACAGAGAACTTTTTCTGTCATTGCAGTCTTCTCCTCCACTTTTGGGCAGAGAAGTGCGGGATGATTTGGCACATGTTTGGAACTCCACTATAGACAAGACATTCGGATCCCTCATCCATACGCTGAGCTCGAAAGGCTGGTGACCAGGATAAGCTCCTCTCTATTCAATTAGGTCTTCGTAATTGGATTATGACATCACTCAGAAGCAATTTGTTAAGAGTTGCTTGATCATTATTCAAGAATTTTCTGCAGAGCTGGTGTAGCCGCCGTTGGGGAGTCGTATACACTACTTCTGACTATCTGTGAACTCAATTGAAAACTAATGATCAAGTCAGTAGGTGTTGACAGCCTCCAAAGACGCTGTGGCCAGGAGGAGAATGCTCTTTAAGGAGTGCAGCTTTTAGCTGGACATGATGATCTACAAAGCGAGCATAATCATTGTAGAGGTTGCATTTTTCATGTACATGTGCATATCATTATCAACAGTTTTTTGTTGTACTGCTGCGGGTCTGGTGTTTTGTTTCATGACTTTGTTTTTGCGGTAGTGCAGTATGAGTATAGGTATTAATGTGCTTGAGATCTGTAATTTGAATCGTGCAGTTACTTAAGAACGTGGAAACGGCTCGAATTTGATTGGAACTCACAGTGACATTAAATTTCTATTTTCCTACTAGTTGTGCATGGGTGTTAAGGGTCTTGGAGAATGTCTCAAAGTTCTAGCATGTGCTGAACCAAACAGTTTATCGATTGTATAAATGTATACCGGTAGTGCTCGCCCAGGATTATTCACAGTTTACAATTTGATGTTTAGGTTGGCCCAGTAAAGGAACTTCTAGTCCAGTATTTGATAGAATGGGTGTAATGTGGATATTTTGGTTGCAAAGGTGAGGGTTTGGATTAGGGTTGAAGTTAGGAAATAAATTATGATGTTACTAATGCGATGTTAAAACGGTTCGTTCATTAACCCCTATACGATGCACCCTAAGACCCGTGCACTCAGCCCAAATAGAGTTGTCTTAAAAGTCTTAAAAGTCTCTTTCTAACCGTAGATTACATTTGAATTTTTAACCCTTGAAGGATGCATCCCCTATGATCAAGATAGTCATCAAAATTCTATGATTATTGAACTCATAGGTGCATTCTACGTTTCTATAATGAACAATGAAGTCATTCACTCTATGTCATTTTTTTCGAATGTCAATGAGTCATTGTCTAAATAGAGGGTTAATTCCTAATTGCTTGAGTGACTATATATGGTTGCTCCAAAATTTCAAGCTCATTTTGGTGTAGGTAGGTAAATTCCTTTGATTGGCTTAAAAAATTTTACAAGTAGTATTGAAGGTTAACTATTGGAAGCTTTTATTTTTCAATGAAAAATGTAAATATTTGATTTTTGAGAGGTCCTGAAACGTAAGGCATATATGTACCATTAGTGGAAGAGTAAAGCTTGCAAATTTTACTCAATTTCCTAGCTTTGAGCAAAGCTTGCCAATTTCAATTGATTTGAGATCTAAAAAATTATACTTATCAATTTGCTTTGGAAATGGTCCCAATAGAAAGAGTAAGTATTTTCATGATTTTTACCATTGGAAATTTAAACTTGCAATAATTGATTTGGAGTTATTTGCGATTTATACTTATAAAAGAATTGCATTTCAACAATTGCTACGTGGATTGTGTAATGAGTTTAATAGCTCTTCATTTGAACTTAAGGTTTTTAGAAGTGCATTTTAGTAGGTTAACACAATTTCTAGTTGCTTACATCACCTCAAATTCTTAAAAATTCTTATATGCAAATTTCTCAAACATTGTGGAAAGAGCAATATAGTTTAAAATAGGATGTACGCATTTTTTTTGTTATAACCTCACAATTCTTATGCAATTTTACACTAAAATTATGTGTGCATCCTAATAAGTAATCTCTCTAAACATCTATACACTCAGATTTTTTTTAAATTTTAATTTGCTTCATTGGGAATTATATATCCATGCATTTTTTTTCAAAAGAAAAAATCATTTGGAAAGGCCTAGGCACTTAGAGATTAACTTCGATCCTTGAAAAAAGAAAATGAACCAAGATGTTTGGAAATAGAATAAGAAGTGATTCTAATTGGTTTTAATTTTTTGAAATTTGTATGGATAATTTATTAATTCTTTAAAGTTTAGAATGAGTGGTTTGTTTTATGACATTGTTTAATTTTAAAAAAAAATCCTGCATAAAGATAAATGTGGAATAAAGTGAAAGTAAAATTTTTTTTTTTGATAAATTATAAATTTATCATAAATTTTTGAAGTGTGCTATCCAATTGATCCAAAAGAGTCCCTAGACTAGTTCAAGACCAACAAAAATTGCATCTACAATAGTCATCTTACTTAAGTAAAGCAATTACAATATTTCCTAAAATGGAGTAACACCAAGGCTTGAAAAAGACACTTTCTATGATGTATCTTACTCAATAGGTGGAAGTTCCTAAATTAGGCACTAATCACTCCATTATTGTCATCCAAGACATTGAACGTGGCTACTAACTCAAGCCATTGTAGTCCAAATGTCATTTATTTAAAACAATGTATCTTAGATTGATGCAAGAATTTCTTAGGAGGTTTAGTCTATGTTAATTCTATCAACTAATAGTACATGCAAGCATAGGGTATTTTACAAGGGGTTATTATTCTTTGAATCCCTTTTTTTGGTACCCTATTGTCATGTAAGACTTAGAAATTGGCCCTTACATGAGTCCCTATTTCTTTTACAATGGACTCTAGTTTGTTTTAAATGGTGTGCTATCTTCATTAAAAATTCAGAATTTGGAATTAGTTAGAAACATACATTTAATCAACAAACATTCAATCATTTGCAATACACATTGAATCATGTATACCTTCTGTATTGTTAATTGCACAAAGTAGAAAAATGCTTGGAAATACATGTGGGCAATTGCAAAAATACAAGCACTCCTATAGATTCAATAACATGGCTCAAGTTAGGCAGAAAACTAGAAATATAAAATACAAAATGCAAACGCTTCATAGATCATCAGACCCTAATTAGACCACAAAACACCAAACTCTAAGGGAGTGTTTAAGGTAAAGTAGGAGGTTTAAAAAGCGCATAGGTTCTAAAACTGACCACCTCCTCAAATGTACACTATTGTACATGTTTCTTATTCATAGCCTTCAACAAAGAGTGTATATTTGAGGAGGTGGGCAATTTTAGAGCCCCATGCCATTTCAACTTCAAAATTTCTTAACTAATTCTATAAGCTCCAAAAAACATGAAATAACTTGGGTTAGATGTCGAGTCCTCTTATCTTTGAAGGAAAATTTATTGAAAAATATTTCAAGAAGGTTCACCTCCACAAAATTCAAATCCACCTCTTAGGTGTGCGACTTATGGACCTACTATCTTAGTCACTTGAAGCTAATCTGAGTATGCTTGTCACAATTTCCTTATTTCACAATGTAATAGTGCACAACTTAAATGCAACAGAGGTTATAATAAACATTTATACATCCTATGTTACTTTTAATACATTTCTAATATTCCCCTAAAGGACCAAGGCCTTTATTTTGCTAAAAAACACTCAAAACTACCATTTCTATTGCAAAGAGTAAAAACAATTATTTTTTTCCACATCTAGTTGTAGGATCTTATACCTAACTAGTATAAAAATGTGTAGTATAAATTTCAGAAATTTTGACTACATAGATTGCAAGATATTTGCATTTAAAGTAAATAAAACAAGTTTTTTTGTACACTGCAGGACTAGATTATTTGACTTTGAAACTTCTTCACTTAAAGTTTTTGCACTATAGAGTTTTAAGGTTTAAATATTTATGGTGACAAATTGAGTTGAGAGTTTAGGAGAAATAAATTTGAAAAAAACTCTAATTTGCATTCTTAAAAAAATTGTTAAATAGAAGTAGGTACAAGATAGAAGGAAAATCTAAATTACTAATATTTCTGAGATGGAATTAAAATGCACTAATTCTACTAGTGAGATTGTTCTAGCAAGTAGACTAAACCATGTGGAATTGGATTTTTTAATTGTAAGGATTGTATTCAGAAATGAATCTTACATATCATTTTTCCACAAAGATACTAAGATTGCCGAAAAACAAGATTGTCCATAACTTTCACATCACTTATTCAAATGAAATGAATCAAAGCTTTCCATCTATAAGCAAATATAATCTATGAAAAGAAAAAATAATACTAAATTTTATTTTATTTTTTGTTACACGGTCTCCTCTGTTTTGAGCTTATATAGATATAAATTTTGTTACTAGGCACCAATTGGAAAAAAATTATATTATGGGCATCAAAGATAATAAGTGTTTCTATCTTCAATTTATCTTTTAAAATCATGATAAAAATTGAGCACCAATCCAATTTTTCTCTTGAAGGGACAATGGTTCTTTGGGTGTTAACCACTAAATGCCCAAAGCACCAAATTTGGGTGTTGATAATATTTTGAAGTTAAATAAAATCTAACCAAGTTAGTAGTTTTAGTAGTTTAAACTTTTGAAAAATATTTTTTGAAGTCTAATTTTAAGATCAAAAAGTTGATTTTGAAAACGATTGATTATGGTTTTTCTATTCAAGATTTTGTGCAACGGTACGCATTGCAATCTTGATTTTCTATCAGTTTTGAGGGCTTTCGGAAATGAGCCTCAAATACACTAGATCTTGGAGAAAAAATGACATTAGAAATTCATTTAAAAAAATTGTAGAGTAGTTTTCAAAAAGCCATAAATTGATTGGGGTTACGCATGTTAGGTTCTTTATCTTTATATTTTTCTAGTGACCAAATTTTTAGATTTGACATGTGAAAAGAGGATTGAAAGAATTCAAATTTCTTTCATAGTCTTAACACCCTTATGATTAAACATTATAATCTTTATTTTTTATTTTTTTTAAATGAATTGATCTTTAACATGTCTAGTTTGAATTTGTGTTGTTACAATTAAAAAAAATTATATAACTTATCAAAATGTTGTCTTTTTGTTCAATTTAGAAGAAAAATAATTCCTAGAGTCTCAAAAAAGACCTTGGCATTTAGGCATTAAAAACACCTCCTTTTTTATGACAACCTTGCAACTAAAGTAGGTGTCTTATGCTACTTCTATAGTTTTGTAATTTTAACCTAAGAAAATGATTGAGCACCTTATATTTTAAGCTACATCATTTCTAAGACCAACAAAGAATGCATTCCTTGAGACGAATTTAATGGGTCATTCTTTACTTGGTTGAAATGATCTTCTGCCTAAAATAGGATGGTTTACCTTATTTCAAATTACGTGAAACTTAATGTGTTCTTAATCCTTAAATGACGGGTCAATCACTATGGAAATCATTTGTTTGGATACCGTGTGAATTGTTGGCTTAAAAAAATGACAAAGCACTTATTAGAAGACGAACTAATGTAGAAGACCTTTTCATTCCACATAAAATTTGGAGGATGAATAGTTGCACTTCTGTCCTACATGAAGAGAGTCTTTGTCATTTATCGACCAAAAAATTCCTTGTTGTTTATGGGTTAAAGGATGATTCAACCTCCTCTAGAATTGAAAGGTTGGTATTTTGAACTCTGCCAATTGTTAAAGATTGTGTGTAGTTGTTATGTGAGGGTAATAATTTGTGAGTTGATCAAAGTTTTAAGTGATTTCTTTGATACTAGGGATGTAAGAGAAATTTGAAAGAGATTGTTTTGGAATTTGACCCAAGTATAATCCTTGGTTATATGATATAGAAGAGGTACAATGTAGTCAAGTAAAAACCCTATTTTTGTCTTGTAACATTAGGTTGGGACTTGAAGACCCTTGTTTTTTTTATTTTTTAATGCATGTTGTAGCTCTTTGGTATATGTACAAAATGCAAGGTAGAACAATTGTGACTATCTTCATTTTGACAAGATAATTTTTTACAATTTTTTTATACATTTAGAGATAATTATAAACTACTACCTAATTGGCTATCCTATGGAATAAGTAACATTAACTGTAGTTCTCATTACTTAATGGTACTCTTTTTTGATGTCAAAATCTTGAGCATTAAGCAAAAATTAATAATTAAAAATGATATTTCATGCAAATAAGCTCACTTCTAAAATTAAGAAAGTTTGCAAAATTTCAGCTTATGCAACCTAATTAATGACAAGAATTTTATCTTGACTTTATAATATAAAAGCCTATAAAATATTGTTCAACAATGAGTTATGGAGGTGCTTAATAAAATTAATGAAGAATATATTTATTCCAACCATTATTGTTGTATCTTGTAGTCAATTTTGGAGGTGAGGCCTTGAGGCAAATTATAAAAGACCCTCATCTTCTCTCTCGGAATACCTCTATTTCTCATATTGTACCTTGTTCTTTTGGTTTGTTTCTTGGTTTGTTTGGTGGTTTGGCTAATTTGGCCAAATTGTTGTCAACATGGTGTTTTCTACACTAATGGCAAAGCTTTGGCCTTGTATGTGGCATTTTCATAAGTTCCCCCAAATCCCCTCCTTTTCAACTGGTCTCCCTAGTTGAAAACCTCTGGGATGGAAAAGTTCTTACATGTGACATTTTTAGATATTAATAAAGTCATCGCTTTTCCTTTTTTTTGGTAATTATTTTTGATCCCTCTATGATGGCAAAGCTTTGACCCTGAGATAAAAATTACAAAACAAAATCAAAATAACTTCCTTTTATTTCCCTTTTATTTCACTCAAATTTCCACCTACCTTCTTAATTATTGTGTTATACGTAGAAGTCAAAATCCATAGCTAGTACAGTTTTCAACATAAACTACACTAAATAGGGATATTAAGGGGACCAAAAAATTAAAAGGACTTATTGTGGAAAACTGTAGATGTTTGAAACATGATGTACAACCCCCAGACACTTCAATAACTACTAATGTACAACAGAGGTAGATATTTATATAGTGTGTAATGTTGATTAATTAGAATGGGTCTCCTTTGAAAAAACCTATTCAGTGTAGATAAAATATCCCATCTCAAAACTCCTCGACTATATTATCTTCCTAATTCCTTGTGGTTCAGTACCATTCTAAATTTCAAACAGCAACCATGGAAATATCAAAGTTTTAAATTATCAATTTCAGCTCTCAATCCAATGAGTATCCAAATTCCAACTAGCCCAGTTCCCTGGGCTGGAGGTTGTTGAATTTGGAATAATATTTGGAAAAAATTAGCACCTAGTTCAAAGTTAGCCGGTGGAATTGGGGAAAAATCCGGTTGCAATTTGAAAACTTTGGGAAATCAGGTGAAAAAACCTGTAAAATTTATATTTACAGTAAAAAATAGAGAAATAACTGGATTCAGTTCTTCTGAAATCAGTTCAGTAAAAATCCCAAAAAATCCCAAACACTGATTTGGAAGGAATGGGGTTTTAAAACTTTGAGCTTGTGAGGAAAATCAAAATCAGAGTGGTAGAAGAGGGAAAGCACAAATTGGAGTGGTTGAGGAGTGAGTTTGAATTGGGAGTGTGATTTTCTAGAAGTCATTTAAATACTTGATGTGGAAGGTGCAGCTCAAAGTTGATGTGGAAAGGGATAGAGCATATTTAAGGTAACTTTGCCTATGACAGGCCCAAAATTTCATGAGCAATACATGTATCTTGTGAAATGTACTTTACAAGAAGTTTTTGGCATGAATTAGGCTGGTCCAGAATTTTGCTTGTCATTGACTGAGTTACCTTTGCTAGGAGAAGGATTTGATCCCCTAATCAAAGCTTGGCTTCTCATTAAAAAAGGGAACACCAAGGGAGAAAACACAAAAACAATACATACTTGACTGAATTAGATGCCATGACATTTATTTAGTATGAGCTTACTTAGTGAGAGTTTATGACAACATAGGTCATCATTTTGTTTGATTCCAAAGTCAATTAGTAAATAAAAATTAGGCTTAAAGTCAATGTTTTGCAACTCAAAAATATCCCAAGAAAATAGAAAGAAAACAAATATTTAAAAAAAAAATTCAAAGAGAGAAAATAGAAAAGAATATAGGGTTGAGAGGGAAAAAAATAGACTATACATTGAATCTAGGAATTTTATTGTAAAAATCATGAATTAAATGGTATAAGTGGGGTTGGAGAATGGGAATGTGGTGGAAACGGACTATGAAGTACATAATTAACCTTACCATTTGTTTTTCTTTGTTTCAAACTGAGTGGTTAATTATAAATTAGGCTTCATAATTAGACCCTAAAGATTACTAATGTACAAACTTTGAATTGAGTTTTGCATAGATGATCCTTAGAAGTTTTGAAAAACATCTCACATTTATGAAAAACAAGGAAGTTAAAATATGATGAAGTTTGGTAGTCAAGAAAGAAATGCCAAAATCTTGTTACAATTTAAAGTCAATTTGGCCATAGTTACCTATCAATATAAAACGTTAAATGAAGTTTTCTTGGATGAATCACAGTTGAAATTTCATCCAACGATAACTTTTGCTAAAAATGTTTATTTAAAGTATTTTATCATTTTAAAAGAGGCATTTAGTATTGTATAACCTGAACTAATTAAAAGTTTGAAGGTAGTAGCTTCAATTTAGAGGTCAACAATAATTTTGGCTCAAGACCCTCCAAAATTATCTTTTGTAATTTTTATGAGTCTCAAATAATATTTAAAATATTTAAAATTTATTACTAAGAAATGCTTGTTCATTCATTTGCTTGGAAGGTCAATTGGACAATGTTTAGGCACCCAATTATAACTAATGAAAATACTTGTCCATTACTCAATAGGCCAATTGGATCGTATTTAGGCACCCAACTCTAGGATTTTGAACCCAACAATATAGAACCTAGTTGTGTCCACTTTATCTTAAGGGTAGAGAAAAAAATGCTAACATTTGTGGTGAATTTAAACTCAAAAGGTGAAGGTTCCTATTGCAGGTACTAATCACTCCATCACCATCATCTAAGACATTGATTATAGCCACTAACTCAACCTGTTGTATCTCAAATCTCAGTTATTGGAAAAAAGTCTACCATTTGTTGATACAAGACTTTAATGTCTTTGTGATGGATCATTTGCCTATTAAGGTAGCTGACCTTATTCCAACCAGGGACCTATTTTCCTTATGTAGGTTATTCTCTTTCCAATCAGTAGAAGAAAAGCAGTGATTAATTATGGTACAATTTCCAATGCAATCGTGGCTCATTACGATTGGCTACAGTCTTGGTTGATTTTGCAATCAACTTGTGGTTAGAAATGGGAAGACCTATGTGACAAGAATAGGTCGAACAAAATCCTCCACTAAAATATTCACAAAATCTTGAAAAAATATGGAATCCTTCTAAACTTTGTTTCTGTACATGGGAAAATTTCTCCACTCAAGAAATTTGTGCTCCAAATATGCGTAATTGCTTAAATGGTTGGAATGAGGTCGGCTATCTTAATAGGTTGATTTATCTTACTACTCAGTATTTCCAAAATGGTTGGATTTCAGTAGAACTCATATACTTAGAGACTAGTGCTAAGTCATAAGTGATCGATCATTGACATGTGTCCGATACTCACTCGTAGCTTCTGCTCATGCAAGGCCTCCTATTTTTTGGGAATTCACGTTAAGCTTACGTTAGTCCCTCGCTCCCTCTCACACAACGACACCGTAGAATTTCACGACGCCCGCAGGACTTGGTCCCATCACCGAACTCCCCCACCGCGCCCGCGTCCTCTCTCTCGCTCTCGCTGTCGCTCTCCGTCGCTCCCGCGCTCTCTGTCGCGCTCCCTGTCACAACGCTGAAGAGCCGGAGCCATCGCCACTACTCCAGCCAGCCAGCCAGCCAGGCAGGCAGGCGCCACTTCCTCTTCTGCCCGTTTTGGCCCCTTCCAACCCCTTCCTCGCCACAATTTTTGCTCGCAACCAAAGCAAAGCCGCAACAGTCAAAGATCACAGCCCCATAGCTTACTTCTTCATCACTTTCAAGCTCCACAGCTCTCTTCCTGGTGTTCGCCATGACGTTTATTCTTGGCTACACGGGATAACAAAACTCTGTCCGCTGTGGTTGGCCCGTGCTTGACTGGTTCTTGCTTGTCCGGTGTCGGTAGGGTTTGGTGTGGGTTCGGTGTGATTTGGTGTGTGGTGTGTGTGGTGTTGGTGGACGTCGTAGAGATGGGAGCTGTGACCTCGGCAGTGGCAGCGAGGTTTGCGTTCTTTCCGCCTACGCCGTCTTCGTATCAGGTGGTCTTGGATGAGAGCACGGGCAAGTTGCGCATGACGGACGTGGAGCCCCGGGAAAACGTGGAGGTGCTCAAATTGCCGACCCGGCGGAATAACGAGATTGTGGCGTTGTTCGTGAGGCATCCGACGGCGACGCTCACTTTGCTGTATTCGCATGGAAACGCGGCGGACTTAGGGCAAATGCATGAGCTGTTCGTGGAGCTTAGTGTTCACCTCCGGATTAATATTCTCGGGTTTGTGCTGTTCTGTCGCTGCTGCCTTTTTCTTGTTGTGTGTTGCTTAGAATTGGACGCTTGTGTGGCGTGTCTTGAGCTTTTTGAGTTTTTTAGGTTACGAGAGCTGGAAAACAGGAGGAAGAATTTGATCTGAGGATGTTTTTGAGCGGCTGGTTTTTTTATTTTGTTTATTTTGTTTTCAAATTTAGATGTTGTAGTTCTGTAGCAATAAACGAATTCATCCTAATGAGCAACCGTTTAAAAGAGCGACACTATCCAAAAAACGATCATAATGTCCTTAAAATGATATCCAGCAGAATACACTCAACTCTCTCTGATGACCAACTCTGTACTTGCACTTTCACTGCATATCTTGAGAATCCGTCATGCTGTGTATACATCTGATAGGACAACTTCCATATGTGAAGTTATGAACGTGCATAGGAGTGCTAATACGAGCACGTTTGTCGCCCCGAGACAGTGTCATTGCAGAGGGCTGAATGTAGTCCACACCCGCAAATCCGGGTGCAATCTCACATACGTTAGTTGCTTTCATACAAAAATTGCGTTGCGCACATAGATCTGGCTTGATACATATACGAAGAGCACATAAACCTGGCTTGACACAAACACAAACGAGCATTTCCACATTCTAACTAATTATCGACCTCCTGTTCTAGTATTATCATTTGTGTTGATTGAAAGCGCAAGCTCAGGCAATTTTCAGTGTATACTCGTGTATATGCTCTTCATCGGTTGATGGATATATGTGGTGTCTCAGTAGTGGCAACTTCGTGAACGCAATGTGCCTTTTGTGAAGGAATCAGTGATTAGTTCTTATCCTAGGCTTACTCAGCTCCGCTTTCAACTAGTTTGGGTTACTTAACTTTATGGCTGAACTGTATTGGTTCTGATTCCGATGTTTTTAAAAATGTGCAGCTATGATTACTCAGGTTATGGTGCTTCTACCGGGAAGGTTAGTTTCTTCTTGTTGGCGTAGGCAATGATTTATGAGAAGTTTAGTCGGGGGCTGTGGCAGTTCCCTGCTAGGCGTTACTCGCATTCTCTGGCAGTGCCTTAATCTTGGATATTCGTGGTTAAAATGCACCGGTTTTGAGCCATACATGATAGGAATCATGTGTCATTCCATTCACAGATCCTGTTTTTGCATGGTTTGTGTCTGCATTGCGGTCAATTCTCATTATTAGACACAAACCTTGAAAATTTGAATTTCTATTTAAAGGTGTTACTGTTACTTTCGTTTTTGAATTCTTGGCCGAAGCATGCCTGAGCTTTTGCCTGGTTTATTTTTTTTCCAGAGTCAGCGCTGTTCGATTCAAATTCTTGTTGTGTTTTCTTTTCCAGCCAAGTGAACCGAACACGTATGCAGACATTGAAGCAGCGTACAAGTGCCTGGAGACGTATGGTATTCCAGAAGACAAAGTTGTGCTGTATGGGCAGTCTGTAGGCAGTGGTCCTACTGTTGATTTGGCCACTCGTTTACCTGCTCTTCGAGGTGTGGTACTTCATAGTCCGATTCTTTCAGGGCTTCGAGTGATGTATCCAGTAAAGCGGACGTACTGGTTTGACATTTATAAGGTAATTTTGAGGAGCCATTCCTTTCTTTATATCTATTACTTTTGTGTATGGAAGAGGAGATATAATGTTTTTACTGAAATATGATTTTACAGATAGCTTGCCTATGCCATGGGCTCTGTAATTTGATTTTCTTTTGTTGATATTGGAATTGAGTTGTCTGTTTTGAATGTCACTTCAGAAAAACTAGGTTTAGTTGACTCACAATCAATGTTCTAATCCCAGAAGGTTGTTTGAAAACGTATAACAATGGGATTGTTCGATTTTGCAGAACATCGACAAAATCGGCCAAGTGTCCTGTCCCGTCCTTGTGATGCATGTAAGTGGGCGCTCGCAACTAGATTATGCTTCTACACAAGAAGAGGATTTGCTCGACTTCCATTAGACGATATCAATTTTTTTTCTGTGCTTTATGCCTCTTGTGAGGCTGGTCTGCCGGATTGATATTCCAGATTCATTTGACTTGAACTCAGCTTTCTTTGCGGATAATGTTTTAAGATATCGAAGTGTAATGTGGATTCATTATTTGCAGGGAACGTCTGACGAAGTAGTCGATTGGTCACATGGAAAGCAGTTACATGAGTTGTCCAAGGAGAAGTATGATCCATTATGGTTGAAGGGGGCTGGTCACTGTAACTTGGAATTATATCCAGAGTATATCAAGCACCTTCGCAAGTTTCTCCTGTCATTGGATAATTCAAGGAAGGTCTCCGAATCATTCTAGATCTAATTTAGATGAGTTACAGAATCTTCTATTTCAGGAGTTTGTACATAACCCTTTCTGTCGTTTACATGTTTCAGGAGCCTTGTGCTCTGGGTTGACTCTGAAGGTTATAGTGCTTAGGAAAAGATGGAATTCGTTCATTGAATCTGACTATTTTGCTTTTTTATTATTAGGGTGCAGGTTAGTACTGGAACTGCATTGCTGATTGTGAATGTTTTGTTCAGCATGTGCCCCCAAATTTTCTGGTATGTAGGTGGAAATAAAATTATCCTTTTAAAAAGGCATTTCAAAAATGACGGCGTTGCATATGGAGGTGATACATCTAGAGCGTCTGGCTCTCATGATGACTGCTTTTTCTTGTCTGAGCCTTTTTCTGAGTCAAATACCTGGTAGGACTCAAATGTCTTTACACTCAATCCTCTGTATGGTAATGTCATTGCCTTTAGGGGACAGATGCGCTTCTAGTACCACTTTCATGTGTGATCATAACTTGACTTGTGGAAGTTGTTCAATTATATTAAATGTGTACTGTACAGTACAGTACCCAGAAGGAATGTTACGTAACTTTTAGTTAAATACAGTGAGACTAGAAAAAGCATACTGAACTTCAAGTGGCCACCATGAATTCGATTTTTGAGTGATTGCCATGGGATTTTCACTATGTTGTTGGACTATGAGTAATCTTGTGAAAAGTAAATTGTATATAGATAATTATCCAAAAAATCCATGTAAAGTCATAGTTCTCCATTGCCTTATCCAAAGTGTGTCCACATGGTTTTCATGCACCGGCTTCTATTGGTCCTCATTGTGGTACAATTGTGATTTTGATCATTGATTTTTTAGAAGATATGTATGTGCTTTTGTGTTGGGATTGCATTGTAAGTTGTTGGGATAACTTCTAACATGATTGTAGGTGACTTTGTGACTTGGTTTAGCGTGATGTGCATTTTTTTTGTTGATACAAGTTTGTTTGTTGTTGCGAATAGGTTTAGTGGCATTATTTGTTGAGAAAGATGAAGACTAGAGCGTTGACAGATGCTGAGAAAGGAGTAGTGGTTGGAATGCATGGAGGTGGAATGAGAGGTGCGCAAATAGCAAGAGAACTAGAGATGCCGCCTTCAACTGTTTATGGTGTTCTACAAAGTTTTAAAAAACGTGGAACCGTAGTGTCACCAAAGTCACTGGGTAGGCCTCTAAAGCTTACAGAGTGTAGAATGAGACATCTAGAGCGCCTACTTAAAGATGATCATCATTTATCACTCACAAAGATTATAAATCAGATGGCAAATGTTGCACATGTTAGTTGTCGTACCGTAAGGAACACTTTGAAAAACCTTGGTTACAGAAATCGTGTTGCAACAAAAAAAAAATTCTTAAGTTCGAAGCACCAAGCAGATGGCTAGCATTTGCTAGAAAGTACAAAAATTAGACTGAGGAGGATTGGAAGAAAGTTATTTGGACCAATGAATCATCTTTTGAAGTTGGAAGAAATTCTCGACAAATTAGGGTGTGGAGAAAAGCATATGAGAGGTACTTGTCTAAATGTCTAGCACCTATTTTCAAATCTGGCCGTACTTCAGTGATGGTTTGGGGTGCTTTTAGTGGTTTTGATAATTCTCCTTTAGTGATCATACCTCCACAGAATAGAAGTGCAAGTGATTTTGTTGATCTTATTTACGAAGGCACTTTAAGTGGATTTTATTTTCTCCACAACCATCCAGAAGACATTATACTTATGGAGGATGGCACTCCGGTTCACCGTAGCACATTGCCGAAGTTGTGGAGAGAAGCTCATGGCATAAATAAGTTGAATTGTCCAGCCAACTCTCTAGATCTAAACCCAATAGAAAACTTATGGAAGATAGTGAAAGATAGAGTTTAGACTACGTCCTGACCACACAATAAGGAAGAATTGGTAGAATCTCTTCATCGAGTATGGAAAGAGATACCTTTAGATATTATGCAAACCCTTATTGCTACCATGCCTTCTCGTATGAAGGAAGTTATTGCTGCAAAAGGTGGTAGTACTAGATTTTAAACACTATATAGGAAAAAGCAAAATTATATGTTGATTTGAGTTTTTTTTATATGGAAGTATATATTACCTTTGAAATAGATTCTCAAAGATTTCAAATGCAACTTACTGTGTAGGGTTTCGAGAATTTTTGAGCATGTACGAGCTTATTGAAATTGCTCTTCAGTACTTGTTTCTGCAGAAAATCTGAAAGTTACCTAACATTTCTTCCGGGTACTGTACATAACATGATAGGTTTGACGAAATTATGGGAATGTGATCATGGTATGTACATGTATTAGTGGCCTTGATGAAATGTTCGACACCTATTTTTGGATGAAAATTTCTAGTGATAGAATAATTTTTGGGTCTATCTATGATATAGGGTGAATTTTGTAAATTCTTTTTCAATTCCCTTCAATTGGGTATGTGTAATGTTTTGATGTCATGAATATCTTTCTTAGTACCTAAAAAATGAATTTTGGAATCATAAGTTATAATAATAGCCTCCTTCAATCTTCACCTTTGAAATTTTTATTACTAATTCATCTTGCCTTCAAATTTATTCTTCATCATTTTTTCTTGCATCCCCATAAGGTGCTACGGAGCTTATTTGACCAATTTTAGATGTGATTACTTTGTGCAAGGGGATTCTGTAAGCTTTGTATTTTCAATGTACAAAATTCTTTATTGTTTTCTATTGCATCCCTTTGGTGCTATGAAGCTTATTTGACTAATTTTAGGTGTGATTACCTTGTACACTATATTCTATAATTGCAAGTTCTAATACTCTAGAAATGCTTGAATGGTAATTCTTGGAAATGTAATTTTTACTTACCTAGTACCATTTTTAATAGTTTGGGTATTATTGATAAGGCTCTCATATTTCTATTTTTATGATACAACCCATTTATTTATCTATTGCATATGAAAAGTTTAAAGGATGTTGATGTAAGTAAGCTCACTTATTTCTTGTTTCCAAATCAAGCACATGGCAACAATATATTCATTAAATTGGAAAAATTCCTAAACCCAAATAGGACCTAGAACTTTTATTCCATTAAAATGGAAGTAAAGTAGATGAATGCAAAAATTGAAGTATGCACATCCACCACCACAATGAAAGAAAGTAACACATTGAATCCAATTAACATATTCTATAGAGACTAGAACAATTTCATGTAATAGAAAGCATAGTCAATTTTATAGTCCATATATTAGGTGAAGAAGCCTTGACCAAACTCATTGTTGATAACTCAGGTTTGTATTTAACAATAGAGCTTGCAATACAAGGCCTAGAAACCAACTATGGATGTGTGAGCTCCCAATTTTTTTGTTTTTTTGTTTTTATAGTTTTAATTCAAATTCTATTTGCAAAAACCCCCCAAAGAGTGTAAAACCAAAATAGGTATGTTACATGCCAATATAACAATTGGTCCAATATAAAGTGTTTTACCTAAAATAAACTAAAATTTTGCATGTGAATAGGATAGAAATCAAAAAAATTCTAGAAGTTGTGCATATGTAGTGAATAGTGCCCAAATTGCCTAAGTTACCTACCATGTGTGTGACTCATTTTAGCTAAAATGGTATAAGGGAACTCCAATGAGATCCTCCAAGTCAAATTTCAAAGAAAGGTTTTAGTTTCTTAATTAAAATAGAAAAATAGTAGAACCTCAAAATGAATTGTTAGCTTGTAGGTGACATAAATTCAAGACGGACCGACAAAAGGCATCTATGGTAGAAATATGATGTTCTAAAGTTGATGTTACACCAAAAAATCCAACGGTGAAATTGGTTTGCTAAGATTCCTTTCCACAAAAAGATTCTATGTTTATCGATAACTAAAGGAGATAGCGGGATTTTATTTTCCTTCTTCAACTGTGCAAAATAAGAATATGAGCTTTTACATATTTTGTGGGATTACATAAGAAGTTCCAAAAAATTTCTAGATTTTTGACTTTTAGGTTATCCTCCTCTAGATGGTCAACTACTCAAACTTATGATAGAAAGTTCTTAGAAATTATCCAGATTGCGGGGTAAAAGCACACTACGGTTGTCCAAAATCGTTGTCACGGCAGAATTTCTGCACAGGATGAAAGTTTGGAGTCAATTTTCTTATAATTTTTTTGACTTAAAAAAAAAAAAAAAATAGATTGGAGTCTTATATCTTGCATATATTGATAATTGTATTATAAAAAGTGATTTTCATCTATTAATTTAATGTAAGGAGTACAAACATTAAAGGTTTGTATTGTCACAAATTCAACTTTAGCATGTTGTACTCTTTTTTGCTTAGTTGAAAGTTTCTTTTTTTTTACAATTCAAAGAGAAGAATGCAATGCTCTAATGTTTAGGTACTTAGACTAGGCACTTAATTAGTGTTTTAGAATCTACATAAGAAAATAGCCTAGAAAATGTATGATTTTAGTACAAGTGCAAAATTTTGACCTTAAATTATTTTTTTTGAATTATTTTTTTGAAAACCTAAAAGAACACATTGTGATTCACATGGGCCATCATTTAGTTTTCATATAAATTTCATATTGGCTTAGAGTTTCTCTATCGGAGATTTGTGCTCCATTTTCCAACTTGAAGCCTGTAGAAGCCTTCACGGTCTGCTTATCGTACCTGGTTGTACAATTTGTACAGTTTGTACATAATGGACCAATAATCGTCCGCCATGCCTTTTCTAAATTGGGCTTCACCTGCAAATTCCGGCGCTTCGGGGAGCTTTTTCAGCGACATTCCCTCCTCCTCCAAATTCAAAAAAAAATGTTCATGAACTGCAATGTCTTTGTCGACGGAGTAGGTGCTGGATCTCGGTGGCCAGTGTTGGAACCGCGCAAGCGCAAGCGTTTGTCGACGTTGTTTTCTCACTTGTTTTCTTGTAAACAACAATTTTGAACTTTGCGTTAGAGGGCGTGCTCCTTCAATATTTCTTCCGCATTGTTCTTTAGTTCTTCCACGATAAACAGTTGCTGTATAAGTTCACATTCACTCGTACAATCACTGGACAAGCAAACGATTTCGAGTACATTCAGTACCTGTGCAGATACATTCGGTACGTTTCCAGATAGGCGTTTATCTTTCTGTACAGAAGTTCTTACAACATCGCGCAAGTTCTTACAACATCGCGCAAGTGCTTACAACAACGCGCAAGTGCTTGTACAACATTGCACAAGTACTTACAATGAGACCATAAGTTCATCTGTACAACCACTTGTGCACTGTACAAGTTAAAGTTTATTACGTACTACTTTAGTATATATTGTACTCTCTTACGGAAGTTTTTTTTTTGATTTGCGGTTTAGGGTACAATGGCGTCCGATGAAGAGTGGTGTGTACGCAGCCACGGTTTCTCCAGGGATAACAAGCCTGACAGCCTCTTTCAGGTCGAGGACGAAGATTTCATTGACGATTACCTAGTTCCGGCGTCGCCAACCTCGCCACGATCTGAACAAGCGAGGCCAGAGAAAAGTGACTTGGATAAGGAACTTGACAAGTTGCCTTCTTTGAAGAGGCATCCTCCTCCACGCGCTGTTAGCGTACAAGACTTTGAGACAACCTACGGTTTGCCAAAAACAGGTAAAAACCCGCACAAACTCAAAATTCCATTTGACCTTGCGGAGATAGACCTCGTAGAAGTTTTTGGGTCAGCGAAGGGGAGAAAAGGGAGGGCCGGATATGCATATTCCGAATGCAAGGATGCAGAAGTCCTTGCAAGAATCATCGAAATTTTCCCTCTCGTGTATTTAAGAGACTTGCCAAAGTCCAAAATAATTGCCAAGCAGTTTGCTAGAGGTATCGTTATGGAGAAGCGCAAGAAGAAGCTAGATAGTTGGGCGGAGTTTGCAGGTACTTCCAATTGAAATCAACGGAGCAAATGGTTGAAGAAGGTCGAGTTCTGTTTGGCAACCATTGGAAAAATCACTGGCTCCAATGACAAGGAGATTTACAAGGCAGAAGGCATCGATGACCTTTTGCACGACTCCACTACCGAACTTCGGAAGACCCCGTGGCAATTCGAAGAGAAGCTGTACACTGGAGTACAGAATGTGCAAGAAGCACAAAATATACGAGACGGTACCGAATGTACCAAGAAGGACGTCGCCGATTTCACGCGGCTACTGAATTTGGTAGGGTTACAGCTGCATGCTGTAACCCAAGACTTCATCGGCGTCCGAAAGGAGAAGGAGCAGTTGTCTACGAAGGCATTGCAAGAAGAAGGAGTGCTTCGGCGAACGGAAGCAAAGGTCAAAAAGTTGTTGACTGAACACGAGGTGGAGGCTTCGACTTTGACGAACAAATTTGAGGCGTACAATGAGGTGGTGAAGGACGTGCTTCTGGATTACCAAGCAATTCTACTGGAACTCAAGGAATGCAATTCAAGGTATGAATTGCTTGAAAATAAATAGGGATGCTTGAAGAGGCAATTTGATGCCCTGTTGTTTCAAGTTACTTGTCTTAGAAGAGGTGAAACTGGTTTTTTTTTAAAACCTAGACCTTCATGCTCTTTATTTGACCCCAATATTGTTTTAGGGTTGAGTACCATTTCTTTGACGTCCTGTGCACTGTGCTTAAGCGGGTTTCCCCTCAACGACATAGTCGTTTGCACATGCGGTCATGTCTATCACTCGTGGTGCGCAGGGATTTGGTTTAGGGAATCCAGCATATGTGCGGATAACTCTTGCCGTGCAACAGTGCATCCCTCGTGGTTCAACAGTTTTGGATTCGGCAAGTTGCATTCGGCTCTTGAACAATTGGTACAATCTTTGAAGTTAGAAGAGGAGCAAGACAGTCTCATGGAAGCCTTGACATCGACAATTTTGGACTTCCATCCACATATTGGTGCGATTCCTCGCAGATTTCCCTCAAGCAGCTGTCGAAACTTGTATATTATTCAGTACTAATTGTACAGAAGTCAGTACGTGACGTGAGGTGTGTATCATTAGATGAAATTGTAGAGTTCAGGGTTTCAGCTATTAAATTAGTATGCGACACTAGAAAACCATTACATTACGTTACTTGACCTCTTCTCGTTTCTTTTTCAGATCCAGAGAAAGTATACCAAGAGCAATTGCAGGAATCCCAAATTTGCACACAGACACCCACTGTCAGTTTTACAGAGATAGATCCTGTGCTCAGCGTCAGTGAGACTCTTGTGTCATAAAGCCTGTGCAATGGCAGCGCCGCTGGTAGCAACCGAGGTCAAAGTGATTCTGTACAACGTCCTGTACCTTCTGTACCTGAGACTGTACGTCTTGAACTTCCTGCACTTCCGAGTCTACCATCTATAGAGGAAGTCGACTCCCTAGCAAAAGATGAGGATCCTGTTATGTCTTGCAAGATCGAAACTGAGGCAGACCTACATGAGCATATCAAAAATTTGACAGAGGAGGAAGTGGATTATGAAAGACTACAGAAGTTGAGAGAAGAAGCTGCAGAATTAGAACGCCGCAAGAAGTTGAGAGAAGAAGCTAGGGCAGAGGGAGTGACTACAACGGTGGTGAAAGTGCCTCAGCCCCCACCACTCCCTCCAATAGATAATGACAATGCAGTAACCAAGCGGAAAACCAGAAACATGACTGCGGAGGAATCAGCCAAAGAAGTAGAAGTAGAAAAGAAGAAATACAAGAAAACCAAGAAGAGTCACAGGATTACGCCGCTTGGTTAGTGTCCACATTGCATTTGGTTTAGTCTGCAGAAAAATATGTAAGCACTGTACTAAATCTGTACGCTTTGCCAATTGGCACATTTAAAAAAAATTACAGTGACATTTGACATACTGTCTCTCTAAAACTCTTTGCCCATGCTTACGCCCTAAACCACCGTGCTTCCTAATTTGAAAATATTTGAAAACTAAGTGAAGTGACTTCTTAAAGAATGTTCACATTATATGATTCGAATAAGATGTACTCTCATTATGAGGGTGAGGATGTTCACAATATGTGATTCGAGTACTAATCATGAGGGTGAGGATGTTTAGAGAAGGGCTCCTTCCCATTTGATCCTTCTTGTGTTCCTTCTTGTGCTCCTGCCTTCTTGTGCTCCTGCCTTCTTGTGCTCCTGTCTTTGAGCGAAGCCGGTTACTACATTGTGAGCCTTCTTGCGCTTCTGACTTCTTGTGCTCTTGCCTTCGGGTGCTCCTGCGATCCACGACATTGGGTGGGTGTGTATTGTTTTCAGAAGCTTAGTAGAAGTTCTTCATTTTTAATGGGTGTGGTACTACGTTGTATCTTGGATAATGTGCGCCTCCTGTGCTTTGTGGTTTACTTCTTTGTTTATTGTTGTTTTGGTGTAGGTAATGGCATTCATTCGTGGACACCCAGTGAATAAGCAAGAACTTTGTTTGTTCATGGCCATGGTTTTTGAGGAGGAGAGCAAGAATCCGAGGCTTACACTTCCCCGGATGCATCCTCTGGTGAGTCTTCTCCTGCGTAACCAATTTACGTGGAATGCGGCAGCCGATCAAACTGTCAACATAATTCTGCGGAGTTTGGACAATTACGAATGTCAGATGCAGGCAGCTGGGGTGAAGGCAGCGGGAGAAAACACCAACAACAACTCGGTCCCTGGGCCTACGGTGGGAAAAAAAAGCAATGACTTGCACTGAAGTCTTTGCAATTCCAGCATCGTGTACTAAATTGGTAGTTTTATATTCGGAATGCTCGTTTTTCCGATCTTCATGACCACAGGCAAACACGGTTTTGCATCGGCGCCCTTCAATTAGTGTGCAATTGGTGAGTTCTGCAAAGTTGTTCTGTACCATTTAGTACAATATGTATAAACTCGTACAATGGAAAACATTGAATTTTTTATAATTACTGCAGTAGTTACAACTTTTTCTGAGGCCTTCTTACATAAAAAAACGCCTCTCGACTTGCATTTGCGTATGTTTCGGATATTTTATAAATTTTCTTGTTCAAAAATGTGTAATGTGTTTCGGAGGCTTCAATTCCGTTATGTGCAATAACACAGCAAAAGACCACGAACATGACTGCGGAGGAATCAGTGGAATAAGTAGAAGAAAGTTAAGAAAAACAGGAAGAGTCTAAGGATTCCTGACTCCAACATCGTGTACCGAGTTCTTTCCGGACTCCAGCATCGTCTGCCCAATGCTAAATTAACTGATTTTTATTCGGAATCCTACCTTTTCCCCTCTTTTCGTGAGCGCAGGCTAGAATGGTCTGACACCATCGGCCTTCAATTACTGTGCATTCCTACAGTTTGCAAAGTGTTTGTGCTTTAAGTTCCAGTTTCTACATTGCATAACGTGTTCTACACAAGAAACTTGTGTTCTGTATTTGGTTCCGAATCTCAGGTTGTACATAAGCGTACACGTTGTACCTCGGCAACCAATAACCGATCGCCACTGTCGTGTCTAAATAGAGATTCATCGCCTTCCGCACATTCCAAAAATAGACGGGCCTTTTGTCATGTCAGCACGAAAAGCTTGGCATCCCATGCGCACAGAAACACAATTTCCATCTTTACAAAAATACTAGTTCCCAGTTTATTTTTAGTTCCAAAAAAAAAGCCCTGAACCCTAAACCCTAAACCTAACCTAAACCCTACACTCTACAAACCTTTAAACCTTTATTTTGTCTCAGTGTTGTTTTCTAAAGAACATGAGTGCATACAATGAGTCACTCTTGTTTTAAGTAATGTTTTGTTGATAAAAACATAGAAAGATATGTATCATTCAAAATGGTTGAGAATTTGAGCTTCACAATAATAAACATACTTCAATCATCAATTAATGTAAATATTTTAAACGAAACAAATCTTGTTAATCCTGCAAAAAATCATGTAACATGGGTTATTTTTATTCTCATAAAGGGAATATTCAACCATAAAAAACAATAAAGACTTTGAAGTCATGTTTTTTGTGGTTGAATAATCCCATTATGAAAATCAAAACAATCCCATTACATGACTTTTTCTTTACGAAGACACAACGTCCAATAATTCAAATTTAATGTTGCCTTGTCCTTCATTTTATAAAAATAAAATTTTTTATTGAGGATTTTGATGATTTAATACTACACTTTCAAAAATAAAGTGGTGTCTTTCATTTATTATTAATCACCAAATAATTTAGGGATAAGGCAAAATATAAGAAGATAGGTATTTCTTTCACTGAAATATATTCAAATCCAATTTAATCCATCACCCACTTCTTCTCCCATTCAAAAAGTGCGACATTAAATCTTTAATAAAAAGAACTGTTCACATTAATGTGGTTGAGGGCCAACCAACATTTCTTTGTGAAACTCCATGAGCTAGAATGCCCATTTTCTGATTACCCATTTTTTAATTTATTATCTATTGTTTTTTGGTGGCCATTTTTTTGATTACCCAATTTTTTTGGTTTACTAGCATTGGATATTTATTTCACCCAAAAATATATGAAAACCCAATTTAATCCATCACGCACTTCTTCTCCCATTCAAAAAGTGCGATATTAAATCTTTAATAAAAAGAGCAACACCCATTAATGTGGTTGAGGGCCAACCAACATTTCTTTGTGAAACTCCATGAGCCAAAATGCCCATTTTCTTATTACCCATTCTTTTTTTTATTATCTATTGTTTTTTGGTGGCCATTTTTTTGATTACCCAATTTTCTTGGTTTACTAGCATTGGATATTTATTTCACCAAAATATATGAAAACCCAATTAAATCCATCACGCACTTCTTCTCCCATTCAAAAAGTGCCACATTAAATCTTTAATAAAAAGAGCAACACCCATTAATGTGGTTGAGGGCCAACCAACATTTCTTTGTGAAACTCCATGAGCTAGAATGCCCATTTTCTGATCACCCATTTTTTAATTTATTATCTATTGTTTTTTGGTGGCCATTTTTTTGATTACCCAATTTTTTTGGTTTACTAGCATTGGATATTTATTTCACCCAAAAATATATGAAAACCGAATTTAATCCATCATGCACTTCTTCTCCCATTCAAAAAGTGCCACATTAAATCTTTAATAAAAAGAGCAACACCCATTAATGTGGTTGAGGGCCAACCAACATTTCTTTGTGAAACTCCATGAGCTAGAATGCCCATTTTCTGATCACCCATTTTTTAATTTATTATCTATTGTTTTTTGGTGGCCATTTTTTTGATTACCCAATTTTTTTGGTTTACTAGCATTGGATATTTATTTCACCCAAAAATATATGAAAACCGAATTTAATCCATCATGCACTTCTTCTCCCATTCAAAAAGTGCGACATTAAATCTTTAATAAAAAGACCAACACCCATTAATGTGGTTGAGGGCCAACAAGCATTTCTTTAATCTAGAAATTTAGGAGTATGCTTTTTTAGAGTTCAAGGGGGAATCTGTTGAAAACCAGGAACTTCTATTTTTTGAGCTTCTCATCTACCATTTTGCTAACAGAACGCTTGTTTAGAATGCATAATATTTACAACACGGAATTGCATTTATTGGTAGTCATGATTCGACGGAGGGCAAGCGGTCATGTCGTCACCTGTGGTACTCAAGCAGTCACGTCATGACCGGTGGTACCCATTTGGGGTCCCACGGTTGACCGCTTCAGGTGGGAGCTTTCTCTCTTGCTGTGTGCCCCTCTCCGCTTACTTTCCAATGGTGTTCTCGTTGGTTTGTATTTTGCGCCCTTTGTTTGCGATTTGCGAATGGTTCAATGAGCCAAGAGGTAGATTTGTTGCGTCGATTTGGAAGGGAATGGCTAACTAGGGCGAACCAGGGCGATTTGCAAGGGAAGGGCGAACCAGGACAATTTGCAAGGGAAGGCGAACCAGGCCGAACCATTGTCTTGCAAGTGGACAGGGTGTGAGAAGAAGAGGTGAGTTGCGTCCTAACTGTCGCATTGGGTTTAGGCATTGTTTTGGTAACGAGATTCTTTGCTTTCGAAGAACTGTCTAGCGTTTAGGGTTGCACTGTACGAACTGCTGATGGTAGTGTTGGTGCGCGATTCACTGCTTTCAACGAATGCCTTGGACGTAGGGTTTACATGTCCAAGCCAACGATTTTATTGACAGTTTCCTGGTGGTCTAATCTAATGCGTGAATCATAATTCAGGGTGTAGAGGAAGTCAGTGACCAAACTCCATTTCCAAGCTGTACTGTGCGTACAAATTTGTACGCATTGTATCGGAATGTGTGCGGTTAGTCCTCACCTCTTTCTGTGTTTGTGTACATCCTATAGTACGTAGCGTAACCAGGGCGATTTGCAAGGAAAGGGCGAACCAGGCCGAACCATTGTCTTGCAAGTAGACAGGGTGTGAGAAGAAGAGGTGAGTTGCGTCCTAACTGTCGCTTTGGGTTTAGACATTGTCTTGGCAACGAGATTCTTTGCTTTCAAAGAACTGTCTAGCGTTTTAGGTTGCACTGTACAAACTGCTGATGGTAGTGTTGGTGCGCGATTCACTGCTTTCAACGAATGCCTTGGACGTAGGGTTTACATGTCCAAGCCAACGATTTTATTGACAGTTTCCTGGTGGTCTAATCTAATGCGTGAATCACAATTCAGGGTGTGGAGGAAGTCAGTGACCAAACTCCACTTCCAAGTTTTTACTGTGCGTACAAATTTGTACGCATTGTATCGGAATGTGTGCGGTTAGTCCCACCTCTTTCTGTAAATGTGGATTTCATTTTCTTCAAAACGTGATGTTTAGTTTAGGATGAAAACTGACAATAAATCGGGATTTCGTGTAGTTGAGGCGAGATATGTCGAAGGTGAAGGGTAAAGGATCTATCGAGGTACTGCGGGCAAGAGCACTGACGGAAAAGTCATCCCAAGCAGCTTCATCCGCCCGTCCTCCCATTGCAAGCCGGGCGAAGTCATCCGCTCGCCCTCCCATTGCTCCCAGTCCTCGTTCCAAACACGAGGAGAGCGAGGAAGGCAGCGAGGAAGGCAACGAGGAGGACAGCGAGCAAGGCAGCGAGGACGGCAGCGATGGCAGCGACTGCAGCAAGGAGGGTGAGGAGGGTGAGGCTGAGGGCAGCGACGAGGGCGACAGCAAGGGCGAGGATAGGCCAAAGCTACCTGACCCACCACCGGCACTCACCAAAGCCGATTTCTTGAAAAAGTACGGGTTCAAGAATGAAGGGCACTTGCCAAATTGTTTAATGAAATGGCAAGGCAAACCGTTTGACTACACTCAGTGTGTCAAACTATTTGGAAAACCGGTGGGCAGAGACAGACGGTATGGTTACAATTGGAGGGATGTCAAGTCAACGAGGATTAGAAAGAGGATCAAAGAGCTCCTACAAGCTCTGTATCAACGAGAAGCTCCTCGCAATTTGCTTCCTCACAAGATGGCCAGAGGGATTGTTTTGGAGGAACAAAACATACTGGTGAATTGGGCTGCCTATAAAGAAGCCACAAACAAGACCCAACGGGAAAGGGTCGCAAAGGATGCCATCTGGTTGCAAAAGGCGAAGGTGCCGGACACCGGAATGGTCACTCGGCAATGGCAAAAAATTCACGTGGATAAACGCGAGTTGCAGTCAGAGATTTGCGAGGGGAGAGGAAGCTCAATGGACGGAATAGCGTTGGAGGAGAACGAGTGCAACTCCAGGTTGGAGTATTTGGGCCGGTTGCTGGCAGTGGAGAATCTAGAGCTCGAGGCTAGATTGGAGGCTGAGCAGAATGCTATTAAAGCCAAAGAAAAGCATGACAAAGCCATGAATTATCAGAGGGGGTTACTGAAGATCATGAAGCTGAGACAAAAGGGTTATGAGAAAGAGTTCCGTGCAACCAACCCAGATGGAACGGGGGAAGTGGTGCTAAGTGACAAGTTGGAAATAGCCAATGATTTATTAAGTGGCGAGCATAGTAAATTGAAGGAGTTGGAGGAGAAAGTGGCTACTTTGGAGGAGACACTCAACCTGGAGAGCCACCGAGTTGTAAAGATGCGCATGCAGGTTCGTGCGTTGCAGGAGGAGCATGCTTACCTGGGACGTGCATCTTGCGGTTTTCACATGCGACCGTTACCCATGGTGTATGTCGCAGGGAAAGCGAAAGCAGACATAGACACTAGCACTACACCAAATGAGAAGTGCTCCTTGTGCGGTTTTCCTTTCCTCCATTCTGAGATGATTGTCGCCGCATGCAGACACGTATATCATCCATGGTGTGCATTGGTGAACTTCACCAATGGCACACAATGCTCCGCTCTATATTGCAAGAAGATTCAACCCATTGAATGGATCATGAGTTTTGGTTGGAGGGGTGTTCGTGGCTGTGGTCGCCCTGGAGGTGGGAGTGAAGAGTGGACGAAGTTACAGGCAGAGTGTGACACTGCTATCACTGGAGGATTAGCAGCTAGGAGTAACGCAGCATTAGAATTTCGTACAGCCATCCAGCGCAGTAGATCAGCCATCGAGGAGGAAGGTAATATTGTACAACTGCATTCTGATTGATACACCTTTGTATTGATTGGTACGTGTAGTGAAAGGTATTTATATTTTTGTTAGATTCATGTGGTTTCTAGGACTTGGAATTGGGATATCATGCTCTATCAATTTTGTATAGTGTTGGGTACATTGTTTAGGAAAGGTTGTTTGGAAATCACTAATTTGTACTTGATTTGAACTTGATGGTCACTGTACCCCTTGCGATTGTATTGTGTGTATTTTTGTATCTCAAGTTTGTACAGTTCGGTAACGTTCTGGATACATCGCTACCCGCATGTCTTCTGGTTTGTACTTCATGTTTAGGATGGTCCTTGTTGTTGTACTTGTTGTAGTATAATTTCAACTTGATTTCAACTTGATGGTCACTGTTCCCCTTGCGGTTGTATTGTGTGCATTTTTGTATCTCAAGTTTGTACAGTTTAGTAATGTTCTGGATACATCGCTACCCGCATGTGTTCTGATTTGTACTTCATGCTTAGTATGGTCCTTGTTGTTGTACGTGTTGTAGTATAATTTGTATTGTTTGTATAAGTTTCCATATTGTTAGTACTTCATGTTTAGTATGGTCCTTGTTGTTGTACTTGTTGTAGTATAGTTTGTATTATTTGTATAAAGTTCCATGTTGTTTGCACTTAGGCAGTCGTTGTGGTATTCCAGGTAATTTTGTGCCTATCTGGATTGTATACTTCGTACCTTGAGTATGTACGAATTTGAAGTTGTACCTTTTCTGTTATGATATGTACCTTGTTTGTATGTTTAAGCCCCGAATTTGTGATAGAACCTTCTTCACTTAGTTGTAGATTGTGTTATGGTGCAGAGCTTGGTTCATTGGATGGAGAAGGAGGGAGAGGAAATTCTGGCGTATGTGGGGCTCCCATTGGCGAACCGAGTATTGAGTCTAGGATGCTGCAACTGGCTAAGGCAGCATCAGTAGTACCTCGGTATTGTTTTCGAATCTTCCAATCGATTTTTTGTTGCTTTTGTTTCGTATTTGTGTACATCCTTCAGTACGTAGCATATTGGGCGTATTGGGTTTACCGAATGCTGTGTTGGAATGTAGGACGGAAGCAGAGGCGCTCCCATTCACATCGGCCACTGCTAGAAAGGGAAGGGATCACGTGTTGGTGTAGGGCTGTTCTGAATCGTTTTGTATTGGCTGTGAGGAATGTACTAGGGCAACTATGGCCGGGGTGACTGACTACGTACTAGCGAGTGTTTCATGTATGGGTGCTGGAGAATCTAATGCTCCTGAAGCTGTGAGCGAACAAGCCATAGTCAACATCGGTGACAAATCCACCGTCACTGTTGCTGAAGAATCCACCGTCACCGTTGCTGAAGAATCTACCATTGACGTCGCTGAAGAATCCACCCTTGACGTGGCTGATAAAGCAATGGTGGCTGAGGTCGTCACCATTGCTCTACAGCCCCCCGTGGTTGATGAAGCCGTTGCTCCACAACCCGCTATGGTTGAAGCCATTGCTGAGGACGTCATCGTTGCTCCGCAGCTCCTCGTGGTTGAAGCCGTTGCTGATGAAGTTGTTGCTCCACAACCCCTGATGGTTGAAGCTGTGGCTGAGGACGTCACCATTGTTCCAGAGCCAAAGGTGGTTGAAGCCGTGGCTAAGGACGTCACCGTTGCTCCAGAGCCAAAGGTGGTTGAAGCCGCGGCTGAAGACGTCACCATTGCTCCAGAGCCAAAGGTGGTTGAAGCCACAGTTGAGGACGTCACCGTTGCTCCAGAGCCCCTCATGCTTGAAGCCGTGTCTGATGAAGCCCATGTCACTGTTGCGGGTGCTTCTGAAGCCGCTGTGGGGACAGTTGGTGAAGCTGAAGGCATTGGTGAAGTTGGGGGGGGGCAGGACACTTGTACTGGAGAGGGACTGGATGTAGAAGCTAGCAAGGGCAAGGAAGGCGAAGCTGGGGTTGCTGAACCGGGACGAACAACAAGATCCGGGTATTATGTTATTTGTCATTATTTCTAGTGTTTTTATGTCCACAACATACTTGCAAAATGTACCAATGTTAACACACATGTGTTTTTTGTGGAATTTAGGAAGAAGAGGCGAAAGGCTCAAGACACAGGGAAGCCAAAAAGGCGAAAAAAATCCAAGCAGAGTAGACCCAAAGTGAGCAAATCAACACCAGTGAATTGGGCCAGGAGTCCACCTCGTCGCCACTTGTAATTCACAGTTTAAAGTTCCATTTCTCTCTAACGAGCTCACATATTTTTGAAGTTGCATTGCTGTCCATAGGAACAATTTTGGTATGATACTATTTTTGAAGTTGCATTTCTGTCTATAGGAACAATTTTGGTATGATACAAGCGACTTGTCCAACGGATTAGAAAGAGTCCCAATCACGGTATCTGTTCCGAGTATGGGATTCCGTGCTTTAGAGGAATTTACTTACTATTCTCAGTCCAGGCTATCTACAATTGCATCAAAGAGTTTGGCTAAAGTGAAGATGGATTTCCCTATTTCTTGGCAATGTGGTGAGCGTAATTGTCATGGGCATGCATGCTGTTGTCGGGTGAAAAAACTTTTGTGCTTGGCGTATAACAAACGAGGGCGTCTACGGAGTTCCATCCTAAAACATGTAAGTATTTCTTGAATTGAGAGGACAACGCTAATTTCATTGCGGTTTAGGGTTTTTTTCTCTACCTCTTGCAACCATTCAATTTCATTATTCTCTGTACCAACATGTGTCTTGTACTGATTTGTACAGAAAATATTGACTGTGTGTACTGTTTTATATGCTTGTAGGTGTCGATGGAAGAGACGTCATTCTGCACTGTACAATGTTTTCAAGAGCCGGGTTTTGCATGTCCTGGTCATACAAACCGATTTTTTCTTGAAGAATGCAACAACTCTTGCAACTGCAATAGTTCTTGCGGCAATAGAGTGGTTCAGAGAGGATTACACATTCCCATAGAGGTTTTTTGGACTGGAGAGAAGGGCTGGGGATTGCGTGCAAAGCAGAGAATTTGCAAGGGTACTTTTGTCTTTGAATATGTAGGAGAGATTGTTACAAATGCTGAGCTCATGCAACGGAGAGCTTTGGGAGAAATGGGGAAATCGGAGGCATTCACGCTAGCATTGGACGCCGATTGGATATCCGAGCAGGAGGTCACCGATGATGTGGCATTGTGCATAGATAGCACTGTCATGGGAAATGTCAGTCGCTTTCTAAACCACAGGTATTTTCCTGGACTTGTGCCTTGTGATTTTAATAATGTACAGTCGATTTGTAGTTTTGTACTGATTTGTACAAAAGATATTGAATGTGTACTGGTTTGTTAAGCCGGGAGCCTTGTTGACGGTACTTGTGCTATGTCCATTTCTAATTTCAGTGTTGCTTGTTTTTGTAGATGTGAAGATGCCAACCTCATTGATGTGCCCGTCAAAGTAGGCGACGAGGACCCAAGACTCTACCGTGTTGCATTCTTTGCACAAGAAGACATTCCAGCGTTTGAAGAGCTCACTTGGGATTATGGTTGTACTTTTCAAAAGCCACAAGTCGATGTTGTAGATCCTGTAATTCCTTTCTATTGTAAGTGTGGTAGCACTCACTGCCGTGACACAGTAATTGACGGTCCTCTACTTCATCACATCACCAATCTCTTGCCGAATGACAAAACATGTGGAAACATGCCGTAGCTTTCATTGTGGAGAATCTACTTCGGTGGATTCTGACAAAATTAACCAGTGTTAGGTGGGTATCTGACACTTATGAAACTTCTGTTGCAATGTAATATTCACAGCAGTCTCATATGTCTTGGTAGCCACCCAACACATGTTAATATTCATGGTACTTGAGGAAGGCAGCAACGTTCAACACATGTTAATATTTGTGGTACTTGAGAAAGGCAACAACATTCAAAGACAAAGGTGCACTGCCATGGTATATCTGGTACATTGTTTGGTACCTCTTTGCAAAGTTCGTAGGTTTTGTACCTAATTGTACAAAGAAACAGTTTCCATGTATAAGTTGCAAACTACCGGGAGAACGCGGACTCGTGGATTATGTATATTTACTGATGACCATAAATGATCAAAGGTAGGAAATGCATGAACTTAGTGAAAGCTGAGAAATGACCACGCACTCTGTGAACTAATTGTGCCACAACTTTTGTAAGGTTGTACTTAAAGAAAAAGAACCGTGGTAAACCCGAAATATGAAGCTTGAAGATTGAATTGACGATGACTTGTTCTACCTTCCGCACATAATACACCAAAAATTGATACTAGTGAGAAGACTACATCTTCAGCGCTGCACCCCTTGGAATACAGCGTCCACGACAGCTTGCTGTCCATCAAAATATGGTTAGAAATTCGTTCCCGGGTGGATCTTTTACTGATAGAACTGATAGAAAAAAAAACCTAAGGCACCCTCAGGCAGCTGGACGGTTGAAACGAGCAAAAGAGAAAATAAACGCCAGAGGTTAATGAAAACAAAGAACAAAGAGCACAAGCAAATCTAGTTGCGGGTGGGTATGGATAGTGCAGCATAGTACGGTGTGCAAGTGATGGGAAAGTACCGTTGCTCCACGTTGTCGTAGAAATTGTACCCCGAAAACCCCAGCTCCAAAGGTTGGTCCATAGCTTGGCTCGTCCCTCTCGTCAAATTGGACTTGTGTACACAACTCTATAGTCCTGAATTTGTAATTTGCAACTGCATTCCAATCCAATTTATCGGCATCTGTCCAATGGCGGAGCAAAGAAGAAAGTGATCAATATTTTGTACTACTATCAGTACGAAAAGTACTGAAGGTACCACAATTATGACTGTAAGTACACAAAATCAGAAATGTACAATTTTTGTACTCTATAGTAAGCTATTCTGACAATATAAAGTACAATGGTTACTTATGTAAATGAAAGATGATTATTCCATGAGGATTGATTAGTAGTAACATAAGTACTGCAAGTGTATTTGTAAGTACACAGACTACAAACACTACGATTTCTGAAAACAACTGAGTTCGAGAACTATGAACCCTGCATCCTGGTTTTAGTTAGTACAATTAGGACTGTTGAAACCATAGGATGGTACTGCAGCACTTTACGAACATTCCTTTCATTCACCGCTATCGGTACAAATGCAACTATCTTAGTACAAACAGTAAATTCACTACATTCCTTGAACGAAATGTGGTTCGAGAACTCTATACCCTGTACCTTGGTAACAATTGATACAGTCCGTAATTCTTGAACCATGAGATGGTAGTGCAGCACTGTATAATAATTCCTTTCCTAAAACCGCTATCGGTACAAATGCCTTAGTCCCAGTACAAGTGGTACCCCTCGTACAAAATAAGTACATGAACTAATGCAGAAATTGATTATGTACTAGGTGATGAGGTAACTTACAGAGTGCCTTTGCAGATAGTACCTCCCGAACCTAGCCTCCAGTCCTGCCAATGTACAGAAAGTGGGTGCTTGAAATACAAAGCGTCCAATGTACGACTTGAAGGATACAACTAAATCCGAAGAATACACTCATTCTCTAAGAGTCAAACATACCTTCCGATAGGTAAGTTGAAATTTCAGTCCTGTACAATTAGAAGTAAAGTACGTATACAAACCTTCAAATACTTTGATTCACTGAATCAGACGATGAAGTTGGGGCTTCTGCTGTCACTGACCGCTCAAACAACGCCTTGCTGCTCCTCACGACAGTAGTACTACAAATTCCTAGATAATACGCAATGTCACCTTGCTTGGAAGTCGGAGTTTCGGAGATATAGGATCCACCCGTCGAAGTGTCCGTCGAAGTAACCAAAGACTCAAACACACAATGTAAAGAACAATGTTGAGTACTACAGAATGGGAAGTAAGTCGTGATGCACTGTTGAACTAGGCTAGAGGTACGAAACGGAAAACAATCTGTAATGCACTGTTGAACAAGTGTGCAACTAGTCACTGGAGGGTTAGACATCCTCAGAGCGCAAACTGAACTAGTAGAAGACAAATTAAAAATGAGGACGCAAATACCACTACAGCAGTAGAACCCAAACCTCTGCACCTCGGCTAGCAAAACAGAGCAAAATGGCGTAGTAAGCAAAATGGCGCTAGCAAAGCAAAGTGCGAGAAGGCGACGAGGCCGTATGACGGAGCAGGTCTATTTGCGGGGCTTCCGATTTGCCAACCAATCGAACGAGCACAGGAAAAGCGGGTCTTTTGCGTCACTTCGCAGAAGCCTTCCGTAGAATCCACGGAACCTTCCAAGATGGTTCGGTCCGATACGATGAACAAGAACAAACTTGTACAAATTTTGTACAATAAGTACTTAGTTTTACAAAATGTACGGAACTGTGGACGGAGAGAAGTTCCGTAAGCTGAATTGAAACAGAAGTTTCCAAAATTAAAGATCATTGCTAAATTAATAACTAAACTTTTCAGAATACTCAATCACAGGTATAAATTTTTCTTAGAATGCGTAAATAGCAGGCAGTGCACCGACTTCTTTGAAACCAAGATCTGGACTTAATAGTTTTTCTTCAACCTTGAACAACCTATTTGAATGACAAAACTCGCAATAGATATAATAAAAAGAGATGTGTAAAATGTATTGACACATCAATAGAATACACTTTTGGTTTTGTCCAACAAGTTCAGCAACCCGCTCAACTGTTAATTCTCCCTCCGACACACCGAAACCATGTTTGTGTACATATGAGGCATGAATAGACACATGAGCGTAACCTGAATATTAGACCTCCAGCTAAACCGCAGTTGAAATTGACAATGAAGAATCATGGACCTTATATTGAGAGCAATTAAAGAAAAGTCCAGAATGGAGATAACGCATCAAACACAACAGCAGATTCCGTGATAACCTATTACAAATTACTTTGAACAACAGCTGAAGGCCAAAAAACCTCTTGTATTTCCAATCCCTGTTGAATGCACATCCTTGCTCCATCACCACACCGTATGGAGAAGAATAACAGAGTACAAAACTATACAACACGTATCAAATTGTATATAAAGTATGACTTTGTATATAATGTATTTCTTACTACTTATAGAAAGTAAAGTTCTGCACAGTTTCCAAACCGTGCACAGCAAAATTCAGTGCAGCGGGATCCCTGACGGTACTATCTATGCAGTTTGGTTGAAGTCTAAGTTCCTTTGGACCTAAACATCGAAAAGGTTCTACTCCACGTGCCACAATGTGATCCGGTCAGCTCCAACTAAGTCATGGAATTGACAATAATATTTCCATCCAAAATGAAACAGGACTTGTAGTTGTCCCTTCCTGGTGCAAGATACGTTCACATGGATTCCCAGCCAATAAATTTTTCCGATATATCGAACTTTAACAACTCCTGGGAACTCAGCTCTTTGAAACTCGTGTAAATACGAACGGGAAAACCATGCGGGCAGCCTCTGCATGGACCAAAATTGAGAGATTGAGAGAACATCTTTTCAAACTTTCAAGACACCCCCCCCCACATTAAAATCAAAACTGCACTTACAATTAAAGTTGCACTTACCAAATTCCGCAGGGACGCCTTCGTCAAGGTCTTGTGGAAGGCGTGTCTTACAATTTCTCCATCCAGCCCTTGGACAGGCGCCACTACCGGTGTGGGTATCGCAGCCATGGAACCATATATTGTCTCGCAAAAACAACGTCAGTCGACACCCTCGGCGAACTCGGCGCAAGGAGACTAAAGTTAGGAAGCAACTAAAATCTGACAACCAATGAAAGCAAAGGCTGTTTATAAGCCGACATGAGGTGGAATTCCGCACACCACGACTCATGAGCCCATTTATTGAATCCTTAGGCCTAAGGCTATTCAAATAGGTGACGATGATGGCACTCTCAATGCCTTCTTAGCACCGCACATTAATGAGCAAATGTGCGGACATGAAGTTTTGCGTTTAGGATAGTACGAACAAGAGATCATTAGGAGTTTACAAGTAATGCAAAAGGAAGTCTACAAAATGGCATGCTGGTGTAAAAAACGGAATGTTAATGTACAAAACGTTGTGTTGTGTACAAAACAGTACAAGAAATACAGTACTAGTCTTCGTCTTCCCGTTGTAAGCCAGCCCTAATAGCAGCAACATTGTCGTCGCTTAATTCGTAAGTGACCTCCCCACCCTTTCGCCTACCTGGCTTCGGAATCATAGAAAATTTACCGTGGATAACAAGATGTGCATCAATATGGGCTGGTTGGGAGTTGCCCAAAAATACATAACCATTGTTCCACTTCTGATAATAAGTACCTCGTATGACGAAGTCGCCAGCTTCAAACTGCGGACCCCATGCGCAAGTGAAGCTGTGATCAACCACATACTTCCCCCTGGTGCACTGCAAAATATAAAACTCCACTCCCTCTACATTGCCCTCCGCAGCAGGGACAGCAAAGTTGTCACCTGGCCGAATGAGGTCGCCAATGCCTTCGCCTTTGACGGCCTCCTCTCAATCCTCATCATCTGGAACGTCGTGGTCCGTCATGTGATTAGCAACTTCTTGAAGATCATGAGGCTTCAACTTTACCAAATCCCAGTTCTCAACGTGGGACTTGTTCCCACAGTTGACGAAATTGCCGTCGAGGCAATAAACACAGAAGCACGACAATTTGCAAACAAAAAGTTGTGTTGGATCCGCAACAGAAAAAGAGTAGATGGAGTGCAAAGCCTGGGAACCTTTCACTGTTTCACAATGGTAACTACGCTCCCTCGTGACATCCTTCGGAATTTCCCAGAAATATCTTTGGACTTCTTTGATGCCGGTCTTCTCGAAGTTCGTGTCGACCTTCCCTCCCATCGTCTCCGTCAAGAACGAAACAGCATCATGTGCATTTTGCATCCTCCTCCACGTGTTGTGTAACTGGGACTGCCGTAAAGCACGCTTGACGATAGCACCAGCTCCGTCCCACTCTCCCTTCCCATGGCCTGTTCCAAAGAAATTCCAGTTCATCGTGCACCCATTCGTTAATCCAGGATATCTGGCCACGAAATAGAATGGTTGGGCACCCTTGAATTGACCCGCACAGCCGTCGGACCACACTATGTGGTGCTTGAGTCGAAATCCTGTCCATTTACGTATAAAGTCAGTACACTCCATATCATTTTCAATTTCAGTACAAGATTGGTACAAAATCAATACATGTAATACAAAGTCAGTAGTACCTTGAGATTCTAGCCATCGCCAATGCTGCATCAAGCAGTGCTGTACGAACAGGGAATCGTGGGTCGCATCATCTGTAATGTAGAAATGTGACTCTTTCACTATAGCTCCATCGGGTTTAAAGCGATACGTGATGTGAACAAGAATACTAATCTGTGTGGAGCACCAGTACATGCTCTGGATTTGATTCTGGATCTCGAAGGTGTAGTTCTCGGCAAAGTTAATATGTGATAAAATCACATCTTTACCCAAATCTTGCATAGAACCCTTGCACTGGTTGTCTTGCCACCTTGCAATGAAATTGTGCTTGACAAATTGTGGCAACTTAGACTTGAAGTATTCAAAAAATACTTGTGGAGAAGTCTCCTTGTACACCTCCACGATCCTCTTCCGGGGCTTCCCTTCCCGTGTCACTCCAATGACTTCATTTTCGAAACATTTCCAAGTAACATTTAAAGTCGAGGATAATTCAAGAGGACAAATATGAAGCTTCGAAATACCGCAATTGCCACACGCACCCATAACACAATGCAAAGCGTGCCACTCTTCATTTTCAGGCTTAGGGCAAACAATGTCTTGCCACAGAGCCGTCGTACCTGCATATGTCTTGAAATGTGCTTGACAGTTTGCTTCTTCTTGTAGTCGAAAAAGGCACACCTCACACCTGCACTGGCAATTCTCTACAAAGTGGATTCCCTTCGTGCTGTCCCGAATGCGATTGAACCCTTCCCTCAACATGTCAATCTCTACATGGTACCTACAACAGCATACATTTCTCTCATTGCAGGTTTTAACAAATTAAGGCTTCAATTTCTCGAAGGCTCTCTGTTTGACGTTGACGTCGGGGTGCGCCTCCATAAACCTATAAAAGAATGCGGTCTGCGAGATGCAAAAGAATTATGAGAAACAGTACTCGATGCTGGAACATTGTGTACTTGTGATACATTTTGTACAATAATTAGTATAATGCGTACCTAAACTATTGTAATGAACGTATTGCAGAGCAATCGAATCGTACCTGACTTTCCAGTAAGTAGTGGGTGCAGTGCTTGTCATATGTATTCGGACTCGTCCATTTTTGTACGATTTCTTTTCTGTTGGGGCTGACACGCGTCTCCTCTATCCACCACTTTGTAACGAGGTCCTTGGTCTCCGCAGGCAGCCCCGACCTCTTTTTTCGTTTTGCAAGTGCAAAAGGTTTTGCGAGCAAACGCACAGTACTGTGGCGGGTTATGGCCACCCTCAAATTAGCTGGATGAACTTTTAGAACCCGTGATAAAGCTTTGGTGCTTGTCAGACTAGCAGAAGTAGCGGCGTCTAGGAGTACAGCCTTTCTAGCAAGCATGTCTGCTGATTGAACCCCCTTCACAGCATCCAACTCCGACCGATAATTTCTGAGGAATTCAAATTGAGCTTTTGCATCCTTTCCACGAGGATAATATTCAGGAAGAAATGGAGAAATACGTTCATCCTCCAAAAAACGTTCCATGATTTTTAGCCTAGAAGATACCTCCGGACAACCTTGCATCGTTAATGTGAAGAAATCCACAATTTCGACCAAAATAAGCGATTGCTCCCGTGGAGACATCTCCCTTTGTACCCCCAATTCTTCATCTTGGACAACAAGCAAACGAGCTGCTTCTTCTCTCTCCCTCACCAACTGACGACGTCGACGTTGCCTCTCAACTTCCCCGTCTCTCAGACCCTCCCTCATGGCATTATAATCCTCCACCCTCCCACGGGGTCCCTTCCTCTTGAATCCGACACTTCGTTCTTGAAGCCTTCTATTCGCCATCCCCGCATCCCCGAGAACTGAAGTCAACTCGCAAGGGCGTGCCACTGGGCGTACAGTTTGTATAGAACTATACAAACGATCCTTGAATTTCCTCTAGCGGATCTCACGGATCCGTTTGTGCAAAGGCGAAGGAATCCGTGAGCTAGGAATGGAAGGTTTCATCGCCGCTAGAGGAAATTCAAGAAGCTTGAGAATACAAACACCCTAAACGAGACACAGGAAGACCCGTACAAAGCAAGCACCAAGACCAAGCACACTTCTTGAAGCACCATTGCAAATGACTTGCATTAGAGAAGGCAACGGTGACCTCACAACATTCGGTGAATAGGACCATACTATTAAACAGACAATCATAATACCGTTATTGCGCCTTCCAAGATCATTCGCAGATTAGATCTAGTCATCGGAGAGTACGCTGGGTCACCTCATTGCATGCAGAAGAACAACCGAGTACAAATTTGTATGCGAAGTATGGAAAATTGTACAGAAAATATCTACAGTACTTACAAGAAGTAAATTCTCCACAGTTTCTAGACCGTACACAGCAAAATTCAGTGCAAAATTCAGTGTAGTTTTTGCTCACTGCAGGAGTCCCTACATTGTAATCTAACATTGTTTTCATTTGCACATCCTAATTTACGTAGCGGATTAGCTAAATGGATGTTCTATGGCTTCTATGTTGTCTACCTCATGAAGCACCACGACGGTTACCCCGATCCTGGAGCTAGATCATCACACACAATAATAAAGTATATTACTGAGCCACCGAAGCATTCGCGGCTCCGGATGCCCCCGAATTCACGGTCATTTGTCAAACCGACCAGTAAAGCCGCCGGGATGTGCGGCGTACCAAAGTTGTACAGTTTGTACTGATCGCATTTGATCGCACATCGGGCCAGGGGGGCGACCGTAGCGTGCGATCACCCTGCGGTAAAATTTTATTATAGTTTCTTTTATGCTAATAACATGCTCCAACAGGTTTCACAACATTCTGACATCTAAAACTATCTGAACCAAAAAGATTCTTCAAAATCGGCAAAATTGAAGATGATTCGTGGAGTTGACCGGCGTTTTGAGAGCATACAAAATTGGAATGAGGTCCAAGTAGGGTCTTTTCTTTTCCCTTGTACGTTACAAAAAGCCTAGGCTATTTACTTTTTTTAGAGAAGATAAACTCCCAAAGTTGATTTTTTACCCATTTTCAGTTTTAAGTTGGTATCAGATTTTGATGACTTTTTCACGAAGGATGGGGAGGGGAGAACAATGTGAAGACAAATTTTCAATTAGATTCACCATTTTATTGAGAATTTTTTTTGAAATTTTTAGGACTTTTAGATTAGATGGTGAGCTGATGGAATTTAAGGAAATATGATTTAGAATTCTCTTTTGGTGGAAAATTATTAGGATTCTTGGAATCTAGAATGGGAGCTCATTAGGGAGATTAGTCAAGATCTTAGCGCTACAGAACAAGAAAAGACTTTTAATTGTTCATTATAGAAGAAGAATCTAGGGTATTAGCATCACTTGTAGGATTTTTGTAGATGGCGTCCAGGAACTCTAGTGCCAAGCAGGTAGAGCCCGAGCGCAAGGGAACACAATCGAGACCATTTTAATGGGCTAGGAATGACAAAGATTAGATCAAAGCTATGCAACTGAAGAACCAAACTATAGGAGAAGCAAACTCCACGGTGTAGAGAGTGAATTGGCGAGGATCAAGCAAAATCACAGCGACTAAAGCCCTAAGGAGACAAGCAAGAAGGGAATATAAAGAACAAACAAACCTAGGAGCTAATCATAGCTATAGAGGCATCACCAAGTTGGAGTGGCATCACGAGCATTATGAAAAAAATTACAAGGCAAATTTCCTAACCGCAAGGAGGGCCCACGATAACAAAATGTCAAGAGCACAAAGTTGCCGAAGCAAGAAGATTCCAAAACAACTTAATAAGACAAAAGAAGCACAATTGAATCTAAACCACAAAGGAAGGGGGAATCTAATCTGGTAGCTTGAAGATGAAGATGACTTGGGATCTAAGAGGGCAATCAACACTAGAAAATAATTTTTTTGTCGCAAGATAAGAATTAGAGCAGGCAATTGATACGAAGGGCCAAACAAAGAGAAGATATAATATAGAAAGACAACAACAATCAACCGCAGAAATGAAGGAAGAAGATCTTAAGAAGATGGAGCATTGTAACATAACATATGAAAGAATTATGGTGACTGAGACAAAGATTTGTAGAGGTGGCAACAAGTCAAGTAAGTTTGGAGATCATAAGGGAAGAATTACATTGCGTTACCCACTGCAAAGTTGGGAAAGAGAAAAAAGGCCAACAACATGAAGAGAGGCCCGAGTTGAAGATAGTGACAAAGTCTAGATGGTGGAAAGATCTAATGGTAGAACGAGGGGATCACCATGCCAAGATAAGAGGTCATCTGGGCTAAGGGCCTTGGCTGATTGGAGGTTTTGTTTCGTTGTGCACTAAATATTGTTTAAATGTGAAAAAAGATAACATAAATATAGGCTTATTGGACCAACAAAATAAAGATTGGAAATATGTCACATTGGGATTTATCTGTTGATGGAAGTAGGAAAGAAATTAAAAAGCACGTGACTTGATGCTACAAGAATTTACTTGAAATTGTCCTAATAAATTGTCCTTGGAATTACAATTGCTTAGGACTTGATAATTGTCTTATTGGAACTTTTGTGTAGTCACAAAATTATAAAAAGTGATTTACTTACTAAAATCCAATCCCAAGTATTGTTATCTAATCTTCTAGCTAGGAACCAAGAATGCACGTAACTGTTTATGGAATGGGAGTGGATTTGTGTACATGTGTATGCTATAAATTCACAAGTGGATGTGGGCCAACTTCAATAGCTTGAAGAAACTTATTAACAAGAATTGGATTGAAAAGAATGGCTAATGGTATAAGGAATTGTTGTTTTCTTTATGTAGGTGTAATTGAGGGCTACTGTAATTTTTTGTAGGGGCTCAAGTTCACCCATTTGGATGTCTTAATTGTGAATTTCAATGAGATTTTGGCGTAGGAGGTTGATCGGTTGTAAGAATTGGACAACCAAATTAAAATAGAACTATGGAATCTTAGGAAGAATGCAAAGGGGTCAAAGAATGCTTGAATTGGTATGTTTTCTGTGAGTGTGATGTGCTTTAATTCCTCTTAGGGCCTCAATTTCACCCATTTGGGGTGCCTTAATTGTGAATTTGAGGAAGATTTTGGTATAACATGAATTTGTGAATACATGCATGTTGGAAAGGTGCACTAAGGCATGAGTTTCTAAAACAATAAATTGTCCAGGAGTTTATTGCTTGGAAGGTGCTAAGATCCTATACACTCCCCATTGGCCCAACTCTAGTTGTTTTTTTGCTATCGCGGTTCCTCATATCCCATTCTTGAAGAAGAAGTTCAAGGAAGGAGTTATCGTACCTTGTAGGCTACAAAAATTGGTTATGATTGCTAGGATTTATTCTAGCACCTTGATGGATGATAGAGCACTACAGATTGTTGTCTTCATTTTAGACAAAATCATTCCTAGGACCTTGAAAAATGGTAGTAGTGGCATAAATATTATACCTCTCTCCACAATGGAGAGTTTAGAATTGAAGGTAATCGTTCTTTCCCTATATGTAGTGAATGTGGTAGACCAACATCCCATCACTCTTCTTGGCCAAATTATCAATTGTCAATTGGAGGCTAGGGAAAAAAATTTACACACCGACATTTTATGTTTTGCAATTGATGACCAACAATGTCACTTACCTTCTCCTTCTAAGCCTCCAAGTGTTGGTCCATCACCAAAGCTTCTTTAGCATTTGGGTTTCTTGACAACTGGTCTTTCATGACCATTGAATCCCAAAATATTCTTCCCGACTTATTTGTTGGAAAAAACCAAACCTCAATGAGGAAATAAATGTTTGGGATTTTGACTCCCTACATGGCCCACATGAAAGAATCCCATTGATTTGGGCCCCATCAAAAACTTAGGCCTTGGTCTTTATGATGGAAAAAATGATGGAATATTCACCACTTGGCCTCAAGAACACCATGAGGACCACAAGACACCTACAATAAGGCCCAAGCGTCCAATGTCATCACTACCTCAAACATTGTAAATGACCACATTGACTTCCATCCGGTGTACTAGTAACTTTCCTTGATAAGATAGAATATGAGATTGTGTACAACTTTGAGATGGATGATGCTCACCCTCAATATTTGGAGGGTTTGATGGATGAAGAAGATATTCTCTCGCCACCTCTTCATTTCCAATAATCTTCTATGAATTTGGAGGTGGGGGTGACCTCTCCATTTATCCCACGTCCCACGGTGTCTAGTGATGGATCCCACAATTCAACAAGCTTGGTCATGGTTCCAATTAATGATTGCCAAAATGTAGATGTGGGATTGGAGGATAAAGAGCCCTAGTCCATTATAATAGGGGCTCAAGTTGACACCATAAGAGATTAAAAAGTATAAGGGGTTAGTGTTAGAATTTTGAGAGGTCTTTGCATGGTCCTAATAAGTATCTCAAAGGCATCCCACTAGAGATAATTCAACACACCATATGTCTAATTCCTAATACTCAACCGATTTGGCAGAAAGAACGTCAAATGAATCCCCGTCTCTAGTTCATTGTTAAATGTTAATGATACTAAGACATTAGAGTTTTTTTGAAAATTCAGTGTATTGTGGCATGGACGTTATTAGACAATAGAAGCTTGTCCAAATAATATCGTGCATATAGCTACTCTAGATGGGATTTTTTTTTCCACACATACAAATGGTGAGAGGTGTAAGATCTATCATATGTGACTATACAAGCCCAATAGAAAAGTCACTTGCCCATGAGCTTCAAGACTCTTGGTCTATTACATTCTCACAAATGCCTTGCAGATGGCTAACACATATAAGCCACCACTTTGGCAAACAATTATTTCTACTATATTTAAGACAAATTGTAGGAATTTGTGAATTAGCAATTATTATGTAGTACAAGAAATTAATCCACAATAATGGATTACTGTGTTTTGCGATATAAAATAGTGGAAATTTTATGACAATAGTACGGGAGTTAATTGATTAAGTTGTGTGATGAATGATTCAAAAAAAATTTACAAAAAAAATTAGGATTTATAAATGAAAATGCATTAAATAAGAATTAAAAAATTAAAAAATTAAGATAAATGGTAGAATTGGTAAGATTAGGAAACAAAATATTAAGGCTAGGATTTAGCATTAGGGAGTAAATCAAAAATAGAAAGTACAAATACAAAAAACACAAACTAACTAGGAGAATTAGGAAAAAATGCTAGGATACTAACATCGTGAAAGACAATTCAAATTAGAGGAAAACGTTGTAAATTAGTATAGGATATGTCAATTTCGGGTAGGGATGAATTAGCACTTGGACGGATTATAGAATGCAAATGGAATATGAAGGAAGTAAATTAGGTTTTGGTCGCTCTCACACATATTAATTTCTTACATCTAATTCTCTCTTTGGAATCTTTAAAAGAGCATGTTGAGGATTAGAAAACATATAGAAGTTTAATATGATGGGACTATTAGAGAATTTGTTGAGTAAGTTTTTTATAATTTTGCAGGAAAGAAATGGAAGAAAGGAGTACAATGGTTTGTGCCACTTAGAATGGAAGCGACAACTTTGAAGAAGGAGATTGGGAGAACCACAATGAATTTGGATTAAATTTTTGGTAAATGAATGCACAACAAAGTTGAGGGCTTTCAACAAGCTTTGTCTTAGGCCATTGAAAAAATGACATGGTGGTGGTTGTTTTAGTGGTGAAAGATCTGTTGCCGCTTGATTTGAAGTGACAACTTTGAGAAAGGAGATTAGAAGAAACACAAAGAATTTAGAGTTGATTATTGGTGAGTAGATGCAAGGCAAAGCCAAGCTTCTAAAGCACCTACTTTAGGTCATTTAAAAAGAAGTTAATGGTAGCCATTTTAGTAGCAAAAGGGGTTATTACCACTTAGATTTGGAACGGCAATTTTAAGGAAGGAGATCAATAAAACCACAAAAAAATTGGGTTTTATTTTTGGTGAGCGGATGTAAGGCAAAGTCAGGCTTCTGATGAGCCTAGGCTAGTTCCATCTGAAAAAACAATGAGGCAATGACTGTTTTAGTGGTAAGTGGTCTACTGCAGATTTTGAGGTTCTATTTATCTTAGCATTTGTACTTGGTTTTCTTGCACTATTCATTGCCTTGTTTATAAACTTATTGGTTCTGACTATGCTATTTTTATTGGTTGTGTTGTGGTGATTACTTAACCTCTAAAGGTCAGAGATTATTTTTTCACCAAAATCGCTCCAAAACCGTTCCAAAACTGCTATTTCCAATACAAGTACCAAATTTTAGAAAAAAAACGTTTTTGGATAAATATAACTATAGGATCTTGTATTAAACTATTTTGAGAAGTTGAAAAAAAAAATTCAGAAATTTCCACCATGTGGATTGCAAGATAAGAGCGTTTGAATTGACAAAAATCCTTTTTTTGTCCCTGCAAAAATCCGGGCAGCTGCACTTCACAAGGTCGCATTTGTATGAGAAAATGTCCAAAATGGTGGTTACTCTTTGGATTCATTCTTCAAGGCAAGTTGGCTACATGGTTGAACAAATTTCAGATCATTTGGAATTGTTAAACATATAGGAAGAAAACAGTAAGTAGAAAAAAGTAGAGATTGTTTAAAACACTAAATTGTTAAGAAATTGAATATGGAATTGAAAAATGCCAATCCCAGCGGTTGTAATGTTGTAATAAACAATCTACATCCAATGTTTGTTTGTTTTTTCAAAAATATTAAAAATTGAACTAAATAAAAGACTTCAAAGTTTATCTTAGAGTAGAGATTCCATAACTACCCTCAAACTAAAACTCCTCATACCTTTACTCTCATTAATCAAAATGGAATGATTCAAAGCTTCCCACATATACATAAATCTAAATAACCAATTTCAAATTTTTATTTAAAAAAAAAGTGATTTTTAAAGAAAAATTTTCAGCTACCTGGGCTGCCCATCAACCAATGAAAATGACATATCATGCAATAACTTTTTAACCACGTAGTCAAAAGCTATGAAAATTGTTGGGCCTTAAAGCTACTTCTTAGGCGCATCTTGTGTGAAAATTTCAAAGAAAAAAACATTCTGGTCGTAGCAAACTGCCCAAAACTGCTATGTTGTCAAAAAAATAGTTTTTGGTCCTTTAGGGGTTAATCATGGTCATGTTAAATTGCATAGATTGCTTGGATGATGTGTATTAGACATGGTCATCTTGATTAGCATTGGTTAGTTCTAGATGGAATTATATTGGCCATAATAATGTTGAAATACATCACCCTAGGTCAAACCAATATTTTTCCATTATCCAACTAAGATCAACATCCAAATATAATAATCTGTAGTGCTGAGCTCCGGAAGTCCATTGCTTGGAGGCATCTTAGGGTCTCACTATCGAACTAGTCTATTATGTAGGGAATTTTTTACCATTAACGTTTGCTTCCAACGTTTGTCGCCCTATGCCACATTTATCCCTATTAATTTTCTACTCCAATTCTCCCACTTCCACAATTGAAATTTTCATAGTGCTAGAACCATATCTTTCCACTTTTTGTTAAATATACTTTCTTTTAATTATCTCTCACCTGGTTGTTATGCACATTGAAAATGTGAGAGCAGCTCCACCCTAATTAGATACACATTAAAAGCAACCTCATTGTTCAATAATTGTCCCAATGGCTCAACATGGTCCTCAACCTAACCCTTAAAGGTCCAAACACCATTTTTTTGGCGGTATAGCAATTTTGGGCAGCTCACTACAAACATAATTTTATTCTTTTCTATGAAAATTTCACACAACATGTGCCCAAGGAGTAGCTTTAAGTTGCAACAACTTTAATAACTTTTGACTACATGGTTAAAAAGTTATTGCATGATATGTATCTTTTAGCATTTGCTAAGCAACCTAGGCAACCCAAAAAACTTCTTTTAAAATTACTTCTTTTAAAAACACAAATTTGAAATTGGTTCTCTAGATTTATATGCACGTAGAAAGCTTTGAATCAATCCATTTTGATTAATGAGATGAAAGTTATGAGGAATTTTAGTTTGTAGGCACGTACAAAATTTTGTAAGTTATTTTTTCAAAAAAATGCTTAGATTGCCCAAAAAACAAGTTTTTCCATAACTTTTACATTAATTATCCAAATGTAATGAAACAAAGCTTCAAATGTAGACAAAAATTAAATCTATAATGTTAAAAAAATTAATTTATTTCAAATTTTTCTACCTGGCAACATAAAAATTATATGTAAGATGGCTTAACTTTTTCTTCCAAGAATTGATTGAAATAAAAATTATATTCTCACAAATCTAATTAGTTTTTCTATTTTATCAAAAAGCTTAAAAAAATTCACCAAAAATTGAGGTCATAGAAACTTGTCCAAACTCCTTATAGTCCCCCAAGGGGACTCTTGATCCTTTAGGGGTTAAAATCTTAGAATTTCAATTTTTTTAAATTTAGAATAATTTCTTTATTGAGAAGTATGCTTTTGAAATTTGAGAGAGTCCATTAGGATTTTCAAGAATTTTAGAAGGTCCATCCTTATTAGAATTTTGTATGCAGCTCTCCTTTGTTCAAGTTGTAGAATTCATGCTTGTAGAGATTTGTATGAGTTGGTTTTATATGTCATACTTTGCGTTTACCTTCAATTTTTTTCCATATGATTTAGGTTAGGCTGGGCCAACACAATGTGTTTCAACTATCTTTTTTATGTATCTCAGAGGACAATGAGGTTTGCATCAAGTATATGGCGTCCAAAGTCTCAATGTTTGCCACTATGGACAACAATTCCATAGATAAGGGCACACCCACCTTCATCTACTTAGTTGTGGACATCGCATTAATTGTGGACTATTCCAAGATGGTGTGGCGGATAGCCCTTTCAGTCAATGCCTATATGTTTTCTATCACTAAATTCTACTTTTCAACATCAAAATGGTACTACCGCAATCCAAATCATCAATTGTACAATGAAGTTGAATAGGTGTTGCTCACTTCTATTATTGTAAGTGTTGCAAAAGCTTCTAATCAAGGAAATGAGTTGCAGTAAGCTTCAGTTTTAGATGGACTCTCAATCTTATAGATACGGAAAAGAGATGATATAATGAGGAGTCTTTAGAGGTTGAGGGTAGTCAAAGACACTAGCTCTATTAAAAAAAACTTAATATTATGTTGTTTAAGATTAAAGTGCACTAGAAAAAATCCATGTTTTTTCTTGACGCATTTTTTGTGACATCCACTTGTTTTTATGCTACAATTAATGTTACAACTAACATCTTGATGGATTGTGTCTGATGTCATTGTTGACATAAAAACAAATGGACGTCACAAAAAATGCATTATAAGAAACACGGGTTTTTTCTAGTGGTGTAAAGATTTTATCTTGTAAAGCTTGTGTAGTTGTTGAAAACATTATTACTTGTTTATGTCCTAATCATATGACATTCAAAACATTGTGAGTTTGACATTTTTTCAAGTTATAGAGTTTTATTTCTTCAATCGTAAGCACAAATTGTGTATTATCCCCTAAACCACCAAACACCATTTTTAAACAACATAGCAATCTTGGGTGGCTCACTACAAGCTAATTTTTTAATTTTTTTCTTTAAAATTTTCACACAACATGTACTTAAGGAGTAGCTTTAAGGTGTATCAATTTTCATAACTTTTGACTGCATGGTTAAAAAGTTACTACATGATATATAATTTCTAATGCTTAGTGGGCAACTCCAAAAAATCACTTTTAAAAAAAATAAAAATTTGAACTTTTTCCTAAATTTATATATATATATATATATATATATATATATATATATATATATATATATATAAATCTTTTAATCATTCCATTTTTATTAAGAAGATGAACATTATGAGGAGTTCTAATTTGTAGGAAGTTATGGATTCTCTATTCTAAAATAAATTTTGAAATCCTTTATTTAGCTCAATTTTCAATATTTTTTTGAAATAAAATAAAAGCAAAGGATATTGATTGTTTATTACAACATTAAAGCCTTTAGGATTGGCCTTTTTTTCAATTCTATAACTAAATTCTAAACAAACTAGTATTTTGAATCATTCTCTACTTCTTTCTATTTATTTATAAATGATCTAAAAGTTTTCAAGCATGTAGCCAACTTGCCTTGAAGAATGAATCCAAAGAAGCATTATCATTTTGGACATTTTTTCATACAAATGTGACCATGCAAAGTGCAACTGCTCGGATTTTTTGCAAGGCCAAAATAAGGACTTTTGTCACACTAATAGTAGAGAATGATTCAAAATACAAAATAGTTAAGAATTTAGTTATGGAATTAAATAATGGCAATTCCAGTGGTTGAAATGTTGTAATAAACATTCTACATCCTATGATTTTATGTGTGATTTTTTGAAACTCTTGTTGAAGATAGAAAAACACATTAGCATTTTAGGAATATAATTTTCATTTCAATCAATACCCATGAGAAAAAATTATGCCACTCGAAGGCCTAAGCTCAAAATTGAGCTTGCTGAAAGCACAAAACAATTACAAAAAGCCAAAAATAAAAATTTGAAAGTTTTGTTTTTCATATAATATATATTTTTTTACATTGAAAGATTGAATCATTGATTAAATGTGGACTAGTGATGAGAAAGTTATAGTCTTGTTTTGTGGCAATCAAAGCATTTTATTCAAAAAATAATTTATAGGATTCTTTTCTGAACTCAATTATTGCAAATTTTCCAATAAAAAGTTCTACAAGGATTAGTTTGTTTTCTCGAGCAATTTAGATCAATAAGTGACTTGATTATCACAAGGATTTAGTGTGTTTAATTTGTTTTTTTCTTGTATCTTGTACTTGCATCTATTTAAAAAAATTTAAAGTGTAATAATCAAGTCACTTGTTTTGAACATTTTTCTAGAATCTCAAATCAATTCTTCAACACAAAATGTTTTAAAATCAATGTGAAGTGGAAAATTTTTTAAGTAAAGGAGATTCAAAGTCTTATAATCTTATTACACAAGGGACAAACAAATGTTATTTTTACATTTAAGACATATATTTTGTAATCTATATTGTCAAAGTTTTTGAAATTTCTCCCACACAATCCTATACTAGTCTACTGCAAGATCCTACGGATGTATGAAAAAACAAAATTTAAGAGTTTTGCACTTTGCTATGAAAATGATAGTTTTAAGTATCTTTTGATAATAAAAGGCCTTGGTCCTTTAGGGGTTAATTCCTAAAGAAGTTGGAGGACTAGTAGAGTCATCTAAAAGCTTAGAAAGGCCCAAAGTAGAATTGAAGTGATCATATTGGGATATTTTGTAGATATAAATATTTGCTTAAAATGATGATGCAAATCGTCCAGTTTTTAAAGATATAAAAAAAAAAAATTATAATAAATTTTATAGCTAATTATATATTGATATATTGGTAGTTTAAAAGCTTTAGGACAATAATATATAAACTTATACAATTGATATAATGAAAAAACTATTGTACAACAAAATATAAGTTTTTAATCTATTCATTTATTTATATCCAAAAGTCTTGTCTTTTTAGAAGAAGAAATGTCACCTCAAAAGGTGGTACACTTTAAGGATACATAATACTTCATATGTAAAAAGGTCATTGTAAGTATACGCAATCATAACACACACAACCCTTTCTACTAATATAAAATAAATTTATTCTATTTTCAAACTCTTACTTGTAAATTTTTTTTAAGCATTTCTATAAAACGGATTTATTGTACAAAATTGTTATCGCTACCGTATTTTTGATTTGCATGGTAATGCATATGAAAAATTGGATTGGATTTGGAAGTTGGAACTACCTCCATGATTGTCAATTCTCTATTGAAATCACTATATATGAAAAATGTTCTATTCAAATCATTATATACATAGGAAATTATACTATTTTTCCTTATTCTAAGCTTATAGCACTTTTTAAATATTGCTATGGTCATACTATTAGAAAAATTCTTGAGAATTATACATAGCAATCTTGATGCCTATTTATTAGCTAGTTTAATACAAATTTCAAACCATTTCAAATTTCCTTCAAATACAACTTTATTCTTCAAATACACCTATTGCACCTTGAGACTTAAATACAAGTTCTATAGAGGTTGACCCTCAAACAAATTGGTCTCTTTGTCTTTTATAATTTCCTAAGATTTGTTATAAAATACAGTTTTAAAGAACATACTGGAATAAATTTATGAATAAAAGTTGTAAATTTTGAATTTGGCATTGTGTTTGTACTATTGAATTTTCTATAGTTGTCACCATAATTTTAAAATAACATTTGAAATTTAAAGTTTTGAATCCAATAATATTTCATACTTGATTCCAGATAAATGAAGCAAAATTTTGAATCATGTTTTTTGGAATGGATTTTAAATTTGATGATTTAATGTAGTGATATCTATAAAAAAAAATTATTTAGATCATTGCGGTCATAATTTCAATGCTACTTTAAATTAAAAGTTAACTTAGCCAAAGTTTCACTTTTCTCTATTTTTACAATTCTCTTGAAGTAGTCCATGTAGTCATTTTGTTGGGTAAATGCATGGTTGGGTGGCTCAAAATCATGACACATTCTCAATTCCTGCACAAAATCAATTTTCAAATGCCTAAAAGGTACATTGAAAAAATTAAAAACTAAAAGATAAATTCATTTTAGAGGCTTGAACTTCATTCTAAATACAACCATGTTATTGAATATTTTTTAGAGCATTTTATAAAAGTGTATGGGACTTTTAAAAATTCATAGGTGTGACAAATATGGTGTCAGCAAAATTTTCAAGGACTTTTTAAAGATGGTTTTGGTACTTAATATCATAGAAAGGATTGTGATTGTAGTAGCTATTTGAGTAGTTTTAAAAAAAATTATAACCTTGTAGTATAGATATGTATTGAACACTTGCAAAGGACTTTTTAATGACTTTTCAAACACCAAATTTTATTAAGTCTTTTTTTCTTAGCAAATATTTTTTTTTTCAAAAATTATTTTTCTAAAGTATGGTAAATTTTTAAGGTCTAAGGGCACTCCAAAAGCTTAGTGCTTTTAGATTTAGATTTTATTTTATTTTTTGTAGAATTCACTTCCAAGCATTTCAGTCTCAAACATTTACTCACAAAAAAGGAATTTTTGGACTTGGACTTTTGCCAAAAATGAGCCACTCAACCATGCATTCACCCTGCTATTAAATAATATTGACTAAATTTCAAAAGCAAAACCACATACTACCATAGTTTCCTAGCAATCTGCCTAATAATTAATTAAAGTGCAAAAAACAATAGGCAATACAAAAATAATATATTACAATCAAGCACTTTTAAAATATAATTAAATTAAATTAGGCATTCATCCAAGTTGTTTTTATAATATTTAGATGGTTATTACTACTTTCATCTAAGGCAATCACATTTACCTAAACCAGTTTTTTTGACCTTCAAATCCTAAACTCTTTACCTTATGTCTCAAGATTTGCTACATATGAAAGATATGTTTGTTTGTAAGAGATTGCGCTTTAGAATAGTCAAAATGGCGGGGCAAAAGACTTTGCAATGTATGTTTACAATTATTGGTAAAGAAAAGATGCAAGATTGGATGGAGCAAATTGAATTCTAAAAATTGAAATCTAAAAATTGAATGCGATTTGAACTTCTATGAATTAGGCAATTTTTTAACATACATTTTTTTGGAACAAATTAGGTCAAAAAATTTCCAAAAAATTAGGCATTCTTTGATTATTTAGCTTCTGGCCGAACTGCTAGGAAGCTATGGTAAAATGATTTTGATAATGAATAATCAAAGTTTGAAATCATCCATCAACCATAATAGGGACTCTTGGGATTTTAGGTAGACTTGTGTAGTTTCAATTTTTTGAAACTTCTTTTGAAACTTTTTTTGAAGATAGGATATTAGATTAGCTTTTTGGAAATATAATTTTTTTTCTATCAGTGCTTGGGAGCAAAATTTATGCCACCCTAAGTCCAAAAAGCAACTTGAATCGAGGGACAACCCAAAAAAAAAACCCAAAAAATTGAATCTTTTAATTTTTAATTTTTTTCCATAGAAGATTATATTCTTGTCTACTTTTCAAACTTTGATTCATTCCATTTGGACTAGTGATGAGAAAGTTATGGACAATCTAAATATCTTCTTGAAAAAATAACTTATAGAATTCATTTTTGAATGCAATTTTTACATTTATTACAAAAAAAATTAGCAAGCATGGTTAAGTTTGCTTGCTAGAACAATCTAACCGTTGAAATTATTGTGTTTCAATTCCATCTTATAGCTACTAACGGTTTGTAGTTTTCTTCAATCTTGAGTGTACCTTTGCTTTACAATTTTATAATGAGTGAAAGTTAAATATTTTTTTGTTGAATTTTTTTTATAGACTTTCAACTCAAATTTTCACCATAAAAAATTAGAAATTTAGAATTAGTAGTACATAAATTTAAAGTTAAGAAGATTTAAAGTCAAAGAATCTAGCCAGGCAAGGGATAAAAATGCTTGTTTTCTTCACTTTGAATGCAAGTATCTTGCACTCTACGCGATCAAAGTTTCTGAAATTTTTTCCATGCATTTTTATACTAGTCCAATTGCAAGATCCTACGGTTACATATGTACAAGAAAACTTTTTTTAAATCTTTTTGCTCTTTACAATAGAAATGGCAGTTTTGAGTGATTTTTTTGATGGAAAAAAGGCCTTGGAACTTCAGGTATTATATATATGTATATCCACCACATAAAATCCAACAAAGTCAATGTGGAAAAATACATAAGTTCAATATTTATGTACACTTTATTCTATATTGATTTTATCTATTATATTAACCCCTAAAGTTCTTTTATGGTTAGAAGCCCAAAACTACTTAAAAATATTCATCTTCAAAGCAAGGTCAAAATCTTCATAAAGATTTGATTTAAAAAAAATAAAAAATTGTAGGATCCTTTGGTTAATTTATTCAAGTACATTGTCTAAAAACTTTAGAGTAAATATCCACCTATTGCAAGTTCTATGTGCCTAAATTTCAAAATGTAATTTTTTCTAGCCCTTCTAAAACGTGAAGTTTTGTCTTTCAACATTTTTTGAAAAAATACATTTTGTCAATATGTTGGAAAATGGTTTGAAAACATATGTAAAAAATTATAACAAAAAAGAATTTCATATTCATTTTTTTTTAAATTATGAAATAAAAGGTGTTTTTGAATAAAAAATAAAACTAATATGCTAATAACTTTTGGGAGAATTTGAGAATTGTTAATCCCAATGGTGAGAATATTTTAAAAAACAATTAATATCTTTTACTTTTACTTAAATTTGAAAAGTTTCAAAATTGAGAGTAAAAGACAACTTTATATGTTTTTACTACCTTCATTATCTAAATTTTTTTTAGCAGATATCAATCTATAAAAATAATTAGTATTTATTAGAATATATTTTTGCTGCCCATTTGATAATAAATGAAAATTGTGTCATAGATTTATCCATCACAATCTTTGTCACACTTGTAAATTGATGAAAACTATTTGGAATGGTAGCATTGCAACCACATTTGTTCTAATAAGGATTACTTAACCCAGGAAGGACACCTTGGACAATAAGTGTCCAATGAATTCTCTACTGTAAGAGAGAACTACAACTAAGGTAAACCAGCCTATGACAGGCAGAATGACTAATTTGGTATGTTGCCATTAGCAAAATAAAATCAGATTTTTTTCTAGCAGAGACAACTTTGAGAAATGAAAGAAGCAGTTAAAATTTTAGTTTTTGGACAAAGTAGGAATTTGTTCTGAGTTTTTTAAGTATTTTTCCAAAACAGTCTATAGACTATCTGAAATCAATAAAATATGTCTTCATGATGGTCATCTTACCACCTAATGCAGTCTTCAGATTTCCTAACACAACCACAAGAATTTTTAATGTGACCATCACACAAAGGAATAAAAAAAAAACTCTTTATGATGAGTTTACACTCACAATGTGTAAGTGTTCTATGACAGTCGTTACTAATTCTATCACAATCACCTAATGCACTAATGTGGGCCACTAACCAACCTAATTAAATTTTAGAAGCAAAAATCTGAAATGGACTGTAATGGGGAGGTTATGTAGATGTCTGCATTAGACAGTTGGTCTGTCATAGGCTAGTTTACCTTATTCATCCTTGGGAATTTTTAGTGGAAAGTGGAGAACACTTTTGTTTGGCTTCCAATGAGTACTTTTGGAGTTTTTTTATTCCAATGACTCTCACAGTTACACAATGCATGATTTCCAAGGGCACCCCCACGTCATTCCATGGTTAACTTACATATGATAAAAGACTTCAAATTACAATATTAGAAGCACATATAAAAAGATATAGAGGATATTTGGGACAATTAACCCCCAAATAAGGCCAGGGTGAAGGTGAACTGCCCCCTTGCTTGTCCCCGAAAAAACCCTGAAATTTTTTATTTTCCATGCATGAATTTTTTTGTAAATTCTGAATTCATATTTGCAATCAGAGGCCCCAAATTAGCTTGACATAGCACAAGGTAGGGGGCTTTTTTATATGCACCCCAGGGTGAACTTTGGCAGGACAAGCGAGGGGGCCAGTTCACTCACTCAAATTTGCTCCATTTGGCAACCGGATATGAACAAAAAATTCAAATTTCTTTTTTAGAGATGAAATTACTTTTTAGAGACTTCATAAAAAATTTAAATTTAAAATTTTTCTTACTCCAATTTGAATTTTGAAACCTGAATTTTGACTCTAGTTGGTTGGGCTCATTTTTGTGGATTTAGAACACAAAGCAACAACATTCTAAAATACACTAAAATAGCATATTTAGTGATTCATTTTTTTTACCAACTTCTCATTTAAGTAAAGACAAACACTAGCAATACTGCAAATTCAATTAGATACTCTCATAGCATGAAAGGTCAATAAGAAAAATACGGATGAAAAAATGCTTTTAAACTCTTTCCAGCACATTAGATTGTCATCCAAACGCCAAACGCCATAGAATGGCGCCCGCGGCATTCCATGGTTGAGGGTCAAGTGGACCTTCCGGGTCCTAACCACTACGCAGTCAATATAAGTTGTCAGGCCTAATGACTGCAAAATAGGAGAAACCATCGTGCTCCTGATCAAAAGGAATATAAGGATGTCATTTCTCAAGCGAATCTGAAATCCCAGATATTGAAATAGCAGCAATCGGAACTGCACCACAGAAATGGGCCACAAAATGATCCCATGTGCTTACCAGATCGCAAGTAACGATACTTCAGGAGCACATAATACGGAGAAAATAAAACTGGGTTGTAATCTAAAAATGAAGAATCCCTACAAATGCTTATATCACCAGATAAAGAGGATAAATGATGACCAGATCAAATGTACAAAGGATAGGGAACAAACCAAGTGCAGCATGCCTGAACCATATATAATAGCCTACAGCACTAATCTGTATCAGAATTGAAGGGCCTCAGATTTTCTAATAGGTCTCTTGTCCCACCATTTACTAGATGATCAATGCCATTAGAAGAACCTGCTGTCTCATCATGCTTCTCGGGCACAGGTCTGTTACTCAGACCCCATATCCGAATTGTGTGATCGTCACTGGCAGATGCAAACATGTGAGGATTCACTGGGTTCCAGCTTACGCTATTTACAGTGCCTGAATGACCTGACAAAACACCAAGCAATTCACCGTTCCACCTGTGCCAGATGTAAACCTGCACCAGTCGCAACACAAAAGACCATAACTTCTCAGCATGTTACCAATCCCTACCTTCACAAACAGAAGCACCGATTCTTGGGTTAAACAAGCAAATTGAGAAAACAGGGCAACACAACGATCCACTTGTACATAGACGTGTCAATACTGCACTCAAAATACGAGACAACGTGAATGAAAAACACTAAAAGAGAAAGAGACGAACCTGAGAATCTTCACTACCACTGACAATAAACGCATAATCAGTTCCTCCAAAGCAGGACCGAATCACGTATCGCCCTTGCCTATGACCTCTATACTTCTTAGGTAGCTCTTTTGTAGCTGAGATATCCCACAGATGAATCTCCTGACTCACCAAGTTCACCAACAGATATCTTCCGTTCTTACTGACTGAAAGGGATGTAATAGGCTTTTCCTCCTCAATGACGCGCTCTGTTTTCTCCTCCAAGTTGTAAATGCGGATATTCTTGTGGTCACAAATGCTTACCTGCCAGGACCCCACATCAGTCAAAAGGACTGACATAAATTCTTTCTTTCAACGCTGTGTAGGAACTGCGGGAAGCCTTCAATCTAGAACCAACCAGCTGTGAGGCTAGAGAATTCACTCCAATCAAAATGACTACCGAACTACCTAATATTATAAACTAGAATAGGATTCAATGAGGCCATTTCTCACAGGATAAGATAAGAATATTCTCATAGAATATTTTACTTGCTGCTAGAATAGGAGGTTGTATCCAACATTGGCAAATCAACAGTTCAAGTCTCTGGAGATCGGGCAGAGCAGACTCAAATACTTGTTACATTAGACAGGAAAAAATATTTACCATGTGACTTCCATCGGTCGTGATAGCCAAATCATTGATACGTGGCATCCGGGCGCCCTTCCAAGCCTCCAATTCATTACCCTGAACAAAAGCATAAAAAACCAAAAGACACATACATGTGGTAGATCAGATGTGAAGCGCAGGAAAGCTAACGTGACATGGCCTCAAGTAAAGGACAGTCGAACAAGCGTGACTACGGTTCCTCTGCTACGGTGAAAATCAAAAGAAAGCTCTCGGCTGGAACTGCCACGACGGTTCATGCAAGACGTCCAATATGGGAGGGCTACTGAGCGCGCAGTGAGTGATAGGGCACATTGGGTAATCAGTGGTTCGGGACCTCTTAGATCTCTTTGACTTTTAGAAGTGATCGATAAACGCAAGAGCACAAATTATGCACCAGATTAATGTATCAAACTCAAAATTCTCATACCTCTAGATCCCACATGTAGATACACTTGTCACCTCCACCAGAAACAAAACGTTGTCCATCTGGGAACCATGCACAGGATGTAAAGCAGCTATTCGGTTTATCATAGGTGTGTTTGCACTGCCCAGTAGTTGTGTCCCAAAGTTTCACGACTTCCTCATTCCCACATGTCAGCAACATGGAGTCATCCGGACTCCAGGCAACAAAAGAAACAGGCTTTGAGTGGCCAGTGAACCTGAACTTCTCCTTCAGTGAGTCGTCTTCTACAACCTGCGATCGCTCCAATTGCAGAGCAAGAGTCATTCACGGTCTACTGCTGAATATTAACCACTTGATAGATGAAACCAGATCTTAATAATAATTCATGAACGGGTAAAAAAGTTGATAAATTACATAAAGATCAGACAGCTTCCAGATAGAGACCAACAAACCTCCCAAATTATGGCTGTGCAGTCTTTAGATGAGGATGCGAGGTAACGACCATCATGGGAAAATTGCAAAAACCAGACCTCATCTTCATGCGCTTCTAAAACCTGCGCACGTATAATCAACCATGATTTTAAGGAATCAACAAAATCCGAGTCCTTACTAATCCAGGGAACCTGGAAGACTACACGAAAGAATTTTCACTGTCTCAATTACAAAGGAGGGCACCAGTGACCAGTCCACTACCATCCTCAACCAAAAAATGAAATGGCGTCTTTGTGAGTACGAGGAGAAATAAAATCATAAGCATTAAACATATGCCTTGTCACTGGGCCCAAGGTCATATTGGACATTTAGTCCAGTACCTGCAAAGTCTGAGTTGGAATTTGATCTCGGCTACAGCGATGGTCTGCATAAAGGGACAAGACATGATCCAGCGTATTATGGTAAACACATGCTTCGCGCTGCACTTGAAGTGCAACTTCAACAAGATGCTCCAATCGTTTCTCAGGCACCATGATTGAAGGTGGAAGCAATTGCTGCAACTCTTCTAGCAAGCTCTGACGAGATTCTTGCCCAGCACCCTTCCACTGAGCCTTCGCAAGGAGGTCCTCCGGAGAACACACTATGAAGCTGGCCAGCTGGTGAACTTTAGGAGTACTGACTCCTAATGGTGATATTTCTGAGCGCAGAGTTTCTAGAGCTGCAGTTGTGTTACTAACCTCTAAAGACTCCATAAACTTCTGTTGCAATATAAGAAACGACGCAGACTTCAGGGTTGGCTCTTCAAGGACGCCAAGTTCAGATAATGTGGCAACGCATTCATCCCAGCGCCCGGCCAAGATGTCCTCACGAAACTTCTGCACAGCTGGCGACTGAAGCCGAATTCCTGATTCTTCTTCTAGAGCAGCCCCTGCCTGCTTATAGCCGAGAGAGAAGAGCGCTTGCTCTATGATTCTCACAAACTCCACCTTCCGTATTTGACCATGAGATCCCACCGTTTCGCCATCATTGGAAGGAATACTTCTGGCCATTAGGGCGGCGGACCCCGTGGCTACCAAACCTGTCCGAGACCCCTCCAGGGGAATTCTATGACTAGATTTTGACAGTTTCTGTCGCTTCAAGGGGGGTTGCCCAACGTCGCTATCTCCTCCCATGTAAGGGCGTCAACCCGATGGCTAGCCCATGCATGTGAAGGAAAGACGAAGAGGATTGTATTCAAGTCCCGAAACACGCAACCACCTGAGATTGGATAGTAGTTTGGCCGACGCGAAGCTACAATGCCTGTCACAATCAACAATTACCAGTTTCCACTTGTCAGGCTCCGTAAACCCACTACTGATTCACGATTCTTGAACTCTAGTTCAAGTGACATCAGAAGATAATCCAGAAAACCCTAGCGACGAGTTGAGGATTGTCGGTCAGGTACAGAGCCACCAACGATATGAACTGAGAATAAAGAGATTCGCACTTCCTGATTCTCGACATCGAAAACATGAAAACGTGGAGAACAAAGCCCCCTAAATCTACATGAAGTGAAAATGTTGAGAGAATTATATCAAACGGAGAACACTATCAAAATTGCAAAGACGATGCGTACGGAAAATCAACAAGAAAAGAGTCCTGAACATTGGCTCTGAAATTGCCGCGACGGCAGACAAGCGATCGCCGACAGATGAGTAATCCAAGCCCGTGATTGCAGCAGAAACAATATGCTCGGGAATTTGAAGACGATGACGGCAAAAGCTAACTCCCATTTCAGTAGCGCACTAACCCTAGCCCGAACAGACATTCCAAACTCTAACCCTAACGTGATATGCATAAAACCGAGAATTCTTTAGACCAAACGTTTAGACTAGGAAAACAGCTACTATCACAGCGAAACTAACACAATAGCCGTGCGAATAAGTAAAATCGACAATTCAGCCTAACGCGGAGGCTATTAGCAAACCAAGCACCTGAACAGCAGCTCTAAACCAAATGTGATGTCAGAGGCTTCCGCGCCATCACATAAAGCCACTAAAACCACAAGCGCCTCAACTTACACAAAACCTCGACACCTCGACACCCTTTCTTAAGCCACAAGCAATCAATAAATGGATCCGCATCGCCACACACTCCATCCCTGACTGCATCCATCCACAGCTCTCTCTCTCTACTCGACCGACACTATCACGCCATTCCAGACTTAAAGCGCGCACACATCGCAAAACACGGCGACGGCGACGAAGAGCATTTCCGTCCCGCGCACGTCAAGAACGCGCCGACACTCAAAACACGAAGTAAATGCGGACGTGGCGGCCGCGCTCACAGAAACGACTCAGAGTGTCAATGCCAGCGGGATCCACGAGGGCGATGAAAACTTACGGTAGGAGGAAAAAGCGCAGCGGGCAGCAATGCAGCACGCGAAGCAATTGGCGAGGCAAGCAAGGGCGGAAACCAGCGATGCGGCAAAGCAAGGAAGAAAGCGAGCAGCAGGAAACGAGGCAGCAGGAGAGGCAAGAACAAGCGCGAGAGCGAGCGGGCAAGAGAGCACGGAGGGTCTGGCTGGCTATGGCGGAACTGGCAGCCCAGACGACAGAGAAAAAGAGCAACGCAGAGAAGGCAGAGCAGCAGCAACAAATCAAATGGGGAGATGATCAGCTAAACAGGCGTTTGGTGCCCCCTGAAAGCCCCCCCTGGTGCTCTATATTTCACCCTAGCATTTAGCATTTGCCCAATATATAAGGTAACGACACCTAAATGCATTCAAAAAAGCAATATAGAAGCAATAGCATTGCTTCTCTTATTAAATTGCCTAATTTTTTGTTGGATCTTAGTGGAAGCCAAAAGAATATTATAAGTTCTTTTTTTATACATTTATTGGACATTGAATGAATAAACTATGAAATTTTCAAAGTGTTAAGAATAAGTGTTTTTGGAATTGACTCTAATTTCTTATGAATGGTAGGAGTGCATTTTAAACAAGAATCCAAAGGGGGAAATTTTAGAAAGGGGTCACAATTAGATGCAATTATCTTAGGAAGGATGTCAATCACCAAGCACATTTCATTTTTGAATTCTACACTAAGCGTAGTTCACTTCAATTGCAAATTCTTGGAATTGAACAATTAGTGCATAGTGAAGGTGAGGGCTTGGTCAATGGAATGTCCACTATACGAGTCAATTTCATAAATAACTAATCCTTTGATGCTTGAGTCCTTTTTTTAAATTTTGGACATTTTTCCTATATCTTTGTACAATATATTGTTTGGCTCAATTTCACCATACTAATCATATAAGAAGGTTACCCACTGTGAATTCAAGTATAATTTTAGATAATTGAGAAGTTGTTTGTTTGAACCATTATTGTGAGGCACTTTGCTCATTATTGATGATATGGACTTTAGAACACTTAGGATTTAAGCAAAATTTGAGGTATGTCCATATTTTGATAAATTTGCATATCACTATTTGAAAAAAAAATTCTATTTGTTTCAAAGGAAAAATCAAATGGTTATGGTCTTTAGGGAGGCCACTTTCTTATATTTTAGAAAACCATGTAAGATTGTTGGATATATATAATTTTAAAGAAGGCTATATACAATTAATCTATCCACAAAATATTTTATTATATTCTAGGAATATTTTACAAATATTTTCAAGATGAATTTGAATAATCCAATGTTTTTCTTAAAAATACATAATTTTTACCTTCATAAAATAAACACCAAATTAACTTTGATCTCACAAAGTCTTCTAAGTGAACTCTACACCAAAATGGTTATTTAATATGGTCTTATATAGTTATCACAAGGTCATACTAATCAACACCAGTTGTAGTTGTGGCATTATAACATTTGTGATGTGCAATGGAGGAGTTGTTAAATTGGGCATACTAATTTTCATGTTGGCTAATTATCCACCCATACTAATTAAATCACCTTTTCGATGTAATGAATTCCTTGGGTTATAAACAAGTGCATCTTAGGTGAGGAACAAGAGTTAGAAATCTAATGCATTGGGATGAAAAGACATACTAAAAGGTAGTACGGTGGACCTTAAATGCCTACAATTCAAAAAATGGATATTATTTAATATTAGAAATGGATCTATATCCAAACAATGGATATCAAATATATTGTGGATGCAAAGATAGGTAAAACATGAACTGGATGAAAGGATAGACAAAATTACACTTGCCTAAAAAGTCTTCAATGGAATTTCAAAATTATACCATTTCAATATATCATACACGTAGTTGAACACTACAAATTTCACACATCAAAAGATTTAGGAAAATTTTCAAATGAACGGAATTCCCACCAAGAACTTGTGCAAAATTAACAACAAAACCGAAGGTAACAATACTAGAGATTCCCAACTAAAGGCATGACCGGAATTTGGCTAGGACTCTTTAGGTGTTAGTACAACAATGGCCAATATAAAGGATAATTAATACAACGAAACAACACTTGAATTACAAACTCGGGGGGTGCACTTAGCTCTACTACAACAAACCATGTGCGAACAAGTGGTTTCTAATAAACTATAATTTCAGTCTGAAATTTTGAGCATTGTTTAATAATGACCATAGGTTTCTATTGCCAAAATTTCCAACTCAAATAAAATATGAAATGATTTCTAGAAGAGGTTGAAAATTAACAAAAATGGCATGTTTTTCAACTCAAATAATTATAGAGAACACATTTAGATGACTACTGAATCAATATTCAACTCAAAATGAGCTTTCAATAAAGAGTTATTTTTAGGAATTTTTTATTCATTTTTTAGACAATTTTTTCTTATATAATATAGGAGTGTGAAAGTTATTTTTTGTAACTAATTATTATTAACAAACAAAAATATCAATAATTCAAAACATAAACTTTCAAAGTAGGAAAATCTATTCAAACTTTACTTATTTATTTATATTTAAAATTCAAAAAATATATAGGGGTTCCAAAGTTTTGTTTGCATGTGGTTTCTAATGGATACTCTAAGTGAACTCCCCAAGATTACAAAGAAAATGCAAAGTTTGAATGGACACCAACTTCCTTCAAAACAAGATTCAAGAACAACAACAATGAAGCAAGACTTGCTCAAAAACATTTGGTTGGCAAGTTTGGTCAAAAGACCAAAAAATTCACTAAGAAATGAACCCAAGCCGTTTGAAAACAACAAAAGGGGTAGATTGAGAGGAAGAAGAGTGCCCTTAAATACTTTTTCTACCCCCCCCCCCTCTTACCTAGTGAAAATTCTAGAATTAATTGCTAATTATTAAAATAAGTCAAATTTATTGTTGGACTTATTTCTAACTTTTAGAGAACAAATCCAAATGAAAAATGGATTATGATGCTCACTTTAGAAGGCCTATATAGCTTAAGGACCTCTAACCACTTTTTAAGGTCATTCAAACTTGTAAAAGTCGCAATCACCCAAATAAAAAATTGTAAGAATGACAAATGATAGAATTTGAATTTTTCAAATATTTTGACTTGCTTGGAATGTCTAAAGGAATTGTAGGAGTAGAGAAAGACTCCTCTTTGGCTTTGTTTGAATGTTGCATGCTGTCGGTACGCCAAACAATGTGTCAAATTGATTTTAATTCCGCCTAAATTTGAAGTAACCGTCGGTTTGGGTTCTTGTTGATGTCGGAATGCTTTGAAATTTGTTGAGGCACATTATTAGAATTAAAAAACAAAACTATCCTTCTTCTTAGTGAGATTTTACCACTATTGGGGTCATTTCTAGAAATTTTCTATTGTTGCACTATAAGAATCCGTGTTTTTTGAAATGTCTGATCATGGACATGGATGTTTAATGAAACATTAAGATGTTAGAGTGATGATGGCTCTAAAAGGTAGATTTCCGTGGATGTTGTGTAGAATGTTGGTAGAATATTGTAAAAAACAAGTTAATGCTATCAATGACATTGATGTTTTATTTGACATGAATACAAATACAATAATATTTTTTTAAACTTCTGAAAATCATGGTACTACCACATTGATCAACAAGTAGATTTGTTTAAATTGCGGATAAGTCTTTGAAAATTTCTCTGGGTTGTAATAAAACTCTCATCAAATGTGAAAAACATAAATGAAGGGCAATCACTTGGTTTGCTTTATTTTGCAAAAAAAGGGAAATGAATGAATGTACACTATGGAAAAAGAAAGACCTTTATACAAGTGAAGAGGGGTGGGGGGTAGGAAGTAAAACAACCCATATGAGATACATGTATAAAGCAAGAATTGTGTTTAAAGTATAATTTTTCAAACAACATCTAGATGTTTGAAACAACATCCACATATCCAACGATCAAGCTCTCATCTTCAAATTGTCCCATATTCTAAGAGGATTCATGATAGACAATGGATTTTGTTATGAAAACAACCTCTCCACCCTTCACTCTAACTAAATGCCAATGAAATAATTTCTTCACTTTGCCATCAAAAATTCTCTTGATGGGTAGATGGTCTTTGGATTTTTTAGCTAACATTAGACATTTTCTTTATTTACAACAACTTGGTTATTTAATTCTTGTTGAATTTGACAATTTTTCTTGTTCACTTTCTTTTACTTTTTTAAAAGTAATTATTTTCCAATAACCTTGCCCTATGGATACAATATGTATAAATTTTATTAATGTGTCTTAAAAGTATATTGAATAGACATGCCACATCATTCTTGTTAGATACTATGTCAATTTTCCCTTTGCTACGTTAGGTGCCACGTCATAGATAGGCTAGATGAAAATTTTCCAAGTGGCTTTCTTCACATGTATGACACTTACATGGCAATTACATGGCACGAAAGTGGCAACCATATGGTAAGATTTTACACCCTTAAATGCCATGTTTTTATGGATGTTATTTTAAAAATATCTCTACATTAGGGTATTTGAGCTTTTAGATGTTTTTGTCCTTTCAATCTTAATGCAATTTTTTGGACATCTATGCTAACATGCATAGATATCATCCACATCATCTACATGTCTAATTTTATGCATTTTAACAAACCCAATTTTCTTATAGTATTGATTTAAGAAGTTAATTATCTAAAAGAGGATCTTCTGTAAGTCACACATCTTAATAGGCCCTCTCATAGATATCTAGAAAAGATGTAGAAGCTCGTAATTCTACTCTGCACATTTATATAAGGAGATTGAAATCCCACTATCTTCTTTAATTACTAATGTACAAAGTATCTTTCACATAGAGAAGAATCTTGGCAAGTTGATTATACTATTGGATTTCTAGCATGACTTCAATCCTAAAACACCATGCTTCCACTATGGATGGTATTCTCTTGTATGTCTTGAGTTTTTTTAACTTGTAGGCTAACAACTAGGAGTTCTACTTTTCTCAAAACAACAAAGAAATTGAAGCCTATTTATAAGAAATGATTTATGAATCCTATTGGGGTTCCATCAAATTATTTTAGCTATGGATTGTCATATATTGGGTAGAGTTAGGCATTTATAGAGGTATTTTCAAAGTATTCAAATTTATTGCTAATTTGAGCTTTTAATCTAATATATGCATATAGAATTTTGGGAAGTTTTAGATATTCTATTCTATTTTGGTATGTATAACATTTATTTTGTATCAATACTCCTTTTGGAAATTTTGAGCTATAAAATTTAACTAAAAATGTAAAATCAATAAAAGAAAAAATGTGAGTCCCAAGTAACAAATTGAGGGCTCACATTTTTCCACCACACGTGCTTCGATGTAGTAGATGGGAACTATGGCAGCCAACATTCAATAGTGACTTCTTTGTGATCTTCCAAAAGACCTATATAGTACGCACATTGAAAGATTGGTATTAGGAATTAGATGTACTCTGTGAAATCCCCTACTATGAGGCCAATAAAAAGCAAAAGATCGGTTTCATGGATGTGTTGCATGGGGAACCTATGCACACACTAAATTGTCTAAAACCAAATGCAATTGTGACATCATGAAGGTTACCTAAATGGGTGCAAGACTGGATGTTCATAGCTTGTTTCGTGACCATTAGGGAAAAGCGCTTGAACAAATGAAGGTGGCTCAAGACCTTTGCAAAATCAAAGTGAGAATTTGACTTTTAAGGAATTTGATGTTATAATGTGGGCCGTTTACAAGTTATAAGATAGGCATCTTACAACATCTAAGTCGATTCTAAGTAGAGAGGTGGTTAAGCTCTTGGTTAGTCAACCCTATTGGAAGGGTAGATTGTTTAGGTGGTAAGGCTCGTTGGAAGATTAGACTCTTGGGGTGGCTAGAGTTTAGTTGGACATTTGTCCCATATTGTTTACAGCCTCAAGACCTTCTTATTAGTACTTAAGGGATTGACTTTTTTCTTTGGAACTCTATAATTTTTCCAGTTTTTTGGGTTCTCCTTCAATTTGGATAGTCTTGGTTTGAAGAAAGCCTTGCAATTTAATTTGGAAGGAACTAAGGGAAATTTACATCATTACTTTTATTGGGATCATTTTTGGAGGGAGTTATACTTTTCAATATTGTAATTGTATTGTAAATTGCTTTTAATTTTTGTTTCTTGTGAAGATTATATTTTAGAGCTTAAGAGGATGCATTAGGCAAACTTGAGAGGGTTTCAAGTGCTATTTTATCTTATAAGTTTCAGGAATTGACTTCCAAGGTTTAGGTTCTATGCGAAGGGGATTTGCTAAAAGAATAGTGGTGTTTTCTTTATTGTTGGAGATCTATGGATGCCAAGAGGCTTGTGTTTTTCATAATAGGCAACAAAACCTCACAACATCAAGGAGAGGCCTCGCACCAATGATTGACATCGTGTTCTCTTAGTGTTGTAAAAACATTAGTGGAAGGAAAATTGTGTCTCTTCGGCTACTAGTTGGGTGAAGTGCTTGCTAGGCGGACTTACTTCTTTGCCTAATATGTTTAATGCCATGACTAGCATTGCAATCTTCTAGACAATAAGGATGTTGGTTTAATCCCCCAATCCTCTATATATGAGAACTTCTATAATGGAGTTTGACAATTTGCATGGGTTGGTCTTTGGAGAACAAGATGGTATGAATGAGTGAATTCATAGAGTATGAGAATTTGTCAAGCATATCCTATGGCCTACTCTCTCCCCAATGCAAAATGTATTGAATGTGTTACCTTGATAGGAACCTCTTCTACTACCAATCCAACATACTTGGTTGCCTTATTGTCTTAGGTAGTAGAAGCAACAAGAATAAGTGAATGAAGTCAAAGAAAGAAGTCCACAATTCTTGTGGTCGTAGAAAGAAAAGTGTATCACTTTTTACACAAGGTTTGGAGAACAATGAGTAGGTCTAGGCTTAGAATTCCAATTTCTAGCCTTATTTGTTGTTCCTTGTCCAAACTCAAAGTGGATAGAATCAAACAATTTTGATTTTTTAGATCTCCTCTAGATTGCAAGAACCCTACCTGCAAGTAGTCCAACGGATTGCGCACTACTTGCAATGATGGTGATTGAAGGGTAGTTATCTTGTATGTCCACTTCCTCCTTTCTTTAGGTTTTCCTCACTGCAACCAAGTTCAAAGAAAAACATCACCCCAACTTTGATTGAAGTTGTTGCACAATATAGTCAAATCATCATTTTAAAATTGTCATACATTCTTTTTGCATAACTACCATTTTTCCATCTAGAGCATGTGAAAATAAAAGCATCATTGGACCTTAGAACTATGGAGGGTAATGGAGCTTAGGATTTGCAATTGTTGAGGCATGGACTTGTTCCTTTTATGAAACATAGTGTGGCATGAAAAAGCTCCACCAACCACAATAAGCTTAGATTATTATAAACCTACAAAACACTAGCTAAACTAGTGTTTTTATATGCTTCTGTCCATATTGTATATGCACAGATTTGACCTATTGTATCAACCATAGCAACACTCCAATCGATTCGAACTAGGGCCCACTTAATGTGCATTTTGACAAATACTTACTTCACAAAGTGCTTGGCACCCAATACACAACATACCAATCCTAAATTCTTCCAAAACACGCTCATATGGTCAAAAGATGGCATTTCAAACATTTAAAAACTAAATAAGCAACCTTCAATTTTAGAGTAGATTGAATTAATTCTATAAAGACAAGATCTATCACTACAACAATGTGCCAAAAATGATTCAATTACCCCCAAAATGCTAATTGTCCATTGAACAAATAATTAAAAATCTGGGTACGTTCCTACAAAGTCAATTTTGGTTGGATGTTCACAAAATTTTGAGACAAGGTGTGAACATGTACCCCTTTAGTGAAAATACAATTTTTCTTTCCAATCAAGTGCTTTGGTCAAAAGTTACGTTGTCCTAAATTTTATTTAGCCGGGCAATTTGGGCATCTTTATCTAATTATTATTGACTTTTGCAATTTGGCATGTATGTAAGTAATAACATATGGCATACAATTTTATTTTATTTTTAATTTTAACTCCCAAATCACATTCTAAGAGGAGTCAAACTTTATTAGCAATGTTGAAGTGGTTTCATGAAAAAATATTTTCTTCTAACTTTAAGCCCTTGGTAATCATCAAAGTATTATCTTGCAAATTGTACAATCAAATTTTTTGAAATTTTTCCCACATATTCCTAATTTTTTTCTCTAACTTTTCACCATTTGGATTTCAAATAAAAATTTCTTCATCACACAAGAAATTATCAAAAAATAACTTTTGTATTATCAATTCATTTAACCTCCTTGCATTGTAGGATGATTTAAAGTAAGTTAGACATCTCAATTGCATAAGAAATTTTGTATGTATGAACCTAAAATCATATAATTATGGATGGTGAATCCTCACTTTTATGTAGAGCAAAACACTGAGACAAGGGGGGCTCAAAGTCTGCTAATCATGTTTTGCAAGAACAAAAAAAGTGTTTTTTCTCACTTCAAACGTTATATTCTTTCAATCTACATGGTCAAATGGGCTGATTTTTTCCCTACATTGCCTTACTTGTTTGATACACTATCATATGGTTGGAGTTCAAAAAAAAAAAATTTGCATTTTGAACAAAGCATAAAAAGTTGGCAGTTTCTTCTTTTCAAACACCCTCCGCCATTTAGGGGTTAATGGACCAGTAGATGAATCTTTTATTTTATACTGATCTTGAAAGTTGCCTACTAGATACTTTTTGTCCTCATTTTCCTTCCAAAAGTAAGAAATATTTTCTTAATCATCATAAAATCGCAAGGCAATCCATTACGGCAAAAAAACTCCTTTTAATCCTTAATCCATTAAGGACTGTGGTTGATTCTGGAGGCGGGTAAGACTTTTTTTGGTCTTAAGCTGAACACAAAAAAAAAATACCAAACCATAATGCATTCCGGAGATGTGACCATATTGATAGAATTGACATTAATGCTTGGGGCTCCGCAAAAAATGCATGACAAATTTTGCATTGATTTCCATATTTTCAACCAATATTTCGATTTTTTTTCAACCTCAAAACCACATGCTAGCATAGGTTGTCTTTATTCTTGTCCTAATGCATTTGGTTTCCAATTCCCTTCATATGTCCTCTTTTGTCTATATCCAAATTAATTCTCAAACTCTAGCTACCAGTGAAAAAATGTCAATTTTGACCAGAAAGTGGCCGACTAGTCCTTAATGGGTTAAAATATTTCGTCAACCAAAATGATCATTGATATTTTATGCAAGCACTTATGAATGCAATTTTGTTTTTTACTCCTAAACAAGCCAACTATATCTAGAATCATGGGGTGTTCTTCTAGCTCTCTAACAAGTCAATTTTGAAAAGAAACAAACTTGCAATAAGAAATTTATATCATTTTTAATTTCACTAAACTTCTAAGCAAATATAAAAGGATATTTATTTCTTAAAGAATTGAAGAATAGATCCATGCATGGTAGTAAAGATTTTACACATTCAATTTGGGTGTAAATATTATGAAGGGTATTGTTTGCCTAGAATCTTCTAGTAAGAAAAATATCATACTGGTTCATTTTTTAAGATAAATTTTATAATTTAAAAAAACTAAAATGTACACATGATTTAGTAAGATGGTTTGCTACAACATTCCTACTATGTGGGTTGGCATGTTCATGTTCAGCATGCTTATGTTCAGGATGAAAATCAAGTTCAATATTGTTGATTGTTTTCTATAGATTCCTAATTCTACTTTCTAACATTATTTTAAATTCTTCTAGTTGCAAATGTCACAAGTTTTCTTAAAAAAAGTGTCTAAGTTGACCCTTCTCCATTGGAAAGTATTGAAAAAAGCTTGTAGCACTACTTTGAATTTTATGATCTTGAAGACACTTAGAAAGTAGCCTTTGAAAATTGGCGAAGAAAAAAACAATTTGGTACAAGATCTTATAGATAGTGGTTGCCAAAAAAATTACAAATATATCCACTCTATCTTGTTTTCGAAATGTATTGTTTTATTCTAGTTTTGTTAAAAAAACTCCCAAAATTCTCAAGGATTAATAAGTTAAAGAATAATAATTTACTATTGTTAAAACTAGTATCATTAATGTCTTGTGAAAATCAGTGTCATGCATTTGAGACAATCATGCATATGAAGTCCTAAGACATCTTACTACTATTGGTAAATAACACTGCAATTACTTATTGGTTGTATAAAATCTAAAAGGTTGATACATGCAAAAATTACAATACCAAATCTTTTACAAAGAAGAAACACAAATTTTGAAGACATGTGAGAAAAGTGAACAAACAATCAATTACACATGGATTAGCCCACATCCATTCTCCACCTTGGACTTCACAAGTAAATCCAATTTCTAACCAAAATGCAAGTAGGTTGATTTTAATTTAATAAACTTAAGATGAATACATGCAATATTAAGCACATTTGATCTTTATTATATTAAACATGTATTAGAAAATGAAATTAGCATTTGCTAAAAGCAGAACTATAATTTCAAGATATTTTGTATAAATTCATAGTGTTCTTACTTTGGACAACTACAAAGTATTTGATGAATGACTTTTTACAAAAAGTGTAGAAATAAGAATACATCTATTCATCCAAGAATTCATCAATAAATTTGATAGTTCAATAATGACTACCTCAATAGTTATAAAGGGCCATCACACAAACATAGGTAGTGCCAACACCGAATATCCAATTATGAAACTAACACTTTCCCAGTATCAAGTAGTAGCTAGTCAGGGTCTTATCAATAATGATAAGACCCAGTCAGGGTCTTGTCATTATTGATCTCTCATGAAAATACCACGGATTTGAGTTATGCAAGTGTTAAATGAAAGCTATGCCTAGCAGTTGGAATCTGTGGGAATTAGATTTTTCCTAGCTTACTCAACTCAACAAAGCGTCCCAAAGCAATAACAGCACACCTGTCGCTGCAAGCCACAAACAAATAAAAATGTAATCTCCAAATGTTTTGAGGTTTACACTGTTGCTGTCACTAACTAATACCTGTCAGCCCACATGCTGACATTAGGGCAGTACCTAGTGATGAGAAACATATACACCAGGCACATTATGACTATACAAGGAAACCCAGCTTCGTTCTCCAACCTGACCACTAATCAACTCCGGTGCTAACCAAGTATTGAAGACCAGAGAGAAAAATGAATCTCGAGTGCCCTCAGATGCACGGCTATGCTTTCTCTCCTTGGAGGATAGCAAGAAGCTCCGAGAACTCTTCCTCATCATCTGCTACGGGAGCTACAGGAGGTACTGCAATGGGAGCTATAGGAGCTACTGAAGCCACAGGGTCGCATCCATAGGGATACAACAACGGATGTCCAGGGGTGCTACTAAAGAAGGATTGGTGGTCGATGTCATGTTTTACACGAGTGCCTACGCCCTCAGAAGAGGAACCATTAGAGTAAGGAACTGAGGAGCCATTCATAGAGTGGTGGTGAGGATTAGAGGAAGCGTTGGGAGAAGTGAAGCCGGGGGAAGGAGAGAAAGCCACGGCACTAGAATCTAACAAGAAAGAGCTTCTGTCTAACCCAGAGTCTAATGAGAAACAATTGTTCTGGGAAAACAAAGGCCCAAAGCTGTGAAATTGGCTCCCGTGATTGTTTTGTAGCGAGGAATTGCCACTATGGTTCAAACTAAGATGGGAAAGAGGAGGGGCACTGTATTGCGAACCTAGATGATTATTAAACTCAGAACCCAAAGAAGATGCACGCTCAAAAATACTGTTACTTGCTGAGGGTTGGATACTCTCCAGAGAGGGCTTCCTGAGCGACTCCAAAGCCAATGGTGGTAAAGACCAAGCCTGCTGCTGGGGAACTGCCAAAGGAATAGAGGAGGGCTCCTTGGACCTGCCAATAATAGGGCTGGAGGGTCCAAATGTTGGTGACTGTGAGCTGGAGGTCGGGGGCAAAGACGACGATGTCCCTGAAGAAAATGTCGGCGAATTGAACTTGATGGGTTCGTCTCCATAATCCACCCGGGCCGTAGCTCGCTTGACCTCCACTTTCTTCCCTCGAAATGGTAAGTAATGTCTTTTTACAGCAACATTCGCATGTCTGGGATCATGGAAAACAACAAATCCGAAACCTCGAGAACGCACCTTGCCATCCGCATCTACGCCACAAATAACTACAGCATCCACTACTTTCCCGAACTCTGCTTCAAAAAATTCCCACAAATCTTCCGACTGAATAAAGTGGGGTAGACCTCCTACAAAAACCTTCCGGGCACTCATGTAGTCGTCACCTTTCTCGCTGCCTGTACTTGACCCCAAAGAATTAGCACTAGATGGCCGTGTGTCGATTCCAACAGGTGGCCGGATGCATATGGCAGCTGACGACAGAGCCCCTCGCAGTTCTATCATCCCATGAGCAAATGTGCATTTAGGTCCATGCGGACATTTCCCTATTTTTTCATGATGCGTACAAAGCTTAGTTTTGAAGTTCTTAATGGACTGATCGCTCCCATCATCACTCAGACTTCCTCCAGCACCCATTAGTTGACCATCGATTCTTTCAGCCCCAATTAATTCTTCTTCTGAGTGAGCAAAATGACATTTGGAGCCCCACCCACAACCCTCACTGGATGCAAAGAAACGGCACATCACAGTTTTATATTGAGGCAGGTTTACCGACTCTTTTCCACCAAACATGTCCATCTCACCTCCTAGATTGAAGTCACGGCTGTTAATGGCTAGAGTTTGAGCAGATAACCAATCCATGGGACTTCCATCCTGCAGTGAAGTAGGGTAAAAGTAAGACACAGTTGAGAAACAAGCTCCAGTTCTAATTTTTGATAGCTCAAAAGAAGAAACAAAAGATGGAAGCTGCAGAAGCAGATTTATAGAGACTAATTCCTCTGAAATTCATAATATCTGATCATTTATAATACTATGAAATGCAGAAGAGCTGAGCCACGCATTCTAAGCATGGAGATTGTGACAGGCATAAACTTCAAGGTCAAAGGGCTCAAGGAAATCACACCTGGTTGGTTTGATGAAATCCACAAGCGTCTACAATTGATGGATACTGTGCTTGCGATTGCATGACCAAGGCATATAGTGGGGAACTCGAGGAAGCAGCATTCATGAGAATAGGCTTGAAGCTCTCCCACGTGTTCTGTTTCAAAAAACTGTCATCTTGTAACAGAAGAGCTTTCATTTCCACGGACGGGGCCAGCTGAATGGGCTTCTGGTTACGGGAGCTTGCAACATTGCGGTTGGCTCCATGTTTGAGTAATAGGAACGTACAGGCAATGTGGTTGTTTTTCACTGCGTAATGAAGGGGAGTTTCTTTGGTCAGCGCCAAGACATTGACTCCACTTGAATCCTTTTCCAGTATATCTGAGAGAGCCTCGAAATGGCCATGACCGGCTGCTGTATGTACTGGAGTTGCACCCAACTTGTTGCCAGTCATGACGTTGGCTCCCGCCTTGAGCAATCTCCTAACCACCTGACTATTTACAGTCCGTCTGTTCACAGGTGTGGCCTGACGTAGTGCCCAGTGGAGGGCAGTATTGCCATCTGCATCTTTTTCATTAACGAAATTTTGCATTTTGTTCGGTGCCGTCGCATCTAATAAAAGGCAGACGAGGGTTTCATCATTTTCTTTAGCAGCTCGTAAGAGTGGGGGAAGATGCGGACTCTGTGTATGACCTGATAAACGGGGGCTAAAAATAAGTATACACTCCAAGAGTTTCCGTGCTATCTCACAGTTATACTCCCCATCGTCTCCGGCCGGTATAGTGACATAATATGGGGGGGTAATAATTGCTGATTTCTCAACGTCGCTGCTGCCACTCAAGGACTTCCTAAGCTTGCTGTCAACAACGACCTCTTTTGCCGATACTACGGGCGCTGGCAATGATGCCTTCTTTCGAGACTTGTAAGTCACTTCCTCCCAATCATCTGAGTCCTGTGTTGTAGGTTTAAGGCTTTGAAAACTCTCGTCCCATTTGCTAAAGTCTTTCAACAGGCTACTATCGGATGCCCCACTGTCCCAATCTTTCAGCGGCTTAAACTTCATAGCATATCCAAGACTCGCATCAACCTCGCCTGAGCTAGAAGTCCCGACAAGACTGCCGCCTTCCGTCTGCCATAAATCGCCAGACTCCTCCTTTACATATGATTTACACTTGGCGCCCAGTTTATTCAAAATGCATGAGTTTGAGTGCGCTAATGCCATTCCTAACACCAAATCCACAATCGTCCCTTCCGGAGAATCGACAATTCCGTCTACCTTCCCAACCAAAAGATTTGTGGCAGGTTCACCTTGTTTATAAACTACATTAACCACATGGTTGTCTACCTTTTTCGGAATCACCCCACCATCAGATTTCTTAATGGGAGCAGTATTAATAGTCGAGTTTTCCTTTTTCAAGACCGAATTCAGTATGTTCGTGCTTCTTCCGTTCATATTCAGTAGTAATAAAGCGACCACTGCCGGAATTTTTAAACCCCGGGCCAGTTTAAATGCAAGGGCCAGCACTTGGTCCTTGCATTTCCCTTCGTAAGATTGTATTAAACTCAAATCCTGTTCACGAACCTTCTCCACAATTTCTTTGGCAGGTGTAGAGAGGTCCCAGGCCAATCTGATGCTCAATAGAGCTTCCTCCAATTTCGCCGCCATCTCACTTCCGCTTAGCTCTTTGGCAAGCCACGTTTCTATTCACCACTGTTCACACCTGAAAAATGATAAGCCTTGTTAGTGTAGTCATAACGCACGCTATTCAGGTTGAATCTCTCTCCGGACCTCTCTTCCTTGACTGCTACATAAACTCTACCATTACAAAAGCACCTTCCCCAGCAGTCCAATTATCGCTCTGCAACTCCCACTTGCTATATTATCAGAATTCTTTTACCATTGCAGTTTAATCTAGGCGCATGGCAACTGTTATTAAAAGACAATTTTCCTACCCCCTCAAAGCCCTTCTACGCAAGATACAGTCGTGATAATTCACAAACCATTCAAACGTATCAATCTCACTAGGATGTCTAAGTCGATCATTCCACCAACAAGAATGAAAGTTAGGGCTCCCGTCCGCGATCTCGCTCATCTACTGGATATCCACGCGTCTGTTACCTGATCTTGATCATCAATCGTCGAAAACTAATTCCATCAATTTCTCATCCAACCACGCAACTTATCGGCACCACAGTAAAAGGACAAGGGATTGCATGTTCACCAGTTCCCGGGCACCTTATACAAACTCAGATACACACTCTAAAACTCCCCAGAACTGGAAACTTAGCAAAACCCCTGAAGCACAATCTTATTCTGCGGTACTACAGAATAGTATGCTCTGAAAGTACAGTCTTTTAGCACACGAGCGACTATGGCGACCAAAAGACGTAAGCTACATGCACCTAAAACCGCTACTTTTTCTGCCCCACAGTGATGATTTTTTTTTTCTTCTAAAAGTGAAAACATGTGTGTCATGCCACTAGACTACCCTTAAATGGCCACCTTTGAAACCGTTAAAGCACGAAATGCTTCAAATCGCATTGACTGCCTCAAATAACTCTTCAACTTCAACTCCTATTGGTTGCTCTTACGCACTTCGGATTGGGGACATCAAATGAACCCATTTCCACCAAACATAGCTGGTGCAATCAGAAATGTGACGCGATTAGGTGCACATACCTTAGGCTGAAGCACGCAAATTCGAAACGAGGAGCAAGGAGACGTCTTGGGAGAACTACTTAACACAATTGCGAGTTTGCTAAACAGTGCTAACCATCACCAATTTTCTGACCGTTTGCAACTCCACAGACAATAATTGTGGTCTCTCGTAATCCTGTATTTCTAATGTCCCAATAACGCCTCAACTACACGCTACTTTCAAAAGCTATTCATTGTGAGATATACAGTATTCCGATAAGGTTAAGGGAAAGTGAGGATCCAAAATTGCTTACCACTTCTTGGTCTCCGGGTCAAAAAAAGGAGTCTAGCGAAATAATCAAACCCTTTCAGTACCACCCACTAAGTGACTGTTACGTTCCTCTACCAAAAGCTTTGCTTCCCACTGGTCCAGTGAGCAGTAAAATTCTCTATTCACTAGAAATTGGCTCAGTTCAAAACGAGATGAGATGCTGAACGTCATAAATCAGTATGCCCTAAAGTTTAAGCGTTCTCTGTACCGAAAAGTATTTGACGAACCAGTTCCTCAAAAAATGAACTAAGCAGAGAATAAAAACCTCCTACTAGAGTATGAATTCCACTCTCCGTTCCTGACCTAGTAAAATTAGTTCACTAAAACCTAGAAATTACCTGCACATCCGCTGCAATGCCACCAATCACTTATTGTGATGTCCACTTAAAAAATTTCAATTTAACCGAGTTGCCTTATAGTTCAAGGGAGTTAAATGATGCGAGATTTTGGCAGTGCTAGATTCATATGTTCCAAAGTTTAAAATGCTTTCAATGCCGAAAAGTATGTGTCGAATACTCCACTCACAAATTGGACTCAACAGAGAATGAAGGCCTCCTACCAGAGAATTAATTTCCCTAAGCATTCCTGACCTAGTCACAGTACCGCACTTACACCAATAAGTTTTGAAGCGGATCAACTCACAGGTTCACCTGAGGACAAGCCACGACACGTCCAAATAAACAATACAATGAACATTAAAAAGCTTAACTAAATCGAGATGGTCTTAGCTCGAGTGAGCTGAACGTGAAAGCTCACTATGTCCCATAGCTTAACCGCTTTCGATGCCAAAAATTCTGTAGTGAACCAGTACCTCACAAATGGTTCAAAACAGTGTAGCCCAAACTCTCTACCAGAGCATGAATTCCCCTCTTCCCTCCTGACCTAGTTACAGTACCAAAGTAAAAACCTAGAGGTTACCTGTACAGTCGCTGCAACGCCATAAATCACTCCCCTGTCTCCTTGACGCGCTCCTAGTCAACGCCAACACGTCCCAATCGCTTCGAAACTAAACACCGGAAATCCAATCGCAAAACTCCCATCCACAAGTCGCTTAGTGAGAAAAAACAATATGTCGGTATAGTACTCTTCAACGTTCAACGACCGCGTCAATGCCGCCACACCTTCAGGAAACCCTTCGATCCTTCGAAAAATACACCAGATAACAAAGATTTCAAAACAAACGCTCCTGAATCACACCTAATCTAAACAAGCCTTACCTTAACTCATTTCTTCCAAACAACGCTGCCATTTTAAAACTATATAATCGCCACAACCTAACCTCGAGCACAAGTATAACATCTCACTCACCGACAACATTAAAACAAAATCAAAATTCACCGATCATCGCACCAGGTTAGATCACCCCAAACAAGCGCTTCGTGTCCGGGAACGAATGAAGCGAGGGATCCAGATCGCTTTTTGATACGGAGCCTAACCTAGCTACTGGGACATCCTGCGGCTTGTTGGATATGACCATCTCGATACCCTAGCTTTTCCGCCTGATATGTGCTCTACAACGCTGCCTGAAGTCGAAAGTAATCCATCCATAGAGCCTTTAATTAGGTCATCAACCACAGCTACTATTTTCACTTCACAACTATGACATCAAAATGCGACGAGACAGAGAGCTTAATACCCGTAATTTTAGATAATTTCTGACGAATTGAAAAAGCAGCAAGTTGTACTGATCCAGCTCGAAGCATTCGAGTCCCTGAGCATTGCAGACAGGAAGTCGCGAAGATGCGAGCGCAAGGGTGCGCTGAGCGAGAGGAAGAGGACGAGAACGAGGACGAGGACGAAGACGAAGACGAAAGTGAGTGGAGAAATAGCGGGAGGGACGATGCGAAGGAGAAGGGTTTGGAAATTGTGGAATCTAGGATTTTTTGTGGAATTTTGTTGATTTTTTCATGCACATCTTGGTGAAGATCTAGGAAACGAGTACAGTTTGTGTTTGTGCCTTGGAAGATCCATTTTCCCATGCTGGTCGTGTGCGTCAATTTTGAGGGGTTCTAAAATGTCGGAATGGGAGGAACCAATAGGAGCGAGGGGGTGGTACTAGAAAATATTTATTTTTCTCAAATTTTAAATTTTACTTTGCATTACTTTAGATGGCAAAGCAACAAGGTTGAGATAACATATGAATCTTGATTGGTTAAAAAATAAAATGTCAAATGAATTGTTTTGTTTTGTTTAATTTTGATTTTTAATGAAAATCCAAAATAATCTAACTCATTTTGTTGGATGGAAGGTTTTGTATCCAAAATTTAAAAATGTAGCCTATTAATTACATTAAAAATATAATATAATATAATTCCACTAAAGAAACTAACTGAGAGTAGGGTTCAATTTTGGTTTCACTTTTCCTATTGAGGGTGAATGTTTCAAACCATGAAGGAGTAAGAAGTTCACTTTGGATTTTTTGAAAAATTGGACAAGCTTTGTTAACTTCATAATTTGGAATTTTTGCCAGAACTTTTTTAGGTTGGATGCTAGTCATCTTAATCTACACAGGAAGCTTTGTTTCACGTCATTTTGCTAAATATTGCAAAAATTAGAAGATATTTTTTTGATATCAATGTCAAAAAGGGCATCTAAAAAAAAGCTTTTATTAAAGCTTTTATTCTTATTGGATTTTATAAATTGAGACCTATTCAAAAACATTTGAACCATTCAATTCTAAATAACGAGGTGAAAGTTATGAAGGATTTTATTTTGCAAGCATTAAAGGCAAAAAACCCACATAAAGTTGTTTTTTGAACTCAATTTTCAAATTTTCAAATAAAATGAGAAAGGAAGGATTCAAATTGTTTACTACAACATTCTCACGATTGTGATTAGAAAATTCTCAGTTTCTTGTAAAATTTATTAGCAATTTAGTTTTTACTTTCATTTATTACTACCTCAACTTTATAATATTTTTAAAGGTGAAAATGAATGTTTTTTTGGTCAATTTTTTTATATAGATTTAAAAACCATTTTTCCACATTTTAATTAGAATGCACAAATTATGGGACGTATCTTACTTGTTTTTTTTTTATAAATGTTAAAATTTACTTCTTGGAAGGGCTAGAAAAGCCTACATTTTGATGTCTTTAGGTACATTGAACTTACAATTGGTGAGGACATTCACCCTAAAATTTGGAAGTATGTACTTGAACAAGTTAAACAAAGGATTACATGCTTTGATTAATTGAAAAAAAATATTGATGAAGATTTTTGTCTTGCTTTGGAGATAGGTGTTTTGAGGTAGTTTTGGGCTTCTAAACAATAATAATATAATAATGAAAACTCCAGTCTTCAAAGAAGGCTAGCGTGAATAAAGTGTCTATGCGTAATGACAATGAACTAGTGTCCAGTGGATCAAGGGCCATTGATGCATCTTCTAAACAATAATTAGAAGCCTAAAGAAAAGAAAGATCTTTTAGGAAGTAAATTGAATCCTAAGCAAGGTATTTTTTTAATAATTTTTTTAAGAAGTGCTAAAGTAGCAATATAAAATCTTATAACAGTGCTCCAAATTTCAACATCCATCCACATATTGGGTATAAAATATCACATTAGCACAAATCACATGTCTATAAATTAGTTTTCATCCACAATCTAGTGATTTTGTCCAAGATTTTTTTAATTCAAAGTTTTATGGCAAAAAACTTCATGATTGTATGCAATTTATAAGCCAAATTATTTTATCCAAGTGCAATCTGGCACTAGAAAGACAAATAAAAAAGCTCTAATCCTAAGCCAAATACGGGGGATAGAAATTGGAAATGAGCGTTTTATTTCTTGTTAAGAATTTTTGAGATTAGAGAGGGGACATCAAACAAAGTAGTGTAATTTTTCTACTCAATGAGAGGTATAGCATGTTAAGATTTTAGACAACAAGGTTCCAATTTCCAAGCTAATTTTTTAGATAGATTAGACATTTTTACTATAGATACATCATACGCTTGTTATAAATGCAATGAATTATTTAAAGTGTGTTTGTTGCTCATGATCATTGTTAAGAATTCAAGTATGCTAATTGAATTGTAATTCGGTTGTTGTTTCAACTTTGTGCAATCTTGTTACATCCCTTCATATAGCACAATGCTTGCATCTTTTTGGTGCGTAACAAAAAAATTTGTGTCAGTATTATGTTGGAAAATCAAACCTCCATAGTTTTAAGACTTTCATCCAAAATTATCTTCTATTGTTGCAAGCGTTGTTCAAAATACATGGGAACATAGATCTTTGAATGCATCACAATAATTAGGAGAAGAAAAATTGGGAAAGCAAAAGTAGAAAAGAAGAACAAGGTAAAGATATAAAAACTTTGAAGAAGAAGAAGGGGGTACAATGACAACAATGAAAAGAAGACATGAGTTGAAACACCTTTATAAACACCTTGTGTAGGAAAAGCTTTGTTCAGGAGCATGACTAGGGAATGATCGTGAATCCCATTCAAGTCAAGGTTAAAAACTTACCGTTGTCCCATAATTACTCTCCTTGTCTTATTTGTATATAAGCTTCAACGCATCTCCACTTGTACCCCTTGCAACTCTAAGATGATTTTTTTATTCACCTCAAATTAGATTGTTGTCATTTTTGACGTATTTAAGAATATAAAAAGCATACAAAAAACTTAGATTTAGACAATAGACAATCAAATCATTCCTAAACACTTCTATTGTACATAAAAGGAAACATTGGCTAAGGGCAAAATTGATTGTTGACTTGGCAAATCATGATTCACAAGGCACCTATAAAAGCCAAAACTTTCAAATTGGCAAACATTGGGAGCTCAAAAGTTCTTTGAGGTGATGAGGCAACTAATGGATCAAAGTCAAAGTATTTGTGCCTTGTAGGTGTCTTGGTTAAAGGGAATATAATGATGCATATATATGTAAGTTTTGCTTTCAACTTTGAAAATTTATAAAACATTACTTGAGTGTTTAAAAATTATAAAATGATTTACATTCAATTTGTTAATGGCCTAATTTTTAAATGAAATTTGACTATAAGGAATTGCCTAACCAATAAGTAAATAGACTTCATGATGGGATTTTGAAGGAATATTGATGAGATCATATTGCAAGGTATAATTGTAGAGCCTATCACATTATTTGTAGAAACATCATTGATTTTGTAATCAAACCAATGAATTTTCATAAGATTTTGATGAAATCAAACAACAACTATTCCTAAATTCCGAAGATTTTAAGCTCAATCTAAAATTAAATTAAATTGCTACAAATCTTAGCTACTACAATATTGTTTCACAACTTTGATAAAGAGTGCGGCTCTCCAATAAAGACCTCTAAAATAACATGCTACAAATCTTAGCTACTACAATATTGTTTCATAACTTTGTTAAAGAGTGCGGCTCTCCAATAAAGACCTCTAAAATAACATGCTACAAATCTAAGCTATTTCATTATTGTCGAAGTTCGCATTATTGAAAGGGGATGCTTGGGAGGCTCATCTTTGCATATAGCTTGTATTATGACTAGTCAATATGTATCTCAAAAACTAGTGTGAAAGAGCACATTTGCACCTCCATCGAAAAATGCTCTATTGCAACATTGTATTGACAATAGTCTTTGTATGTCTTCAAGAGCAATTTTGCTCAACATTACAAAGGTTGTCAAATTAATGTAAGCATGATATAAGATGTTATAAAATGCAATTGTCAAAAAAATGTATAATGCAAAAATCTCACTACAAGAAGAATTATAGTTTATTAACTCTATTAAGCAAGGACTAAAGAAAAGATTTAAATGTAGCTATAATCATACAATCTACGTCATAAGATTCTTGAGATTTTTTCTATGCTTTTTCATAATTATTAGTTTTGTGCAATTTTATAAAATAATTTATTTTTTTAACATCTAATTTCATTTTTATCATTGTTTAGAAAAATTGTTGTCTTTATCATTGTCTTTGAAGAATTTTTACCCTAAATGCACTTTAATTTGTTAGAAACTAATAAATATTTCTCCTCCCTCTTTTAAAGCTACTACTAAAGTATGATATAATTTCTATCATCTTGTGTCTAATTTAAATTTTATTGCTTCTATTTCATATGATCCTTTAACTACAAAAGTTCTTGGACATTGGGACAAAACATAAATATGTAATAAAATATAAGTTCTATAATTTTTTTGAAGTTTGCATCAACCAAGTTAGTTTTAAGCATCAACAGTATCTAAAAATGATCCACATGGACAAATGTAGCAAAATATAAATGGATTTTGATGCAAATAAATTTGGAATGTTTAACTTCAAAAATCCAGTCACCAAAAATACTATATTAGTTTGTAGTAGTTTGAATATTTCTATGCTTGGCCAAAATTGTAGCTTTGGTTGATTTATAAAAAGACTAGAGTTTTAATGACAAAAACATCAACAAATTTTTTAATAGTAAAAATTTCAACACTAGATAAATAGATCAAAAATACACTATTTACCTTATAATAATTCTTTTGGCCATAATGATCTAGGTTTCAAATTTAAAAAATAAAAGACAATACACTCTAGTTTGCATAAGCCCTCCCCCCCAAATAAAATAAAAAATAAAGGTTTCTTCCACCCTCAAAAGACTGTCTAACATTGGGAGCAATTATAAAATTGTTGATTGTTTTTTTTAGCATTGATGCACTTCCAATGAAAATAGTCTCCAATTCTGGCTCTCCGTTGTAAATATAAAGAATTTTTTTACAAGTTTCAAAATGTTAGAGTGAAAAATAGTTGCAATTTTGCAAAAAGAAAGGATCAAATGCAAACTTGCACCATGTGAAATATTTATGTATATTTATATATATTTTGCACTTAATCGTCTAAACTTTGATTTGGAATGAAGACAATCCAATGTGATAAGATTGCATGCAATCATGCCTTACTGTAATATCAAAAGTAAAATACAATGAATAAGAATTCAAATGTATTCTAGAATTAGGAGGACCCTTAAAAACTAATAGAAAGGTGAAATTTCATGCCTTTTAGGATAACTCTGGTAACAAATGAATATTTTTTATATAAAAAATAAATAAAAGACATCAAGAAATCAATTAGTCACTGAGAGGGCTTTTTTGGTGAAATAGTGTTAGATTACACAAGAAAAAAATAATCTTGCTAAAAAATGACGACAAATTTTGTAGTTTTTTGCTACAAAGCTTTGAATTAAATTGGATAAAATTGCCAGATTGTGGATTAAAAGAGAATTATTAATATGTGATATGTACTAATGTGATATTTTCTATCCAACTAACTGAATAAATCTTGTACCTTATTTTTTATACTGTAGAGAATCCCCTTCAAAATATGTGGTTTGAGATTTTCTGTGATTGTTGATTAATTTTCTTTGAAGCTCGTATGTAGATCATGCAATGAAAAAATATAATTTATTTGAATGGGTGGAACATCAAACATTTATAATCTGTTGCAAATGAAAAGACACATAAGATAATATTTTGTATAAAAATAATTGTCAGATTATTTGACTGCACGGTTTAGAAAATATTTAATTTTGCAATTTTATTTAGACCAATAGAGATACAGGGCAACACATTTTGAACGAGCAACATATTTTTGTGAGAATATTTCAAAATAATGCCCTTTTGTGTTCAGTGAAAGATAAGAGAGTTAACAACGTACATATAAAATTTCACAACATTCACAACATTTTTCAATTTATGATGGGGTTTGTAATGATTGGTGGTCATTAGAGTTATTCGTAAAGTAAACCCGAGTTTAGAGGTAAAACTGGGGTTTGAACCCCTGCTTTATGTAAAAAAGCAGGTGCAAAAGTAAAAAGCTCGCGCAATAAACACTAGCAAAACAAAACTTGGGACCAAACTTTCTTTCGCATCGAAATGGTGCCTAAAAAAGTTTGGACCTGAATTTACCTGTCACAGAAATTGTACATTGACAATTTGTGAGATTGGAGGGTGGAGAGGTTGTTTTTATAATGAAATTCATTGTTTTTTATGAACTCTCAAAGGATATGGGTTTATTTTAAGATTGAGCTCCTCCAAGCTCTTACAAGTTACTTACAACTCCAACCATTTACATATCCCATATGGGTTGCTTTACCTCCTTTCACCAGTTTGTATAAGAGCTTGTTTAAAACTGGATACCAAACTAGGGATGACTTTACGAATAACTCTATCGAAACAAGAATTGAATTTGTAAGAAAAAAAAGAACACGGCACTAGTCTTCTCTTTGAACTCCTTAGATTTGCCCTTTTCAGGTGGCTAATCACATTGGTTGGCTAACTTTTTAGTCCAAGTTCCAAAAAATGAATTGTGAACTACACAACGATACACAATTTAACTTTGAAAAATTCCTCAAGGTAGAGTTCAATTTGGAATTTGATGAAATTTCCACTGATGGATTTAAAATGTAGTCTATTTTTTAGAAATATTTTTTATTTTGAAAAAATTCAAAATTTATAAATGATTAGCTTAGAAAAGAGAGTGAATAACCAAAAATGATTGCTTGGGTCATTTAAGGTTAAATAAAATCTTAAATTTGATAATACTAAGATAGCTCAAGATTTTATAAAAACAAATAAAATTGAAATTTTGAAATAAAATATATCTAAGCAATATAATTTCGATTCCAATTATTAAATTTAGCTAAATAAAAAAATTTAAGTTTATAATTTATATGTTTATAGCTTTTAAGAATTTAAATATTGAAATTCAACTTAACAAAAATCCAAAATTTCAATTGGTTGTCATTAGTAATGTAGAGAGTAGCAAAGTCTAGTTTTATGTAAAAATTTGAAAAAATAAAAATTATTGTTTAGTTTTTATAAAATTAATAATGCTAAATATTTAACAAAATTAGTAATAAAGGACTTTTGGAAGAGTGATCATTTAGAAAATTTAGATTTATTTAACAAAATAAAATTTTAACTATAGATTTAAAATCTATGTTTAAAATTTCACAAATATTAAGTTTCTAAATTTTTTATTAACATCTATTAAAAAATAACTTTGAAATAGATGTTGAAATTTTAGCATTCAAAAAATTTCAAAATATTTTGTTGGTTGTCATTAGTAGCTCAAAGATAAGTGTACCCATAGTCATAGTGAGATCTAAATTCAATTTTGTATTCATTGAAACATTGTAGATATTATCAACCCTGAAGGACCATCAATGGTGTTTTTAAAGAGAAATGGTGAAAAATATCATTTTTTAGTGCATTGCCTAAAGTTAAAAATTAAAACTTTTTTTTGAACTTCAACCATATAACAGTGTAGCAGAATAGTAGAATACTCTGATAATGTGTTGAAAAAATTCAGACTATTTGAATGAAGATTATAACGTTTGAATGATAAAAAAGTTTTTTCATTCCTGCAAAATGGGTGAGCAAACTTTGAGCCCTCTTGAAGTAAAATTTTTGCTCTTAATGAATTTGAATCTTTCCACTATTGAATTTTAAATCATATTAGGTACACTCATGCAAAATTTCAAAAGCAAATATAGAGTCTAGCTTACTCTAAATCACCCTGCAATGCGAGGAAGTTAAGTGAATTGGCAATGCACCGGTCATTTTTTGATAATTTCTTGTGCAATGAGCTTGGCAATGAGGAAGTTTTTTATTTGGAACCCAAACAATGAAAAATTGAAAACAAACATTTGGAATATGTGTTCAAAATTTCAAGAACTTTGACCTTACAGATTGCAAAATATTATAGGACTTGAAGTTAATCCCTCATTGCCTAAGATTTGTTTGAGTTCAAGAACATCATTGCTTTTGAAATGTTATAGATCTAATATCACTTAGTTATAGAGATTTCAACCATAAAATCTTGTAGTGTGTGTATTGTAGTTGACTTGAATTAAATATGGAGTCATTTGGCCATGTAGATTTCAAGATTATAGTGTTTTAGTGTTGAAAAAGAATGCTGAAATTTTCCTAGGAACACATTTGAAGGTGAAATTTGATTTCTAAACCTACTCAAATGAAATACTTTAAACTATAAAGTGATTCAAAACCAACATACAAACATTGGTGAAAGAAAATATCATTGAACTAACTCATTGTGTTTGTAAAATGGCTTTCAAATGTCAAAACAATAGCAAGAAAAGTTGTAAAAAACACATCTACGGCTGAAACTCCTTCTACTAAAATGCTTTTGAGTCACTCTTAACTTTTTGTATTGATATAAAATTTTAGCCACATAAACTTGACTAGTATGTGCAACTTTCTAATCTTGTTATATAGAAAACAAACAGTGTATGAAGAAGAAACAAGCTGCCAAAGTTAATTGTGATCCAAAAATGTTAGGATTTTGAACTTTGAATTGCTCCCAAACATTCAAAGCAACTTGGATTGACATGCAAATCTTACCACAATAACTAGACTTCAAGAAAAAATATTATTGAAAAAATTTGATTGAAAACAAACATTGGATGAAGGAGATACAAGCCTCCAAAGTTGCAGCCTTCAAATGTAGTTTGGTGAACTCATATTGAATATGTGAAATTCGATTGGTTTCCAAGAAATTTATACATGTTGGATTGATCTGAGAATTTTACCACGTAAACTATAAGAGAGAACGCAAATTTACCAACAAGTTTATTGAATTTAAACATCAAATGCAAAAGTTACAACACTTTGAATTGGACTTGAAACTATGTGAGGGCACTTTTGGTCCTTTTAGGCAATGAGGGATTAAATTGTTAAATGAAAATATTTTTCTTGAAATTGCTCCAATATAGCTAACAAAGTTTGACTCTTCTTAGAATGTGATTTGAGAACTAAATTTTGTTTATTTGAGACAATTTTATGCCATACTTTATTAGTTACGTACTTACCAAATTTGAAAAGTCAATGAGGGTTTTAGCCAAAGATGCTTCAAAGATGCCCAAATTGCTCCATTTTGAGGGGGGAGCATAACTTTTGACCTAGGCTTTGGATTAAGAAAATAGATTATATTCCCACTAAATGGTACATGTTCACACATTGTGTCAAAATTTTGTGAACAATTGACCCAAAATTGACTTTATAAGAACCTACGGAGTTTTCAAGTGTCCATTGAATTAACACTTTGTAGGAACCTACCCAAGTTTTTAAGTGTCTATTGAAATGACATTTTGTAGAACCCCACCCAAGTTTTCAAGTATACTACAATAATACTAAATGCCAAAAGGGTTTGAGACAAAATAAAAAAAGTGCTATGCATTATAACTTTTTTTACTTATATTTTTGCATCTAAAGACAAATATTAAGTTTTAAGATTATAGTATCTTTTTATAGTAAACTTTTTAACACTAAAAAATATTCAATACTTTGTGCTATTTTCTGCACCAAAAACTTCACCATAGCAATCTCAATTTAGATCAAATACTTCAAAGATAACTTGATCTTAAAAAAACATTCAAAATATTCACTTGAAAATATTATAAATTCCTCTTTCAAATTTGGGCATAAAATTGATGATTGGTCAATTAGAAGTTAAAACCTTATGATTTTAAACAATCATATTTAATTCTAAATGAAAACTATCAAAATGACTTTATAAACAAATCTAAATATGTAGAATACAATTGCTATGTAAATATTAAAATATGAAATTATAAAACTAAAATTAGAAGTCACTTGCTTTTGATTTACAAAAAATTTAGGGATTAATTAAGGTTTTATTTTCAAAAACTATTTAATTTGCAATATTATATTCTGTCTAGGAATAAGGGTCCAAAGTGAAAACTTGCATTTTTTTAGTAGTTTTGAATAACTTGAATGGATGCTTTGTTGGGGCCAAATTTTATTTAGGTTGCAATTAAAACATTCAATATTCTTCATTGATTGTGGTGATACAAAAATTTGGACTCTTCCAAATTGTGCATTTTACAATATGATCAATAAAATTGGTATAAAAATATGTGGTTCTAATGCAGACATTTAATTTGCAATGATAATTTAGCTGAAATGTCTTAAAATCATTTGGAAAGAGTTTAAAAAAATATGTCAATATTTAAAATTGAATTCAATGTTGTTTATTATACACTTTTAGCCAATCAATCCAAAATGCACAAAATAATGGTTTATTTTGTATCTATTATAAAACATAATGAAATTAAAAAAAAATGTATGTCCTATAATTTTTAAAGAATAAAAATATATTATGAAGTTAATATACATCCCATTATGGAATTGTGAAATAGATTTTGATTATATCTTTTAAATAAAAAGTTAATGTTACCATATCTGAATGACTAACAATGAATTTCTTTGATGTTTGCAAAAGTTGAAATAAATCATAAAAGTTATTAAATATGGATAATTGCAAAATAAATTTAACTAGGAAAATCTATTCTTTGCATATTTGCAAAATAATTATATGTTTTGAAAGTCAAAATAATGGACTATGAATTTTTAATGTATTAAAAAATGACTATAAATGATTATAATAAAGTATGAACTTCTAGAGATTTATTTTATTGTAAAAAGTGATGAAAAGACAACCTCATGGATACAAAGAATGTAGATGTAGATGTCTTTGTAAAACAAATATGCCTATTCTTATTTACAAATGTTGATTTTTAATATTAAATGTATACACTTTCATTTTTGACTTGTTAAATTTTAGGTGACTATTCTAATGTACAAACTTATAAAGTGAAATTTCAACTCACAAATTTCTTAAGCATTTTTCAAAGTACCAAGAATGATTGTACTTATGACAAAAAGCTTTGCTCTTTTTAGGATACATTTAAACCTTAACATGCTCAATTTTTCACTAGATATATGATGAATATTTAAAAAAGTGCAATTCATCTAATTGATATTCAGAAGAAAGCTTCAAGAAAAGTGGTTTAATATATTGATGCAACAAGAAAAAATTCTCTATATGAATCAATGATATGGATATTTAGAGGAGTTCCATTATTTATTATGATGTTTTGAAAATATACTAATATCTTTAGTTTAAGCATTTAGAAGTTAATCTTCAAAATTTAATTTGTAGCGCAAAATCTAAAGCATGTGAAAATGTACACATAATTAAAAATGAGTGTATGTATCTTACACTTCATTAAAATTATAAAGTATCTGCATTTGTATTTGTATGCAATACATATAACTACATGTATATTTATTTACTATTTGTTGTATAATAGTTGCACTTGATTACTATGTAATGGTCATTGGAGTATGATGGTTGCACTCACTATATGATGATCACTTGAGGTATAATGATTGCATTCATTATATAATAGTCACTCGCAATATAATAATTCTATGAGTGAAAAAGCTTTTTTCATTGCCTTCACATGTCTTCACTTTTCCAAAGCATGGCTAATAATTTTACAATATTAAAGTTTGAATGTTTTAAGAATTCAATTTTTTACGTAGCAAAATATGGCCACTCATATGGTTAGGGGATGAATGGTCAAAAATACATTCATGTACCTATAAGTTTTAAATTGTATTTTGCTTCTTGGATTGAGTTCATTATAATCTTGAAAAACTAAAGTGTATTCTTAAAATATTTAGGATATACCCAAATTGATACATGTTTGAAAATGTATACATCTATGTTTTATTATATCAAAATTGTTTGGTAATTTGTATGTGTACGGATGTTATGTATAGATATTTTAATTTTTTGTTTGCATTTGCATTTCATGAGTGGCAAAGCTTCTCTTTCATTGCTTTAGACAGCCTTTCGTCGGATAGTGTTCACTCCAATCTTCTAAAATGAAGGTGTGGCCTTATAATATTTGGGATATACCAAAATGAATACATGGTAAAAAATGTGTGTGCCTACCTTTTATCATATATCAAAATCATACTTTATTTGGTCCATATATTAACAAAATTTCTCTTTCATCTCCTTTGTGAGCCTTTCTTCAAAAAGTAAAGCATAGACCTAAAATATTTTGGATATACTATGTAATGAAAAGTAAATATTATGTAGTGAAAATGTAAACAAATTCTACATAGTATAGACACTTGATATGTTTTAAGTGTTTGATTAAATTTCTACAAGTAGAACCTCTCTTAGTGCATGATATTGGGACTATGCACTAGGAGAGATTTATGCATTTAGAAAGGTGTAATGAATGTCCACCTAACAAACATCAACTTCTAACACTATTTTTTAGAAGATGTCTTTCGAATTGGATCCACCAACAAACTCCATAATTGACAATTATGCACTAACTGAGGATGAACTAAAAGAGGTTGTACCTGTACGTTGTGAGTGATGAAGATTCTTTTCATTGCCTTTGCTAACCTACCTTCAAATGCAGTTTATTTTAATATTCAAAAACTAGAACTTAGTTTTAAAACATTTAGGTTATCAATAAAAATGGATACACAATTGGACATATGTGTCTACCATTACTAATATATGATATTTATACTAACTTTACATATCAATATATTTTAATTTTTTGTTTGCATTTGTGTTCTAGTAGTGATGAAGCTTGTCTCCTTAACTTTGTCCCTTTCTCAATACAAAAATGGGTACATTGTTGAAGATGTATGTCACTACCATTTACTATACAATATTTGACACAATTTACATATATATATTTATACACGTTTCATCTACATTTCTACATATCTTTAGAGTTTTACATATCTACATTTCTTTAGTATTTTAGTTGCATTTGCGTTCTCTTAGTGACGAACCTTCTCTCCTCGTCTTCACCCCCCCCCTCCCTTTTTCCTACGCCAGGGGCTACTCGACGGGACTGACGGACAAGGGACAAGAACGTTGGTGGTTCGCATCGCCATCGCCATCGCCAAGTTTGGCTTCTTCTTCCTCGTCCCGTCTCGGAAGAGACACAGTGTGTCGCTCGTCTCTTCAGTCCCGACCACACAACAAATTCCGAAGATCGTCTCTTTGCGGCGTCAGTTTTGGGGCTCCACTTCGTCACCGACGATTCTCTCTTTCCCTCTTTCTCTCTGCCTTAGGTTTTCGACTGGCGTGCGGGGATTGCCCTGCTTCCGATCGGTCGTTGGCGCTTGAAGCCGTGCGCGGCTGACATCGCCACGCTGCCAGGCAGGATGACTGTCATTGCGGCGCCTCCCGAAGTAAGTTTTAGTTGTGATTGAATGTTTGTAGGTTTGGTTAGGGTACGGATTTGGATGCGGTTTATGATAGTTGTAGGGATGGGAGAGGTTTGCCTCGTGGTGAGGATGATGATTGTGGTGGCTTGTGGGATCGGGATTTGACGAGGAGGCTTAGTGTTGAAGTTCGTGTGCGCTTTCGTTCTTGTGGCAGGAGGATGATGAAATGTTGGTGCCTCCTCAGGACTTCAACGACGTGATTGAACCGATGGAAGGTGTGTTGGTGTGTTTTTGTGTCCGTCGTGGTGTGATTGAGCGGGCGTTTTTTTAGTTGGACTGGGAAATTGGTGGAGATGGATAGGTGTTGGCATTCAGTGGTCAGGGTTTGGAGATGACGCAGATGGACGTGTGTCGCTTAGGGCATATCTTGGTGGATAATGTAGATGGGACTGGAGTCCGCAGTTTCTGGTGCCGCTTGGGGTTGTTGGAAGTGTGGATCTTACGCAATCGTAGTAGCGTATTGCATTCAATTTTGTGTCGTCGGTATTTGCGGTGGAATGGATCTTGAGTAACCGAATAGTTCGTTGTGCCCTGGATTTCAACCACGCCCTCTGAATGTTGGATCCGTTGTGAGGAAGGAGATACTTATATTTTCATAGTTAGGATATTGCATATTCTGTTTTTCGCGGAATCCGGACGTGAGTTGTCCTCTTGCATTCGACTTGGTGCTCACTGTGACTTGTGGTTGTGCAGTCGTAGGGCAAGGGGAAGGTGTTGCTACTGTGGAGAATCAGCTTGTGGATGATCCACAAACGGGAAAATTCACGTGGACAATAGACAATTTCTCCAAAATTAACTTGAGAAAGCATTATTCGGAAACATTTACTGTTGGTGGTTACAAATGGTTAGCACATGACCTTATCTCGGTCTTATCTGTAGCCTTGTGCGCGACCTGAATGGGATGGACCTGTGATCGAGATTTTTTGTATGTTGTTGCAGGCGGGTGCTGTTATTTCCCAAAGGCAATAATGTGGATCACCTGTCGGTTTACTTGGATGTTGCGGATTCCGCGCAGCTTCCCTATGGCTGGAGTAGATTTGCACATTTTACTTTGGCTGTTGTAAATCAATATGACCCAAAGTTGACTGTCAAGAAAGGTGCGTATTATAATTTGCTCCATCCTCCACAAACTTTTCTCTGCTCAATTCGCATAGCTGGTCCTTTGCGAAGACTCTGTTTGAGCTGGATATAGGTACAATGAACTGCAAGTCGTGCCGTCCAAATTACCTGGGCTGTTCCGGTCCTCTGTCCAGAGATAGGCCTGCTTGAGGACATTTTCGATGATCCAAGGCGTGATTGCGCTTGTCTCATGGAAGTTACAACAACACATTTAAAAGAAAATCTTTGCTCTTAATGTCCATTCGCTAGGTCGTCTCCAGAATTACTACTTTTAATTTTGTGCACCTTTTCTTTCGTGTGGAAGTGTGCATGCTCGAGCAGGACCTTGGGTAAAAGGAACTGAAGAGCATGCATTTAAAATTTTGCAGATACTCAGCATCAGTTCAATGTACGTGAAAGTGACTGGGGATTCACATCGTTCATGCCTTTACAAGACTTATATGATCCATCCCGTGCCTTTTTGGTGAACGATACTCTTATCGTAGAAGCGGATGTGAATGTTCGTAAGGTGGTGGATTACTGGGCGTATGATTCTAAGAAGGAGACAGGTTTTGTTGGTTTGAAGAATCAAGGGGCTACATGCTACATGAATTCTCTTCTTCAAACTCTGTATCACCTGCCCTACTTCCGGAAGGTACTTTCCCTGTCAACAGATCTGTGGTGATGGCACTTAACCGAATGAACACGATGTTCATGTGACGTTCGGAAGGCTCTGTTTATCATTTTCTCTAGTTCATTACGTCAGTCTGAACAGTGCGGATTCGTTCTTTCCATACAGACTGGAACCTTTGGATCCATTGATATCCCTTGTCTAGCTTTTTATAATCAGGATTCATGTTTTGCTAAGAAATATAATCTGATAATCGAATTTGTTCACACTAGAATGGTGTAGAATACGTTTCTTCAGCTTATTCCTTTTGACAGACTGTACAAGACTGGCAGAAGTTTCTAAAATTAATTGCGTCTGAGAGACACGGTCTTGGTGGTATCTACACACTCCAGGATCACTGCAAATCATTTTTCTTGATTGGGTTCGGTGCAGGCTGTGTATCATATGCCAACAACAGAGAATGATGTTCCATCCAACAGCATTCCCTTAGCTCTACAGAGCTTATTTTACAAAATACAGTATAGTGATACGAGTGTTGCAACAAAGGATCTCACCAAATCTTTTGGATGGGATACCTACGATTCCTTCATGCAACACGATGTTCAGGAGCTGAATCGGGTTCTGTGTGAGAAGTTGGAAGACAAAATGAAGGTAAGGAATTATTTCTTGTTTGCTAGGTTCTCTGTATTTGTAGTTCGTGACAGGATGTTTGGATGCCATTGACGGGTGTTTAATGGGATTTGGCAGGGCACTGCTGTTGAGGGCACAATCCAGCAACTGTTTGAAGGACATCACATGAACTACATTGAGTGCATCAACGTTGATTACAAGTCAACACGGAAGGAATCTTTTTATGGTAGGGTTTGCTGACAATTGGCACTAAATGATATTCATCTCAGATGGAAACCTTAGCATAGATTGGTTTGGGGATGGAGATGATTATGCTGCTTGAGCAAATATGTTGTTTCACAGATACTTTCTGGATTGGAAGGAGAGTACAGAGAGGAAGGAGAGAATGCTTGAGATTATATGCATTGTGTATGAGCATGGTTTTGTTGCTTTCTGCAGATTTGCAACTGGATGTTAAAGGGTGCAAGGATGTCTATGAATCGTTTGACAAGTATGTCGAAGTAGAAAGGTTGGAGGGGGAGAATAAATATCATGCAGAACAATTCGGATTACAGGTTCTAATTCATTGAGCCCTTCGAATTTGGCCTTCAGTTTTCATATCGACTTTACGTTTTGACTTAAGCTGAATATTTAGTTTCTTTTTGCTGAATTTCGCGTTTATGTGCTGCAGGACGCAAAGAAGGGAGTTTTATTCATAGACTTCCCACCTGTTCTTCAGCTGCAATTGAAACGATTTGAATATGACTTTATGCGAGACACGATGGTGAAGGTATTGTGATACAATGCAATTTCTAATGATGGACTGTCAATACGTTTTTGTGATCAGTCTATGTTTCAAGATATTGAAGCACCTAGGTATGGGCACGTTTTAGTTATTCTCGCACGCTCCAAATATCTTCCCATTGTGCAGATCAATGATCGCTACGAGTTCCCTCTGCAACTAGACCTCGACCGAGAGAACGGAAAGTACCTTTCTCCAGATGCTGATCGGAGTGTGCGAAATCTCTACACTTTGCACAGGTTTGGGTCATAGACCGTCATCTATTTGTGATATTTGATGTATGAACTTTATTCTTTAGTTATTCCCTAATTATCTATATTTCCTTTGTTTCATGAAGTCTTCTTCTTTTACTGGCATAATTTGAATGCAACTTGCATGCGAGGTTCGTATTAACTTTGTAGTACATACTTCGTTTCTGGCAGTGTACTTGTTCATAGTGGCGGAGTGCATGGTGGTCATTACTACGCTTTTATCAGGCCCACGCTCTCCGATCAGTGGTAACTATTCAGCGTCCAATTTACTGTTCTTACTTGTACAATTCGAATATTCTGTTATCATGAATGTTCATTGATAGTCGATTGCATGGAAATATGGGCCATAGTTTTGATATTTGCATGTTTCAATTTTCTGTCTATCCGAATCTATCAATATAGACTCCTAGTAACGTCTTTTATTCTTGTCTTCTGTCTTCACTTATTAACATACATGATCGGATAGGTTCAAGTTCGATGATGAGCGAGTGACAAAGGAGGAACCGAAGAGAGCTCTAGAGGAGCAATATGGAGGGGAAGAGGAAGTATGTTGCTTCATCTGCCTCAAATTTTGAAAGTTGACCTGCTTGTCGTAGTCATCTTTTTACGTGGCTTTTTCTGTTGACGATGGTCGATGAAGACGGTTCAAAATGCAATCAGAAAGTCAAGGTGTTTTCAGTCTGGAGCTTTAATGGTTGCCTGCGATGTCTTTCCCCGCAGCTGCCACAAACCAATCCAGGCTTCAACAACACGCCTTTCAAGTTTACAAAGTACTCAAACGCATACATGTTGGTGTATATCAGAGAGGCTGATAAGGACAAGATTGTTTGCAATGTGGATGAGAAGGACATTGCAGAACATCTACAGGTGATTTTGAAACCCAAGACGTCAATAAGCTAGCATATATACTTCCTTGCCTTGAGGCATTTATCTGTTCATGTTTTTTTCTCTGGAATCGAGTAGCATATTATTAGTATTGTTCGGATTGTTTCGATGTGGGGATTACCCATTGATCATTTAGTAGTTACGATTGTTTCTGTTTAGGTAGTAGAAATATTGTACGTAGGAGTTGCACATGATAGCCTTGTGTACTTAGCATTCTTTTTTGTGTGATGTGTTTGCTGGTTTAGATAAGGTTGAAGAAAGAACAGGAGGAGAAGGAGAGGAAGCGGAAAGAAAAGGCTGAGGCGCATCTGTACACCATCATTAAGGTATGCATCTTTGTGGACAGTTTATGGTTAGGTTGTTTTGCAAAGT